>OX579649.1:10236684-10940071 GCA_951230895.1 Carpatolechia fugitivella | reverse complement strand
GTATTATTTTCTTTATTGAACATTTGATTTTAAAATTGCCGCTGTTTTTCTGGGACAGCTTTCGTTGGCCAGACTCTAAGAGCATATACGACACATAAGACTAAATTCGTTACAATGGCAACACCAAATAAACCGACAGTCCCTGCGTTCCGAGACGCGCTGAAATCGATTAAAGCACCCGTAATCGCGTTCCTAATCACTGTCAGCCATACATTTTTTTGCATTTCTGATCGCTGACAGCGCTAAAAGTCTGATTCGGAATGCGCCCCAAGATTGATAACTGATAACCAATCACAGGAAGAATAAAATAGAATATACTTTATTCGGAAGTTGAAATGATTGGCTCAAAAATCAAGATTGTTGCTTAATAACAGCGTGCAGCGTCCTTATTTTTTCTACTTTTTTATGAAGCATTTTAATATAATAATATGCTTACTTGATACTATGCATCGTCCAGTCAGCCTGTAGTTGCGAAATTACATATTGAAGTTCGTCACTATCGTAGAACCATTCAGTCTGTCCAAGATCGTAGGTGCAGTGGAAGAGATTGAGTGGTAAATCCAGCGCCATGTTGTACTGAGGTTTCCTGAGAAAGTTTTGTGGGTAAGTAAGTAGTTACAATACAATCAGAATCACATATTAATATGAAAATATATTTAGATGTTTGTTCCGCCTTCAGGCCTCTGCCTCGAATTTTGCGGGCAGCGGGGCGGGAGCGGCGGCGGCGCGGGAGCGGCAGGATCTTGTGCGTACATTTAAATGGACCTATTCTCGAAAACAGCGGCGAGTGAACGGCGCGGCCGCGGGTAACGAGCGGTGAGCGTCAGTCAGCCGCCGCCGACCAATGTATGGAGACTTAGGACATACCTACTTGGGACTCTATGAGCAGCCGCCGCCGACCAATGTATGGAGACTTAGGACATACCTACTTGGGACTCTATCGGTGTTAACCTTAGAAGGAAAAACAATACCATTTTTTTTTGCTGTGGTAACATCTAACTAATTGTCAAACATATAAACATCAACATTGCCAGATATAAATAACAACAAAAAACATAGATTTTTCGATAATTATTAGTTCCTAGTAATAAAAATATTCGTAATGCTCTTCCAGGAAAATATGACTGTCATATTTATTTCCAGAGTAAATAAAATAAATCTCTTATCCACTCAAACGTCCAGCATATTATCTTTTGATATGATAATATTATAATTATGATATCATTAATCATATCATGTCAATGAATGCGCTCTCTCTCTATTTATAATATCATATCATATGATATTGTGATTTCATATCACAGTGATGGGGCACTATAGTGCCCCGGGACGTACGAGTGTTTGTGTAAAAATGATTTTTGTATTATTTATTAGATAAGTTTTCGTCACAATTTAGCCCATTGATAAAGAGACTTTTTACTCTGTGATTTAGCCAAAAGTACGAGAAAACAAGATATTAAGCAATGATGACATTGAAAGATACTAGAAATGACAATAGATTTGATCATGAATCATAAACAAAAGGGTGCTAAAAAGGATCATTTCTGTGGTAACATAAAATTACAATGGCAGGAATACATATTAACCTTTTTAAGAATGTCTTTTTGGAGAAAGCAACAAACTTGACTTGAATCAATTTGAACTTTGTTATCATAATTTTCTATGCAACAGATTGTGCTGTGTAAAACTTTCAAAAAGCATTACTTGCAGAACGATAAACCAATTTGTCAGCTGACGAACCTTTTCGTACCGGCACGATATACATACAACTGATAACAGATATAATGCAATATATAGGTACATACAATATTTTATCCATAGCTTTCAAGCGTCTGACTGGTTTAAAAAGGTTTTAAACTGGTTTAAAACGAAAACGAAAAAAAAAGCCTAAAGTTCCTTTTGTAAAAATTACGTACTTACTGTTTTAGTGATACTGGCAACACACAAAGAAAATAAACTTCACAAAAACAAATATGGCGTTCGGTGCCGGCCGTTCATCTTTTGTTTGTTTCGTTTAATTAATCTGCCTTTACCATTTAATAATGTGTTACAGGTTGAAATATTAATTGTGTTTTGTTTTATGACCCATGAGCGTTGAGTTGAGCTTACTCCTCCGCCAAAAACATTCGTTTTATTTGTGAGAAATTGACTCTTTGAGATAGTGACTCTTTATGTGTTTTTATTAAGATAAAAGCCAATATGAAAGAGAATAGGAAGTGCTTGATTTGTGGGAGCAGTCCTTCTACTGAACCCGATGTGGTTTTGTACCGATTTCCTAACCCTGGAACGAAGAACACACTACGGTAAATTGAAAACATAAATCATAATCTACTATGTAATTTAGATTATAAATATGGTATTAAATACACTTTTCGTGGTACCAGATCTACTGTCGACTATAAGCTATGTAAATTGCAAAGTTAGGTCTTCAATCAAACCGCTTACTTTGCTGGTTACAATGGATAAAAGAAGTATTATTTGCTTTAGGTTTATAGACAGACAAACAAAACCATTATTCGAAGAGCAGCGTAAAGCTGATCTCGACGCTAAGCGTGATGAGTTTAAAGCCCATGTACCCGGTGCCATTAACCATAAATTATGTTAGCCATGTACCGGCTACATAAGCCATCTTCGGGTATACCCAGCGCTAAACATACGAGGAGTCAAAGTGGTCGCAATGGCCGAAAACGGTCCGAAATTCATTATCATCGTCATCATCGAATTATTAATTAATTTCAGATGTGAAAAGTGGGCGCAGTATTGTTTTCCTAATAAGCAGTGGTCATCAACGCAGTTTCAGAAAAAACTTTACTCCGAGCACCGGATGTTATGCCACAAGCATTTTAAACAAACATCGTTTATCGACTTTGAACGCAAGAAGCTACATAGACATGCTGCTCCTGAGGAAGAGTGTGAACAGGTAATTTATTAAAAATTAAGTCTGGAATAAGTTCTTAGATGAGTCAACATGCCGTCTTCAGCAACATAGCTTGTGAGTTTTTCGAGAGAAACAGACCAGTTCGACAAACGTTCGTTCAGTTTAACGTTTTATAATTTTTTTCATAGCTTTTATTTGTTTGTATGTATTTTGTCTTAGTGAGTACATTAATTTACAGGCTTAGCGAAATGGAGTGACATTCGAGAATTTCACCGTATAGACAACTCGAACCCAAATTTTGTCTTCGCACCATCACTTAAAAAAGAACATCTGGATCCGAATACTAAACAAAAAATGAAGGTTAAGCTTGCAGCACAAGTTCTGAGTCACACAGTAGCTTGTGGCATATACTCAAAAGTGGCAACAGGTATGATATTTTTCTCATTATTACTTATAAAATGATGTCAAGATCAAGAACATGAATGAATTATAGTTGTTCTTTTTTTCCTGTAATATAAATTCTTTCTTATCGTAAAGGTGTGATGGGATGGAAGAGTTGCATCATAATAATCGCGTGGTTTGCAAATCGACAACCAACCTCACAAACCCTGGTGTCAGTGTTATAGAGCTACCAAAGGCTACTGGCTCATAACGACTACAGTAATACAATACCTACTTGTACGCTCAAAACTTAAAGAATAGCATTAATTTAATTACATGTTTTTACTATTTTCAGGTGAGCTACCAGCTGCCGCTACAGTCACAGCAAATGTTGTATCCAAAATGGATAAGCTGTTTGATCTTCTAAACAGCGAAAATCCAGATTTGCGCAGAGGCAAACCATATGCTACAAATTTTTCAACGACATCTCCACACAAAAACTTTTTTAGAGAAATGAAATCATTTTTTCAAGATATGAAATTTGTAGGCTGCACACGCCCCCCACCGTCGCAATCTGGATGGATTTGGACATTGACAGCAATGGATATGTTATATGAAAACATAAAGAAAAAACATACAGATGTACGTACATTAGCGACAAGGCGTCTTCAGCAGGATCCCCTAGAAAATTTATTTGGATGTATTAGGGGAAACTGTGGATCAAACACGAACCCCACCGTTGTGCAGTTTGTGGCTGGTTTAAAAACGGCAATGTTGTCAAATATGACAAAAATATCAGCAGGCAACTGTGAAGACGACAAAAACACCGCAGTTATAGAAAATTTCAAAATTCTTTTAGAACCGTCTACACACATGCGCACAGGAGGCGAATCGCCTGTAATACCACTGTCACTTCCATCATCAATCACCCTTCCAATGATAGAAGACGAGATTATTGACGATGGAAGTGGAGAAATGCAAGCATGTGCGTATGTGTGTGGATTTTTACTAAAAAATAGTGAACTGTACAAACGCTGTACAACGTGTAAGACACTATATTCGACGGATGAAGTAAGTGACTTACACAATTTCATACAAAATAAAGAATATAGAGACGAAAAAACAAGTTTAAACTACGCATCAAAAAAGTTTGTAAGTTGTGTAGAAAAGTGTGCAACAATAGTAAACGCACATTTAGAGGCAGATGCCTCAAAAGAGGCTTTGAAAAATGAAGTCACCAAAGAAATTAATGAAGAAATCTTCATTTTCCTAAAAAAATGTTTAAATCATTATGAACAAAATAAGGCGTACGTTATAAACAGCGTTTTTTATATTTGTGTTAACAGATTTTGCACACTAAAAAATCGAAAGTTTTCCGATGAGGCATCTGCTGCAGCTTTAAGGAAAAAAATTGATATTTTACAGCATCGATAAAATAATGCATTGAGCCAAGCCGTCGATATTATGGCGTATTTGTGCAGATATTACTAAGAACAGGCACATTTTGTAACAAATAACTAAGGATATATTTACTTATTTGTGTACTTTCCTATGTTCAGCAGTGGACGTTTTCCGGCTGAGATGATGATTATGTAATTTTAGAATTATTGTATCTCGTTTTGTTATCATTTCTGATATTAGTGGGCAATCTATCAAGTTTTTCTTATATTTTATAGTTAACTATAATAGTTTTTTATTCTGGTAGATTTCTGATATTTACCCGCTTGCTGATACTGATCTGGTTCCATGGTAAGATCTAAAGATGTTGTTGATGTTTACAAGAGAGGAATGTCTTATTGTATGTGTGATAGCAAGTGTTTTGCAGATTTTAGATTTTGTAATAATTAACTTTACAGCGATTTGTTTTTTTCTAGCATTGTTATAAATCTCAATGGCTTATTAGATAAAGGACCTATTCGCTAAACGCTTTACTTATAAGAACTTTATCACAAGACTTTAAAATATGATTACTACAATGATACTTGCAATATTATTTATAATTAACAATATATTGAAATAGATTGTTAGATTGCTGTATTGCAATCTCTCTGCAGCAGACGGACAGATATAAGTTATTTCACGAAGGTGTCTAAGAATAATAAGTAATACGGTGAATAGGTCCTTTTGTCTTCGAAGCATATTTAGACACGTACCTATTTTTGTTCTTGCAGTCATAGTAAATAATATGATGTACAATGTATATTCAATACTATATACATACCTACAAAAAATACATTTCATATTGTTATTATAGTATAACAATAAATAATACACCATGATTGTTAAATTGCTAAACTGTAATATAAATATTTTTGTGTTCTAAACAGTTCTGTTTTATTTTATAAGTAAAGCTCTGATACTTCTTCTTTTTTTGTACTTTCGTCGTGTCTGTAGAAGAGTTTATCAGAGTTTTACTTAGATAGTAGGTACCTTTAAGAAATACCATAATATTATATAATGGAGCTACCATTCGAATTCCCGCCTACAAATGTTTACCCTGGTATTGGAAAAGATGGCAGCAGTAGTCTTAAATTTGTCGCATTATTTTTTCTATGAACTTATCATTCTTCTCCGCCAGGAGTAATAGTGTTCTGTGCGGACGAGACACATCATTGTTCAGAGTTCCGAGCCACCCCGAATTATTTCAAGTTACAAAACAATAAAGTTTTAAAGTTATTGTTGTTTTGCTACGAATATGTTGGAAACAGATGATATTGATGATGATTTTTTTACTCCAATGCCAAGGTATGTCGTGATGCTACACATAATTCTAACCTAGATTATGTAAAAGCCATTTGTTGTTTTCGTTGGACAACCACAAAAATTTTGTGGTTGTCCAAAATAATATATGTACCTCCTTAGCATTTAATTTTCAGCACGTCATTAGCCAATATTTTTGGTGAACCATCTAAAAAGGATGATGCAAATGAGTCTTTGAAATATACGCCTCCAAAGAAACAAGTGCCACAAGCGAAAAGTATGCAGGCACAACTAGAAACAAAATCAAATGAAGAGTTAAAGGTCAATGAGTGTATGTTTGCTTGTACGGTTACAGCATATGAGTGGTAAATTATTAAATCTTACTTCCTTATTTATATTTTTATTATAGCTTAGGTACTTTACATAACTAAGTACATTACTTAGTTTTATATTTTCAAAACACTATTATGTGGTTAAAAAATAGCAGTGAAACAGTGATAGTGATGTGTAGCAGTGGGCTCGTGCCCCTCGGTGGGGACGTATATGAGCTGTTGATGATGATAGTGTTGATTTACGAAAAGGCAAAGAGGCTGAGAAGTTCTCTGCCTAAGGCCATTGGAATCTCAGCATTATTGTCTAATCTTGTGGTTGTTAAAATTGTATTATTATCTGTGTGCTGTTACCTGTGGTAGGCTGCAGGCTGCAAATATCAGCGATTTGTCAAAAACAGATCATTATGCTGAGCTTTATTTGGCTTTTTTAGCATTGTGGTACACACTTTGAATACTGCACTTTATTTTCTTTTTTCTTTTGTTTTTGTTAATAGTTTTTAAATATTTTGTTTGATTTGTAGTTTGTGTGTCTTTGTGCTGAATAAATGATTGTCCATGTCTTGTATAAAAATCTATTGATTTTTTGGAAATGGTTTGCAATTCCAACATTTTAACTTAATTTTTTAAATAACACTTATAAAATTCACGTGAAACATACAATTAAGTTATCTGGCGATGGCGATTACCACCACCGCTCCATCCTATCTTCGTCTCTACCACCTATAACTCACTCCCTAAATCTTGATTTGCATGCAAAGCAGTCTATTAATTATATTGAAACTTATTTTTTCAGGATTAACAATAACTATTTACCAAGAGGAAAGTTGGGTTTTGCTATACTCAAGATTGTGAGAACAAACAGTCATAACATTGTCCTTTATAGTTCGAACAAAACCACTCTATCCAGTACTACAATAACAAAAGAATTAAATATGAATTTGAAAGGTGAAAACTACATTTCATATTACGACATTAACAATAAGTATTGGAGTGTTTATGGGACAGAAGAAGATATTAATAAAATAACTGAAATATTACAAAACTTAGGTGTAGATGTGAAAAATACAAGAACAGATCATAACCCACCTGAACAAATCACACCAAGCAGTGAACAAATCAGTGAAATCTTACATGATAAAGAAAGTGATACTGATTCGTCTGTAAATAGAAGAACAAAAGCTTCCATTTTAAATAGAATGGCGAATATGGGTCATTCTGTTTTACCATCCAGTACTTTAATTGACAGATCAAGCGAATCCTCTGAATCAAATGAAACTCAAAATCAGCTTCCAAAGATAAGACCCAAACCCACAAAAACTTCTACAAAAAAGTCAAATATTGATAAAAAATCTTCTGAACCTGATACTACAGATTGTATTAAAATAGATAGTATGAAAATGCCTATATCGAAGATTGAACAGTCTTTAAGTACTTCACAGGCAATTAATCCTACACTATTTGCTATTATAAATGGACAACTTATTCCTGTATCAAACCCCAATACGATGCCCGTATGCAGAAACAATGAAATGAATTTATTTATGACTGAACAAAGAGTTAATGATAACGAATTAAGGGTAAATATAAATAGGACTACAGATAAGGTTGATCAAGTGCTTGAAAAATTGAAATTTTTAGATAGACCTAATGTAAGTCACGATCTTCAAATAGAAGTTATGCAAAAACTTTTGACAGAATATGAAAAAAAAATCAAGAATTATGAACATATATTAGCATCTAACAGAAGTTCAGGCGAACAAACGTCTGATATTTCGGAAAGAGAGGAACGTGCAACATACGAAGTTAAGATATTAGACTTGCAATCTACCATAGAAGAGAAAAATAAAGAAATTATTATTCATGAAAACATTAAAAAACAGTTACTCATAGAAATAAATCAGTTAAAAGAAGATTTAACTTTAAAAGCTGTTGAGGTGGAAAAGCTTTCTAAACAATTAAATGAGAATACAAAAGTGAACAAAGTTTGTGACAATCAGGCTTTTGAAACCAGGTTAAAAGAAGTGATAAATGATGTATACCATTCCATATCAATCAATTTTGAAAGTGATGAATCATATTCTGGGGACAATGTAATGAAAATAATTGCCTCTGTTTTAAAGAAAACTACAATGCAATCATTAAGTAAATAGACAAAATAAATAAATCAATATGAAATAGGTCATATTACTGGTGTACAATTCCTCTATTTTAGGTTTTACTGCTTTAACTATTCTTTCTTATACACGTAGTTCACGTAGTTGTATACAGATAACAAAATCGTTCAAAGATATTTTACTCTGACTTTTGTCATTATATCATCGAATAGTAGATTGTGGGAGCATAGATTCTTTTGCCTAACTTTGGACACTTTGGCTTTGGATTGAAAATAGGGCTTCACCGGAAAAAATTGTTTATTCCCTTGATATACAGTGTAGGTACTACTACTACTACTGAATAATTCGGTCAGAGAGTCGCCTTCAGGCCAGAGTAGAATAACTGATCAGTCTCCGGGTGTTCCGGGTTCCTTTCTTAAATATATATTTTTCCTAAAATTGGCAATAGAAATACATCCTCTGAAAATTTCAACTGCCCACCGCTTCAGGAGATACAGCTTGGTGACAGACAGCATCACACCTTTTGGGTACGAAACCCCAATAATAAAATCCTTTGTTGTGGCCACATTTTTTTAACTATATTTTTCCATGCTTCAGCATAAACACATAATATAGGTAATAGTACATTACGATACAAGGATCGTAGGTGGCTTATTACAAACGAGGTGACTTTTGTAAGCCCGAGCCGCAGGCGACGGTTTATAATGTCACGAGTTTGTTATAAAACCTAAGATACGTGTGTTGTACGATGTTTTTCAATACACTTGTGAGAAAACTAATAATAAATAATTGAAATGGTTACCCCTACAAAAGCTATGATACTACAGGTAAAATTGATCATGTAGAAGTTTTAAAAACTAACTTTTATTATATCGTGCGCAGTTTGAGCATCCTTACTATTCACATTTATTACTAAATATCAACACTTAATCACTCATTAAACAACATTCAATGTAAGAGCATTTCTCATTTTTTTGCCAGTCGCATGTTTAGCGTTGTCCCATGACTTTGTCGACAAATAACTATTTATATACTTTATAAGATACTGTTTTGTTTAAAATCAAGTCTATTAAAATATTTGACTCTTAAAATTAAAATATAGCTTTAAATCATTGTAAATAATTAGAAAAACAGATAATTATAACCTTTGAAAATTGGAATGTATGAAAAGTCGAATGTCCCATTCCCAGCTACCGTAATTGGACGTAGTTACACGAAAAGGATCCAATCCACAACATTGTCAAAAATGACTTTAGTACACAAAACTAACCGCAAATAATACCAATCGTCCCATAAATATACTATTAACAATAAAAATGTTTTAATGTTTCTCACAAAACATAACACGTAAAATTATCTTGAAACAAATACCTTCAATATCTGAAAAGTAACTTCAATATCTGAAAAGTAACTTTGTGTGGATTGGATCCTTTTCGTGTAACTACGTCCAATTTAAAACTCAATTACTTCGATAAAGTCCAAAGGACCTATACTTTTTTTTTATTTTAAATCTTATTTCAAATGAATACAGTCTTCATTTCATTAACTTTTCATGTACATGTTATGTTTTAATGGTAAAATTTAATTTTGAAGTTTGTCCCAGAAAAAGTTCCAAAATAGATTCCAGTTTTTGTTACCACTTTTTAACCCATTAAAAAATATTAAACTACATTTTTGATTATTTCTTATGAATTAACAACCCCTTTGGAGTCATTGATGCTCAAACATTGATAATTTTACCATTTTCCACGAACTTCTGGCTGAAAAAGCGCATGGGTAGTTCTTGTTCACATTTTAATTCCGTTTTTGTTACCTGTTTTTAGACATGAGGGCAATATTAATTATTGTAATGTTATATGTAAACTATTATAAAGTAAAAACCATTTTTTTATAATAGTTTACATATAACATTACAATTTGGTGTATAATAATTATAGATGTTATATAAATTTTTAGTACATTAAAATAATAATTGAAAAAAATAAGCAATTTCGCCGCGGTAACGTATAAGTGGAAATAAAAGTAACAAAACAAATTCCTCTAAAATCCCTAAGAAAAGTAAGAAAAGACACGTTTAAATAATTAACTTCAATAATTCTAACTTGTATATTTTTCTTAAAATCAAAACTTTTCACCAAATTTTTGTACACGGTAACAAAATAAAAATAAAAATCTAAATTTTAGAATAATAATCTTACTTTTCTTATTATTTTTGTGTCATTGTAATCAATTGATCATATTATTTGCGAAAATTACTATTTTGAATTCATATGAGTGACTTTAATACACTTTTTATTTTAAATAATAAGTAACAAAATAGGAACGCTAAGTCTGCCTCTTTAAGTTTTTATTATATTTTTCCATGAAATCGTAAATAAATCTTAATTTCTTGTAAAAAAGCTTATCACTAATTAAACAATCTATCTAACTTCATAAAAAAAACAGCAATTTACAAACATTTTTTATTTTTGACGTTTTTGAAAAAAATGAGAAATGCTCGTAAAACAAATGAAAATTTCACAAAATTGGCGTTTCTTTTTTATAAGCATAATTATGGAGAAAAGGCTCTGGAGGACATTCAGCCTCTACGAATTGATTCTTTGTTAGATCGAGATAATTTTATTTTTATAATTAAAATATTACTGGCTGATAATATTTTTGATGCTTTTCTCTTTGTATGTATCGATTTAAATATTTTTTAGTGTCAAAATGATCCTGGCTGAATAATAATTTTGAAGATCGCAGGAATTAAAAAAAAATTGTAATAAAATCGCACTAGTGTGGTAAAACGCATTTACCGCACAGATTACTGCCTTCGTAAGTTCAATTTTCGAGCAAGGTGTATTGAAAACATAATCATAAACTTCTTCAGAAGTTTATAATTATAAACTACACAATTGTGTACAACAAAAATTATATATTTATGTTGTAGAAAAAAATATGTATGTTGTGTTTCTGCTGTAAGTTTTCATTCACATGTAGCAATCTGTTTTATTGAAAACTAGCTTTCTGCCCGCGGCTACGCTCGCGTTGTGTGTGTAGGATCATAGAGGAAGTAAAAATACATTTTTGTAGGATTTTCCCTTGGGAATAAGACTTTCCCGTAAAAGGTACCTAACCTATGTATGTGTTAATCCAGGTTACAAATTATCTCAATTCCAAATTTCATCCAATCCGAGTACTTTAAGCGTGAAGGCGGAACAAACATCCAACAATACCAACTAAGAGCTGTCGAAGTGATAGGCAGATATCGAAACATGTACGCATGTACATTATATTTTCATATTAGTGTGGTACATTGGCTGGCGGATATTGTTGCGGGAGACATGTGTGAGGAGTAGTCGCACCAGCTGGAGTCGGGTTGTAGGTTGGTTTGGTTTCACTTTTGTAGTCACGGACGAGACGTGCGGGATTTCCCGTGCGACAAAGAGGATGTAAGGGGGTTATCGTGCGAGAGTCGTTCGGATGGAATAGTTCCCCTCTCTACCTTGTTAGTCATTGTCTATGGTCGGCAGTTTATATTCGTTCTCACTTCACTCCTCCTTCATTCAGTGTTCAGTCAGTCACTCTCTTCAACTGTCTTGCGCTTTCTCTGAAATTCAAGATTCGATAAATTCCGTAGAATAAATTCAGTTGATTTATTATTCTTTTTTCATCAAACTTATCCAATAAAGTATCACAACGTAAAAAAGTACTCTGTGGACTTAATGACAGAAGTGTTTGATTTAATATCAAGAAATTATTGAGGATCTATTTATTAATTTAGAGCAAAAATTTACTACTACTTCTCTCTTTAGCATAATACATGATAGTGTACCCGTTTCTGGCTGAAACTGGAAGACAGTCAGATAATTACTTGGTCTTGGAATTGGGCTTATTATATTTCTCATTGCTTTCGGCATCTATTGGGTCCCCAGACAGGAACGTAGCCCATTGTGAGATATGGATGACTTGACTGCATCTTTAGTGCAGTACAATGAACAGGTTTAAGTGTTTAATAATGTCAATAATTTATTCCATTTTAACAGTTTTCACTAGGGTCTTATTAAACTTGTCTCCCACACACGCAAACACACACACACACACACACACAGAATTAAATTCTAATTTCTTCAATTTTTTGTTCATGTTGCATTTATTTCTTCTAAATTGTAAACATATTTAGTAAAGGGAAGTAGCGAGCCATTCCCACTACAATTCTGTTTTTTTCTGTTAATAGCTTTGTATGGTTCGAGAGGCTCTGGTTGCTACTAAAGATGACAACGAACGTGAATCCCTGCTAGCCTTGCAGTCAGAGCTGAATGAACTCATAAACCTAACCCAAGAAAGTGTAAATGCTCTCTCAAGCAAAGACACTGATTCAAAGAATGAACCAAATTCTCAACCTGTTAAGGAGCTGGATGATGAATATGCCTTATTCATGGTATGATTTTCAGTTGACTGGAGTTGAAGAATAGTTTTTTTCTAGGTTTAACTCATAGAAATGACCTTTATACAATGTGTTACAAAAAATACCAAAAAAATAATATTTTTTACCAAAGGCATTTAATTAAATATTCCCATCTCTAGTGATCAGCTGTGTCAAAAAATATTTGGACCAGATATGTGATTTTAGGTCAATGCGAGAAATTTTACCACTATGGTTAAAAATGTTTATGTACTACCTTGTACCATAACATTCACATTAGAACAATTAATTTCGAAATGCAAAAAAAACTACAAATAAATAAAAAAAGCTTTGTTAAATAATTGTTAATTAATAAATTAATGAATTATAATGAAATAAATCTTTCAAAATTATATTCATGTTTGTAAATACGTAAACAAGATTTATATTTAAGCAAAAAAAATGTTTTCTAGCATACATTAATTTAAGTCTATCTGTCTAGTCTATGTGTGTGTTTATAGTCTATTTGTTGTTATTTATTTTAAAAATTTAGGCACAAATGTTGTACAAATACTATACCGTTCTGAGAATCGATAGTCTATATTTTAGGTGTCAATCTCAGGTTGATTGACACTAGAGATGGGAATATTTGATTAAATCCCTTTGATGAAAAGTATTATTTTTTGGTGTTTTTGTAACACATTGTAATAGTAGAATAAGTATAAGTACCTATAAATTAAAAAAATGGGGAAATAGGAAATATATAATGTATGTGTATCGTATCTCCTTTGTACCTCTTTTTGGCATATAAGATCACTTAGAAGTTTTGTCATATACCTATAGATGAGAAGTTAAAAAAACAAAATTTGTTCGTATTGAAAAATTGTGTATGTACTCTATAAGGTGGATAAAGTGTCTTTGTTTTTAAATATTTTGGAACAATCTAAGAGATTTTATCATGAATCCAAAGAAATCAAAGGCTTATTAAATAAATAATTCTATATAATATTTCTTCAAATATAATACTTATTTAACCCAAACTTTTCGTCAATTTTATACTTTCAGAAAGAAATGGCACAAACTGGTGCCTATGAATCTGGAAATGCTGCAGAAGAACCGGGGTGTTCGAAAGATGAAATTCAGAATAATGATGAGGACAGTGATATTGAGGTATTTAAAGGTTGTTGTGCCAAGCTAAGATGTTTAAGTTTTTACAATGTAATGTTAAAGCTACAATTTTATTTTCTAGGATGAATTGGCAACTTTGCTAGGTATGAAGTGTGCAGTGTACCACACTCACAAATGGGGTGGTCAACCCAGCCTCCATAATGCCATGGTTAGTGCAGTTGAACCAAGACAGAGTGAGGACCAGTTTAATGATCTCCAGGTAAGAGGTAACAGAGAGTATTATATAAAAAGTGAGTATTATTTAAATTACTGTAAATTTTAGTGTACTTTCACAGAGTAACTTAATGATATCTTGATGAGGCCAGAAGTAAATAGGATGTCGATATTTTGCCGCAATAATCACCCAAATTCACTATAGTAGTACTCTGTACTTATTATAGTCATGTACTATAATTAGAGTCGGCAACGATACTATAAAAGTCGCAGTAAATACTAAGTATAGGTTGTCATAAGCATGTTAACTGAAGGAAATGAAATAACTCTGTTTCTAATATAAGCAAACCATTATTTCTTACTTGACAAAAAAGAAACTATTTTATAATATGATGTTATTCTATTAATCCAGCATATAATTTTTCAGGTTCGGGTTTTATTTACACACCCAACACATGCAGAAATGTTACCCTGTCCATTTTATCTAGATGGTGAATGCAGATTTGGTGATGAACAATGTAGGTGAGTTTGAATTAAGTAATTAAGAAGAGAGGTCCATAATGCCAAAAATTGTTTCTCCCTTTTTAGGGTTCCGTAGTCAACAAGAAACCCTTGTAGTTTCGCCATGTCCGTCTGTCTGTCTGTCCGCGGCCTAGTTCAGTGACTTTTAGTATAAAATATTAAAATAAAATATGTTTCAGAAATATTTCGTTTTAAGGTTAAACATAAGCTGCACTAGCGCCACCAATTGAAATAAATCATTTACTTATTGTTAGTGACTTCGATCGAAATTATCATGTGTTTAACGACAATAGAAGGGCTATAAATATATTTAAGTTATTGTTTTATAATCCTAAATATAATCAATAAGTTATGTAAGTCGTAACTGTTAAAAGCCACTTTTAACAGTTACGGCTTACATAACTTATCACACTAATATTATAAATGTGAAAATATATTTGGATGTTTGTTCCGCCTTCACGCTTAAAGTACTCAACAGATTTGGGTGAAATTTGGAATGGAGATAGTTTATAACCTGGATTATCACATAGGATACTTTTTACGGGGAAATGTCCAATTCCCACGGGAAAATCTTACATAACGCGAGCGTAGCCGGGGCGGATCGCTAGTTGATTAAGGAAATATAAATTACTATCTTTATCGGACCGTAGATGTATGCTCGACATGTGTTTTCTACACAAAGTCGTTAACTGTCTAATAGACTCTCCTCTATTATTATAATCAATAAATTGAATTGTGCCACAGATCCATAACAGACGCAAAAACTATGGTCACTTTAAGACATTGTCATCCAGAACAAACGTGGGTGTATCTGCACCTTTAAATAGAATAATTAAAACTTACAATGAAATGGCTGATAAAGCAAATTTGGATATATTTCACGATTCGGTCGCAGTCTTCAAAGAAAAAGTAAAGAAATACTTCTTTAGTGCTCTGTGAGGTGTCAACACAATAATGTGTTGGACTATAAAGTGTTCCTTAAATTTAGAAAGCCTTTAGGCTAATTGTTTTGTTAGTTTATTTTATAGTTTTATCCCCTTATATTGTATGCATTGTTTAAATTAAATTAATTATATATTTTACTCCAAGCATGCAGCCTATAAGTGTGGTGCATATTGGCAAAAATATTGTAAGCATATATTTTATTTAAGTTTATATATTACTATGTTGGCTGGCCTAATAAATAAAATAAATAAATATTTAGGCCTATAAAACAATATAAAATATTATATATTTATAACCCTTCGATTCATTTCGATCGAAGTCACTGACAATAAGTAAATGATTTATTTCAATTGGTGGCTCTAGTGCAGCTTATGTTTAACCTTAAAGAGCTTATTTTTGTTAGACTCAAGTGTCCCCCCCTACCAGCGAAACCGTTGTATTTGGAAATGTTAAAAAAATCACGATAGTAGTGGATATGATGAATTTATAAGGAAAATTATCAACATCAAGTAGGCTTTACAGGTTATCGAATAATAGACCAACTTATAAAATGTACTTGTACAAGTAAGAAATTTGTTACTACCTATACAAATATGGAAAAATATTTTGATGAATGTTAACGAATGAATGTCTTAAATAGGTACCTAAGTAGTATTGGACAACTACTGAACACTACACTTTGCGTGGCCCGACACGTGCTTGGCCGGTTTTTATAGTACTTGTTGATGTGAACCAATTTGCTAAACTTATGGTCAAGTGTTATTGGACATAAGATCGAGCCAGATTCTAATTTTCTGCATCAATATTCCAGATATCAAATACATTGTTTATTGTGTAATTGAGTTCATCAGATATATTTCAACAGTTTTATTTTTTCTCTTCATTTTCAGATACTCACATGGAGCTGTAGTCCAACTTTCTAATCTGAAAGATGCTATCGAGCCTAACTTTAATTCTATTCGAGTTGGCAGCAGAGTATTATTAAAATTGAAGCCACCTGATGATGAGGTTTGACTGATTAATTGATTTTACATCTTAGTAAAATAGTAGCAACTTATTCTTCCTATTATTATGGTACTTATTTTTACAGGACTTAAGTTTAAAAAAGAAGTCTACAGAAAAATACTTCCTATGGCATAGAGCAGTATTGAAACATATGAACTTAGAAAGGAGGTCTTGTATAGTAAAGTTAGAGCATGGTATAAGTACAGGAGAAAAGAGGAAAAGTAGCAGTGGATCTGATGAACTGCATGTTAAGTTTGAAGAAATATTTCCTTTGAATAGTAAGTACCTTAATTATTTTTTTCTTTTTTCTCTATGGAAAAATGTTAATCAAGCAAGTCTGCCAAGTCCATATGGTTTTCTTTCAACCAATCTCATCCAATTCCTTAGCTACGCGAGTTACGATAGTAATGCGCTGTTAGAAAGCTTGATATACATGTCTGTAATCATATCTTCATATCTTTTGTGTGTTTTAGATGACGATGATGACAGTTCAGATTCAGACAGTGAAGACAGCGACACGGACCCAGCACCCAAAACTACTCGTTCTGAGGAAGAAGAAAACCGCCGCGCTTTGTTTGTTGAGAAGAGCCTCCAGAATAACGGATCAGCGTTGGGCGAATGGGAAAAACATACCAGAGTGAGTATGTATAAACTCTTTTAATAAATTTTTGTTTCCACTAAAAAAGGCTTAACAGTCCTGCTGTCTTTTACCCGATGATAATAATGTACTTTTTGAAGAAAAACGCTCATGTAATAAATTATAGTCAGTCGAATCAGAAACGATGTGGTCTGCAGACCCAAAGTAAGCTATGTATTCTAAATAGTTGTAAGTGAGGAAACAGTGGTCGGGGCATATTCTTCGTATATTTATTTGCGCCCTCGTAGCGAAAGAGATTCGCGTGGGTCAGCTTTTCGCACGCATCATCAGTCGTTTTAGGAATACTTAGGGAGGCTTTTCGGCTGATGCAATGCGCGTGCAGTGAAGTGTATCTTCGTAGAATCTAAACAAACGTTTGCACTTTGCCTTGTGGCGAATTTTAGAGAGCACAATCAAAACATTCAAGTTAGACACCCGTGTGTTACACAGTGTGACTTTATATATTTGGAAATGGAATTCGATATCAAAATCTTAACAATATTACCACATACACATTTACAAACAAAACACATTTTATAGTCCGCGTGCGCTCTGAATGCATTCGTGGTCGTAGGAGTGAACTGCAGTGGGAATAAACGCCATACATCAGAGATGCTTTCAGATCGCGTGCTTCCATTCCAATTCCAAGATTAGACATCTGCGTCCTAATACGTTCGGCGCCAGCTTTATATCCTGTGTTGTGTCAGGGTATCGGGTCGAAGCTGATGATGGCGATGGGCTACGTGCCGGGCTGCGGGCTGGGCGCGGCGGGCGACGGCCGCGTTCAGCCGGTTGAGGCGCGCGTCGTGCCGCTCGGGAAGAGCCTCGACCACTGCATGGCGCTCAGCGAAAAGGCCAAAGGGCAGGACCCGCTAAAGGTATGTACTTATTTTGACATGAAAGTGCTCCTGCGCTAAATAAGTGAACTAAAAACGACCGCATCTTTTTAATGCCACTAAAGTATCGTCTGTCGTCTTTGATGCTAGCTGAATATAATCATCAACTACGAGATGTCACTTCATCTAGCCCAGGCCAGGCAGTGTCAGCATCTGGCCAGCTTAAAGGTGCAAGTTAGAAGGCGACTGCAACTGCCAACTGCCGGCAGTCGCTGCACGTGCAGTTGCAGCATCGAATGCGAAGATGACGGCACGTGCAGCGACTGCACACCGCGGCGTGACAGCTTTGTTTTATACAACCGTCATTATGTCAAAAGTAGCGTCTTTCTTAGGGTTCCGTAGTCAAAAAGGAACCCTTATAGATTCGCCATGTCCGTATGTCTGTCTGTCTGTCCGTCCGCGGCTTAGCTCAGAGACTTAGTACTAAGCTGTAATTTGGTATGGATATACTTACATATTATTCATGCCGACAAAGCTGAAGAAAAACATTATAATTTTTTTAGGGTTCCTCTGGTACATGTGAAGTGGGGGTTTTTTTTATTCACGATTACCCTATAATGTAAAACGAAGGTGGAGGTGGTTTTTTAACTAAAAGCTAGATATATCACAAGAGATGCATTTATTTTCTTTTGCTAAGATCTTTTCACACGCGCAGTCTAACCTAGAATCAGCTCTTTTTTCTCATGTCAAAACTTATCTTCCTAATTCAAATAAATCCAAATGTTTACGGCCAGCAACAGCCAAAGAGGCAAAGAGGTATAGGTATGTACACATACCTAACATAATGTGAGGTATCGTTGGATAGGTTATTTAGGGAAAAAAATCACGGTAGTATTGTCCACATCAAGTAGACTTTACAGGTTATCGAGTAATAGACCAACTTAAAAAACGTACTTGTACAAGTAAGAAATATCATAGAAAAATATTTTGATGATGTTAACTGTCTTAAACAGGTACCTAAGTAGTATTGGACAACTACGGAACCCTACACTTTGCGTGGCCTGACACGTGCTTGGCCGGTTATTTTTTTACGTTTCTTACAAATACATACGAACCTGACATGCAGCCGCGGCCGACTACCGAATTTAAAAGTTCGCACCCTTGACACTATATTCAACTGAAAAACTATTAATAATTATAAAGCGAAAAATGAAAAAAATTGTCGATCTTGGACAGAACTCAAACCTGCATCTCCTTGGCTATACGGCCAGAAACAGGCGCATCACCAACATACAATATAACGATATTGATATTTCGTTAACAGACTTAATCTGTAACAATAATAATCTATTGAAAAACTATTTTGTTTATTTGTCTCAGGTGGAACAGAAACTAAAAAGAATGCAAAAGAAAGAAGAGGATAGAAACAAAAGAGCTTACGAGAGGGAAAAAGAAAAAGAAAGAAGGAACGTTTTCAATTTCCTCAATAGAACTATAGGCGACAAGCCAGATGACGATGAGAGTACTGTTGCTCCTAAGATAGACTTGAAGCAGTCGACAACTAAAGACTTGAACATTGAACAGTTTAAACTAACAGAAGACGCTAGAAGAATAGAACGAGAAATAGTGAAGTTAAACACGTCCTTAGCCAGACACGCGCCGGGAACACCCGGCCATAAGAACATCAACTTACAAATCATCGAAAGAAATAAAGAATTATCTGCAGTACGACAAAAGGAACAAGAAATCACAAGGGAACAGAGCCACAGAAAAAATAAACAAAAAATGACCGTTTTCTAATACTACATCATGTATATTTAATTTATATACAATAGTTCTATTATTTAATAAGATTTACAAATAAAAAAGAATATTAGCATTTTATTACCTTTTTCGTATACACCCTATGCATAGTGGCAGAAATCAAACCGGATCAAGTTATGGTGGTAGATCTTCCTTTGATTCACCCTGTCGGTCCAACAATACGACCGTTATAGTTGGGTTATTATAGGATGAGTTCTGACAGCTTCAAAATTCTTCACACGGCGACGTTAACAACTTTTTTTATAATATTCAGTTTAAAAACCATAATAGGTAATAATGAAAAATAAAGTAACTTCACCTCTTATTTTATCATTAAACAGTATGTAATTTTAATTAATAAATAAACGAAATAATATTAAAAAGTTTTTTAAATTTTAATCTGTCACAGCTCATCCTACAGTAACCCAACTATAGCAAAAAATATGCGGGTGACATACAAGGCGAAAAAATTAGCGGCGCGCGCGGCGGTTACTTGGTTCGCGCGGGTTTATTTTGTCGACAATATGAAGGTTTGTTACGCTGGCTGAGCTCACGCTATGGGGTGGTCTTACGGGAACGCCTACTGGGGATCGAACTCCACCACGTACCAATGTGTTTCCGAATTATGTTTATTCGACGCTCTACGGTGAAGGAAAAAATCGTGATGAAACCTGCACACTTATGCGAAGAAATTCAAAGGTTGTGTGTGAAGTCGACCAACCCGCACTGGGCCAGCGTGGTCGACTAAGGCCTAATCGCCCTAATCCAGGGTAGGCTCGAGCCCCTCGGTGGGGACATATATGAACTGTTGTTGATGATGAAATAAATCCAAATAGAATTTATACGATTGATTGCACGACGCCTGCAATGCACCTACTACGTAGGTGGAGCGTGCTAAAACTGCCGTGCGGGTAAACCCGCCTCGTAGGTACATAATTTCCTAATGTGACTGCGCGGCCCCTACGTCGTAGGTGCGCTGTTACCAAATTCCTCGAACGTATGCGGCGCACCTACCGAGGCGAGTGGGTATGGCTGTATTATTGCGTTTTTTTTTCAGCAGCCAAAGTGGTTACAAGGTTTGACGAAAATTAGGAAAGGGAGTGGGAATTAAAAAAATAATTAAGTAATTACAAATTTCTATATTTACATAATATGTGATGTTTTAGTTATAAGCGTACATGGCATAAAATTACAATAAAATTAATATATGAAACATTTTTTTTCTATAAATTAGATATTTGTACTATCAAACAATAATGTATTACAAAGTACCTATATGTGTTAACTAGCAAATAATATTTGCTGTGATATATAAAATTATTTTAGTGACAGTGGGTCAAAAGTTTATAATGCTAGAATTATCTAATATCTTACCTAGTTTAGGTATGGGAATAAGGCCAAATCCAGCCCGTTTTGCAAGCATTATTGGGTATTTCAATTTGCGTACTTTAATAAGATATTCAATCTAAATTCATTTTATTATTTCTGGAAACTATCTACTAATAATTACGTATTTTATTTTATTAAAATGACAACCTTAAAACTTGACAGATTATTGAAAATTAGACGTTATAGTAATAATAATTAATAAAATTATTATGTTGTAAAATTACTAATCTTAAAACGACCACGTCCTCCTAGATGAGCACATTTGTACTTTTTATTAACTTTTGCAGTTGCTATATTTAACAGTGATGTAAATCGTAACAAAGTTTATTAAAAAAAGCTCTATGCCAATACAATCTTAAAATCTAAGTTAAGGAAATTGTCTATACGACCCACTGAAATATCCCGAAGTTTGAAAATGTACTAATATCATCGTCAGTGTGAATATGTACTGACATGCATTTGTCATGCGAGTTCTCTGTATCTGCTAGCCGACGCTATACAAGGTACAACCTTAACATTATACTAAACTACGCTTATGCATTGAAAACTCGTAGTGAGGTCGATTTTACAGTCAAACTAATTTGCATCTCCGTATCGTGCAGATAATGCGAATAGAATATTCCTCTGCACATTTCACTGCATCGCTTAACCTCGACCATAAACTGCCGCATTGTTTTCTTGAAAGGCACAAATACGAGATTATTCTGATGTTGTCGGCTTTATGACTGCGACAGAAACGCGATGCAAATTCTTCTAACTGTAAATCACACCTTAAACTTTCTTAAACAAATTCATCACAGAGATTTGTTTTATCCTCTCATGATTACTCTTACCGGCATCGCCTTCCATACTCGCTCATACATTCTTAATAGAGTAGTATTTACATAAGTGCCTATTGTGCAACAATAGATATAATACAATAGAGAGTGACGAATAAAAAAAAGAGAGACATTCTTTGTACTATATACTATCTCTATCTTGTTAAATAATAAGTACACGCTTATGAGACTCTGCGACGGTTTATGTGAATTACATTGTGATGTCTTTATTTTCATGTGTGATAGGCCGCTAAAGTACGTAACTAATATGAGATTCATCTATTCAGTGTATACCTGTAGTAGGGCGACGTAGTGATGACGTCACGCGCGGGCGGTGCTATGAGTTGTGTCCCAGGCGCTGCAGCACGCAGGCCATGGTGTCGTCGATGTTGTCGAACACGGCCACGCCCGACCGCTGCGCCAGGTCTTTGACGTAGTGATGACGTCATGCGCGGGCGGTGCTATGAGTTGTGTCCCAGGCGCTGCAGCACGCAGGCCATGGTGTCGTCGATGTTGTCGAACACGGCCACGCCCGACCGCTGCGCCAGGTCTTTGACGTAGTGATGACGTCATGCGCGGGCGGTGCTATGAGTTGTGTCCCAGGCGCTGCAGCACGCAGGCCATGGTGTCGTCGATGTTGTCGAACACGGCCACGCCCGACCGCTGCGCCAGGTCTTTGACGTAGTGATGACGTCATGCGCGGGCGGTGCTATGAGTTGTGTCCCAGGCGCTGCAGCACGCAGGCCATGGTGTCGTCGATGTTGTCGAACACGGCCACGCCCGACCGCTGCGCCAGGTCTTTGACGTAGTGATGACGTCATGCGCGGGCGGTGCTATGAGTTGTGTCCCAGGCGCTGCAGCACGCAGGCCATGGTGTCGTCGATGTTGTCGAACACGGCCACGCCCGACCGCTGCGCCAGGTCTTTGACGTAGTGATGACGTCATGCGCGGGCGGTGCTATGAGTTGTGTCCCAGGCGCTGCAGCACGCAGGCCATGGTGTCGTCGATGTTGTCGAACACGGCCACGCCCGACCGCTGCGCCAGGTCTTTGACGTAGTGATGACGTCATGCGCGGGCGGTGCTATGAGTTGTGTCCCAGGCGCTGCAGCACGCAGACCATGGTGTCGTCGATGTTGTCGAACACGGCCACGCCCGACCGCTGCGCCAGGTCTTTGACGTAGTGATGACGTCATGCGCGGGCGGTGCTATGAGTTGTGTCCCAGGCGCTGCAGCACGCAGGCCATGGTGTCGTCGATGTTGTCGAACACGGCCACGCCCGACCGCTGCGCCAGGTCTTTGAGGTAGTGGCGCCCTCGGTTGTAGTCCTTCACTGCTGCTTCGCTGTACTGCAAAGGAAAACTTTACTATAATATTTATTTCTCGGTCGAAAGAGAAAATTGGATTTACAGTTTTTACTTTATGATTATAAAATTATGCAATTCAATGCGTACATACATACACAAAACTTTTTGCTTGGAGTTAATAAGTATGAACGGACATCACACACACGCGCAGCTATATAAACTCAAACTAGGCGAGGTCATACACTTTCAAGTAAGTAATAAGATATTTTGTTTATTCACATTACGGTACAAAATGATCCGAAAATCGTTAGAAAGTTATTGAAATCGTGAAGACTTAGCCGCAGACGACCATCCTAATCAACAGCAACGTCTTAACGTGCAATACGAAGCACGAAATCATCTTACTTTTGGTATAACAGGTGATTCAGCCTGCAATGTTCTAACCGAACTGGACAGTCACGCAAAGTGTCAGGGACATTGTAAGATCACTTTGCGTCAGCGGGATTCGAACCTAGAACCTGTGGGCCTGTGGGTTGAGGGGTCAGTTTACCTGGTGCGTGCCGGCGGCGGGCGGGTGCATGGTCTGCACCAGCAGCACGGTGTTGTCGGGCCGCAGCCCCATGTAGTGCGCCGCCAGGACCATCACCGCGAAGCACGGCGCCTCCGCGTTCATCGAGAATATCAGCATGCGCGACCCCAGCAGCAAGTCCTCGTCGTACGTCCCTGTACAAGAATAAGTTAGATCTGTTACAAAAGCACACCTCGGCCACGTCATACAACCGTAGCTTTTTACATGCCAACTACTCCATTTACTAGTAAAGTGCGCGCGAAGCTTCTAGGACTATCGTTGCGCATCTAGGCGCGGCCTTTCTATTTCGATTCTCCCAATGGGATGCGGTATCTGGGATTGGCGGGAGGCGGAGAGTGGCCGTACACTAATAAAATAATAAATAACCTACCCCCTCCCCCCTACCCCCCTAGTGACTTATTGTCATTAATATTTTGACAACAGGTCACTTTTTATGGCTTACTAGCGGTCCGTCCGCGGCTGCGCTCACGTTGTGTAAGATTTTCCCGTGGGAATAAGACTTTTCCCCGTATTAAGTCCTATATTTTAATCCAGGGTACAAACTATCTCTATTCCAAATTTCATCCCAATCTGTTCAGTAGTTTTTGCGTGAAAGAGTAACAAACATCCATCCATACATACAAACTTTCGCGTTTATAATATTAGTATCATATCCTCATTTTATGTGACATATCAATCAAGTTACAAACTAAGACAACGCGGCCTCTTGTGGCTTATAACCGTAAAATATTCAAATCAATTCAGTGTATGTACTTTTTATAAATACAAAATATTCCAATTATGCTTGATTGATTACTCATACTAAATGAGTGTTGTGTATGTACGAGTGTTTTTGTAGTACCAACCTTTGAACGGTTGCGGTGTGACGTCTTCGCTCACGGTGTAGAAGTCCGACGCGCTGAGTCGGTCGGCCGGCTCGGCGGCGGCGGGCCGGTCCCGCAGCTGGACCTGAACGAATGAATGAATCGTTTAACCTTTGGATGTTTCATTTCTTAGTTTCATAATTATTTTTTTGAGTTCACTATACAGTGTGCGGATTCTGTGGAGAACTCACCGAAGAAATTCCACACGCGTTGCATTTTAAGCGGTATTTTTTTTTTATAGAATTATATTCATTTACAAAAATTCAAGCAAATTGAAAGAATCCGTTATTCAAGAAATCTATTCCATAGATTTATAAGTAGTCTATACTTTATAGGGACAAACTTCTGCTTGTCTTTGGTTTTATTAGCTAGCTTTGACATCGAAAAATCATTTTGAATCTGACATTTTCTTTCTCGACGCGTTATTATTATGTATGACCACGCATAACTTTTCATTACAGTGTATTCCGAGTTTAATGATTTTTTTTTATTGTATTGGGAATAATCAAAGTTAAGTGAATAAAAAAAAATCGAAGTTGGTAAAATCAATTCAAATAAAAATTTAAAATAAATCCTATACATCTTATTTCATATATAATCACGCTCTTGGTTCTCGAAGGGTTTAGCAGAGCTTTAGTGGGCACTAAAACCATATTTCGGAATATTTGTATGTTATCTATCTGTTTTACCTCTTCAGTGGGCGAGTGTCGCGGCTTCTTGTCGCGCCGCGGCGACTCGGGGTGCGGCTGCGCGGCGCGGCGCGCGGGGCACGAGAACATGCGCGTGTAGTCGTTCGCGCGCGGCACCACGTAGGAAAAGCCCTCCCGTCGCAGGAGATCCTCTGGACGAGAGTTCGCCTGTAAAGATGGGTGACTTAAGTATAAAGCTTATTTTAAGTAGGCCTGTTGTATCGTTTTACTGTATGTTTTGTCTTTGTTATCTTTATTGTGTACAATCAATTGTTAAGTAAATAAATAATAAAGTTCTGGCGGGAGCAATATGCTCTCATTTTATATCTCAATCAAAGTCAGACCTTTCAGCACAGGCTATAATTCTAAGACGTTTTTATTTCAACCGACGGATGAATGCTATTTATGGAGTTCCCCATTGCCTACTCAATACAGTCCACGAAAGGTTTATAGCATCCGGCGAAATTGGTGCGGATTATTCACCTCGCGCATAAGTACTGAAAATATTACGGTCCGAGTCCGTCGCTATGGCTTTTTGAGTAAATTCACAGGGCATGCGCTGGGGCGCTACAGGGCCTGCGCACTGACACTCACGGGGAAGGCGCCGCCGAGGTACACGTCGTGCGTGGGCGCGCCCAGCATGGCCGGCAGCCGCTCGAGCCGGCGTTCGGTTCCCGGCGTGAACACCGAGTCGCCGCTCGATGCCGAACCCGTCGCCGGTGCTTCGCTCTCCGCTGCCGTACGGGAACCGTTGTTCTGGAATTAGCCATTATTTTTTATTACAGTCTGATAAACTTGACAATTATTTACAATCGCATAAAAAAGAGCGCGTCGAGAGAGCGTCGGTGGTGCATTGGCTGGGCCCGCTGCCTCCCGTTCGAGAGACGCAGGTTCGATCTCCACCACATACAAATGTGTTTTCGAATTTCGAATTCATATGTGCATTGATTCGACGCTCTACAGTGAAGGGTCTTTTCCTGTGAGGAAACCTGCGCTCCTTTCGAAGAAATTTAAAGGTTGGGTGTGAAGTCGACCAATCCACACTGGGCCAGCGTGGTCGCGGGCCGCTTGTCCGCCCCTAACCCTACACTCACCTTGGGAATGTATAGGCCGAGCTTCCGTCCGTACGCCCGCAGCCGCGCGTTATACGCTAGCAGGCCGTGGTCGCGCGCCGCGGGCCGCTCGTCCGCCTCCACGCCCGCGGCCGCCACCGCGCCCGCGCCCACCGCCGCCTCCAACTCTTGCGCGCTGCGACTTTGAGCGTATTCTGTTGAAAAAAAAAATACATGTTTAAATTCCATTGTCCAAATGGACATGATTTAGGCTGCAACAATAAAGAGTTCGACTTGCGACTGACAGCTAAGATACAATTTGTTTTGTAATGTGAACTTGTAATGATATCGTTTCAAAGCGGAGAATCGTCCGAACGTTTTTCAAATTATAAAATCATCAAAGTACAAATCACCATATTGGAGGGATCTCTGTATATCCTTTCAAGCTTTAATATTTATTGTTTTATAAGCTTAATATAAATTATTACTATGGTATAACAAAAAATAAATTATTACTATGGTAACTCGGCGAATGACCCAGAAGAATCTTGGCCTCCTGTTTGTATAAACAAATATTAGAACAAGATAACGTTTGAATTATCATAAGTCGAGATCAACATATTAACGTTAGTGTTCAAAAAACAATCTTTTCAGAGCCTGTTTACTTCGTTATAAAATGAGTAAATATCCATAAAACTTGAACATGAAAATATTAGCACAAGACGTATTTTACAAAAAAGACATGAGTGAGGAAAGTAAATAAACAAACTCAAGAGACCACAACGAAAACAAATAACTGTGCGCAGCGCAAATTAGGTTTTCTTCATGGAAATGAGAGAAACTTATTATCTTGATAACTGATAAGATAAGCATTGTATACAGCTGTTACGTCAGATGGGTATCTCCATTTTCCTCGGCGCATGTAAATGATAATGAAAACGACGATAAGCGATCAATCAAACCAGAACCAATTAAAAGGAAAATCAATGATAATAAATGAATGGTCTTCAGTTAAGACCATAGAGATCGACAAATTCGTACCTTGATTACTATTTCCAGAGTCAACAATTTTCACTTATTCTATATCTTAGGCCAGTAAAAGAGAATGAGTTGCGTACGAATTTGTTGATAGTTTGGTACACATTTCTGGCAAAATGAAGTAATGAGTCGGTGATGAAAACAAGTCAATCTACCGAAACGCACCAGGGGAGAGGGTAAATCGATCACAGAACGAGCGGAACGCTCGGCGGACGCGCGCCGCCATTCCGCCGCTGCACGCTCGCGCCGGCCCTGAACAAACACCACTTATCAACCCACCACCTACAAGTTTAGTCACAAAAGCGGCAGTAACATTAAGCTCACCGGCATCGGTGGCGAGTTCCGCGACGGCCGCGCAGAACGTCTCGAAGTCGACCAAGTCTTGGTTAGGCGGGAGGCATCGGTCGGCGAGTTCTCGTTGGACGCGGGTCATCTCTCGGAGGGCGTCGACGGCCTTGGCGCGGGGCAGGCGCGCGGCGCGCTCCCCGGCGGCGTCGAAGGCGCGCTTGAGCCGCAGGATGGTGTGTCCGAGCGACTGGCGCGGGTGCGTGCGCGCGCCGCGGAGCACGGCCCGCGCGCAGCGCAGCGCCGCCGGGATGTCCGTGAAGGCCGGCAGCCCGCGCCGCTCCACCGCCTCCTGCAGCGTCGCGCGCGCCCGCGACAACTCCACGTACTCCCTGCAACCGATCACCGTACTATCAGCACACGCCACATAAACGAGCGGTGAGGTCATTGTGAATAAATTAGCGTCAGCGTAGGCACAAATTAGCATAGCAGCGCTTGATAAAAATAATCGTCGTCAAACGTAATTAAACGTGATCGATTTGCATATTTATCGATAGGCAACTCAAATGAGTTGATAATACATGTTTTTTTTTGCTTTTTTGAGCAATGTATCTGTCTTTAATTGTGGCCTCATAAAGACTCACTTGATGATGTACTCACGTGTCATCGATGGTTTCCTTGCCGATGACCTGGTGCCGGGAGTAGGGTCGCAGCACGAGCAGCAGGTCGCGCGGCGCGGCGGCCAGGTGCGCGGCTTCCACCGCTGCTGCCACTGCGCGCGTCTCGCTGTCCAGTACAAATAGCAGCGCCCGCGCAGCTGCCTTTGCGCGGTACTCCAACTCCATCAGCTCCGACGACCAGTCTTCCACTTGCTGATAAACAAATATTTCTTCACATGGTAGTAAAATTTTAAATTTTCTTTAACAGTCCAATAGCCAACAGTTTTTTTTATTTGGTTTACAAATGTCATCTCGTTTTTAATGACGTTACGACCCTAGAATGTGTTTTAAAATGGCGAAGTGATAACGTGACAGCAGGCTGTTTCACTTGCATTCTTGTGTCAAAAAATTACAACATTGAATTTGGACACCGATGTAAAGTAAAATTTAAAAGAATTAACTTAAAACAAATTAATATAGCTAACACGACACAATAGCCATAAGATCACACGGTGGGTACACCTTGAAAGATGAGAGGACAAAGATAACAAACAGACTTAATGCTTAAAGAAATAAAACCCTTCTAACGGCTTACCTAGTAATATCCCCTGTGAAAAATCACCAATATCTACATACTTAAGCATTTCCGATGAAAAGAATGTTAAGACACATGACGCCAAAAAAGATAGGAAATCAGTCAATACTGTGTGATAAAATAATCAATTTCCGAATTATTTTTTGTGCATTTTTTATAAAAATAAGGTGATATAATTTTGTATTTATCGTTATCATCATGATCTAGAGGTAGATAGTATCCTTTATAAAGGGCTGAGTAGCAGTGTGTTGGTTTTTGAGAAAGCAATTAGAATTAGAACTAGCATTTCGCTCGAAACGTGAAGTTATTTCTTTTCACGTTCAACCAATTTTCTTAACCAGATTACTTTCCTGCTCATGTTAGCTAAGCGACTAAAATGCGTAAATACGCGTAATGCGTATCTTTGCATTCAGACCCAAAACCACGACCCAACTATGGAATATCGCTATTTATAATTTATTATGAACTTTTTCTCCGACACGCTCGAAACTGTGATCATTACTGTCTAAAAACATTACCCGAAGTGACTCATATTTGGACGAAACATTGCCCCATACAAAACACCGGCCAATAATGTGCCCTCAAACGCCCTACGCCAGCAAAGTAACTTTCGATTAGAAATTTCAATTTTTTTAAATTATTTTTACAGCATACTCTAAAGCCGTGAATCATACTATCAACGAATTATCTATAGTCAATTCGTTGCCTGCTATGTTTTTATTATCAACAAAAAAAATGCATGTTTATCTATGGTTCCTCTACACAAATTCTCTATGAAATGTTTTGCATTCCCGATGGAAAACTTCCAGGGTTGGAATCATAAAAGTTCTTGTCTGCAGCTCGGCCTTTAAACGTGCCTTCGTCCAGCAATAAATAACTAATTTTGCGGCCGCGGTAGTAATGTACTATCAATAAATACATATAAAAACAGCAGCCTACACACAAGATTTATTCGGTCACTCATTTATATCTCGGTCAATAGTTTTATACAAAAATTAGCACTGATTAGTTTTGGTTTAATCCAGCGTGGTAACGCGGCGAGCATTCTGAGAAGCTTTGCTCTGGGAACGATTCGGGGAGGTATTTTAGATATTTAAGGTTTGATTTTTTGTTTGTTTATGTGATCATTTGAATCAGAGACAGGTTGATATTGTGGGTAAGAAAGTTTTACTGTAGCTTTGCTAGTTCATTGTTTGCTCAAACTACCGGTTACCGGTATAATTAGTTGCTGAATGACTGGCGCTTGCGTGTTGACATCTTCTGTCATTATGTTGCTAAATATACTCCTAACAGATTAACTGAACGGCATAACCTGAACGAAATATCGTCAATTCAACGTTAGGGACCGACCCACACACATCACCAAGTACTTTATAATAGAACTTGGTTATTTATGTGAAACTATGAAACTAGTTTATTAACGACTTCATTTGGTTGTAGAAAATGTCACGTAAGCAATGATGGTGAATACTACGGTTAAAAAATACTAAGATGATTGATTACCAAAATGGTGGTACCACACAAGCGCATTTGCAATATTTTAAGGTCAACAGTGAGTAGGACAAAATTATGTGTTCTAACTAAATAAATCCTGCAGGACTCTGTGGTAATACTTACTGGATTGAAATATGTGATGCCCATCCTGTTTAGTATTGGAATAGCGATGTCCGATCTCCATGTAGTGGGGTTGCACGACCCGCCCAGAAACACCTCGTATGGCTGCGGAGATGCTTCGCTGCCTGAAACAGGAATAACCCAAGATTGTAGCCTACTATTATACCTATATATACTTTACACATAATACTCTTTTACATAGGGTGTAAATAAAATGGTACAATAATATTTAACGGGCATAGAGGATGGATTTTAAACTGAACAATTTTCTCCAAGAAATATGGCCCTAAATACGTACAACGTATTCCGTGAAATTATTTTTTCGTGAAAAGTTGTTCAGTTTGACGGGTACTATCACTACACGGCGGGAACAAAACGATGTAAATTTCATGCTGTATAGTAAGATAAAACCTCTCAAGCCCAGCCCATGAAACTGAACAGTTTTTGTCCTACAACTAGTCAAAATTCTAATAACATTATTTAGATTTTTTATATAAACTAGGTTTTACGTTAATTACATAACCAGATGTATTTAACATAAGAATAACATTTAATGTCCGATCTACTTCTACATTGTCTTGCCATGCAGTTGACTTTTATAATGGCAAATAGTACTTATTCTGATTCATATTCAGAAATAATAATATCCTCACCGTAGATTTAAAGTCGTTCTCGTTATTGGGGGACTTAAGTTAGGTAGCAACTTAAGTTTAACATGCATATACAAAATTAGATATAGCTAACATTAAAATTTTATATATATAATTAGACAAAATTAGATATATATAACAACCACAATAAAAACTATCGTTCATAAAACTTGTCTTTATTGTTAACGTTTGTTGTTTGTTTCTTAACATTTTGCAATCATGAAAAAGCATTTTTAAGACCAACAATAGGGTATTTGACTGTTCTTAAATTTACCATATTTTATTAATTAATTTTAAAATATAGATAAGTAGCAGACGATTCGCGAAGAAAAAAACAGAATCGGTTGAACAACTATAATTTACAGTGATTTTTTAAAGTTTCAATATCGAGATTATATGGCGTTACTAGCAAGTGACGTCACATGCTAGTAAGTGCCTCTCTGTCTAATCTTGAATTTCAAACCTTTATAACTCGGGCTATTTTAAAGATAGAGCAAAAATTATTTTAGTGTTTCGATAGCAGAAACTAACAAGTTTGGATTTCTAAAATTAAAAAAAGTAGTCAAATACCCTATTGGATTCTGTGGCCATTCAAGTACATTTCAATAAACACTGAGATCATTGAAGCTGTCGTTCCGTTCTTTAATCCGGTTTAATGGGTGCCTTATGCTAATTATTTCATGCAATCATTTATCATCTTAATAGCCCTGGTACACCCATATTCAAACTATGACCATAATATAATATTCACCTTCTAAATACATGTATGATAATAAAAACATCACGTGTAAGAAAACGTAGCACAAAACCTACATGCTTTTGTATTGGATTTAAACCATACTTACTACGTCAGCACTATGAATAATCCCGTTTTGTTTAAATATAAAATGAGTAATATGAGGAAGGGAAGGTTCATTCTCCGATTCAATTATTGTAAGTAGTTAAGAGTGTCATCAGAATTACTAGGCTAGTCTCTGGACTTATGTATTTTGTAGCATTTGGATGTATTTTGTACTAAGGCGTAGTAGGTACGTCTATGTACCTAATGTCGCTTCGCATAGTTGACCCTATTTCTAGGACGAGTTAAAGGCACGCAAAAGAAGAACAGTTAATTGTTAACAATTGTAGTGCGGTGGGACACGCAACAGTGCGTGAGTTCAAACCACAGCGTTTGACAGCAAACGAGAAGGGTCTTATTAAGATTGAACCACTTAAGGCGAGTTATGTTTACCATTAGCAATCTCACGAACGCGCTTTGCATTTATTACAGACAAGTGTGTGCACGATTTAAGAGTACTAACAAAGGTCGTTATGGTATCATAGGGTTCTGACTTCCACTATAGCTAAAGGTAAAAGTAAACATAACGTTACAGATTAAAACCAGGAAGGATATTTAAAGAGGACCGGAGTGATGAATAAGAATAGAAAGTAGGTGATGTGAGTGGCATGGCCCGTCCGTCTAACCAGCGGTACTCACTCAAGCTAATGGTTGATGAGTATCGACTGAGTGGGCGCAGCACGCAGGAATAATCCGCTTTAGACCCACTTGCTCCATAACAAACTCCAAAGATGGTCTTCCACGCCTTTGTTTTGGGTTTTAGATTAAGCAATCAAATCTAAAATAGAACTCTTGATAGAAAGCGAAAATTAGAAAGCTTCCAGTAAAAAAAGGCTTTGTTGCTTACTTGAGATCGAGGCTAATTTATAAACATTAAATAAATCTCAGGTAGTTGTATGATTGTAATGAATGTGTATGGGACACTCATTCATGTTTATACCTACTATGTCAGTGGAAACAAATCGGTGGCCAAACAACACATTAATCCAATTCGGGATCCTAGTTTAATGCCAAAACAAAAACGTAAACAGACCGTGGCCAACCAAGTGAATGCGGAGGAAGCTCTCTTCCTTTGCTAGAAGGTCTTTAAAAATCGAAACAACGTTCATGAACTAACACATTTCACAAAACACAAGACATTTGCCAAAACTCACTTAACGTTTTCTGTTTTTTTAGACACTTCAACAAAACTACAAGACAAATCGTAAGGAAGGAACGCTTTAAAAACGTATTTTGAAATAGAGAGAGACTGATAATATATTGAATCGTTGATGAGGCGATGACCTAATGATTGCGAAAATAAACTCTTAGTGTAGATGACAGTATTTACGAATATTGAAGACGTACAGGGTACTATCATCGTAGTCGGCGGCATGGCTGCGTGTGCGCCGGTGCGCGCTGTCCACTGGCGGACGGTCGGCGGCCAACTGACGCGCCAGATGCGCCGGAGCCAATCTCCTCATACGACTAGCCAATTCCGCATCATAAATAGTTAATATTCTCCTATCCTTATATACTATACTGCTAACACAGGTAACAGCTCAATGGCATGACACATACGATCCTGTTTACGAACATCATTCGTTCGTATCTGTGTGGTATCTGACAGAACCATGCGTTTACTACATATATTGATTCTAAGATCTTGATAACATTATCGTATAGAATGATGTTGACGTTTCGTCAAAATTTTAGGTTAATATTTATGGATCTAATTGGAAATAACTATTACATTAATGATTGTAATTATAATATTATTTAATTAACAATAGTAAAACCAAATTGTGCTTGTAGACAAAAGATATAGAAAAAAATATTGATGGAATTAATTTATCTCTACACAATTTTGTTTAGTATGTAAATAGAAAATGCAGAATACCTACTGTAGTTGTATTTTGCGGAACGAAGTCTTCCGGGAGATAAGGAAACTGACGCGCGACAGATATTTACATATATTGGATGTTGAACTACTTGCGTCTAAGAAGGGTCTACCTACTTGTATATTTATATAAAACCGCATAGAAAATTTCTCCGTTGTTACACACTACACGGAAAAATATTGAAAATTGAAATTTTATAATAATTCAAAGGGAATTCAATTAATGAATATAATAAATATGCAATGCTTCTTAAGTATGAATGAGGTGCATGAAAGGAGCCTCCACGTATGATATACCACTACTTGATAGTATTTTTGGCTCACCCACCATGAATTTTTATTATACGATTAATACTCTGTATTGTTTAGTTTATTTACTAACACGTCGTCGTGCGTATTGTTTGTTAGTGTCCGACATAAGTACGACAACATCCGCACGAGACGGCGGCGGCGTCCAATTCGTAGGTGACTGTGCGCATTCGAGATTGAAGTCTACAGATAATAGTAGTATCAGTATCTAATAGTGAGACGAGCAATCGAAGTCGAACCAAAGATAAGCGCGCGGGCGCATCGCTGTCGTATACCCACTTCCGTGATCCGCTTATAGTTTGCACGGAAGAGTCAAGCGGAGGTCGCTCATGGCATTTACATTGTTCACTTTTACCTTTTTAGGAATCTGCGGAATCACAGTTCACTCTTCATTTTCTGATTACTGTTTCCGAATTTGTATGCAATGCTATCTAAGCATAGAGTATTATTTAATTAAAATTGCTCGGCTGACATTCCAATCAATTATATAGGTATATAATTGGACAAAATAGGTTAGTTGAAAATAGGTAATTAACCATGTAAGTCCCTATTTATAGTAACCGTAGCGGAAAACCAATTAGATTAGCGGAGCTATATATTTACATTTAACCTGTCATTGATCACGCCATCGATCGAGCACGAATCCGTGTAGTTATCCAATAAAATTATCAGCTTTACCTGAGCTCAGCTATTATTATACATTAGTCAGATACGCTCTGAATTGACGCAAATCGGACGCATCCGAGCCTCGGGTGCAAAGCCCAGCGATCAACGTTAGCCGATTGTATAACCCCTGGGGCAATTAGACTTGAGCGATGAGCACACACAACACTAATGTGGATGAACTAAGGGCCATCTATCAGTGTGAGACAACGTGACTCGGAAGTGCATCAGAATACGCATGCATCTACATCACATCATCACAATAGTCGAGTCGAGACTCGAGAGCGTTCGTTAAGCTCATTCGGCACATCGAATCGACAGTCCTGACAAACTTTTCAATCAACTCAGTGAAAGAGCAGTTTTGCCATTGATAATCTTGTCAACTTGCTTCGTCACTTGATGAATTTATTGTTGTTTATCGACGTTGTTTCCGTGAAATAGTGCCAAAGCATTTTATATGGTCTGCTATAAACCGGTATTAAACGAGAATGACCACGTCCTGTTACTTTATTAGCAATTGTAAAATAATGGCAATGAATAGGCCTACTAAGTCTATCGGATTGACCATTACATGGCGGTGATAAAAGGGTTAAGGAATTTTAAGTACCTACTAATGATGAACTGTAATAGAAAGAAAAAACCATTCAACAATTAAACACAATTAATAAAATAAATCATGTAAGTGAACATAAGATGCGGAAACATTTCGCAAAATAGTCATTAAATGATTATCGTATGAATATGTCACATTTTTATAGCGTCTTTAATGTCTGCTTGTACTACTTTAATAATGAATATAATTTTACAACCTTTACACAAAAGGAAGCTAACTTCGTAAGTTTCAATAAGAAGTTGTTTGAAAGCGGCGAGGTGAAGGGTTAAGGTCGATTTGAGTGAGCAATAGGGCAAAGTTATGTTATTGATTGAATATTTGAATTAAAATATGTTCACAATGGCTATTGGAGGACGGCACGAACATGATGGACGGATAAGCGGCAGACAAGGCGTGGGCAGCGGGCTAGCGACACTGAACTTTAATATTGCAGCGTAGTAAGAGCTAGCAGGAGGGACTAATGACGAGTATTTCTGGATTGGTACCGTGCGGAAAGTTAGTCACGATTCACGATTTTCCCGACCGCGGAAAGCTGTCTCTGATCGACCTTCCATAACGTTGAATAGGAAACGCGTCCTCAAATGAAGAAAGACGCGTCATGCGGAAGTTTACGATTTATAGGTTGTAAGTATACTAAAAGTGTTTCGCATTCGATTTACTTTAAAACTGTAAAATGTTTATTGCCAATATAAGGTATGTATAAAATAGGGAAACGGAAGGAAACATTGTAAAATCACTTGGTTGTATTTACCATTTACGTGTTTCCCTGGCGCGTCCTTGTCGCGGTTCTCCCTGTCGACACTCCATAAAGGCGACTCTGGCTTCGTGGGGGTCCTGTTGACAAATTATAACACGATAAGATTGCTATTTGCGCAAGATGTTACTACGATTGGCTATATTTATTAAATTTGTATAATCTGTAATTCCTTGAGTGTCGAATAAGTACAGTCACCTTCAAGCTTAAATTAACAAGTCACGTTTGTTCCAGAAAGCAGGTCGAGCAATAAGACCTAAATTCCGTGTCCTGCGAAAAAGTGCAAGTTGTCGGTAGAATATGATTCAGTGTATGAATGACAAATATCTCGTTATTGTAAGGCGTTCGCAGGTCAACGCTCGCGGTGCAGAGGCAGCGGTGAAGCCTGCCGGTTCAAGACCGGGTATACGTGGCGTCCGCATTCACGTCATCGACGTATTTAAACTGATTCACGGTGCACTTGCAAGGGCAAGCGGCTACTTTGATTCCGCCGTGTTATACAAAAACCACAACAAAATTACTTTGATAATGTTTTGCAAATTAAATAATAATACAAAAATGATTTAAAACAATTTTATTGTAGGTACATATAATTTTATACAATCACGCTTCTATCCCCAAAAGGGGTGAGAAGGTTTAGTTGGCTCACAAGGAGCACTAAAAACCCACCTTTGGCAATTTTTATTTTTATTAGATTCAGTTTAGAAAAGATATGCCAGTGGGTGTTTGCTTAATGATATATTTTCTTTTTGAAAATGTAAATCGTCAAATCTCGAAAATGTTTAAAGATACTTTTTTTTATTGCTATTATTATTAGACACTAGTTTTGATTTGTGCAATAAAGAAAATAGTCAAACACATATTGGCTTAATAAGATTCACTAGCAGCACTATCGGAACAGTGTTTTTTTCTTATCAACATATCAAACTTGAAGATAATGATTTCATAAACCCGTACTTAGTTTCCCAGAGTCCATGATGATGTAACCAGTAACTCCGTCACGATCCACAATCAGCACACGTTCTCAAGATCCATATCTTCCAGTATTCGTGCATAATAATATGCTACAATATTACGAACCTATGCGGTTTACTTAATTGAGATTCCTGACTCATTAGTTAGATGATAGATAACTATATGGAAATGATAATGCTTATGTAATTGACATTGTGTGACTTGTGTGACAACTATTGAAAAATACGAATATGTTAACTGAGCATTGAATTCAGATAAATAATTACTAACATTTTTAAAGCAAAAACAGACGTAAGGACGTAACACACGAAATCTGTAAGAAAAATAATCTACAAAAAATAGAAACTAATGTATATAAAAGAATAAGACAGAAAAATACTTTATTACTGGACTTATCAAAATCATCTCGTACGAGTTGTATGGTCAATGACCGATCTTACAAACCATGGTGTCGAAGTTATTGAGATGCTCGAAACTGTATAATCTGTAAGGGCTGTAACGAGATGAGGGATACTGCTTCTACGGTGAAAGCACAGTGAAAGTTAACACAAAGAAAGATGAAGCGGTGGTGGGTCGACTGCCAACAAAGCATTTCAGTGACGGTCGCGTTGCCGTAACACATTACCATTCATCTGTTAGAACCCTAACTTGTTATAAGCTGTATGATGTATCTACTTGGTGGAATATTATGGTAGACGGGTACTTACTGCCTTGCTTGTCGGGAACATCGCCGCAGCTCAGCGGCAAACACACAGAACTCGCCAAACGTCAATGTGAGAGACTTCCGCCGTGCGCATTGCCGAGCACATACTAGCATCTCGAACACTGCAACAAAATACGTTATAATTAGGTTTCTAATATCCTTGTGTTTAGACACTTATATACCATTCATTATATATCCTCTACAACATACATTTATAGCCTATGAAACTAGAACCAATTGCTTCTGTAATTTGTATGTTTCCGAAATGTTTTATTCACGCACGAAATTGATCTTATTTAGATTCGTAGTTGCTTTCCATTACAAAGTGAACTAGCTTCGCTGAGGAAGATCTTTATACAACTATATTTTATATCTAGTATATCCATTTTAAAGTCTTCATTTTCTTAGAGCAATAAAAACTGTGCGGTGATTGGCGAGCAGCACATAGCTGTAGTAGCTACCTTCTGGCTGTAGTAAGTAGTAGTAGATTGATGTTTACAGTTCAGCCACGAGGATAACAAAGCCAATTAGGAACCGCTTACAGCACGAGTCATACATATTAATCAATACAACGTAAATAATATCAAACGTAGTTTACAGTGTTGCTAAACGGCAGTTTATTACCAGTTTAAAAACACTTTGTTACAAATAAAAGCCTTTAAATCAAACACTACAAAAAATAGTGTTTATGTATGTATAGGTGGCTCGCACGAGTGACGCCTTGTTTGTTACCACTTTATTTGGGTGTACAGACAAACTTGATTAAGTTTTTGTTGCACCCTTTGTATTTAGTCATAAGTTTAATTAAATTTTCATATAAATAAATAAATAAATATAATTACGATTTCTAGCTCTACGTAGGTAGTCGCTGCATTTTAAATGTAAGCTTAAATGTATCTGATATTGGTTTGTGTAACATGAGTAAGTAAATACCTGCTCAGCTACACATTAGACAAGACAAGTCACTTAACTTTAAACATTACAGTTTCTTCACTATAATTGATAATACCTACTTATATCTATCACGTTTTATCAGATTGTAATTATGTTTTTATTTTAGACCAATCGGTCTTCCGGCTCGTAAAAACAACAGGAAGAACGCACATATTTATGGGTTTATTTACAATTTTAAGTGATGATTATTGTTCGTGAATGCTACGTGAGTTATTCATAATTAAATCACACACAACAGACGAATATAATTATTTAATGACTTGGAACGCGATGACACGAGTACACATTGAATTATTCTGATTTTCTACACTAAGCTGCTTACTTATTTTCTAATGTCTATGTAGTATTGAAACGGCAATCAAAATACAATCACAGAAGGTATAATTTATTTAAAGTTATATCTATTGATTAACTTTTATCGATTGTTCGGCGACGGTCAGTAGTTTAACTACGGTACAGTCAGCGTAATCAATAATCATGAACTCACAGTTATGTATTGGTCATCGCCAACCGGTGAGCAATGAGTGAGATCATACTCGAAGCACCTGTCGCAACAATAATCATTGGCGGATATCTAACGGCAAATATTTAGCCAATACAAAACCGTACAAACGTAATAATCTAATAAGTGAAATGTAAGTCTATAGCCAAGGCCTTACTTCAACCACACTTTTACGACAACAACTCAGGTGCTTATTCAGGTGAGTTATAGATATATTATTTGAAGCAAATCAGAGTTGACCAAATTTGTGGTACCTGCTTATTTCGACATATAACTTCACTTTAAGTTAGAACTTTACGTAGTTTTATTTACTGACTGACTTAGGAATAGTTTTATTGCAAATATTTGTCCTACTTACAAATATTCCAGGTGACAAACAAAACCAAATAATTTTTTTAACAAAAATAAAATTAGAGTATGTAGTCTCAATGTTTCACTTACACATAAAATACTTTGTATCTAGTTGTTATTCATCAACTTATGCACCTTATTTTGAAAATAAATAAAAATAAGATATAGGTAATTTATTACTGAACATAGTAGGAATATACCTATAGTTAAGACAACCTTCAGGTGCGACAACTGAACTGCAATTAAAGGTTGCCAACTAAAACCTTAACAAGTGCCAGAGGAAAACGATCGAATTAGAGATGATGTGTAAATAAAATGAGCGAATACATTTGGATAAAATATGACTTCACGTTAGAATAAAACTGGCGTCATTGTGTCTAGGGAATACAGTACTGGTGTGGGAGGTTGACACACAGTTTACAGGGCAATCAATTTAACTATTACATAAAACATTTTACGGAAGTTCACTCCATAAATGTTTAATGTCTATAGGTATAAATGGTTTTTGAGCGTATAGTGGATGAAGATTGCATCTGAATGAAATTAATAACTTCTATGAACACGACTCTTAAATAATATGAAATATGATACTGTTATGTTGACAAAGAAGCCGTTTATCTGTAGGTACGACAATGACAACTTCTATTAAATTGTAAGTGGCAGTTTAACGGAGCATTCCGTGCCTCGATGGATGTCATGAGATTTATGGGCGATAAACAAACGCAGAGGGCGTAGCGTAACCTACGTCCACAAGCCCGTAAATTGTTTGAAGCGACTGAGGAGTTGTCGGCACTGGTCGCGCAATAAGTAATCATGCAATACAACACAACAGCTTTACAATTGCACTTTGAGATAAGATAGCCCCCGCGCAAATTTTTATTTTACTGTTCATCTTCATACACATGTGTTGAGAATGCGTTTTATTGCACATGTTTCATATTCTACATAATATAAGCTTGGCTATGGTACTTAAATCTATTTTTTTTGCAACACTGTATGTATCACTGTATGTATGTGAAATAGACAATCTTATTGTAATATTTACTATGACTCATAAGATAAACTATTGATTTTTTGTTGATCGACGTAGTATTCGCGATGAGTTGGAATCTTACCACCGAGTATTTACCAGTTCTGTGAGACATTGTGCGTAAATTTATTAGTCACAATGTGTATCATGAAGTTTCTTACTGTTTGCTCAAGTGCCTTATTAAAAGCCATGCCAAGAGTGGCTATGTGATTCAGACATAACTAACATCTAGATGGTTTTAATGGGTTTACAGGTATTATAAACTAGAATCAAGATAAGATCTCTTAATGCAATGAGTAAATGGTACTTATAGCAAATGTTGCAATATATCATAACAACGTACCTAATTGCATGTCGTAACAAAAGCACGCGGAACAGTAAGGCGGATAAATAAGCATAATGGCATACTGACATTAATGTTTAAACGTTAGTTGGTTAATCTCTGGACATTATTGTCTGGTGTTTTTATTGGGTCTGACGTCACTCTGATAGTGTACATTATTCATCCGATCGATGATAAGTGAAGTTAGATAAGTAAAGAATTAAGTAAGTAAATTCCCTTTTGTTTTTTACACGTGTAAACAACCTACAAAGGCAATGTGCTGTTTAAAGTTCATAATCATACAATATTATAGCTAAGTGAAAGTGTGTTTGTTAGTTTGTCTTTCTACCACGGAGCAACAGATTGGAGTATTTTTTTATAAAGATAAGTACTATGATATCCATTGGCATATTTTTATTTGCGGCGAAAATCTTATTCTCATAGGAAACATTCAAAACAAAATTAGTTCTTCTAGTTAGACGTTCTAGGCGGACAGCTAGGTCTTTTATTTAAAGCTAGAGATTAGAAAGTTCATGTTTCTTACACGATGAGTATTCCATTATCTCATATTATTAGGTACCTTATCGATAAAGTTTATGTTCAATTCAAATCAATCAGTGAAATAGTAGGGAGGTAATAAATAGTTGATTGATGTTCTGCTGTAACTTTTCTTGCTGTTATTCTTTTATATAGACAGTTGTGTTCGATGTGATGCAAAACTTGTATGAATTTACATACATTCATACCTTATCTATCAAATTATTGTAATTTAGTTCAAGTCAAAAAAGATACAAAACAATTTATGTTCGTTATCGCGAGCTTAAATCATGGTTTGATAAAACTCGTATTTATCGAACACAACTCTATCATCAAGCCGACTCATCCATCTGCTTGTCAGAGCACATATTTATGCATTTTAAACTAAATATCGACGGTGAAGTATCAATACCTTCTATATAAAAAAACGCAACTTTACAGGAGACGAAAAAAACTTTTTTTTTTTGGTTATTTTTGAAATGTAAAAATATGGTTCTTTTATTTTAAGTACTAATCTTTTCCCACTAAATAATTAAGCATTTAGCTTTTATCTTTAAATAGGTGCCTAGAGCGGTGTATTAAGAGGCGATTGATTTAATAAAGTGAAAATGACCAAAATAAGATAGGAGGTATTGATACTTCACCGTCGATATATATATATATACACGGTGTTACAAAAAGACGAGTAAATTTTGTATGGAGACCATCTACATTTTGTATGGGAATGCGATTTTTTTAAATCGTTTTTCGACCTATGTTCTTTGGGGAAAATTGTTCAGTTTTACGAGCAGATTCACACCCTTTCGGCTTTATTTGTAGTTTTGTAACACCTGGTATATATCATGTGTATCATATCATCATAGAATTATCAATATCCAGAATTTTATTTTACTTCAACGTAATTTATAAATCATTTTATTTACGATCCTAAATAAAAGATTAATTTATAATACTATATTATATATAGTAAACAATATTTACATAGCAGTTTTTGTGTTAGAATTTGGGAAGCACTGTAAAGGGAGTCAAATGGCTATAAAGGGGTGAAGAATATTTTTAAGATAAATGTTAGCGACGTAGCAACTATTTAACTCATTCCTTCTACTAAAATCATAATTTTAAAAATAATGACCTTGCAATTTACTTAATAAAATGCTTCTACAATTAAAAACCCCCGAAGCAAAAAAATCAAAACATTAAAAAGTCAAAAATAATACCTATTGTTGAGCCATCAAATTCAAAAAAGTAACACCTATATATTTTAATTTTATTAGAGAAATTGATGGATGGCACGATTTGGTTTGCTCGTTCAAATGACGCTATAATGTCGCGTCGGGGTACCGTTTAAGCTTAAGTCAGACGCTTCATTTGATTGACTATCTATTAATTTGTTAGCATATCCGACTAACTTGCTTTAAACTTAGCGGTACCCCGACGTGACATTATAGCGTCAAACCAAATCGTGCCATCCATCAATTTCTCTAATAAAATTAAAATATATAGGTGTTACTTTATTGAATTTGATGGCTCAACAATTGGTATTATTTTTGACTTTTTAATGTTTTGATTTTTTGCTTCGGGGGTTTTTAAATTTTTAATTTATTTTTATTTCATAATTTTTAAACTTTATTGCAAATAAATTATGATATATGAGTACAGTTATATCTAAAAGGATCACTATCAAATTGGAGAGTATTTAATAGAGAGTACTAATGTGCTGGATATCCTGGCTACAGCATCAGCTCATAGTGTAGCCACCATTGCATTGTATGTAGAATCAAGTACTGATCAAAATGAATCCAAACACGACATATCTGCTATTATTTTTTCAAGAGTGTACTAGAGTGCTGGATATTACGGCTGCAGCATCAGCTTATCGTGTTGCCACCATTGCATTGTGTCTAGAATCAAATACTGATCAAAACGAAACCAAACACTCGGCTATTATTTTTTCAAGAGTGTACTAGAGTTCTGGATATCCTGGCTGCAGCATCAGCTCATCGTGTTGCCACCATTGCAATGTATGTAGAATCAAATACTGAGCAAAACGAATCCAAACATGACATATCTGCTATTATTTTTTCAAGAGTGCTGGATATCCTGGCTGCAGCATCAGACCAATAATTCCATCATCATGCAAAGTTATATAGCATACATGAGTTTTTCAAATTTTAGGTCACACGTACGTTTAAAAGTGAAATATGCATCTAAGAACCCTACCGCAGTTAACAAAAGAGCTGATGACCTTGTAACGGCTGAACCGATTTTGATGAAACATGTCTAAGAACCATCGCTAGAAAACCTGCTTTCAAATAAAAAAAACCGCATCCAAATCGGTTGACCCGTTTAAGAGCTACGGTGGCGCAGACAGACACACAGAGCGGTCAAACTTATAACACCCCTCTTTTTTGCGTCGGGGGTTAAAAATAGCTCTCTATAATGTTCTGTAGTTTGGAACCCCCGTTACGACATCTAAATTCTACACAAGGCGTTTGGAAAGCGTGCAGGCAGAGGCGATAGTTGTTTCATGGCTAAGAAACTACCTAGTTATAAAGACCGGTTATTATTTTAAAATGGACACTCTTTCCGATAGAAGGTGCCAACTCGATAATGCCTTTTTATGGAAAATCGTGAGGAGGGGTGACATTGATTCTCCCGCTCTCCTGAACAGTATTAATTTACGTATCCCTTCGCGTCTACCCCGTCTGGGTAAATACTTGCTTTTCACGGAAAATGCAGCCAGGTCGATCCTTGGTCACTTCTCACCAATTAATAGACTATGAGGCAATATAACACTTTATGTAAAAGCAAGGATACCATTGCTATTTTCGCCGATTCCCTAAAAAATTTAATTAATGTGGCTCAGTTATACATTTTACTTGTAAAATTTAAAAATTTACGTTTCTTTTTAGTTGTTTTACTTCTTTAATGTTAATATTAATATAAAGCAATTTTAGTGCATGCCGTTGTTGCTTGTAATTAGCACAACTAAAATGTAGCTATGAATGTAAGAATCCGCTTTCTTTTCGCGCTTCAGCCTCTGCAGGCGTAGCATGAAATAGAGCAAAACTACGACGACGTAGCAACGAATTCGCTTCTTTTCTCGATACGGCCTACGGCGTAGCATGGGATGGAACACAACTACGACGTAGCTACGAATCCGCTTTCTTTTCTTGCTACGCCGTAGCATGAGATAGAGCACAACTAAAATGTAGCTATGAATGTAAGAATCCGTTTTCTTTTCGGGCTTCGGCCTCTGCAGGCGTAGCATGAAATAGAGCAAAACTACGACCGTAGCAATGACTATGCTTTTTTTTCTAGCTACGACGTATAGCCACGAATCCGCTTATTTTTCTCGTTATGGCCTACAGCGACGTTCGCAAAACATAAGAAGTTTGTAAGGGCACTAGATGTAAGCGTAGCCGTAGTAAAATATTGGGACAAAACCTTTTAGGATCACAGTTTAGCATGAAATAGACCATACATAACTGCAAAGCAGCTACGAATCCCCTTTTTTACTCGATACGGACCAGACTTAACAAGTGTTTGAGCACTGAATATAAATGTAAAACATAAATATTACGAAGAAAAGAAAAAAATTGTCCCAATTTCAAGATCAGGACGAGTAGAATAATGAAAGAGTCTTTTTTACCCCGCAGTGAGACAGCTTACATACAACTTATAATAATAAAAAAGTAACTTACCCTGGGTCTTAGTAGGATAGAGTTCGATGTCGTTGAAGAGGTTCTGTACGCGGTCCGCGGGCGCCGGTTCGTCGGGCGGCCCGACTCGGCACTCCCACGCACTCGCCACCTCCCTATGACAATAACAGAAAATACAATATTATTTTTTAACACCATTGTTTATTCGCAGTCTTACTACATAGGAAAGGAACAAATAGAATTGGGAGACAGGATGTCGTGGATTAAATACATCCGCTTTTATACAAACCATGGACACAAAATCGATTCAAGAGAAAGAGTTTTCTAACAGGACATGGACTAATCAACATTATTGTAAGTGTGAGACAAAAGCTTTGCTTACTAAAAAGAGAGACGCATAAAGAGAACTTGAACTGTTTCTCACGGTCCTACTTTGTAGACAATACAAGCAAGAACGACAGATCAATTAAATTACTGCTTACAAATCAATTACAAATTCAATAAAAATAACAACAGACCAAAACTACTCCTATTATTAAATCTTTTGACAAATAGAAAGCTGTTTATTTACCTCGAAGAATTTATAGAACAACAAACGTGTCTTTACAACCAAACAAAGGAATAAACAAGAACAAAAAGAAAAAAATAACATAAAAAAATCTTACATTATAATAAATAACAGATAAGAGAATAGACCAAGATTTGAAAACGAACGTTCAGTCCTAGTATGGTATTGTGATATTTGTGATTGACATAGTAAGATAATGCAACCTTAAAATATCTTCAAAGGCCTAAGCCTAATCATATTGTGCGTTGTGTAGTGACGTCACATCTTACGTAGCGCGTGCGAAACGTGGAACTGTAAGGCAAGTATTTCATGGAACAAATCCACTATGTGAGAACATAAATAACACCTGTAGTTCAATAGTGTAAACAATTTTTTGCTATTATTAGATGCTCACGAGTTTTCGTGCTGACTCTTGCGATCAGATGAGATCTTATACGCCCCCCACCAATCTATTTGTACCTACACCATAAAAGTGATTTACTTTGTATCTAGCAAATTTTACACAGACGTAAGCACTCTCAAGAAATTGAGGTAATTGTTAATTGCACAAGAAAAAAATAAACCCTTAATTAAAAACTTAACCTAACCCAAATTGAGTCATGTTGTCAAGGAATACTGTTACTATTCTCAGGCGTCATATTTAGCAAATTCTGCAATGTGTGCAGGTTATACAGACAGGCGCATACTCAAGAACAGACAAAATAAATAACCTGGCCATACTCACGACCTCATGTTACACCAGGTATTTGCTGAAATGACTCGCTCCCATGCGAAACAGAACAACTATTGCAAAATGATGCCATACACGACGCCACCGCCGCCGGTTAAAGCTAATAAGTAACTTAATCATCCACAAACTGTTCTTAGAAAAGGATTATTGCTCAATAAAGTGCTCACTTACTGTATCAACTTCGTGTAAGGCTGAAGACAGTCACAATTATCACTAGGTAAACTTTTAGTTTTCACATTAAATACATATAATGTGGCTAAGAGTGAAATGGTAATTGCATTCATCACTGCCATTAGAGAACTGATTCAATGTAGAGAAACAAACAATCGTGAATGTAGCAAAGAACAGCTGCCTGTAATTGGATGAGGGATGACGTGAGCGCTTGACAGGGCACCTCTCGCTCTTGACCCAATCGATGATAGATAAAAAAGGGGCACGAGATGGGCGGACGTAGACACAGCTATTTGCATATAATTGACAGTAGAATGTAGAGGAAAAAAATATAATAAATAAATAATTAAAAAACATGTTTTTTTTTTTCAGCCGATGATGGGCTTTCCGCCCTATTCTAAAATAAGACCATAACATGCGCCCAGTTTTCTCTCAAGGTCTTTCGCCATCTGCAACAGATTCCTTTTTAGTTTTTAATTTAATGAGTCAAACTCCTGAAGAGCTGGTCCGCTGCACGAGACAGATGACGGTCGCCACCGCGCGGGCAGTCTCCGTTATAATGTTATTTTGCATGACGTAACAGTAAGGGCAGACAAAACAACACTGTTTTGACCAGGAAGTAGACTATTCATAACCAACACGACATATTATTATTGTACCTAACGTATTTTGGGTGTTTAAAAATTAACAAACTGACAACGCAGTGGTTTTTGTTGTGGTTAGTATTTCATCATCATCAACAGCTAATATACGATACGTCCCCACCTAGTAAATTTATATTTATGTAAATTTATTTGACAAAATCAGGATTAGTACATGAGTCACTTATGCATTTTAACTTATTGTAATCAGTTTTCTAGATATTAACACGTGTCTTTCAGACTTCTTGTGTCTAGTTGGTGGATATGGCGTAGCATATTAGTTATTTTTATTTAAACCGCTACGGCTAGACTGAAAATACTAGTGTCAATGCTTTGCTTGCTCAATGTACCTCAGGAATCTAATAAGATCAAAGTACCTCAACAGTAACTAGCGGGGCCTCGGCTATATTACGCACTAGTTTTTTCAGTCTAGCTCGAGTGGCGCCGCTAGGTAGAAACACATCAAGTAAATAACTCATGTCTTTCTAGGAACAAAAACGGAATACGTCTGTCGTCTACCCAGAATAAATACGTCAAATTGATAATGAAAATAAATAATTGCCCAGCGATAATAAGTAATTAATGTATTTTCTCTTTGCTGCAAAACTCGTACGATAATTTATGAGTAAGTTGTGAAAATAATAATGTTATGTAGAGGTAACATCAAAAGAGAACATGTAACAATATTTTCAATACACCTTGCTCGAAAATTGAACTTACGAAGGCAGTAAGCTGTGCAGTAAATGCTTTTTACCGCGCTAGTGCGATTTTATTAAGATTTCTTTTTAATTCCTACGGTCTTCAAAATTATTATTCAGCCAGGATCATTTTGACAATAAAAAATATTTAAGTCGATTCATACAAACAGAAAAGTATTTTATATTTTATTTCAACAAATTGTATCAAAAATATTATCAGCCAGTAATATTTTAGTTACAAAAAGTAATAATTAAAAATCCTTTTTAAACAAGCTTTTAAAGACGTGGAGTATCCTTGTTAAGACAAATCCAACGAGCCCAAACACGACTAGGTTGTGGTGTGTATTTAAGGAGTTCCTATGGCCACCTTCTGGCTCCATCATGAGACCCTGGACATCACGTATGAAAAATGTTTGCTCGTTCCCGAAACTGTTGACATCATTTTCTTTTTTAACATATGGTTTTTTATAAGATTAAAATTGGTAATTATTTATTTTTATTTATTTATTTGGCACACCAACACAAATAATACGAGTAAGACCAGACAGACGGGAACCACTACCTTAGGGCGAAGAAGAATAATAAGATCAGACAGAATGGTTCGTTGACCGAGCGAGCGAAGCGTCTCTGTTTCAGCTTGGACAAATTTGCTTTTGTATGTCTATCTGTCTGACCATCTGTTTATTTGTTTGCTTGTTTGTTTCAGTCTACAGGTCGCGTTTCTCAACCGATTCTCGTGAAATTTTGTAAGCAGGTTTGATAAATTATTATATATATTTTTTATTATTATTATTTTTAGTCAGTTTTTGGAAATTTAAAAAAATGACGGAGTTATGGGGGTTGCCAGCTTACAAGGTCTACCGCTGAGGCTGTTTTCCTCTACAGGTCACATTTCTCAACCAATAAAATAAAATAAGATAAAATAAAAAATAAATAGTAATACAAAATGAAATTAAAATTTAAAACAATTAAATTAGGTTTAAAAAAAAAACTTTAAAAAAATCAAGGGATTGACCCCCCTTTGGGGGGGGATTGTGGATAAGAAATAGAAATAAATATGAAAAGATATACAGACTTGCGAGGTCTACAGATCACAGAGCCACTAGTTTTATTATTACACAACGCTCCAGTCCGCTAGGCGACTATACAGCGATCGGTCGGATGAAGTTCGGCTTGCCGGGTTAAGGGATATGTCGCCCGCTATAAAATCTGGTCCGCGACTCAAATGTCCACTTTTGTGAAGTCAAGGGGTATATTCGGCCTTATTCAAATCTGCTCAATGGGCGAGTTATCCATTAGTAAAAAGTAACAGGACAACTGGCCTCATTTTTCTTACAAGCATATGACAGCTGTCAAAATTCAAACGGTCATATCTCGGAAACTATTGGTCCTAGTCCACTGGTGTGTAGGGACTAACGAAAGGTCTGGACGAGATCTTCATTTTCGACGACAGCTGTCAAAATTAAAACAGTCAAATCAAATCAAATATTTTTTTACAAACACAGACGATACAGGAGAATGCAATTGGCGGCCTTATCACTTTAAGCGATTTCTTCCAGGCAACCATTCAACAGTCGAACAGTCATATCACGGAAACAATTAGTCGTGGACCGCTGGTGTGTAAGGTCTAATGAAAGGTCTCGAGGAGATCTTCATTTTCGATGACAGCTGTCAAAATTAAAACAGTCACATCACGGAAACTATTAGTCCTAGACTACTGGTGTGTAGGGACAACTGAAAGGTCTTAATCGGAATTACTAAAAAGCCAACCCGCCTATTTTCGATTTTCTGTCAACTTTAGATAGTTTTCCTTCATAAACTGTTAATTATTTTTCATTTTAGCTTTGATTTAAGTGTAAATACATTCTCTGTTATACCAAATGTATATTTTTTATATTTATTATTGAAGTATTATTCATTAGACCGACTTAACGGTGACTAGTGTTTTCGCTTTTTTTGCTCGGTGCCCTCTTAACAAAGAATCAATTCGTAATGAATGTTCGCCTGAGCCTTTTCTCCATAATTATGCTTATAAAAAAGAAACACTATCGTTTTGTGGTTGGCGCCAAGTTTGTAAAAATTTTATTTAATTGTTTTACATTGAATGTTGTTTTATGAGTGATTAAGTGTTGATATTCAATGATAAATGTGAATAGTAAGGATACTCAAACTGGGCGCGATATAATAAAGGTTAGGTTTTACAACTTCTACATGATCCATTTTACCTGTAGTATCATAGCTTTTGTAGCGTACTATGTATGTACCTTTCTTAACCATTTCAATTTAATTATTTACTACCAGTTCTCTCACAATTAGTGTATAGAAAAACGTCGTACAACACACGGATCCTAGGTTTTATAATAAACTCGTGCCTTTAGAAACCCTCGCCTGCGGCTCGGGCTTACAAAAGTCAGCTCATTTGTAATTTGCCACCTACGATCCTTGTATCGTAATGTACTATTATAGGAATAAACCACAAACAATAAATAATTTAAAATAATTTTTAAACTTCCTTACTTCCATTCTACTGGTTTTCACCATCGCATCGCGTTAGCCAATGCGGTGAGATCAAAAGCCTGATTGGTTATGATGACTGATATATATTTTTTTTTCTTGTGATGCTGCATTAATTATATCTATAGTTATAATTCATGTTCCTAGTTTGTTTTTGTAATTAACTTGTGTACAGTAAATTGTAAAATGAATAATAGCGTGGCATCTACTAAAATATTATTTTCCTGTCAGAAAAGATGTTTCTCGAAAAATGATTTGGATCAGTGATTCTGATCAATGTACGTCCTTTGTCCCTTTGCATGAAATGATTAAACATGACTAACAAATACATATGTAACATTCCTCGAAGATAATTTACAGTCAACCTACTTGAAACCCAGCCTTCGACAGCAATAAACAAAGAACTTTTGCGATTACATTCTAACAGCTGAGGTAAAAATGACGGATGAGATCACTACATAGCTCTTAATTATGTTAGCAGTAATTCAACGATGCACGTTAATTAGGTGCGTTTTAACCAGTAAAATGAATACTTATGTTTACGACCTTAATAGTTTCGGTAGAGGCAACCGGAAGTAGTTATTTACTCATCGTGATACTTAGAACGGTGATCTTAGAACATCTTAGGAAATCTTAGGACGGTGATTCAAAACAAAAAAATACATGTTTTTTGATAAATGGTGATCCATGATACGGTTGAGTTGAGATCTATAATCAGTAATCATCATAACTTCATAAGATTATATGCAAGGGTTTTGAAAATTGAATAATGTAATTACTAATACACATTATTATTTATTCAAAACGGAAACACTCATGTAAAAATGGGAGGCAGGCGGCGGGTCACTCACCGCCGGCCTCCCTGAAGAAGATCCTCGAACAGGATCGAAACGTTGGAAGACATAGTTTTCATTTTTACGTGTTTCCGTTTTGAATAAATAATAATGTACACAAATCACGTATCGTGCAATAATAAACTAATACATATATTGCATTCTTTCGAATCAACAGCTCATATACGTCCCCACCGAGGGGCTCGAGCCTACCCTGAATTAGGGCGATTAGGCCTTAGTAGTCTACCACGCTGGCAATAGTAAGTATGTCATGTAAAAAAAAATACCGCATCTACTTTGGAAAATTAAAATTATTCTCGGTTAATTAAAAACGAATACGTACGTAAAAACTTAGTTATTGTATGTTATTCATTACTTATCGTGATTTTATAGCCAGTAGTATCTGGTAGCGCCTTACTTACCATACAATAACTGAAAAAAATCTTTTTCTAAAACGTCTAGTAGACGTATACGAAATGACAACATTACATCGCTGTAGTAATACTACAAGAACCGCGTGTGCGACACAGGCAGTCAGGCGTTTACAAAAATATACCATGACATCATGGTGTGCGAGCGAGAAGCCCTCTTTTTGCGCGTCCATACCGCTCTCGTCACGCTCGCTATTATAAATACACGAGTGCATTTTACTTTATTCCTCCATTCTTATTCCATCGATAGGTGGAGACAGTAGGATTAGGAACTAATATTTATCTACTTAATAAATCTGTCCATCTGTCACTTAAAATTATTCCATATCGGGACAGAATGATGCCAGTTATCAAAGTAACCCTGATCGATAGGTACTCAACCATGCTCCACTTCCGGGCAGATAACGGTATTTAGGAGCAGATATTTTCTGGGTCGACTGACGAAACGGCATGGCTGAGGTCATCATAATACCTGAATAAAGACTACACGTACTCTTGAATAAGAAACTCCAAGCACATAAAGATCAAGAATTAATATAAGTAATAATTTATTTCTGTTTAAAACACATTTAGCTATGACTAAGTATCAGCTTTTGGGTATTAACCTGTTCAAGCAAACAACCCACTGACACCATACTACACTCCCACTCACCACCACCTGAAGTAACTATACATTCCAAGAATATAAATTTGACAAACCGATCGATGACTTCATCTTTCATGCATTTCCTACACCTCCTCGCGAAGAATACTAATACTCACACAGCATTACAAATGCTTGTCCTCAATCGTGATATTGTCAGAACAATTAATCACAAATCGTATAAAAAATGCGGATGACAGAGAATTAGCCATGCGCATTAAATCAACAAGTGGTGTAGCGGCGTAATTAGCGACATCACCTCCACCCCGCGACCTGGGCAAACAACTTGCGAGTGATGTCATCCTGGTGTTGTTGACCCAACCAAGCGCGGGCGTACGCCGCGCCGCCGCTCACTCCAAACATGTGCTCCGAGCTTTTAATGAATTAATAATGCCCAATTCTGATTGATATATGACCACAAGAAATGATTAAGCTTAATTTTTAAAACATTGTTGTATACGATTCGAAAATTATTTTTCGAAAATAACAAACCATCCATTGACTAAGAATCTTACCTGGCTAAAGCTCCTTTGAGTTTGACAACGGAGTTTTTGCAACCATTGAGCTTAGGAGGCGTGTGAGGGTCCTTTAGTTGGCACTGGAGAGGTTCAGGTGGCTCGTATGTAGTTGGCTGCGCCAATGGGCTGCAGACGGGAGCCTCCATCCGACAGGAGATGGCGGCGCGCTTTTGCAGAGTGGCTCGCGGGTACGTGTGGTGGCGGGCCGCACTGCTGCCGCCGCCGGACTCGCTGCGCCGCTGCTTTGGTAAAGTCCGCGCGCAGAGAGCCGAAGCAGCATTTTTCAGACGTGATCGGAATCTATTGTTGTTAGGAGTACTCAACACAGCACCCTCCATTTTTAGCCACTATCCCGGCACTTTCGCACTTAGTGTATATTCGAATCCATTTTTCAACACTTCACCGTTTTAATTCAGCACTTTGAAATCATAATATTATCGGATATGGTTCTGAATTCTAGTCACATGTGATTTTTATATAATTCACTATAGTTCTATCCTTTGTCATCTTACTTCGCGTCGTATTATTTTAACCTTTGTAGATGGTACTTGTAATAAAGAGTTATATTGACTTGTGATGTATGTACAGCTTGTAGTTTTCTCGAACAAGTCCATTTCAGTTAGACAAGAGTTGTCTAAAATTTAATTTATATTTTAGCATAGGTAAATCAAACGTCTGATTTCTGAAATCTTTATAGAGCTTTAGCGAGCTAAACACTGCAAAAACTGCATTCTCATATTTAGCAGATATTACGAAAATTGTAATACAACAACATTGTTTAAAAGTGTTCGACTCGTATCCTACAGGTTATATCGATCTAGAGCAAGTCGTTGCAGTTAGAATTTGTAATGAGTTACAATCACTGCAACAATGCAAGTTTTACACCCTTGTAGTCTTTATAACAGTCTAAAATGTCCAGCTCTATACTATATCCCACCTACTCAAGGTTTTTATGTTAATGTAAGTCTGCCAGAGTAAATAAAGACTTGCCTAAGATGTTAGTCGCGGTCTACTTGGCGAGATTCTCGGCTGCATTGCGACAAACATTTTGTGTGCGGTAAATGAAGCTCGATCTGTGAGCGCTGTATAAATAAAATTATTCTTATTTAACAGTTACCTTAATGGCTTTTAAGTTGGTGCATCTACAGAATAGTGTAAATGTGCGTTCCGTAAATCTTTTCTATAATAAAGGGTATTATCTATATCATAACAGAAATGCTATATGCAATATTAAAACGCGATTTATTGATATAAAAACTTCTAGGTATGTTTTTATTATTTGCAAATAATACGGCGATCGGTTTGCGGAAGGCTTTGCTGTGGTGCAGGTCAGTGGGGGGCGAGGTGTGGGCGCGCTGACATCACCGCCGGAGCCGCCGCTCTTACATCACCCGACTGCCTCCCACCAGCCACAGCGCCTCGTCTCCCGCGCAGCCCCCCTTTCAAAAACTGATCGCTTTGCACGCTATTGTACTCATATTAAGTACACACTATAAAAGAACTGCTAACCAACCAGTTTAACTAATTAAGTATATATTTTACTGGCTTACTGCACATTGACTAGGCGGACAACACAACAGAAATTAGATCGAAAAAATAAATAGAAGAATACGCTGAATTTGTGTCGTTTTTATACAAAGGCAACAACTATTGACTTCACGCACACATGATCATGACTGGCCTAAACATTCAAACAGATGAGCATCCCAAATCTGAGATCAAGGCTAAGCTGCCTACTGATTACTGATTTTACGATCATTAAAAACCATGAAGTATTCCATTGTTATTTGTCCCATGGTGTCTGTGTTGAACATTGTCTAAACACGTGGCAATTAATATTATTATGTTCATAAAAACAGGCACGGAAATTGATATGGGACTAGCACGTAAATATGAAGGGGAGCTAATAGATGAATGTGTTCGTTTACACATAGACTACGCTCTATAAAATGTACAAAGGCTCAACGAGATAATTCCGGCGCATTATCCAAGCGAAATGCGCTGTTGTATGCGCCATATTTCCCACGGTAATGATGTCAAATTGGTTTATCAATCACGGCGAGCGGATGCGGAGCGGAGTCGCCGACCGCCCTGTGGGCGGCTTGTATACCACAAGTTCAGTAAAGATCCATGACGTGACACTAAACAATCCACCCGCACTGAGACTGTTTTCTTCTTAAAGCCAGCCAAGAACATTTGGCATCCCGTTACTTAAAGCCGTTAGGTTAAAATTTAAATGAATACAAAACAGGTTTCAAAATCGCAATCTAACCACGGAGACGCAAAAGCAATCTCCCAAGTGCAGATTCCGCAAGTACTCCTTACCAGTTTACAATAGATAACTGAGGTCATCCGTTTAAACCCTTTGTGTCCTCATCTAAGAACGAGCTCAGGATGTCCTCTCAATAAACCCGTTTATTATTCAACTAAGGATGAATGTATTGCTTGTATAATATTGCTCTGATAAAACTTAATAGATTTGTTAATTATAAATAGTCGTTTCGCGTAAACTAAATTCAATGTCGAATGTCCAAATATAAGCAAATGACAATGAAGTTCTTTGTCAGACTTAATATCAATGCCAACAAGATTTCGCAAAAGAAGAAAATTACAGTCCGATTTAATGGGTTCTTACTGACCGAAAAAGCAATAACAGATTGTGTTGTCTAAATATAGAAAAGTACTAATAATTATTTTATTCAAGTCACGATTTATAGGTTCTCGTGCGTGCCTTGCTCTTTTACGTTTACCAAGCTAACAGAGAATGCTTATTGTGGGTGTAATTTTCAGGTACATAGTTTGACCATAATTTAATGTAAAAGTGAAATATTGGCAATTACATATTTGTGAGTAAATAACAACAGACCTGTGTCATATAAAATATCAAAGGTAAGTAGGTAACTATGTTGTAGAACTAAATGGTCCATAGTAGTATTGCAGCATTTGAAAATAGATTGAAATCTCTTCAATTAATTCACGCATTCGTTGAATAGGTGGGATACGATGTAGAATGGTCATTCAACTCTGAACTTCAAATGTAATTGGATCATTCAATGATACAAATCACGCTGAAATGCTGTAGCTTAGTTAATTACCCATTTACAACTGCTGTAAATACGTAGTTATTTATTATTGTAACCATAAAATATTATATAGGAAAGTCTTCATTTTGAACCAACACATTAATTTGTATTGTTGTTTAATTGTCTTTGTACTTAATTTGCAACTTTATAGTTTTGCTTGAACCCTTTTTATCATACCAAAAAATGTATCTTCACGAAAAATAAACCAAGAGCGTTTTCTTTAAATCAAGGCCAACTACATGTCACATCGACTGTTAATTTTCCCACCCCGATTTAAAAACAGCATAGTATTCAGAAAATACATCCTTGGTAATTTGCCAAACATCACACACCAAGACTAGTATATAATAAGGCAGTGGGCAAGCAAATTTATTACACGGTTTGTTGTTGTATACGAGAGTATCTTACTTTAACAGTTTACTTTATATATATTTACTAATATAATATAATTCGGCAATCTTTAAATAAGTAATAGAGTAACCAAGTAATCGTATCGTTACCTACAACCTATCCTAAAATGTTCAAATAAGCTCCGGATACCGAAGAGAACAGTTCAAATCAGACGTTTTATTCACCTGTGCATATTTCAATAGAAGTTTTTCACAGTTTTTTGAGTCCTTAAGTAGATTTCACACAACGTCACTGTAAATAAACTGACATATATTCTAATTAGCGTAACTAAAATTGTTTGCGTGGTATCGCTACGCATGTAGCACGCGGTGGAGCCGATCGCTCAGCACTGGTGGCCGGCGAACGATAGCGAGCGCCCGACCCTACAGCCCGTACCACGGTACGCGCCCACCAAAACAACACATACGTCATACCATCGTAAAACATGACTGGCATCGCTTGAAGCACAAACTGATCTGTTCGATAACTTCAAGCGACATTCAAACGTAGTAACGGGTATTGTCGCCTCAAAGCTGATAAGAAATACACGTATGTACACACTAATATTCTCATTGTATACACGTACACACTAAGCAAACAATCTATTATTAAATAGAGTTGCCTACACTACACACTAGCAAAGTGTTGCAACCCTAAAACCCTAAAGGCGTCAACCTTAAAATTGAAGAACGTACCCAATATTCACAAATATTCATCTCTGTATGCAATAAATCTATGGCAAAGCATCCAGCTAGGTAGAAACAATTTCGAGAGGGAAGCCGATAGAAGGATTAAGTTAGGCTGGGCAGCCTTAAGGAGGCTGAGTCACGTTTTCTCGTTGCCCATACCGCAAAGCCTAAACCTAAAGACAAAAGTCTTTGACCAGTGCGTCCTGACTGTCATGACATACGGTGCCTGGACACTGGCGCATGGCGGTGGGACTAGTCCACAAATTCAAAATTGCTCAGCGAGCTATGGAGAGGGCAATGTTCGGAGTCTCTGTGTTGGATAAAATTCGAAATGAGATTATCCGACAGAGAACTAAGTTACCGACATTGTCACTCGAAACAGCAAGCTGAAATAGCAGTGGGCTGGCCGCATTTGTCGCAAAACCGGCAAGCCTTGGAGCAAACGGCTTCTGCAGTGGAGACCGCGTTTGGACAAACGAAGTGTGGGACGCCGCCTCGCTAGGTGGAGCGACGATCTGCAGAAAGTGGCTGGCAGCTTGGATGCGTGTACCTGAAGATCGGGCTACATGGCGCGCCTTGGCAGAGGCCTACGGCCAGCAGTGGACTGCCACAGGCTAATAATGATGATGATACTTAGTGATTGATAATTATTGTAGTCTAAAACTAAAGACTGGTTAAAAGTTAAAAAATATTGTTATAATCTGAACTTCACCTCGATAGTTTTTAACACAAATCATGAATTTACAACGCATAAGTTAAAAATTATTCAGGAAAAGGAATCAGTTTTTTTACAAATTTAACTAAAGGTGATGCAAAAGAATCAAATCCTTCAAAGGTGCATTAGACATGTTGGCGACAAAATGCAGTTTTTAGAAAACGTTTCAAAGATAAGTAAATATCAAATCCAATCGATACTAGAGAAGACAATTGGCGGCCTTATCGCTTTAAGCGATTTCTTCCAGGCAACAATAGGCGGGTATGCAGAAATAGTACCTACTGCTATCAAAATATAAAAATAAATACTATACAGATCTAACATATTACATAAATATATACGTTTTATACATATACTAACCTAACCCATCCTAACCTATAATATATACAAAATAATATACATAATATAATAAAAATAACATACATTACACAAAATATACTACATACTAATACAACAATAATATGCACAAAACCTCTGGCTGCACGAAGGTGCTGGAAACCAAGTAATAAGATTCAGAAAGCTTATGTAACCACACTGAAGCTCATAATGACGCCGGAGGAGGGATTTAAAGATAGGGAGGGATTTAGCTTGCCTAATTGAAGGTGGTAGGGAGTTCCACAACCGCGGGGCCTGATCAGTGAAGGATTGGGAGTAGAACTGCGTCTTGTGAATGGGGCAGACCAGAAGGTTCTCATTTCTGTTGGTTTCCCGAATAAAAAAATATTTAGTATTATTACACGGACGGGGTTGGCGACCATGGACGGAAGAGAGGAACGCGAAGCGCTCCTTAAGATAAGGGGGAGAGGCAGGATTATGAATTACATTGTAAAGGAGAGAGAGGACGTGGAGATTGCGACGACGCAGTCTGATTGGCAGCCACTTCAGTTGGGAACGGTATTCGGAGACATGGTCATACTTACGCAGACAAAATACGAAGCGTATGCACATATTTTGTAACCGTTCCAATTTATTGAGGAGTTCTTTAGTTTAGGCGTCAAGGTAGCATGGGTCGGCGTAGTCAAGGATAGGAAGCAGTAATGACTGTGCAAGCTCAACTTTCGTACGGATAGGCAAGACATTCCGAAGTCTTCTCAAGGAGCTCATGGATACTTACTTCACCAACCTGACGTGACCATGACAGGGTGCGATAAGTATATACCCAAGTTTTCGACCGCTACTGTACCGTCTACCAGATCAAGCCGTTCATTATTCAGTACAATTTGACCCTCATCGCTTTTTACATTGGGTAAAGTAAATTTAATACATTTAGTCTTTTTTGCATTCAGTACCAGGTTATTAAAAGTAAGCCAGGCTTGAATTTGTTTAAGAGGCCGTATACGAAATTTTGCCGATTTCGCTAATATACGTGATTTTACAGACGTGATTTAACAATCAAAATACAGTAATTAAATAAGTTTTAATGCACAATATAAAAGATCATTTCAATTGTAATCTAGTAAGTAAGCTACTTTTTTATTTTTTTATTTTTATTTTATTAATTGACCTCAAGCCGGCGGCGACTGTTTTATGACTTTTTGCTGTAAGAGGCTTATTTGATCTAAGGTAAGAGGTAAACAATATAACATTTTTAGGTATCGCTTTGACGTCTAAACGGTATGAAAAATTGCAATGTATTTATGTAAAAATTGTCTATATAGTAAGTGAATCACTTTTTAGTACTTTCATATAAAATTCTAGACTAAAAAATGATAAACTTAGTCAAATTTTAGAGAAAATGGGCAAGGAATTGCTCTTGATTTTGGCTACTTAGAACTCTCGTTCGTAAAATTAAAACGCCAGAAATAAACATTAGTTCAAAATCAATTAATCTTCAAAAAAAAAAACAAGAAATTAAAAAAAATATTGGCATTAAAAATCTTTTATAACAACCTAAATCTCGCATTATAATACTCGACGTAAAATAAAAAAATTGCTTTATGTTGTGCATTAAAACTTATTGAATTACTGTATTTTGAAAGTTAAATCAAGTCTGTAAAATCACGTATTATATTAGCGAAATCAGCAAAATTTCGTATACGGCCTCTTAAGGGTGTTAATACAATCGTACACGTTAGACATTAGTATTCATCCAGAGCAAGTGACGAATATGTTTGGTATTTCAACATTTTAAAATCTAATAAAATTATTCATACGTCGCACTAAGGTAGCACACCATTCATGAACTGGTTTGTAAACAAGTTAGTTTGTTTATGTTATCTACGTAGTCCAGATTCAAAGAAATTGACATACTCACTGTTTAAGATGATGTATATTATATTTCTTAGTCATTTAAATGAATGAAAGATTGTTCCTGTGATATGATTTAAATTATCACATTCATTTGCTTCCGACATGTTGACTAATGCACTACCTAGGTCCGTTTATCTAGTCCTCCTATAATTTGATAAGACTTCTGCTACAACTTCCTCGATTTCAAATTTATTGTATTGCATGTGCCTTTTACTCATAGGCCAAGTCAAAGCAATAAATTACGGTAATCAATACCAATCACAGAGAAACATTATTGTAGACAGAGATAAGGTATTTGCTGCATAAAGACCTGATATTAAAGCCTTACATGACAGAATTATTGCAAAATATATTTTACGGAATATCATTCTCTCTGACAGTAGAACGTATTATTATCAAGCATAATAAAGTGTGAATGCTTTGCGTGAGGTAAGAGAAGAGCGTTGGTCCCATGGAACAATAACTAAAATAAAGTTGATCGCGTTGAGCATGCAGGGATATTTTGGCAGTTGGCTGGTGCGTGTCGCGGCACGATGGCATCATCGCCGTGGAGGATCATGACGTCACCACCGCCTTTTCCAAACGTGGCCGCCAGACGAAAATAGTCCCCGCCCCGCCGCCGGCCCCTTGCACCGCGCCGTCACCGACCGATTTAGCTAGCCGACCGTCCGACACCGACCTACCGACTGCCCTCACTTTATGTCAGGTGCTGCCATCATCGGCCGTTAATTGCATTTTTACGCTTTCCTTTATGTATTTGTTGTTAAAACCAGTCAATTGATCCTGAACTTCGTGAAATTAATGTTCAGGATACCAACATGGATCTGTAAGCCGGTTACAGCACTATTATTGGCTGATTATAGCGTTTCCGTGCTTTGCTTTATGCCTTCGTCAAACAAGTCAATGTTCCTGAATAGGGGATCGGACTGTTCCTAAATTTACCATATTTTATGAATTATTTTTAAAATATAGATTTATAGTAGAAAAACTAATTTACAGTGATTTTTTAAAGTTTCAATATGTCTGTCTCTTTCAAAAACGATTTTTTGTATGGAGATAACAAATGACGTCACAAGTGGGTATGAGCCTCTCTGTCTAATCTTGAATTTCAAACCTTTATAACTCGATCAATTTTAAAGAGATAGAGCAAACATTCTTTTATTGTTCGATAGCAGAAACTAAGAAGTTTGGATTTATAAAATAAAAAAAAAGTAGTCCGATCCCCTATTTCACAAGTTATCAAGCCATCGTTAAACGTTCATTGGAGAGGTTCGATGTGGTGGGCCCTAAATTGTACAACTCGCTCTCGGCACACGTGAGAGATGCCCCTAGCGAACAAACCTTTACCAAACGACTGAAAGACAGCCTGCTTGATCTAGCTTGTTACAATATTATTGATTTCTGCGCAAGCTCACGCAATCGCGCTGCGGATTGATAGCCCAAACATACGTATCAGTGCTGTGTAACACTACTAGTGTTTTTATATTTTTACTACTTAAGGTTTTTAGTATTTTTATAACATTTGACATGTAAAATAATATTTATGTTTTATGCAATAAGATCTGAATCTGTTCTAAAGTCGTTTTTCTATTTACTTTAATTTCTATCGACTGTTTAGTGTCTAAAATCATTGGTATTTATATCTGTTGTTGTCTATTTCTTAACTTCATTTAAAAATCTGCTACTACTGCTTTTCAAATTTGTTGACTACTGCAGTTAAGAGTTTTTAATTTCATTCTCTAAAAGGGAAAAGAAAAACGGGAAGGAGGAAATCTTACTTTTTTTTATAATGATAATAATATGTTCGTAGTTCCTTTAGCAAAACAAAAAGATAAGTCATGGCATTTGAATCCGGATATTTAAACTTGGTAAAATGACTAAGTTTATCGCTCCACTAAAACTCATAAGATACTGTTAGAAGATCCATAATTTGTCAAACGGCAGGTGCCGCCTAAACAGTCATAATTCTAGCTAAGCGATGACTAGGTGGTAATGCAGGATCAGGAAACTGGGACATTTACACACAAATACAATCGAACAGCGCCAAGTTGCACTTCTCATGTTCCTCCTTTTGTTGCTTTCCTTCTTCTTTTATATCATTTACGCAAATATTCATGGTTTTTTGTAATTCACCCAGCGAACGAAGCGTCTCTGTTTCAGCTTGGCCAAAATTGCTTTTGCATGTCTATCTGTCTGTCTGTCTGTCCATCTGTCTGTTTGTTCCACTCTACAGGTCACGTTTCAGAACCGATTCTCGTGAAATTTTGTGATCAAGTTCGATAATTTTTTTTTTGTCGAGTCAGTTTTTGGAAATTTTAAAAAATTACGGAGTTATGGGGGTTGCCAGCTTACAAGGTCTACCGCTGAAGCTGTTTTCCTCTACAGGTCACATTGCTCAATCAATTAAAATAAAATAAAATCACTAAAATAAATTAAAAAGAAAAAAATAAATAATAATAACAAAATAAAATATTAAATAAATTTCAAGGGGTCGGGGATCTTTGTGGAGAAAAAATTAAAATAAATATAAAGAGACATACAGACTCGCGAGGTCTACAGCTCACAGAGCCACTAGTTTATATTTATAATAAACTTTACGGCCATTATTTCCTTCGTAAATAAGTGTACCTAAATGTATCATTTAAATTAATGTAATCCCTTCACTTTGCGATAAGTAAGCAAACATTGCCATTTGATAAGATAACTTTTAATACGTCAAATGTAGAATAGATTCAGAATTTCAGTATTACTCCGTGTGTAACTAAGTATATCTTTACATGTTGCGTGTGAGGGGATAATTACCTACTGTGTAATAGTGTTTCACTTCCATTTACCGCTATTAGCGAGGACGCGTGGTTTGATAAGATAACTATACGCAATTTCGTTGCGGAGACGACGTTCAGTCTTCATGAATTCCTTTTACTCGCCATTCATTGCTGAAAACGCGCGCGACAGTCTATCGGTTCTGAGAAACCTACTCGCGGTTCCTGGAAGCGCTACTACAGACGCACACATATAAAACATACACGTAAAGCACACAACAACGCCTACGGCCCTGATAACATGCAGCGTGACGCGGTGTATCGGTGCTCTCATTAACAGACTAGTATTGCGTGCCCAGCTCGACTTACACCAGTTACACCTAATCAAGCAAATTGCTCCACAGGAGTTACGATCCTGCAGTCAACAGAGGCAACGAGCAACATGACAAACCACTTTACAACGAGACGCAATGTTGTTCCTTGACGGCCTGCAAATGCTTCTAATTTAGAACTGGCGCGAACTTTACTGTGATTTTAATTACATAATTTTGCTGATATCGCACGAGTAATAATGGCACGGTTAGTAGGTAATGAACATCATAATATTAAGGAAATTGACCCTGTAAAAATGAATAGTGGTCTATAAATATCATAAAAGAGCAAAACACAAATGCCGATGATGTAATATGCATAGGTTGACAATGGGCATTTGACGAAATTATCGATGATGAAGTTTCAATAAAATGATTGCAGAGCAAAGGGGTCAACTGCGAAATGCCAACGGTTAATAAAGATGACTTCACATATGACCTATGGAGCAATGAATATTGATTAACTGTATGTTCCCTTAATATCATACGAGAATGCGTTTGCATTTGGAATAGAGATAGATAGGTCTAGTAGTTTGTATTTATTTACATTGCCTCTGAATCAATACTGTATTACCGTTCCCTCTGATCGACGCTTTGCTTTAGGGTGCATATCATACAAACTTATATAAAATATACTCATATGAAATATACTTTCACGTTATTTGGCATTTACAATATTTCACGTACTTAGTACTTACTTGGTAAGACTTGGGCTTGAGGTAGCATCGCAGACCGCGGCGGCGGCCCGGCGCTCCGCAGCCGCGTCCACCATGCCTCTGCATCACCGCGTCAGGCATCACTCGCGACCACCCCGTCACACCTCCACCACACCGCGCTACCACACTAGTACCATCACATCACATACATAACAACCCCACACCCAGGCCGATACCTGATCTATTCACTATGCGGTCGATATTTAATATCGATCACGATGGATAATGTTTCATTAGTAACTTTGCACGGGACACTTAAAACGTTTTAGGTTTCCACTGCACTTGGATCTGTAACAAACAAAAATTAATTTATCCATCAACTAGAATTTATCATCAAACAACACAACAGCGTTTTTATCTGCTTTCGGAATTAGGTCGTCAAATGTTTTAGGTTTCAGTAAGAAAGAGGAGCAAGATATTTAAACAGTCAAATATTTGCTTTGAGTTTTTACTGTTAGTAAAGCATCTACTTCACAGGGTATGAATACTCTAAATACATAGATAGCCACATAGTAATATTAGTAATATATACAGAAACAGTCAAGCAGCTCTCAGGGCACTAGACAAGACAGTTACAACATCGGCACTAGTCAAAGAATGCAAGTCAGCATTGTACCTATTTGCAAACAAGATTAACGTCATAGTTGCCTGGGTGCCCGGACACCAAAGCACTGAAGGCAACGAAATTGCAGATGAATTGGCCAGAAGGGCTGTGGTCCTGAGCCCTGCCTATATACCATAAATAGACATCTTAGCATCATGCATAGAGCAGAAAATCCCGCATGTCCAGAGTGCGGCGAAGATGAAACAAGTTTACACTTCCTGGCAGAATGCCCCATGTACTCACTGCCAAGATGGGGGATACTAAGAACAGACAGCATTGAAAATGAAGAACTAAGGAACCTGTCATTCAAGAACATACTGAGATATTGCAGAGCAACGAGCAGATTTGAGGGGTCTACGATGTAGGAGTTACAATAAAACCAGTACTCCTCCGATGGGAGTTCCGAGGGTGGGCAAGGACAGGTCCAGCTGACTGCGATCTCACGGGGGGAAAATTCTTCCCTCTTAATAAGCTTACAGTTTACCCCGATACTTGGGCTATTCGTTGTTAAGGAGTTTCAGGTTTGAGATGGTATCTTGAAAGTCTATCGTTAGCTGATTACAGATAGTGAACGTAGGCTGGCTTCTTCTTTTTCTTCATATTGTAGATTGTAAGGTCGACAACCAACCTCACATACCCTGGTTACACAATTAATATAGTACTGGACCCTTGTCAAAAACCACTGACTTGGCTCGAGTAACGACGCCTTCTGTAGATATTAGAGCCGAGACACACGGTTTAACGTGCCTTCCGAAGCACGGAATCATCTTTCTTTTCAGACAATCAGGTGATTCAGGCAGCAATGTCCCAACTAAACTGGAGAAAGTCTCACAAGGACATTTTCGTTTAAGAGTGTCTTCATCGGGATTCGAACCCGAAACCTCCATAAAGAGAGTAAAACACTCGACCACTCGGCCATAGAAGCTAAATTATTTGTGATTTCCAATACAATATCCGAAGATTGCAGGTTCGTGTCCTGTCACGGTCGCCAAAAAATGTGAATCGAATAATATAATTTTACATTTAACAACGGAACCATAGATATGAAAAAAAAATCTAAATCTATGAACGGAACAACGGAAACGCAGATTTTCAGCAAACTGACAAAACAAATTTATTTCATTGCCTAGGAACATTCCACCACAAACGGTATCGCGATGCATGTTGCTATCACTGGTTGAGGAGTTTCCGCTTTTATCTCTTATTCCATCATCAGATTTTGACAAAATTTATATGGATATATATCCCTAAGGCACATTTTATCGAATGAAAAAAGAATCATTAAAATCGGTAAAAAACTGACTGAGATATGACTAAAAGAATAGACGAATAACGAAGCGAATATTACATTCCGTTGAGGAATTTCCAATTTTTATTATTACTTCATGTTCCACCATCAGATCTTGACGAAATTTATATGGGACCAACTTGAAATTAAATTCTATCTAATGAATAAAGAATAATAACATACATAAAAAAAAAAAAATACAACCGAAATTGAGAACCTCCTTTTTTTGAAGTCGGTTAAAAATAATATTCATGTTTGTAAATACGTAAACAAGATAATTAAGGCAAAAAAAATAATCTAATAACATAGGTAAATTGATGTAGTACTTTTAAAAATGTAGGCACAAATGATGGAGAATCGATAGTCTACTTGTATATTTTAGGTGTAAATCTCAGGTTGATTGACACTAGATGGGAATTTTGACCTTAGATGAAAAATATTATTTTTTTTTGGTATTTTTTGTAACACATATAGTTATGTGATTATATAGGTAGTTCTTAGATATCTATTGATATCTTTTTTATTTAAGGAAATCTGGAGAAATTGCTACCTAGCAATAAATCCGCCCATCTGTATACTTTTGTTTGTTGTTTTCAATGTTTTACATCTTTCTTTTTTGTGTGTGCAATAATAAAGTATATGCTATTCTATATTTATTTTATTGATGTAGCCAATCCAAACTGAAGTAACAAAATTCTCATTTCAGCTTAAGTAGCTTCCCCTCTGGGAAAAATGGCTCAACTGTAAAATAAAATGTAATATTGTCTATGTGCCTTGTGTGTGACTCCTCTGTAAGTAAGTTAGTAACTTTATCTGGAAGAAATTGCTACTTTACTATGCAAATTGCAATAAGTTTGCCCATCAGTACACTTGTGAATGATTGTATTTTCTTTTTTCATATTAATAAAAAAAATAAAAATAAAGAAAATAATTTCTCCCAAATTCTAAGTCATAGTGTGAACAGGAACAGTTCATGAAAGTATTTACCAAAAATTAGATTTTCTTATTGAAATAACTCAAGTGGTATTCAGCCCATGAAACTGAAAAACTTGTTACACTACTTAGTCAATATTTACTTGCATAAATAAATAAAGACCAAGAAGGCATCAAATTTAAGAATATCCTATTTTAAGATACTATGAATTAATATAGATAATTATTGTTACAGATTATGTCTGTTAACGATATATCTATTTATTTATTTTTATTTTCAGCTTTATAATTATTATGAATTAATATTATTTCCTAATGTTGAGACTGATGTCAAACTCAAACCCATAGCTAGCCTATAAAAATAACACAGGAATAATAACACAAACTACATAATTATTATGTAATGCAGACAGAACAGAAAACATGTAGTAAGCTATCTTACAGTTCATAGATTTTATTTAGGCAACCTAAAGCAAGCATTTTCTTGCTTGTCATTGGCAAAACCATAAGATAAGGATTGTTTGTATATTGTAGTTTATTTGTGCCACTGACTGAAGTTTGTGCCTACCTCTGAGAAAAATATTACATAGGTACTTGTAATTTTGTGAGGGGCATTCAGGGGTATTGGGTATTTGACTCTGAACAAGTACTAACGGTAGATTTGTTAATGTAAGGTCGATCAATAAATTGGTTTATCACCCTAAGGATGAATGAATTGCAAATTATAGAACAACAAAGATTAGTTTTGTTTACAGAACGAGTTGTCAGATACAGATTTTCGATAACTAGAAAATTTTATGAAATATGAAAAATGGTAAACCACTTTCTTGGTCGACCTTACTTAACCTACCTATATGGATTTCTAACGAATTATGACTCTTAAGTCATTGCACTTATAGCTTCAGACAAAAGTTTTTAAACTTTTCACATTACTAATAATAATACTATTATTTTGTTAGGTAGGTACCTGAAATAATACCACTATTGATTGAGTTTCAAGTAGATATGAACCAAGTTTTTGTGGGTTTATTACTCTGGAATAGTTTCACGAGCGATGCCGTATACAGGCAGGCAAAGGCATTCTAAAAACTAGCAGGGTAGTTGAGGAAATAACCGCCATCTACAAACAAAATGTACCTACGTAACGAGGTACAAAGAAAATTCATAGCACTGAACGAGCAATAGCGGCAAGCCGACCGATACCAACGCAGTATTATGAGATCATCGATACAGCAAATGAAATAAAATTAAATATGACTCACCAGTTTCATACAGAGATACCTACACTTGGCTACAAAACCGTATAGGTTATCATCATCATAGTATCACTTAGTGAATGTCACACAAACACACTGCTGATAACCACTCTCTGATCCAAAAGACCATAAAATGTGGAGTAATGAGGCATGTTTTCTGTATCTATTTTAATATTACTTAGATAGGTAGTTAGTGAGTGGAAAAGTGGAAAATTACTATCGAAACGGATTCAAGATTTTGTTTGACAGTGGCCAGTGGCCAGTGCTGTATTATTAAAAGGTTCTCTGTGGGCCAGTGCGTGCAAGCAAACAAGATAGACAATAACAAGGTACATATGAAATGTATGAGTGCGAAGGAGAAACAAAACAAAAATATATTGAATTTCCGTAAATCATTCTTGTGCTGCCATCTATACGAAAATCCTTGTATCAGATCGACAACAAGAAATTGAAAAACCTCAAGTGGTTGACATTGAGCTGCTACAACGTGATCTTGTAATAGCGTACATATTTTTAAAAACAACAATGTCGTCAAATGGCCCGTAAACACCCGTAAAGTAATATTTATGATTACTAAAATGCGTTAAATAACCTGTTGTAGTGAATGACGTAAATATCTGTTTTTTGTTACGTTTTATAATTAGTTTAAATAATAAATAAACCTGCCAAAAAGTACGTTTACGCAAGGTCAGTGCGTACAAATAAGAACAATATTTTTTGTGACAACAGTCTGCATCTGTTGATTGAAATTTGAAACATACTATGCTTCTAAACAAGGTCAACAGTTTTCATCAACTCAGACGACGAAAATAATTAAAATCACAGTGTATTATGTCCATACTTTCACATATTGCGTTCTCAAATTGTGTCTATTCAAGATACAAGTGCAAGTGTTCGCGAAAATGATCTGTACTTTGTTTTTCGCAATCACAACGTTACATGAACATGGATGACCTAAAATGCGAATACATAAAGAAAAAAAGATGCTTCGGACTGTCTCGAGGAGTGCAAAGTGAAGAAATCATAATGTTTCGTATCCGATTCATCGATGGCAGTAACGGAGATCATCATAGCATCGTCTAACCATTGTGGCTATGTTCGTGTACAAAGTGAAAATGTGATGTGTCAAAATGATTGTTTACCTCGCGGTGGACAGGTGAGCGGTTCGCAGAAGTGATACGCGAGGGCGGCGGGGGGCGGGAGAGGGTGACATGTCGGGTGGCACGAGCCCCATGAACGGCGGGTTCGAGGCTGGCGCCGAGCCCGCCGTCAGCGTGCGCCTCACCGTCCGCAAGGACCTGTTCCCTGAGGTGCGCCTGCCCAAGCTGGCGCACGACGACCACGAAGACCTGGAAGACGTCGATGACATTGACTCCGACACCATTTCGTGCGTCAAGCTCGAGACCGACTTCGAGCAGAGCATCGACGACATTGCCAACCAGAAGCTACAACAAGCCAACGGGCTCCTGCCGCCAAAACCCCGCCATAGGAAGCACAAACAACACTCTAGACTGGATCCTGATTGGTCCACAGTCAACGGGTATACGCGGCCAGTGAAACGAAGAAAAAAATCTCCTCGCAATTCTAGACAGTCTAGGCATAGGACACCCCCACTGAACAATATGTTGAAAGTGAAAGGTGGTAAAAATTTAAACTTAGTTAGTAGTAGTGAGTGTCAAGAAAGTGATGAAGAAGAACAGGTTGAAGAAGAAGAAGAGAACAGTGAAAGTTCAGAGGATGAAGTGCTCAAAAAGAGTGTGCAGTTACCTATAGTAGTGCCGCGGCAGAGTGGCAAACCTTACAGTCATGAGCTAAGTCAATTATCAACAAAAAAGAAAAAATCTAAAACATCTAAAAGTTCTAAAGAGCAACGGACTTATGCAGTGATACCTTGTAGTGGCAAACCTCGGTCAATGTTGGACATTTGTAGTTCGCGTAGTAAAAAGAAATTAAAGAAGTCTGATAGCGGGCCCACATATCACAGTCAGATAGTGGACACAAGCACTAAATTAAAAATTAAAATTAAAAGAACAAGTGCCCCTGATACTGTAAGTAATAGTTGACATTTTATTTTATATTTAACTTTTTAAGGAGCCAGTTGTGAATTTCTTTGAAATAACATTTTTAATTATCTTTACATCGCATCAACTTTGGTGCCTAGTATGTGTTTGTAGGTACCTAAACAGAAATCATTTTTACTAAGCTAAACACATTATATATACATGTGGGCAAAAAGTTATATGATACTTTTTAAGAGCTGCGACTTACAAATTACAAGTACAAATTCATCATACATTACATAGCTGACAATACCAAAAAGATTCAGGTTTAGATTAGACCAATAAGCCTTGTTGGAAGCCTGGATTTGGGTTGCAGAGACAGAAAGTTATGTAAATAAGCTTTCAAAACAAGTCTCTGAAGTACTACACAAATAAATTGACTAGAAAATCTTCTCTGTACAAAACAAACACAAAAATAAGTACAATCATTATTAAAACTTTAAACATAAAATTATTATTTTTAATGAATGAATATTGCACACGGTGCACAGGAATAAATACATACATACCATATTGTGCAACTAGGCAGCCTTATTGTTATTTAGCCATTTTTTCCAGGCACCTTTAAGTATATTAAAAAAAAAAAATGCTTCTTGTGTGTAGTTTCCTATGTGTGTATACATGTATGTATTTCTTGTATGTAATATATTCTATAAATATTATTAGTTCACTAAAGTATTTTCAAGATAAGGTATAAAAATTCAAGCACCTATCAAAAATTGAATATGCCATTATAATATCATAATATTATATAATCTATTTTTAAAAAATCTGACTATGCATACCTAGTCCAGATACAAGTGTCAATTTTTTACCTGTTGATTATGTATGTTTAAAATTTTGGTAAATTTTATCAGAATAACAATTATATTTGATAAAATAACTATTTGTCAGATGGCATAAATAGGTTTATTAGTTTTAGGTAAATTTGGAGAGCCCTGGAGGAGGCTTATGTCGTAAAAGACAATCCAGGAAAAGGGTAATTCTGTTATAATAAAAATGAATGTTATTTATTATAAACCTGGAAATAAGCTATAAATAAATAAATAAATAAAATAAATAGGTTGCCAGATTTGTTGCATAAACAAAATTTCAAACTATATTGGTAAATAAAATTATTAGAATCACAGTACAAAACAATAGTGTAAAAATTGTGTTGATGGAACTAAATTCTTTTCCCAGAATTCACAACATCAAATAAAATAAAACAAGTATAAAATAGTTGTTGATTAGTAACTAAGCGATTAGGGAAGTAGTGGCAAAGATAGACCGAATTCTATATGCCAATTAGTGTGTTGGCTTAAATTTAATTCTAGGATTGTTAGATTATTTCTGATGGCAGTTATTTTATTATTATTAATGTACCAATATAATAATTAGTTTAAAAAATGACCTTGCAGCGGCTGGTTGTACGCTGCGCGCGGGCATGATGCATTGCTTCGGAGAAAATGTTTTTACCAGGATTCTGTGGTTTAAAATATTCTAAACACTTTTTTCGTTTGACATCCAAAATGTATCAGTATCTGCCTTTTAAACCTAACTAATCAGAAATCTCAATGAAATCAATGTTTTTAATATGCTATTGTCAACCAAAGCAGAAAGTTCCTAATTATATTTTGTTCACTGTTTTACCTGCATAAGGATCAACTACCAACTATTAATTCCATCCACCTAGGGACTTTCCAGTGGTACATTATCAGCTCATATTTATGTGTCTACTGAAGGACTCAAGCCTACCCTGAATTCAGGTGAACATGCGGGATCAGTGTGGATTGCATGGCGTAATATTACACTTCTCAGTACAGAAGCGAGGCAGTCACTTGGTTGAGATGAGACAATAACATGGGATGCTCTAGAACTTAAATTTCGATAAAAATACATTTTTTTTTTCTTCAATTAAGTACCTAAACCAATAGACTATAGTTTTACAGACCAGTTTACTTTTATCTTGATATTCTAGATAGTCATAATAAAAATTCCAGGTAACACCAATAACTCCAACATCAATAGCGGATATCGGGCAAAGGAAGTCGAAGAAGAAGCGAGCGGCTTCTCCCGTCGCGAGTGAAAGTTCGGGCGAAGAGTACGACCCGACTCGCGGTGACTCCGCGGCCATAAGTGTCGTCGCGCCCAAGCCCCGAAATGTGCGCCCCAAGGCCCCTAAGGCTCCGAAGGCGCGCAAGTCCACCGTTTCTAAAAATAAGGGTTTGTATTACATAAAAATATAGTTTGCAATGTAGTGCTTAATTTCAACACGTTTGAATCGCCTGCCATTGATGATAAGAATATTCCTTCTTTAAAGAATGTTTTTTCAGTCAGGTCAGGAGGATTCATACATAGGTAGTGCAAGTATAATATAATAATAATAATAAGTTTATTGAACCAAAAGATAGAAGAGTACATAATATTTATGCTACATTACACGAAGGTACAAGAAATTAACAATAGTGATACCCTGTTCCTTAAACTAAGATGATTTCTTGTATTTTAAGGAACAGTAAATTATGATTATAGACAATATTTACTAAACTCGCAAAGTAACGACGACGTCCATATAATATTATCTAGTGGTGCACTGCGATTTTCTTATTTGCAAAAGAGTGTATTTATGTAAAGGTAATCTGGATGTTTATAGAATTAAAGAGCGTCGGTCCGGAACGCGCCGCCGGTTTGCACCACACCACGTACCAATGTGTTTTTGAAACCATAAGTATGTTTATTCGACGCTCTTTCTGTAAAAGAAAACATCATCGTGATAAAACCTACATGATAAGGCCGGATTGCCCTAATTCCGGGTAGGTTCAAGCGTGGTTCATTCAAGCCCCTTAGTGGGGACGTATATGAACTGATAAGTTGAAAATAAAGTCACTCTGATCGATCAGTCGCGTCGTCGCGTCGTCTCGTCGCCTATAGCCGTCTACAACCCCATTAAGGATGGCGTCTGCATTGTCCACTTGTCAGCGTGGTTAATTTAGCTGGTCTTTCTAACCAAAATGCAATAAAGTGGCTTAAAGCGGGAAAATTCAAGATGATGGTATAATTTCTTATAAAATATTTCGATATAATAATACAAGCTATAAGTAATACATGGATTTACTTAAATGTATTGTTTTAGATAAAAGTGAAAAGACTGAAAGAAGTAGAGTTAGTGACGTCGATAGCAAAACTTCGGGACCCCAAAGTCCTTGGGCGGACAGAATGCCAGAAGAGATTCTCATCAAAATATTTGAGAATGTTGTTACAATGCAGGGGACATTGCCTTCTGTTATTAGGTAAGTAATGCACCTATTGAAATTTGGGTGCGAAATATGGCTTTTGTTTATCGCGAAAGTACAGAAACAGATCAATATTTCGACAATGTTAGGTTAGTCCTCTTAGGTCAGGTTTGAGGGCAACCTGTAATAGTCCTATCACAAAGTAGGTAAAGCGGCGCTGAGCCGCCGCCGGTCCTATTGTTTGAGTTTTCAAACCACTTGAAGAGTGGTCTGGCTGCTAAGAGTTCAAGATAAAAAGAGCTCATGTCATACCATTGCAAAAGTACATTATAGGGAACATACATAAAAAAATTATTAGATATTTTCATAGTTCATCTAAAAGTATACTAAAATAGAATACTGACAGTCAAAACAGAATCAAAATTGATCAAAAAACAAACTAGATCCAACATTAATAAACAAATATATCTGTCCCTCTCTACGAAAACGAAATTTTCTATGGCGGATGTATGGCCCGCGACACATATGACGTCACATGTGTCGTCGGACCTGACTGTCTAACCATCAACTTTGAAGCCTTATATAACTTTGTTTCTGAGCAAGATATTTGGAAAATTGTTTTTTGTGTGTTTATCTGGAACTTGAAATATTTCGAATAATGAATTTTAAAAAATTGTGCATGTTCCCTATTGTAATATTTAGTAATGTTCCTACTTTTCTTTTAATTAACTTAAATTATATATTTGTTATGAAGTTATCAATAAAAGTGTAATTACTTATTTTTTTTTTTAATTTTCAGGTTAGGGCGAGTGTGTAGGTCGTGGCACAATGTAAGCTGTAGACCCGAGCTGTGGAAGAATGTAGATCTTGCGCAACACACAAGTGAAAAATGCAAAACTGATTACAAACTGGTCTGGCTGCTCGAGAACCGATTATCCAAATGTCAAAGTTTAAATATTGGTAAGTGTTTCGTTCATTGAAACTTATTACAGTTCAATTAGAATGATAATAGTTTTCGTAAAAAATACTGGTTATATTATACATGCATACTTTCCGATAAGTGTTCGCGAGACTTTGTAATGTTGCTTCTCTTGTGTTCATAATTTCGATGATATCCCCTTACTGTGGGCACACAGTGTGCTTTAACTGATAATCTTAATATTTCGCGTTCAAATCAGCGATATTTTACCAAAAGTGTCTCCTCTATAATAATGGTAATATAGCAGGCGCGGACTGTTTCATGGTATTATTATTAATTAAAAGTACGCTTCATTCAAAATTAAGATTATTTGTATAAAATCCTAAAACCAAGATGTTTCGTTTTTACGACGAAAAATGGTGATGCGGAAAATTTTGTATATGACCAGTGCAAAGCAAGCGACATTGCGCAGCAGCGCGGTTCGGTGCGCGGAGGAGGACCGTAGAGGAGCTACGCGTACGTTGTTTGTTTGTATGACAGTATATGACCCCCTGTCGTGGTCACGAGGGTGCGTAGGGGTGAAAGATTGGGGGCAAACTTCGTATTAGTTTTCTTAAAAAAAAAAAAAAAAACCTTAATGTCGTGTCAAACGGTTTATTTTTCTTTAATATTTTCTGCCAAAATCCAGTAAACAACTTGGTTTAAAAGTGGCGACAGGGTTACAAACTCAGGGCAGCTCCTCTTTAACTCTGCGCCGCCGCACCATTTTATTTTACTCTAAACTAAAGAGCTGCACTATTGTCGTTAGATTCACCTCTTTCTCCTCTGCTCTCCGTTATCTTGACCCCCTGATAAGACACGAAATTTACTCCTTCCTTTCCTTGTTCTATGAATGTTCTCCTAGCCGTGGTATAGACAGCTTGATTGTTTTCAGCTCAGTGGAAGGTGTGCAACGTGTCTTGGGTGCTAGCGTGCGTGGCGGACTACTGCCCTGGGCTGGTGGAGCTGAGCGTGGCTGGCTGGTGTCGCATCACGCCCGAGCAGCTATTCGAGCTGGTGCAAGGCCTGCCTGCATTGCAGCGGCTCGACCTTTCGCTCACGGTGAGCAACGAACTTGATTTGCTAGGAAATTAAAAATATTTAATCAATTTCACAAATCCGTCCAAACTCGTCTTGTTTATTTTTCGGACACGGCAACATTTTGCTCTATACGATACAATACAAATATACTTCTAAAAAACTCTTTACATACTCGTCCATATCAGTGGGGACACAAGTATACCTCAGTTCTTACTGAACAATGAACATGATAAAGCCCCATTACATCTCATTGCATTTGGTGACTAATCCGAATTGGGTTTACTTTAGATATTCAAAGAAGTTATCATCAGAGAAATGTACTCCATGCTTTATGATATTGTTTTGTTTGTTGCATTATTCTGAACTGAAATAAACAGGTTTAATTAAACCTCCAATGCCTTCAATTGATGGCCGCGCGAAAAAAAAAGGCGCATAAAATTAGTCAGTCTTTTGAGTTTACCAAAAACATGAACTTTATAAGTTTGCAATACAAATATATTCATATCTTTTAAGTCTGTATATTAATAATACAAACTTAGAGTATACATAAGTTTCTATAGAGCAAGCATATCGCACGGATCACCTAGTGCGCAGCTTCAGTAGGCAAGTGCCGTGATTTTTTACAATATTTTACGGGATATTTCACAATTTTTCTTAGAATAACAAATAATATTAAGCTAATTATTGAAATACAAACTTGCCTAAAACGCTTACGCCGTTGGTACTCGATAATAACTACTAGGGGCTTGCTGACGGAACGATTCAATGTTCCCACCCGTGCCTACTGTTCTCACTCTGAAGCGCTCGCTCTATACCGTCTTATAAACTCTTTGAATACAAATTTTGTTTGTGCAGTCGGAGACAGGCGGGTCAAGCACTTGCCTGTCAGCGACGTCTATGGCTCGGCTGTGCGAAAACTTCGGAGCTCGGCTGACGCATCTTACATTGGCTAACAACAAGTTCACAGCGTTACCACAAATACTTTCCTCAGTTGCGGTAAGTTGCATGAATAATACTTGCTGAATGCCGGAGTTGTCCTATCTAAAAATTCAAAAGTACTTGGCCTTTTATAGAACAGGGAAAGTTTATGTCATCACCTCATATACTACATAAATATAAAGAATATTATTCTTGCCAAAGAGCTCGAGGATATCTTAAATTGACTACGTGTACTAGTGTACAGGTTTCTTTATGATGTTTTCCTTTGCCGTAAGTGTCGAATAAACGTACTTACGAATTCGAAATTCAAGAAGAAAAATATTCATGACTTAGATTATATACGGTCTAGATTGATAGTGACGGCGTAGAAACGTCGAAAAAAATATCGTCCAACTGTTGGACGATAAGTCGTTTCCCGCCTCTCAGTGTCATTTGTGACATCACGGGATACGCTCGCATTAGGTGATAAATTCTTGTGAACTTTTGTGATCGAAAACGCCGTGTTGCATTATAAAATTGTGCAGAAATTATAAAGGATAATAAAAAACGACCTACACAATCCCGTTTCATGCGTAATTAACCCAGAACCTAATAATATTCAATAAAAATAATTTTGAATTTTATGTACAATAAATACGACTCCATCTTGGCGTTTTTCTTGGTGTTGCCATTTTTCCATTAACAAATTCCACAGTTAGCGCGAATTTAAGTAATAGTTGACGCGGAGTGTTTATCAAATTTTTATTTAATCCTAACAATATTTTATTATTAACTGGACTATAGGCACTCTCAATCTCTCATATCGATTTGAAAGCAATCGGCTCAGCTACTAAAAAAATCAAAAAGTCGGTCCTTATTTACAATTCTAAATAATGGTTTCGTCTTTGTAAACTACCTACAGGGACCACCGGATATTTATTTTGAAAGCAGTCGGTCAACGATAATTACCAAATAATATCAAGCTGTTGATCGTCCGTCCTTAAAGCCCCGTTATATTAGTATGGAATATGTAGGTACTTACTTAAAATAAATATGCTCACTTGACTAATCATATAAGTGCGCTTGAACTCAAAATATAAACAGTACTACTATATTTTTTAATTTTATGAACAAATAGATTAACATAACAGTTTTACCCGAATTATTGGGAAGTGTGTCAATAGTTGATATCCCTAATAATCCCTATGTAGCTAGTTAAACAAAAGACGGTTGCTGTCATTCATGTAAAAGTTGGCCTGTTTTTATTGAAGGGATAATAAGGCGACACTCTCTCTAGACTAGACAGTTAGTACTCTTAGATTCATGATGTCAACGATCGCCACCTCTTACAGAGTGCAGATGTTTAATATTTCTCTTTAGTTACTATTACATCAAAATTTATAAAATTCCTTTTTATATACAGGCACATTGTGAGAATCTCGAAGTGTTGGACATTTCGGGGGCTCAAGCCACGTCACACCCGGCTGCCGTGCCCCTAGAAGCTCTGCAGAAGGGCTGTCCTAAAATGAGAGTCTTTCGAGCGGCTAACTCACAACTCGTACTGGCTTCGGCTACTACTTCACAACAGGTATAAAAATCAAATTAGTAATAACTAGCTTACTTTCTTTTGGCGCAGATAGAATATGGTGCTGGCTTACCACATAGATTAATTGCTACTACGGGAAAAAATAAGAACCGTACGGCCCTTGCCATAGGCGAGTTGCGAGTTGTGTCACAAGCAGTTAGATTGTATGTTATGAGCTTCTGGCGCTACCAGACTCGTGCAGTGGCGCGCCGTCCATCGCCTTTATTGCGAAGGCTGGGTCTCGCTAGACATCTCTTGGACATGAATGCGGATGTAGATGTCTTTGCGGACAATTGGTCGTCCATTTTGAAAAAATTTCTTTAATTTTTGTCCCAATATTTAATATAAGTTGTTTTTGTTTTATATTAGTTTATCACAAATTTGTTTGTTTTTTTTTTTTTTATTATGGATAAGTAGGTATATATTTTATCTTTAATAGTTTACTGATCTCACAGTTGTTCCTTGTATAGTAATTTAGGTTATACCTGTAAGCTTTACAGTATTGAATAAATAAATTAAATTAGGTATTCTGGCGTATATGGAGGTATGAACATGAACAGCTAAACAACTTTGTGACGATGTCATGTTTCCTTCTTTCTTAAAATCTTTTTATTGACGGTCTGTCTGTCCGATATTCTTTCTTTGATGTTCTAATTTGAAATTGTTTGAATTTCTGTGTTCTATTTTTGGCTTTTTGTCTCAGTTCATCTAGAGCCTTGGTGGCTACAACATCAATCTTTCATCTTTAGTGTTTGTAGTGCAGCTTCGAAGACTAGCTTTGCTAGCAGTTTAAAATAGTGTTACGTTCCCTTTCTGGGAACCTATTTACCACTTCGATTTGTATCTAACCTTTCCCCTCTTCTCTTCTTTTAAATAAACCTACTCTCTAACTGTATCTAGCGTTTACTTACCTACGACCTTAGCTCTACTATTTCTGCACTAGCTGGTGCAACTTTATAAGGTTCATTTCTATATAATCCTATAAGATGTAGAGGACATCTATTGCTGTGCTAGGATTGCCTTGGTAACATCAATGACCGGTGGTAGCTAGAATCTGATAATCTGATTTGTAGAGAAGTGTAATTATTGACTCGTTGTGATTGTAATGTTGAATATTATTGTGTAAACAGATGGAATCATGCGGTTGGACGCACTTGGAAGAGCTATCGATCGCGGGCGAGGCGGCGGTGGAACGCGTGGCGGTGGGCGAGTACCGGCTCGGCGACGAGGCGCTGGCGCGGCTGGTGCGCGGTGCCACGCGGCTGCGCCTGCTCGACCTGCGCGGGCTGCAGCGCCTCACCGACTCCGGCCTCGTGCGGGTGCCAGCCTGGGACCTGCAGCACCTGTTCCTCGGAGGTAACACACCGCTCCGGGTGACGAGCCTAACTAGCCTACCAGGAACTACGCAATTGTACCCGGGCTAGAAGATAAGAGACAACACCCGAAAACAACTTGACAAGACGCAAAAGGCCTAACGCTAGCGGGAGGTGGGACATCCATCTCACACACGGCCATCTGATCCCAAACTAAGCAGAGCTTGTACTATTTTATTTATTTATTTTTATTTTATTCGGAATACCAACAGCATATTCTATAACAAAAATAGGAAATATATACAAATAAGTTACAACGTAGCCAATAATAGGTATCCGCAGATAAATTCAGATAAGCTGGAGTCTGGAGTAGTAGCAGTGGACAAACAAATATTATGCAAACTAAACAGGGCAACAAATAATTAATATATATTGGAATGTACATTGAAATTTACGCTCGTGAATGGGAGGGCCCGAAGAAGTCTCTAGTGTAAATACGCCTTATTTCTAGGGATTTTGTACGAAACAATTCTAATTGCGGTTGCTCTCTGACTAAATTGTTGAACGAGGTGCTTACTCGTGCGATAAAAGAATTTCGACGATAGTTAGTTTTTGCGCGAGGGGGTACCAGGCGCTTGCTGTGCCTAAGCGTTAGTCTACTAAATATTAATCTTTTTGAGCAAATCTATACTATAATATTTACTATATTACGTAAATATATTAGATCTGCTACTTCCCTTCTTTTAACTAGGGTATCAGACAGTTGATTGATATACATTACAATAGATAAACAACATCCAGACACAAGGCAAACAAGTGCTCATCACACGAATGTTTGTCCTCGTATAAACAGAAACAGGACTCGAACCCGCAAAGTAGTAGGCAGGAATACTACCGGCTAGGCTACAAGACCATCTCTTTAAAAGCTTAACATTGAATGTAAAACTTCCTGCGCCCATCTGCTTATACATTTATGATGGATGTGTTCTAAGATTTTGTTAAAATTATCGGAGATCTCAACAAAACACAAATATCAAAGGTGAATTCAAATCTTCATTCCAGGTTGCTACGTCACGCGCCAAAGCAGCGCGTGTCTGGAGCTGATCTGCGAAAAGTGGTCGCACAGCCTGATCGAGCTGGATTTGTCGTGGGCGTCCGCAGACAGAGTGCTCGACGCCGCCGTCTGCGCCCTTGCTGAGTCCACCAACAGCAAACTCAAGTGAGCATTCCATAGCCATCGCCATAGAGAAGTGGTCGCACAGTCTGATCGAGCTGGATCTGTCTGCGCCCTTGCTGAGTCCACCAACAGCAAACTCAAGTGAGCATCCCATAGCCATCGCCATAGAGAAGTGGTCGCACAGTCTGATCGAGCTGGATCTGTCAGCGCCCTTGCTGAGTCCACCAACAGCAAACTCAAGTGAGCATCCCATAGCCATCGTCATAGAGAAGTAGTCGCACAGTCTGATCGAGCTGGATCTGTCTGCGCCCTTGCTGAGTCCACCAACAGCAAACTCAAGTGAGCATCCCATAGCCATCGTCATAGAGAAGTGGTCGCACAGTCTGATTGAGCCCTTGCTGAGTCCACCAACAGCAAACTCAAGTGAGCATCCCATAGCCATCGTCATAGAGAAGTGGTTGCACAGTCTGATCGAGCTGGATCTGTCTGCGCCCTTGCTGAGTCCACCAACAGCAAACTCAAGTGAGCATCCCATAGCCATCGTCATAGAGAAGTGGTCGCACAGTCTGATTGAGCCCTTGCTGAGTCCACCAACAGCAAACTCAAGTGAGCATCCCATAGCCATCGTCATAGAGAAGTAGTCGCACAGTCTGATCGAGCTGGATCTGTCTGCGCCCTTGCTGAGTCCACCAACAGCAAACTCAAGTGAGCATCCCATAGCCATCGTCATAGAGAAGTGGTTGCACAGTCTGATCGAGCTGGATCTGTCTGCGCCCTTGCTGAGTCCACCAACAGCAAACTCAAGTGAGCATCCCATAGCCATCGCCATAGAGAAGTGGTCGCACAGTCTGATCGAGCTGGATCTGTCTGCGCCCTTGCTGAGTCCACCAACAGCAAACTCAAGTGAGCATCCCATAGCCATCGTCATAGAGAAGTGGTCGCACAGTCTGATTGAGCCCTTGCTGAGTCCACCAACAGCAAACTCAAGTGAGCATCCCATAGCCATCGTCATAGAGAAGTGGTTGCACAATCTGATCGAGCTGGATCTGTCTGCGCCCTTGCTGAGTTCACCAACAGCAAACTCAAGTGAGCATCCCATAGCCATCGTCATAGAGAAGTGGTTGCACAGTCTGATCTAGCTGGATCTGTCTGCGCCCTTGCTGAGTCCACCAACAGCAAACTCAAGTGAACATCCCATAGCCATCGTCATAGAGAAGTGGTCGCACAGTCTGATCGAGCCCTTGCTGAGTCCACCAACAGTAAACAGTGATCCCATAGCCATCGCCATAGAGAAGTGGTCGCTCAGTCTGTCTGCGCCCTTGCTGAGTTCACCAACAGCAAACTCAAGTGAGCATCCCATAGCCATCGTCATGGAGAAGTGGTTGCACAGTCTGATCGAGCTGGATCTGTCTGCGCCCTTGCTGAGTTCACCAACAGCAAACTCAAGTGAGCATCCCATAACCATCGCCATAGAGAAGTGGTCGCACAGTATGATCGAGCTGGATCTGTCTGCGCCCTTGCTGAGTCCACCAACAGCAAACTCAAGTGAGCATTCCATAGCCATCGTAATTTTATTTTAGTTTATTCAGGAACAAACAGTTGCTTACAGAAAATCTTATATACTAAACATTAGCAGATAAAAGGCCTTATAGTTCCCTATATTATTATAGACAGTCATAGAGAAGTGGTCGCACAGTCTGATCGAGCTGGATCTGTCGTGGCTCTCCTCAGACCGAGTGCTACAACAGAAACTCAAATAAATATTACAGAACTTGTCCCTTATGCTCGCAGTTCACACTCGGGATCGCTAACAACGTTTTTTTTAGGTGAGATGAGACTGGCGAAAGTGGCGAAGAAAGGCGAAATCTTTGTAGAAAGACGTCAACGGATATTGCGCTCACTTCCAGTCGCGCGAGCATTAAATGCTAGTATTCATCATCATCCATCATCTCAGCCGAAAGACGTCCACTGCTGAACAAAGGCCTCCCCCAAGGATCTCCACAACGACCGGTCCTGTGCTGCCCGCATCCAGCGGTTTCCCGTGACCTTCGCCAGATTGTCGGTCCACCTACCTGCGTCTTCAGGTGCGTGGTCGTCATTCGAGAACTTTTCTGCCGAAGCGTCCATCAGTTCTCCGTGCAATGTGCCCCGCCCACTGCCACTTAAGTCTCGCAATTCTTCGGGCTATGTCATCAACTTTGGTTAGCCTGCGAATCTCATCATTTCTGATTCGATCTCGCAGAGAAACTCCGAGCATAGCCTTTTCTATTTCCCTTTGCCCAAATGCTAGTATTTGATTAAACGAAAAGCCCTGCTCTAATTCGCTCGGGTTGTCATTATTATGAAGACACATCTTCTTTCTGCTCGTCTCCGCTTTGGTGGAAAAGCACCGCGTTGCGTTCTAATATCCTGGCTGTAAATAATGCACATCAGACTTTGGCAAGAAAGTAATAATATGGTATTAGTCCTACGTGCGGGAAACGACGCTCTACAAACCCGAACGTATGTGTATTATTCGGCCGAAGCCGGGAACTGTCCATTTGTATCGGGTTTTCTGTTGAACAAATACTCGAAGCACTGTATAGGTAAAACTAGATGAATTAAGTTCTACAATATCGGTTATTCTTTACAGGGTTCTCAACCTGTGTGGTTCATCTGTCTCATTGGAGCCAATCAAGAAAGTTCTTAGGAAGTGCCTCTGCATCGAGTCCCTAAACTTAAGCTCGTGTCGCGCTCTTCCACGAGGTATGAAAAGACTTTACGTAGGAAAAGAATTGCAGGACCTGAAAGACAGCTTTGACCCGAATAAACCAAAAGCCAAACACGATGACGACGACGACGATGAAAAACCCAAGAAAAAAGGAGTCAAGAAGAAAGAAGCTGACTCAAAATCAGGAGATACGACTCAAGAATCGCCGAAAGACGATGAGTCTGATACTTCCGCCACTAAAGCAGAAAACTCACAAGACCAGTCTTCCTCTTCAGTTTTCCAAGAGCCTAAAAGTGTTCCTGAATCTGAAACAAGTTTACCAGATAAGACTCCTACGGACAATAGAATCAAAAGTCCTCCAGGGAGTATCACGGCTAGCAAGTCCTCAGTAGGTATGACACCGCCGCAAGATGGCCGACGTTCCACTAGAGACGCAACTCCTAAACTCCTAAGTCCAATTCCGCAGTCCAGGCCAGATTCCTCTTCCACTCCAAGATCCGACCAGAAAACTGATTTCGGAAATCCCCACTTCAGTCCTCTAGCCAAATCCGATAATCAAATACAGAACAGCCCAGATGTCCAACAAGAATCAATTAAAAGTAATAGCTCGTGGAATTTAGGCCAATTTAAAACTACGCCCACTTATAAATCCGAAGCGAGTCCTCTTAATAGATCAGAGAGTCAAAGTAGATTAAAACATGGCAAAGTTATAGAACAATGCAGCCCGACAACTTCATTAGAGAACAAACCCAGCCCCGAAACAATGGGCCTTAAACAAGACATTAAAAATCCTAATAATTATTACGGAAGCTATAGTCCTATGCCAAGACAAGATACGCCTTTCTCTTCACAAAGGAGCCCGTACTCGGCGCAACCCAGTCCCGCCCAGCCGAGCCCATACTCCACACAACCCAGCCCCTACTCGACGCAACCCAGCCCGTACTCCTCGCAGCCTAGTCCATACTCGGCTCAACCCAGTCCCGACACCAGTCAAATCGTTAAATCCGACCTACAAAAATCTAGCGCGTGGAACTCCGGAAATTTCAGTCCCATGCCAAAACACCCACAATTTTCTCCTCACCCGTCGACTCACACGAGTCCCGACCCAGGTCTAGGCGTCAAAAACGACCTTAGAAACAACCATAACAAGACCCCCGGCCAGTACAGTCCAATGTCGAGACAAGATAGAATACATCAAAGCCCTTATTCGCCGAGACCTAGCGTCGAGGTCGCACCTTATAGCAACAAGAAGAGTCCGGCCAACGTCGGAAATTTCAGTCCGATGATGCGGCCCGACTGCCACCTGCCCAGCCCGGACGCGAGCCAAGCGTCGAGGCCGACAATGAGCGGGCGAAACCCGGACGCGTACAGTCGTCAAATGACCAAAATGCCAGACGCATTGCACAATCTGCCGCAACCGGAGGTGTCGAACGCTTGGGGCTTGGACAGGTTCGGGCAGCTGAGCAGCGCGGCGGTGGCGAGCATCGAGTCGCTGGTGTGGGGCGCGGCGGCGTCGTTCGGCGAGGAGCCGCCGCGCGAGCCTGCGCCCGCGCCGCCGCCGCAGCCCTGGGGCGCGCTGCCCTCGTTCGAGTCGAGCGTGCGGCGCCGCGCCGACGACCTGCCCAACCCGTGGACGCTGCCCGGTGAGTACCACGTGAACCGCTCGCAGCCCGTCTCGCACACGTTCGTCGAGCAGAACGTCAGCTTCAACACGCTGAGCGGCCACGTGACACACCAGGCGCTGCAGAACTTCCTGGACGAGACTTTCTCAGAGGGCTCCCGCGTGGACTGACGCCCCCGCGCCCGCGCCCGCGACCGTTCCGAACGAACCAAACGTGGCTAACAACATTACAGACGTTCTCCGTAAGGCGCGAATTACACAGAAAAGGCATAAGGTGAAGGCGCGGCGCAGGCGCAGAGCAGGCGTGGAACAGATAAGGCACGGACACGATTTAAATTTCATCAAAGAGGCGAAGAGACGGCAAAACAAGTCATTATACAGGCTGACTGTAGGCGCCTCTCCAGTCTTGACTGCTAGCGACGCGGAACAGGCGACGAAACGACGTGCCTGCGCCACGCCGCTTCAGTATAATTTACAACTGGTCGCCTACCTACATTTTGTATGGAAGCGGCAAGATGCCTGCACCGTGCCTTCACCTTATGCCTTTTCTGTGTAATTCGCGCCTAAGAATGTTGGTGAAGTTATAAATTTAATATTGAACAATTATCAGGTAGTAGAGATTGTAAATAAGATTATCTAAATAATTAAGTTTTAAGAGTAACGAAGCTAGAATCGCATTAAAATTAATTATTTTGCAGCATAGTTTATGAGAATAATAAGAGAACAGATAATGTTAAGAGCTATATTAATAAAATCGGTTGAATTAAATTTTGTTGGATATACTCAAAAGTTAGTTTTATCGTGATTCGTTATTTGAATGCCAAAATATTGTCTAATACTGAGGCCAAAATGGATATTTATTTTAAAATAGTTATACTTACTTGTATGAGAAGATGCTTTTTGTAAAACGTGAGTGATTTTTATTTTGACGAATAATTTTGTTGTTTGTATTTTGTTTCGTTAAATTCTTACACTTACAGCAACATAGCAACGCAATTTGAACTGAGAATAGTTATTATTAATTATTGAACATTCCTTTTTATATAATTTCTACAAATTATAACTTTTAAAAATAAATAACCTATTTTCTACTCATTGCTTCATTATAACAATATTATGTACACATTTTTACGTATATCTTTCTGCCCCTTGTGTGCAATAAATTATACAAGTCCAAAACCTAAGCTGTCAATCTAAGATAGCAAAATGCTCGGTTCAATTAATTAAATCCAAAATCATATACAATACCTACATACTTCGATCACAGAAAGCCTTCATAATATTCAGCTAGTTTCATCAAGCTCCAGCATCCAAGGCAAACAAAGAAGTCCCCTTAATTTGTGAAATTATGTATCAATATCTTGTTATGTTAGGATGCACCTGCGTTAATCTATCTCCAAAAGCTATTCTGAAACATCGTGTTTTTCATGTTGCCACATTATCGTCTCAATGAAAATTCGCGTTCACGCCATGGACTCGTTGTAACGTTGTACACTCGTGAATCTGGCGCTCTTTGAAACAATTTATAAAGTAATATATATATTTTTTATAAAATCATGTTTGATGGCAATTTGCCTACTTTGAGCGATGGCAAATGCGATGATGGGTTACCTTCATTGTTACAAATAACCAACCACCCAAATGATAAACCGGTACGCAGCCAGCCAGATGCAGCAGTCCGAATGGTTTGAGCGATTACAAATGCGATAATGGGTTATCTGCATTGTTATAAATAACCAACCACCCAAATGATAAACCGGTACGCAGCCAGCCAGATGCAGCAGTCCGAATGTTTTGAGCGATTACAAATGCGATAATGGGTTACCTGCATTGTTATAAATAACCAACGAATTATTATTGTAGTTCGTTGTAAATAACCAACCACCCAAATGATAAACCGGTACGCAGCCAGATGCAGCAGTCCGAATGTTTTCGCTACGTAGCTGAACGGCTGGTTAATTTGTGTATCGTGCCGTGCCATAATGCGAATTTCGTTAAGATAGCGCGGGTGTGGCCCCAGTGCACCTGAAACTGTATTGCTATGAATGAATTATGTTTAAAGCTTTATACTTTAGTATAAAGGACTAATTTGCTCACAACTTTTGTATTATTATACTATTTTTAATCGGATCTTCTAGTTTTTAGAGCAGCTATTTATTACGTAATTAAATTTAAAATGATCTTATTTATTATTGCTTTGAATATGATCCTTATGAATTACTTTCTTTTTTACCGTTTATCCTTTTGATTTGACTTTGATTTTTATGTGCAGATTTATTGTTGCTTAATTTGAACTTAGACGATTAAGCGCCTTTTTAATAATAAAAAAATATTTGTTGTGTCCATAATAATAATCTAATATTTTCGTAAGATTTCTCCTGTATTCACAATTGCTCGGTTAGTTGTTCAAAAACTGTACAAATAATATTTCTCATGTGTATGTGTTCTCAATCTAACCTCTCATTACAGATAGTCTAATATTTGTTATTATAAAATGGCAATCGTGTCGTGATAGAATCATAGAAAGTGTGTATTTTTTTTACGTCTCAAATAAAAAATAAAATTTGGGTACAGCAGACTCCGATGGATTGTGAAACAGGATATTGATTGTTAATACACATGAGGGAAAGTAACGGTCTCATTTTAACGTACCTGTTAAAACACACTTACAGTTTTCGTCACTTAAAAATAATGCTCGACGAATTGGAGGGGATTTGTTTAAAATGTGTACAGCAACGGCTTAAGACAGTGGTACTATTTGGTTCTTAGATTATTGTATTAATAGGAAACAAAAACATTACACCGTGTTAGATTCTATAGTCCGAAACTGCCCATTCTAAAGACAACATCCTTTTCGTCCAGCGTTCTTTTTACTTGATGAACTACCTATACAATTTTTGTGTTTACTAGTGACATGGACCATCGTCGGTAATGGGTAAATTTTGTCTAACATACCCATTGGCAAAAAATTAAGATAAAATCAATGGAAAAAGTTACCTTATTTGTGATAATTTCCAGTTTACTTGACGTGAAAATGGAATACATTCTCAATATGTTTTACAAATGATATCCAGACTCAAGAATCAGAGCGTAACTTTCTGAATCAGCTTCAGTATCTAGCCTTGTGAAAGTGTTGCAAGCTTCGAACAAACATAAATGAGCTGTTAAACGTCTAATTACTCGTTACTTACTTACTTTTCCTCATGTATCTAGGATTTCTTTTATTATTCACAGTTAACATCAAATTGTGAGTCAAGTACAAAGTGCTTTATTAATTAAGTACTTCGAGTTGTATTTAGAGATACCTACCCAATTAAAACCACCAAATATTGTTTCCAATACCTGCATTAGCCTTATAAAATGCCTAATGATTAACTGAAGAGAATATTTTATAGTTTTATTAACTTATTACGAAATGAAGAATATTATCTACTATAGTTGTAAAAATAAAAAATTACCTAGGTAAATTTAATTATGTAATGTTAATCATGTACCATAGCATGTATAAAATAAAGTTGACTAATACCTGTAAGTTCTGTTATGTAGAGATTTTTGTTTGTAATATTGTTAAATTACTGCGTGGACTTCACTCATGTGGTCCAATTTTTATAACCTAACCAATAAAATATCGATGTGGTTGTACATTTACATTTTTAATAGAATGTACTCTATTTATTAAACTTGTTTTGTTCCATTTCAAAGCGCTTATCCCACTTAATCAACTAATATCAAAAATAGCATTAATCGCCGCGGACTATAGTACTTGCTTTATTTATCATTGGCATTCACTGTTAACTTGGGATTATTTGATTGGTTTACTATCCGATTTTCAACTTTGTAAGGAATGAAGAAACAGAAATGCTTGAATAAAAATATTTATTCATACAACAAGCATAAACAATACTTAAAAAGTATATAACATTTAAATATTCGCGAGATAAATGAGATTAATTATTTAATTACAAAACGACACTGTGAAAGAGACGAGTTTGGAATTGATTCAAGCCATACAACGAACAATACATAAATATTAGAATGTTTGTTTATAATAAAAATATCATAAAATGGAATGTTTCTAGAAAACTGCAACCAAGACTTAGAAAGTCATTCGTTCCCACTTTATCCATGGATATGGTCACTAGTATGTAATAATTCCTATATAAAGTGTCAGTATCCATGGAAAAAGTGAATCCACCCGACTTAGATTAATTGTAAAGTTTGTCGCTTAGCTTTTGTAGGCTTTGAAATTAGGTAATCAATAATACAATAAATTAAATAGTCAGTAACACGGTCAGAAGTTTGTATCTATCGACAGTCAACAATCGCGTTTTGGTCAGGTCGAACAAACACTATTTAACGATAAAACTTTCACCATTACAATACAACAATATTGAGATTTTTAAAATGTAAAAAGACACTCGTCACGCGTTCAGAGTTAATGAAAATGGTAAATAATAGGGCTTGAGCGTTGTTATTACATTTTTATGGTTAAGTTGACTGTCGACTGTTACACGCAAGTAGGTACCTACACAACATCGAATACTCTAATATAAATTTCAATAATTACAACAATATTAGTTTCATGATTATAATAACAAGACAAGCTCCAACATTAAGATCGCCGAGTCGCCGTATTCAACTGTGTTATCGTTTGCAAGTACTATTGGCAAGAAATCTGTGCCTAAATAGCTACCTAAAATGGACTAGCGACATTACTAATAATATGTAAAAATGTTATCCTAAAGCTGACCAAAACGTGTTACGGTTAAAACATCTTAGACTGGTATAACTACGCTGCGATAACTTGGCGCCTGGCTTTTACTCCAATATGCCATCTCGTCCTCACCACCGCTGCTGTGAGAATAGGATCACACGATAATTACGTCAAGATCACGCCACCGAATCATCTCGGCCAGTTAACACGAAGGCTGCTAATCGACGCTACTCTCGTGTTCACATGGAATAGGGGATCGGACTGTTCGAGTTGTTACCCTAGCACCTCACCATATTTTATAAATTTACAACTTTTTGTGAATTATTTTTAAAATATAGATTAGTAGCAGACGATTCGCGAAGAAAAAAACAGAATCGGTTGAAAAACGAAATTACAATATGTCTGTCTCTTTCAAAAACGATTTTTTGTATGGAGATTATATGGCGCTACTAACAAATGACGTCACAAGTGGGTATGTGCCTCTCTGTCTAATCTTGAATTTCAAAATAGAGCCTAAATTCTTTTAGTGTTCGATAGCAGAAACTAAGAAGTTTGGATTTATAAAATAAAAAAAAATAGTCCGATCCCCTATTACTGCTCACTGCTCATGGACGCGATTGGCCGGTACAATTACGTGCGCGCGCACTGGCGTTATGTTTACGAGTTTATAGGGTAGCAGTCGTCGTGTTAATATAGCACCAGTTTAGATTGTCAGATACCTAATTTTATACTGCTCCCTTATTTTGGTCAGTTTATTGTTTTTAACGAAACCATCACCTTTATTTACCTAATGAAAAGGCCACAACTTCTTCGCCAATAGATACCCGGCCAGGCTTCAGACAAATAACTGCATATTCTACATGCAAATTGTCTTTCCATAGCCATGGTCATAACGATGAATCAAATCAATGTCGTATATTAAAGACTTTCATAAAATTCGTCATTGTTGGACCCCATGCCAGGATCCAAAAGGTCTTGTTGGGGATTCTTGGTTTTCTTGGATTTTTTGTGCTTATTTTTCTTTTCTTTATCTTCAGAACCGTCGCTCTTTTCTTTGCTCTTAGATTTCTTTTTCTTGTGTTTTTTTACCTGAGTTGTGAAAAAAGTAAGTATTAGTTTTGTTATATTTTAGCTTAAAAAAAAGTAAACTTTAAACGTTAGTACTGAAAGCGAATTCTTTTTCAGATAATTTTAGTTTCAACCTCAACTAGTTAAGAGATTACAAAAAATAAAATGCAGGTCTCACCTTTTCTTCAGGTTCTTTAGAATTGTCAGGATCTTCCCCACCTGAAACATAATATAAATCGCGGTCGCATACAATAGGGGATCGGACTGTTCACCATATTTTATGAATTATTTTTAAAATATAGATTAGTAGCAGACGACTCGCGAAGAAAAAAACAGAATCGGTTGAAAAACGAATTTACAGTGATTTTTTCAATATGTCTGTCACTTTCAAAAACGATTTTTTGTATGGAGATTATATGGCGTTACTAACAAATGACGTGTGGTGACGGCAGTGTAGAATACATTTGTCACCAACCCCTACTCTTCCCGTGGGTGTCGTAAGAGGCGACTTAGGGACACATTGAACAGGGAACGGGCAGCAGCGCTCTCTGATACAGTAACCTTTTAATCTGCGATCTCCAACCCGCCTGCCAAGCGTGGAGATTATGGCAAAACCCTCGACTGTAACGGGCCGTTGATTTTGAACAAACGACGTCACAAGTGGGTATGTGCCCCTCTGTCTAATCTTGAATTTCAAACCTTTATAACTCTGTCAATTTTAAAGATAGAGCAAAAATTAGTTTAGTGTTCGATAGCAGGAGCTAAGTAGTTTGGATTTATAAAATAAGAAAAAAAGTAGTCCGATCCCCTATTTGATAGCGAGCTAGCAAAATGGCAAATCACGACGGGCAGTGACCGGTCGGATATTATTCTTATCTTAACCAACCGTTATGTGCAAATAAATATTTGGTAAATCGGGACTACTGCAGCACAGTGCCACGCATCTTTGGAATGAAAGGAGTTTTAAGGAAAAAGAGAAAGCATGCTTTTGATTGATTGATTGATTGATTTATTCCATTAGAGAGCAAAGTCGATTTTTGCAGCTGATAGTAAACTGGAATCTTTTCTTCTTTAATGCAGAACAAATTATAAAAGTGCAGTAGTGGTCTAGTAGAGCCAGATACGTGTAATGTGATGTTTTAATTACCTTCGGGCGATCTCCTCGTGCTGTAATCGCCAGCCCAAAGCGGGTAATCGTTATCCAATGTTAACTGGCTGTGTTCACTGCTAAGCATGGACACGGTGCCGATGTCAGTGTTGTCGGACTTCGGATTGTCTTGGCTAATTGCGACGTGGCTTGAAAACTTCTCCCTCAGACTTTCCTCTTTAGGCCGGGATATTTCGTGGGTATGCAGCATTGTGAGGGACGTATCGCCACCGGCCGGGCTCCCGTCAAGGTCGTCTTCGTCGAATGTTACCATTGGGTTGGTAGTGTTGCCATCGTCACTGTAATAATATTTTTATTATTTTAATAACTTGCTTTATGTTAGTTCATGGGAACGTAATTAGCTTTTGGAAGGACTGTATTCGGTTGTTCGTCGCAACAAACTAACCATTAGTTCTTTTCTAGGGCATATTCCGTCGACGTAGACAACGGAAAGGCGATAATTCGGTTATTTACCGCAACACACTAGTACCTCCTCTCTATTATTCCCTTTGTCCACATTATGCTAGTTCACGTACGTGGACAACGGGAAGGAACTTATTCGGTTGTTTATCGCAACACACTAGTATCTCCTTTCTAGTTTATATTCCCGCTGTCCATGTACGTGAACAATGGGAATTTAATAATTAGAAATCCTTCTTGATGTCCACGTCAATGTAGACCACGTCCGTGGAATACCATCAACCATCTGCTTGAAACTTAACTTTAAACTTGAACCTCTGAACCTGTAAAATACAATAAAACTACGCTACACCAGTAATAAACATACCTGTCTGTCTCGTAAGTTATTTCTTGGTTGGAGGTGGACAAAGGTGTGAGATCTTCAAGGAAGCTGCTATCCAGTGTACCAGCGTAGAATTCGTCCAAGCCGCCAGAAGATGCAGAAATATTCGGGCCCGTTGGTGTACTTTGACCACTACAAAATTGCAATGAAAATTAGGTATTGTTTTTATCGTAGAATAAAAACGGATGTGCACATTTCTCTGTTAGTCTGTTACGACACAGTAGAAGAGTAAAAATAAATATGTGGGGATAGCTCACACTCACTCGGCCATCTGATCCCAAACTAAGCAAAGCCTGTACTATTGGGTATACGACAGCTGATACACATTACTACCCATATGCGCTCAACTTTTTTTTTCGTGAATATTTATTTTAAATATCTATTTTATTATTCAATAGGACTCAGACAATGATGTGTATTACATATTTTGTATATATAAAAAAAAGGTTTTTTAGAAATGGACAGCCCCAATAATGGGGCGCTGGGCACATTATAAAGAAGAAGAATAAATAAAAAAATACCAACTTTGAAAAAAGAAAAAGTTACTAAAAATGTATATAAATTCAAACTTATTTGCCGTTTTAAAAATGAAACGTTGAGCGTATATGGGATAGATAAATACATACATATATAGATAAACAACATCCAGACACAAGGCAAACACTCGTCCAGGCGGGATTCAAATCCGCGACCCTGTGCTTCATAGGCAGAGGCTTCGAGGCCGTCACTGTATTGGGTTATATGTTTTAAGATTTTCGTGGTTGTTCACTACACTAACATTCTCACAATTCGCGGGTAATATTACCGTGGTAACAAACCCGCGAATTGTGAGAATGTTACTGTATTGGGTTGTCTAATCACAGGAAGTGGCGTGATATGGTTGCAAAAACTCCGTACAGCGCCCTCGTTTTTTGATTACTTTTTAGTGGTTAACTTATGGTAAGAGCCTTGGAGGAAATATTTCCTCCATGGAAAACGAATACCTGTCTTGTGGCTGTCTAGACGGCGTCATATCCATACTGACAGGGTGCTTTGATTTCAACAGCTCTGGACTTACAAACTGAGTCTGTTTTATCTGCTGGCTCTCTGCAGTATGATGCGCCTTGATGCCTTTTGGATTCAGTGATTGTGCTAACTGAAACAAAATCAAATAAAAAATCGTTAATTGTGTAACAACAACCAGCGCTGGAGAAATATTTTAGGACCCTTTATTAACTAGATTTCCGCCTGTCGTTTCGCGATTGCTTGTATGATTTTCGGATTATATAAAATAGAACTAAGAAATCCCGCGAAAATAAAGGTATACTTCCACAGTTTAGATGTTAGTGCAGCTGCATTGCATCTTTATATCTGATGCTAGGAAAAAACATTAACATAAAGAATATCCTTTCCAAATGAGTATAATTTTAAAAGAAAGAACGAATAAAGTACTCACAAGGGGGTTAACGCTAGGTGGTACGATAGGTTTCCCGGCGCCGATGACGATGCTGGGCGAGCGCTCGTTGTTCGAGCGCGGCTCGGCCGGCGCGCCCGCACCCTGTCGGCGTTTGTTTGCGAGCCGATCTACAAATAAGTTGTACTGCGATTCTTCAGAATTCTGAAATTTATAAAACATCAATTTCTACAATAAAATTATGGTAATTTTCAATTATTATATTATTTATGATTATTCAAAATTACAGTAGCATGTTCTTTCTCAGGAACAAAATGCTAACTGACATAATGGATATATTAGAAATTAATTATCTTATCTCTGTGACGTAACGAGAAGTCGTTACGTAAAACCGGTGTGAATGTTGGTAGGCGGGTGTGATCGCACTTTTATCCACGTGTATTGCGCTCAGACTATTTATTAGCTTTATTCCTTACCTGGAAATCATCAAGTTCCTTTTCTGTTTCCTCCATATCCTTCTGGTTCCGCTGTAGTTGTTCCAGTAGACTGGTTCTCTGAAGCCTCAGGAAGGGGACACTCAGGAACTTGTGCAATAATCGTAATCCGAAACCGTTTCTCATCGATGATTCCGCGTAGCGTATTGGCGCAGTCCTAAGTTCAGGAACATGCAATGTTACAGTAAATATAGATTTTAATTAAAAACCAGATTGTAACTAACTAATAAGTATTTGTAAGTATATGCACTTTTAAGTATTAATATTTTTTTTATTCCTATTGCATTTTTTTTTGCATTATGTGACTGCAGGCCGAACAAATGTTATGGATTCTTTTAAAAATATTGACAAAGATATAATAGATTTATTATGTAAAATAAACTACAGCCATATATTTCATTAACTTACAAAGGTAATCTGCCTTACCTAGTAATTTTTGCATGATTTAAGGCTTGCTCAATGTGATGTGGATGAACCTGCCTATGATGCTGCATGTCGCAGTGGTTTCCTAACACTACTACTGGTAAGTCAGCTGGTACTCGCGATAGCTCTTTTACGACATACTCAAAAGTCCTGCAGACAAAAAAATATTATATAGGTATTGATCTGGCTGGACATAGACCCCAGGAACTAGCATAAAAAAGACAATGTAAAATACTATCAAACTTGTTATTATACTATTTCTTAATTTTTATAATTACATTTTAGGCATTGAGATATGAGACAGAACAAACAGGTTTGCCTCTTCTGCACGTTGAGCTCTTCTCCACAGATTCCGCCATTGTGTTAGTGAACTCACCCAAAAAAATGTAATGACGGATCTAAGTGATGTAATAACATCCTATGGAAATAAATTATTTTGACTTTGACTTTGACTTTGACCTCATCATAAAATTACTCTTCAACAAGCTAATCTAAAAAAAAATATTTTACAGCCATTCGCTGTACAATAAATAAATAAATATGGACCTACCTAATTTAATTAAGGTTACAATTTATTAAACCTTGGTATGAGCACTTTAAAAAAAATATGGCAAATACTTACATGCAAGTAATGTGAATTGAGTAAAACACACAATTTTTAGCTAAATGGCTAAGTATATGTATCTGAAAAATTCAAACTGAGGATGCCTGTGACAAATTTAGGTGACGCCGTATTTAAGCAAGAAATACATAGAATCCCTTCTGTTCGGAGATTGAGAGACCAAGCGAAAAGTGGTTTTCAAGCTGGCTGGACATGTTTGCGTTCAATTATCTCGGGTTCTCTCACATCACATAAACTGAAATTAAAATTGTGTATTGACCTACTTAAACGTGGCTCATTTGGAAGAATTGTCCAGCCAGCCTGAGTCACATAAAAACAGGCCATGTAGAGTGGATTATGTCTTTTTTTATATATATTACATAAATAAATAATATAAAATTACATAATAAGTTGTTTATTGTTGAGTACCTTCATACATTACCGGGAGTAGGTAGATTGATTTTATGTAACATACCTGTGTGAAGTTAGCCGCCAAAGTTCATGGACATGCCATTTTTTCACAAAAAGTACCGAATTATGAAAAATTTGACATAAAAATACTAAATAAATAACATAATAGTCAAACAAACGAAATTGTTTATTCTTAATTCAATAAATCATTATTACAACAGAACTGTAAGTGATCTGATACCTTATTCTAAATTTACTGTATCAGCAAACAACAACAATGTTTGATGTTTCATGTTCAATCTTGTAACGTCTATAAATGTTGAATGTTACATATAAATAAAAATTAGTTAAAAAAAACTAAAAAACACGCTTTTAAAGCACATCAAACTAAACAATAATACTACTATTTTTCGTTCACTATAGTTTTCAGCTTATATTAAGAATAATTTTTCACTTTGTTTGATGTACTGTGAAAGTGTATTTTTTTGTTATTGTTTTATTTTTCAAATTAGTGTATTGTCACCGGTTTTTGATAAGTGTACAAAGTTTCATTTAAATCTGTATGTTTAAAGTGGGTCAAAATCGAGTCCAAACAAAGGAGTCGGTTACATACATACAAGCATACAAGCATACAGGTGAAGCTAATAAAAGCGTGAAAAGCGTCAGTCAACCGGTTCATAATTCCAGAAAAAATATCAAAATAACTTAAAAATTCTGGAAACTATCCATTTTAACATAATAAAAGAATCAATGACCTTAATCTACCTACTCTGATCACTGTACATTACTTACACTTACCATGGTTTAGTAATATCTAGCATCAGTATTACCCCAGTAGCATTTTTGTAGACATCCAAAAATGTGGCATCTAGCACTGGGGAGTCTTCCTCTGTGGAAGCTTGAGTTAGGTTTTCTAGTTTTAACCCCAAAGGTGGCTTTTTCTTTGTCCTTCCTTTGTCTACTACTTCCCAAACTTCTACCTAAATTTCAACCAAGGGAAGCAAATTACTTATTGAATCTATTTAAATACAAATACAAATTAGTAGAGAAATATCAAGAAGATTACATTCAAGGTTTCTTAAAATAGTATTTAGAATTCTTGTCACTACACATATTGTTTAATTGAAATCAATAAATTCTGGCTCTAGTTCATATAAATAAAAACCTGTTATAATTAGCGTGATAAGAGATGTATTTACTGATCTGCTAATATACTTGAACTGTTGTTCATAACAAAATGTAGATACCTATTATCAGAGATGTATTTTAATACCAAATTATTGGGACTTACTTTAACAATAAAATCGGTGTTTTTATAGGTCCAATGTATGGGTGCAACCTGTATTTGATCGGTAGGGACGTATTCTTCTATGAATGGGCCCCCTTGCAGCCTTTGAAGGAGACACGATTTTCCTACGTTTCTGTCGCCTTTGATCAGAATTTTCACTGGAAAAGTGACAAAGAGAGACAATAGGAGTTAGGCGAAACTATTGAAGCTCACTCTTTTTTAATAACTTGTCGAAAATATGCAAAAAATAACTGAATAAAACTTTATTACTATTAAAATGAACTCCTTTCGAAAATTTCTTCTGTAATGAAGAAGACATTGGCGATGGAGCTGGGCAGCGATCATCGTTGAGTTTAGTTAACTTTTTAAGAGCAGAAAACATTGCAGAAATAATAAATAAACACGATGAAGTATAACAAAACTACGATACGAAGCAAAACGAAGACTGTGAGACTGTGCGAAAGGGAAAACCGAACGAAAAACTCTAACGAATGAATGAATGATATGACCAACAATGGGCGCATTCCGAATCAGATTTTCAGCGATCAGAAAAGCAAAAAAATGTATGGCTGACAGTGATTCGGAACGCGATTACGGGTACTTTAATCGATTTCAGCGCGTCTCATAACACAGGGCATAATGGGCAAAGAGTATAGTAATATAGGGGGAATAATGGGTGTGTTACGAATCAAACTGTCAGCGATCAGAAATCTAAAAGATTGTATGGGTTTCGTTCGCCTGCTCAACACGCGCTTTCAGTACGCTAAAATCGATTTCAGCGCATCTCGGAACGCAGGGAATGCCATCATGGGCGTATTCCGATTCAGACTGTCAGCGATCAGAAAAGCAAAAAAAAACGTATGAGTTTTGACAGCTGACAGTAATTCGGAACGCGATTATGGGTGCTTTAATCGATTTCAGCGCGCTTCAGAACCAAAGATTCAGAACGCAGGGAATGACGGACACAGACTTTATTAGTTCTTTTTTTTTAAGTTCTGGGTGGTTGCGAAGTCCTTTTGTTGTTGATAAATAATTATTTTGAAAAATTCTAACCGTACTTGAGTAACCAAAGTACCGTACTTGAGTAGTCAACTTCGTCGACTATACTTGGGTTACTATAGGATGAGCTCTGACTGACAGATTAAATTTTAAAAACTTTTTAATATTATTTCGCTTATTTATTTATTTATTTATTAAGTAAAATTACATACTGTTTAATGATAAAATAAGAGGTGAAGTTACTTTTTTTTAATATTTTAGCTATTATGGTTTTTAAACTGAATATTATTAAAAAATGTTGTTTACGTCGTATGAAAAATTTTGAAGCTGTCCAGAACCCATCCTATAATAACCCAACTTTAAAGCCGCGTTTCCATTATGCAAGTAGCTGGCATGCAAGTTGCAAGTTGCATGCAGCTTGAGTAATGGAAACGTAAACTTGCATGCAAGCTGCAAATTGCATGCAGGTAGTTATGAACTTGTAAACATAATGCGCAACTAACGCTTGTCTGCGCAATGATATGCAACTTGTATGCAAGTTTCAAATTAAAGTTTACAATACAAGTAACTTGTACGCAAGTGTGACGTCATACTTGCATGCAAGAACTTGCACAATGGAAACGCGCCTTAATGGTTGGTTTACACGTATTAAGTTGTCAAGTAGTTAACTAAATTTTTACAAAATTTTAAGCGACTTAATCTTAATAAGTGCTTACACGTCATTTTAGTAGTTAAGCTCTTTAGTTAGCCCAAGATGGACGATCAATAGCAAATTCAAATTTGTAATAAATATAATAATAAAGTATAATAAAATAATTATTTTTATATTATTAATATATTCTATTTTTATATATATATTTTATTATTATTTTTAATGATTAATATTTAATATTAGTAATTTGTAACGGGCCCCGCAGCGCCTACCTGCGCCCCTCAAGCCCGCTCCTGAGTACGGCCCTGATCGAATCCTGAATGCGGACCTGGCACGCGAGAAGGTGGAGGGGGAAAACGATTTCAATATGAGCCCGAGACACGCATTCGAATCTCTCTCTTGCCAGCGGCACCAGCGGACGCAGACGTCCCGCGTTTAGGCACGGCAACCTGAAGAGTCGTTCCTGTTTATTTATCCTGTTTTAAGATCGCTATTAGCATTTCAATCCAGACCTGTGATTTCTTTTGATATATTTGTTTGATGCCACTGCACTAGCAACCGTCTAGCATTTAATTGTGTATGTCCCGGATTGATAGACTTGGCTGGCAGGCTCGAGTCTCTCGGGAGTCGTCTGTACTGGTGTCTATCTCCTGTCTAGATTTAAGCTAACACCTGTGGCTGTCTTAATATCCGTTTATCTTTAAGCTAGTTTTAAGTCCGGATCGATAGACCTGGCTGGCAGGCTCGAGTCTCTCGGGAGTCGTCTGTCGGCCTTCCAGGCCTAATACCTGTCCAACATATTTGATCATTTACCTGTATGTCATTCCTGTCGCTTCTATCTAGGGGCTAGCAACTTCTAAACCTGTGATTCTCGTAGAACGCCTGCTATTACCATTATTCGAACGACCGCGCACGCCAGTTAGTTCGTAATACCCACCCGTTTACTTATTACCCGCATTCTAAATAATAAACGCTCACGTCGATATTTCTTACTGTAAAATAAAATACTTAAACAAAACCATCTCCAGAGTTTCTCTTGACCTGACACCCACTAGCTACCCTCATGAGATCAGAGTTTTCAATGTCAAATGGTTGAGCTAGCCGGCCACACCATTACAAATTAATATTTTTATATATATATATATAATAAAATATATAAAAATATTTCAATAAAATATACATAAATCACTCGCACTTAACTTCGTACTTCGCATTTAACTAAAAATTAACTAAATTGTGCCTGTTCAAACGTGTCAAGTGACTGGCCACGCCCACCAACTTACTCGAAAAATAGAAAAAGTTCTAATCTACTTGTTTACTTGCACGCTAAATTTTAACTTGCAACTTACCACTAAATTCGTTGTTTACACGCAATGAGTAACTTATACCTATCGCATCGTAAGAATGTCGTCCTGACACCTGTTTTACACGTACAATTATTCTTGTCTCTTTTGCACCCATTTGGTTTTCATATTTCCTGCCTGCTGTCAGGACGGCATTCTTACGATGCGATTACTATAGTAAAAATTTAGTTAACCACTTGACAACTCAGCCATTATGGCTGGTTTACGTTTAGTCTTAAATGGTATAATTTAGTTAGTTAATTTAGTTATTAATGGTATAATTTAGTTAGTTTTAAGCGACTTAATGCGTGTAAACAATGTATTTAGTAGTCGACGTGTAAACACTTACTTAAGGTGTGCAGCTGGAAGTTGCTTAAAATTTAGTAACAATTTAGTTACTACTTGACAACTTAATGCGTGTAAACCAGCCATAATGTTACTCTTGTCAGTTTTTAAGCAGCTCTCTGGCTAGGTAATACTGTGGTAATACCTTCTACAATCGTGCTTTCCAAAGCACTGAAAACACCCTATTCCATTTAGAAGCAATCAAATGACCTGATTGGAAACAGTAAGCAGTTTGCGCTTTTTATTCTTTGCGTGTTGATCGCAAATTAAATCTTTCTGGCCCAGAACTTAGCCACTTCAACTGCACTATTTGTGGCGTAACAGGACGGCAGGACATAATATGAGTTTGCACTAGACCACTAATACTTTTTTTTTAATAATACAATTTTTTAGATTTAATATTTATTTACATAAATAAAGATACCTTCCTAATTATAACATTTTAATCCCATTTAGATTTTTTCTTTTCCAATACTTGTTTTCCATCTTTGTCAACTGCCGCATAATATCCCATTGATTCATATTTAGTCCTCATGTAAGCCAGATATCCAAGAGTTAAACCAAAACATGCAAGGCCAATACTCATGATAACAATATTCTGAAAAAGAAAAGAAGCAAGATTAGGGAAAACCTTCATAAAAATGCCTTCACTTTGCAGAGTTTTGTTCTTTTAAGAATGTTTTTCTTGTTGACCTATACTGCTAGATTTACTTTTACACTCCTCAAGAGTTGTACCACACCATTGTATTTTTTAGGTACTTATTTCTATTTGTCTAAAAATACATCACTAAAGTACTAATAAAATTACTTGTATGCGTAAGCACTTTTCTTTCTATGTCCATGGGACCCACGGTCACTGATGCAGTTCTTTGCCAGTTAAGTCCATCTGCGAGTGGCCAGTTGTCTGTTCATTTTATTTTACTGGTATGATTAGCACAAAAGGAATATAGGCATTGGATACAGATATTGAAACTCCTATGCCTTGCATCAGTCATAGAAAGTATGGTCAGACAAAAGAAAAAGAAGAAGTGGTATGGTATGGAAAGTATGGTGTGGTATGGTAGTATGGTGGTGGTGGTATGGTCTTCAGAGCTATGACATGAACATAACCTGTGAACATAACTAACCACTTGCCACTTTGTTTTTGCGAATGTAAATGTTATGCAATGTACAAACTATACTTACAGGCTTCGCGTAAAGTTCAAAGTTGACAACTTTGAAAGCTGTAGTTGATCTCATAGATCTTATTCCATCTCCAGGTTTTTCTTCAGGTTGTTTAGACATTATTTCAAATCAAATTATTTTTCTTTATTTACAAATAAGCTGTCGCCTCATCAATAGGTAATGTTCCAAAGGATAGATGAGATTTGTCATTAAAAATAAAGTGATGATACCAGTTACTTTAAAAAATGAAATCCCATTAACCTTTATTTTTTGTTTGAGTTTTGGGGGCTAAGAGGAGGGGGCAGCCAGCCAACAGCTGACGACGATTTGATGAATGAATGAACGTATTTGGGCGCATTCCGACGTGATTACGGGTGCTAGAAGTACTCGTAATCGCGTTCTGGATTTTCTGAATCACCGTCAGCCATATTTTTTTTGCTTTTCTGATCGCTGACTGCGCTGAAAGTCTGATTCGGAATGCGCACATAGAGACTCCGAAACTCCGAAGAGGAGGAAGAATCTTTGCAATCAAGATTTCTGAACGAATGTTTTCCATGGCAAAGGCAAAACATTTCATAGACAATTTGTGTAGATGAACCAGAGACAAACACTATTTTTGTTTTGTTTTGTGTAGATGTTTTCTGTGTATTGTGTAGACCAAAACATAGCAGGAGACACGCCTTTACGCTATGCGCGCACTAGCGACTTTTGTCTCTCGAGACACTATGTGCCTCTCTTTCGCACTTTAGTAAACTTGACTAGAGAGACATACTGTAGCCGTGACAAAAGTCGCTAGTGCGCGCATAGGGTAACTTTGTTCAATGATTCAATCGCGATTGAATCGATTGAAACGTAAAAATTGTCTATGAAATTAAAAGAAAAAAAAAAACGACGGACGCGTTTAAACTATGGTCTTAAAAAATTGTCAAATGCTTTGCAATTTTATGAATAGTTCTTAAAATGTTGCGTTATTTAAGTTAAATAAGAGCTGAAAATCAAAGTTTATTTGTGCATAATTCATTAAAGAAGCAGTAGTCTTGAAAATGGAGTCAGACCCTAGTCTTCAGGGTGATGTTCTTGATGGCGCGGAAGTTTCCCCTTCCGGCGACAACCAGCAAGAAACTATCCCTGAAATTTCTGATAATAATGCTTCAAATGATAATACGGAAGCAGCAGCAGGTGCGTATGTCAAAGAATCTTCCGTATAATCGTTGTTGCATGTTATTTTATTAGTGATAACGAAACTATATTTTCTTGGTGATAGATGCGCCTCTTGGTTTTTAGTAGGTACATGCTTTATAAAAACTTGCTCTTTGAAGTTAATTAGTTCATAAGATCAAAGCGAAAAAGTATTTCGTTTTTGTAAATAGAAAACTAAGTTAGGTTACTTTCTTATTGAACTAATTAGCATGTAAAGTAGGACTTAATTTGATCTCCTTCTTAACTTTACTGTATAGTTCCAACAACTAGCCACCATGTTTTGGAAGCTGATCCTGTTGCGCTGCTTGGAGACAATGAAATCCAACCTCCAGAAGAAGGTAATTCTGTAACAAAGCTTGGAGGCATCATATCAACATCATTTGTTTTTGTTAAAATTCATCTTATAATAAATATGTACTTTTTTAGTAAGGCTGTATTTTATAAAACATGTGGGCATGGCTTTCTAGTATAGCTCCTGTTATGTAAAAATAGTATGCAGGGTGAAGGAGATTTGTTTGCCTTAAAATTGACACAGTCTCGCATTAAGGTTAAACATCTGATGCAGTAGCGCCATCAATTTAAAGAAATCACTTATTGTCAGTGATTTCGATCGAAATTAATGTGTTTAACGACAATAGAAGGGTTATAAATATATTTTAGTTACTGTTTTATAGTCCTAAATATAATCAATAAGTTATGTAAGTCGTAACTGTTAAAAGTGGCCACAAGTCACTGACAATAAGTAGATGATTTATTTCAATTGGTGGCACTACTGCAGCTGATGTTTAACCTTAAAGTACCTTAGATTTATTTATAAGTACTTTTGTATGTTTCTGTTTTAGGCCATAGCCACACATAACACACCCTCTTCATCCAGCATCAATTTTATGTGATGAGAAACTTACTATGGTGATAGTTGTACATAATATTACCATGATTTAGTTCCATTTAATCATCATTCTCAAATATTACAATTTTACATTCATTTATCTATAACAAACAATTTTGTGGCTTATAATTTTTTTTTACATTGTTCTGATATTTCTTATTTATTTGTAGGTAGTGCCGAAGGGGATGATGAGATGGACATTGATGACACAACTGGGACAGGTGCTGATGAGTCTGCTTATATTGGAGACAACTGCTTATCCACACCAGTGAGTGCATGTTAACTTATTCCTGTTTTGTCAAATTCTACTTGTTGATAATGATGATGACAACCATGAATGTGTATTTTCAAAATTTCATATTGCATATAATTTTCTTTAACATATTCCATATGAGCTGACAACATGAACAACATCCCTAATTCAACAAACCTTTACAGGATGCTCTATTAGAAAATTCAATCTTATTAGACTGTTAAGCTTGAATTGTAGAAAACCTTTTTGTATTCCAATCATTATTTTTGTAGTTTATTTTTATGAAGAGGAGATCTTTGCCCAGAAGTGGAAAATTCAAAAGTGCTATCAAAAAATAAGTGCTATAATAAAGCGTCGGTGGTGTAGTGGTTAGGGCCGCTGCCTCCCGTCCGGGAGACGCATGTTCGATCCCCGCCACGTACCAATGTGTTTTCGAATTTCGAATTTATATGTACGTTTATTCGACGCTCTTACGGTGAAGGAAAACATCGTGATGAAACCTGCACACTCCTGCGAAGAAATACAAAGGTTGTGTGCGAAGTCGACCAACCCGCACTGGGCCAGCGTGGTCGACTAAGGCCTGATCGCCCTAATTCAGGGTAGGCTGGAGCCCCTCGGTGGGGACTTAGGTATATGAGCTGTTGATTGATGATTAAAAAATAGCAAACTGTTATGATTTGTTTTGTAGGCAGCAACAGAAGACAATTCTCCTCAAGACACAGAAAGCCAACTTGACCCAATGATAAAAGACCACCTGGATGATACTGAAGGTGGGGATGACCAAGAGGAGTCCCCTGATCAGTCCATCAGCTCAGCCATGCCGATTGACAGTGGGATGGGTGATGGAGCACCTATGATTCAGGATGGTGAGTGGTGGAACAAGCTGAGATTATATTCAACGAAAACCTGTAACTTTTCGTAATAAATAGGTACATAAATAAAAAAAAAAACAATAACTAAATGAAATTGTAAACTAAAAGTTTCAATTTATTAAAGTTATTTAACTAAACTACATACTGTAATTAGATAACAGTAATTTAATATTATACTATTCAAGCTTGTAAATTTTCATAGCTATAATAACATAACATGAACTATTAACTTGCATTTCTCTTCATTTAAACACATGCATGCATTGAACAGATATTTCAGGTAAGTAACTACTCGTAAGGTTTAGTACAATTAATATAGTACCACATGGTAATTACTATAATTCAGAACAATCCACGATACCGCACCTCAGCTTCTGTTTGGTGGACTGGTTATTTCGAGCACCATTGAAAGCCGCGTCGCGCGCGCAGTCTGTCATACACACATCTTTTAAGTGTTAGTAGAAGTTGTCTTTAATCAAACGATTTCACAGATTTCCACTGATGTCTTGAGCCAAAATTTGTAAATATAATATGCATGAGGTAGAAATAATAGTGATACAAAAGATTAACATATTTTTTTTGTTAGATGAATCGAGCACAATGGATGACGACCTGGGAGGCGGTGAGGGTGTAGCCAGCAGTGACGACGTCAATGACATCAGCAGTGCTGCCCAGGAACCTCTTACTGGTATAAGGTGCATATCTGTTCATTTAATTTTCTATGGCTTTTGTGCATAAATATTGAAATAGAAATTAAAAAAAAACTGTTAAGGATTTAGCTAAGATAATAATTATTTTTCACCTTTTGGTGCATTCCATTCATAAAGTGACATTACAAATTAAGACTGTCGAAGCAGAGTAATAAATACCTACAGTAAATAAACATGTTTACTTGCAGTTCAAGCACAGCAGAAGCCGCAGCCGATATTACGAGCAGTGGCCAGACCGAGGCTGCTCTAATATCGTCCACAGCCAATGGCCCGGCGATACTCAGTTCATTCTCGCTTAGGCACCAAGTGGATGAGTTAGTATTGTACTTAATATCACATTTCAAACATTCGTCAATTCACCATCAACACTAATTCAATTTTAATTTAAAATACGTACGTCGGGCCCCTAGTTTATTTAACGCATACGAAATTGCTTAAAAGGTCCCTATCATACACACGACACACATACATATACACACATCCACATACATACATTACACCCACACATTACACACACACGTGCATTACACACATGTATTGTACACATACATTTTTAACGATCATTACTTAGTTTGGCGTGTACATAACATAATTTACTTTTTTTCATCTCATCACAAATTAATACCTCATTGATAGACAGAATGTCTTAATTTAATTCTAAATGTAGGTGTAATGTAGGTATTTGAAACGTAGGTCTGGCGACGCAGATACGTCAGCAATAGAGGGCGTCGCGGACCAGATGCCGACCGTTAGCGAGTCGCTCCCGATCCTGGCCATGTCTGCCAACGGTTCAGGCCTGCTCTCCCCTACTTTTACCCAACAAGGTAACAAACATAATTCCAACAATTATAAAAAATACGCCTAGTTTAACATACATCTGCGTTCAGCAAATATTAGTATTAGTAGGTACCAGTGAATTACTGAGTGTGCTTTGAATATATATTGTAATAGGTAATCATTTTTGATATAAATATCTACCCAAAAATTAGACCTCTCCCTCAAACAACCAGTCATCCCATTTAACCAACTAGCATCATAAAATCGAATGCTGGTAAATCAGCACTATGCTACTGACACTAAGATTCAGGAATGTTCATTAAAACTGGTACTAATGGCGCCACATAATCATATACCTAAAAGGCAATCATCATTTAAACAGAATGTTAAATATATTTTTTTAGACATATTTTTTGTCATCCAATAGTGTCCAATATCAGAATGTATATTTTTGTATAGACGAGCCCGGTGAAGAGGGCGTGGGTGGGGTGTCGTCGTCAGCGGAGGCGGAGCGCGAGGCGGGCGGCGGCGCGGGCGAGGCGGAGGGCGCCGTCAGCAGCTCGGGCGGCAGCGGCGCGGGGCGGGCCGCCACCCCCCCGCCCGCGCCGCTGCCGCCCGCAGACGCCGCGCATGCGCTCGCCACTCTTGCTTCCGCCGCGCTGCATCATCAGCACGAACAGGTTCTATCAATATTACAATACTCCTCGCTCACCACAACCTCAAAATGACCCGTGCGAGCATCAGTAGCAGAGCTGTCAAAATGTGTGGGCGTTTCCACCGGAGATGTGCGAGGAAGATGAGCGGTGCGAAGATGGTAGCACAGCTGTGACATGCGTGCAGGTGAGTGGGGCAAGGATGCGTAGCGGACATATTTCAGATATCCGGACTTGTCACACGCGTCCCTCGCACACATTTTCCGCTTGTTTTGACAGTTTTATATATAGTAAACTCCTCACGCACTGCTCATTTTCTTCGCACATATCTGATGGAATTGCAGCCTTATAGTCATATTATAAGTCTTCCATATCCTATCGCCCTCATTAAGTCTTCGCCGCCCGTCTGTTCGTTCGGCCGTCTGTCAGCGAGCTGTATTGTATCTCATGAACTGTAGGCAAACATGATATAAATTTTCACAGATCTATAGATGACAACTTTATTAATTAACAACACATTAGCGTTATAACAACAAATAATAACAGTAAAAATTAAAGGGGGTCTAGCTCCCATACTTACTTTATCTATATGGATAACCCTTCATATGCGTTTATTTGCCAGCCCATTACCAGTCTCTTGGTCGCCAAGATTACATTAAACACATATAAAATATAATTATTAAATAAATATGAAATAACGTTCCTTCCAACCAATCTTGTCCTTACTCCATTCCCTAGTATACAATGCATTATTCACCACATTCGAACATGTTTGTATTTCAATATTGTATTGTTTGTTTTTTAGGCTGAACCAGAAGAACCCAAACCACAGAATGAAGAAGACATCTGGTACACAGTTGGTATTGTAAAGGACACCTCATATACAGTGAGTGTAATTATTTAATCTATTTTTTTAATAAAATAATTGTTAGACATTTTATAAGGTGTTTTGGCATAAGTCACCTCTTCACTCATCAATCGTCATTTAGGTCGATGACGGACAGACAGACCTCTTGTTTTATGTGCTAGTAAATCTTTTTTAAATACAACAATATGTTTTCAACCAATTGAACTTTTATTCACTTTCTCACTTGACACGAGTGTAACAATAATGTGTTATGGCTCTAGGTATCGAACTACATCTCGGACCCGAACCTGGACCTGTCCAACCTGTCCCTGGATGCGCTGCCCGACCTGTCCAGCCTGCCGGCCACGCTGCTGGAGCACGGAACGGCGTACAAGTTCCGCATCGCCGCCATCAACTCCTGCGGTCGCGGAGAGTTCTCAGAGGTGACACTCAACAAAATAATAAAAAAAAAAATGTGGAACAAAGTCGTACGGTTTCATGGGCTGACCTTTCACTGCTGTTAACACGTAGTACAAACCGGCCACTCATGTCCTCCTACCAATCTCAGATACCTCACCACTCCCCAGTTGCAGTTGCAGCGCAGCTTGTTTTACAGCTTCGCGCGCAGTTTACTAGTAAATGAAGTAGTATAACACTCGACGGTTGTATAAAGTGTTCAAGGTGTGACTAATCTTAAAGCTTTTTTATTCGATGGGTGGTTGTTCAGACCAAGAAATAAAACTATAATGTAAAAAAATATACAAACTCACAAGTTGACTGAGTAAATTTCATGAAAAAAAAATAGTTGAGAGCTACCGGAGAGGTATTGTGACATTTAGCGATGTTATGAATTGATTCGTCGCGCCATACTTGGTATGGTAGTATGCAGCGACTAACGCGAGCACTACTAGGGCACAATGCAAACAGAATAACAGCGCTGTGATGTGTGGCGAGCCTCGCGTCGCAGCACATGCTGAGTTAGGGCTTAATTAAGGGGCGGTACACAAAATGTCTTTATTTTACCTCAACCTCTGTTTTCTGATTGTTGCTCACTACTTTTTTCTGTATTTTCTTATGTATATCTCAAACGTATTTATCTATTTGTTGTGTCAGGAGTCGGCGTTCAAGACGTGTCTGCCGGGGTTCCCGGGCGCGCCGTCCGCCATCAAGATCTCCAAGTCGGTGGAGGGCGCGCACCTCTCGTGGGAGCCGCCGCAGGTCGCCGCCGAAGGCATCTTCGAGTACTCCGTCTACCTCGCCGTGCGCTCCAACACGCAGCCTAAGGTCAGTTTTAATTCCTCTACGTTTATGTAACAGACATCACGCAGTTCAAACCGTTTCAACTTTCGTCTTTAGTTCTTGTAAGTAGCAAACGTCGTAATAATAATATACCCCTCACTTTGTTTATAGCACTGTTATAAACTTCTGTCTCATTCCCTTGTTGTTTGTCATCCTCGTACTTATTATTTAAATCCATTTTTGAACAAGATAATACTATTTTTGTAATCCGTTACTTGCCAAATGGTCTTCAGTTTTATTAAATTTCAAATCAGTCATTAGTATGGGAAATCAAGGCCGTGCCACACCTAATTAATTTCATACTAATAATTTTGGACGATCTATGGCCTAGATAGTATAAAATAATTATCGATTATATAAACACACTAATATTATAAATATGAAATTGAAAGTATGTTTGGATGTTTGTTCCGCTTTCACGCATAAACTACTGAACGGATTTGGTTGAAATTTGGAATGGAGATTGTTTGTGCCCTGGATTTTATTTTTTACGGTAAACGTCTTATTCCCACGGGAAAACTCTTACATAACGCGAGCGTAGCCGCGGACAGATAGCTAGCTACTTATATATTTGTCTGTCCTTGTAAGTTATTGTTTCATATTATCTAACTTTACAAAACAGGAAACGACGAAGTCGCAGCTGGCGTTCGTGCGTGTATACTGCGGCAAGGCCAACACGTGCGTGGTGGGGCAGTCTTCACTCAGCGCCGCGCACGTGGACTCCTCCACCAAACCCGCCATCATCTTCCGCATCGCCGCACGCAATGACAAAGGCTACGGGCCCGCCACGCAAGTCAGGTGGCTTCAAGGTCGGTACACCTCACACACTACATCACCTACAATACACCTCACACTACATTACCAGCAACATACCTCACACACTACATCACCTACAATACACCTCACACACTACATTACCAACAATACACCTCACACATTACATTACCAGCAACACACCTCACACACTACATCACCTACAATACACCTCACACATTACATTACAAGCAACACACCTCATACACTACATTACCAGCAACACACCCCCCACACACAATCACCTACAATACACCTCACACACTACATTACCAACAATACACCTCACACACTACATTACCTACAATACACTTCACACACTTCATTACCAACAATACACCTCACACACTACATTACTAACAATACACCTTCACACACTACATATCAACAATACACCTCGCACACTACATTACTAACAATACACCTTCACACACTACATTATCAACAATACACCTCACACACTACATTACCTACAATACAATTTACACACTACATTACCTACAATACACATTAACACACTACATTACCAACAATACACATCACACACTACATTACTAACAATACACCTTCACACACTATATTACCAACAATACACATCACACACTACATTATCAACAATACACCTCACACACTACATTACTAACAATACACCTTCACACACTACATTACTAACAATACACCTTCACACACTACATTATCAACAATACACCTTCACACACTACATTACTAACAATACACCTTCACACACTACATTATCAACAATACACCTTCACACACTACATTACCATCAACTCCACCAAGCCCGCCATCATCTTCTGCATGGCCGCGCGCAACGACAATGGCTACGGGCCCACCACGCAAGTCAGGCGGCTGAAAAATCGGCACACCTCACACACTACATCACCTACAATACAACTCACACATTACATTACCAACAATACAAGCATTACCTGTTGTGTCGTCTTTTTTAATGTATTGTTTTTGTAATTTTCTTGTTTGCAATAAATGGTTAAATAAATAAATGCAACTCAACCGCACCAAGGTCGGTACGCCTCACACACTACATTACTATCAACTGCAACAAGGTCGGTATACCTCACACATCACTACATTATCAACAATACAAATCACACCCTAAATTACTATCAACGGTACACCTCACACACCCACCACATAACTAACAATACGCCAAGGCAAGTCACACTTATCGTCATTTTAAATAGTTTTCCTATTGATAATATGTAATCGACTGTTATTTATTAATAAGTGGTAGGGCCAATGACAGTATAGAGAATCGTCTTTTTACACGACTGCACAAAAAAGGAGTGTAATTAATTGTTCATGTATGTATGTATGAGTTTCTATATAATTTCTAAATACCTGAACAGATTTGGATGTACGGGGTATCGTTAGATTAGAATCCTTACTGATTAGATGTAAGGAGTGTCAGTCCGAGTGTCACTATATTTTTTTTTGGCAGGACAGTTGTGTTTTTAATTTGTTCTATTTATTTTCTTGTATTTGTGGTATGCTGGAGGATACTAACCTAAAGAATTATACAGTGCAAGACTACATGTTGTTGTTTTGTTTCAGATATAAAATCTACGGGGGTAAAGAGAGCAGGCGAGGGCAGACTACCGGGCGCGTCGCCCTCCAAACAGCCCAAGCAGCTCCTGCATTAAGTGTTCACTGTTGTGTTTCAAGTATTTGTAAGGTAGGTCGCTGTACAATCAACACTACGAGCCAATGACTTGTTCATACTCAATAATCTTATTTTATGACTCAAAATGTGCGTACGAATTTGAAACAGCAGATGCGCCTAGATTCGAGAAAAATTCTATACGAGGAAACGAGATAGATATAATTTGCTCGGAACACCTGCATAAAAATCGTACTTACCTTATGGTTATAGCTACTTGTGTACATATCATATAGTAGAATGCATTGCATAGTTCTGTCAGTATATTTCCATAACATGCATAACTCGCATGTCAAAAGTAATTATTACTCTTAATGTGGATTGTACAAGCGTGTATATATAATAGAGACGAAGTTTATCTTTGACATCATGTATAAGTACATTCTTAGCAATCGTTTTAGCGTACGAAATCTCATTTTATGACATTTTAATTATTTCGTTTTCATTTTTATGTTTTTAAGCGTTGTGGCTTAAGTATAACTAAAGAAATGATTACTATAATTTTGTACCTTTTGTCTGTATGGTGGAAAATGACTGATTGTAAGAGAGTGTAGAACATTAGATGAATGGATTTCAAAATTATACCTGAGATGTATAAATAGATGCTATTTTCCGATAGAAAATAAATGCTCTAAGATATAATACATTTTCATTAAAATTCCTGCTGCTGGGGCAATTCCTACAACTAATGCCTTGATCATACGTACCGAGCAAGCTGGCGAGACAGTAAAATGTTTATCAGCCGAGACAGTGATGTAAGCGAGTAGCTGTTCATACATGTTTTAATTAGCACAGTCAGTTCACCTCTATTGAGACGACAATTCGACAGGATGGATCGTAGAAAAGGCGTGCGCGGCGACGTGAGAACAATCATGTGGTCGAGTGGCGAGACAGTGCACGTTCAGACCTGCCGAGTGAGCGAGCGAGACAGTGCACGTTCAGACCTGCCGAGTGAGCGAGCGAGACAGTGCACGTTCAGACCTGCCGAGTGAGCGAGCGAGACAGTGCGGGGAAGCGAGAGGGTGGACACTCGGCCTAGTACGTAGAACGGGAGCCGAGCTACTGTCTCGCCACTTCGTTCGGCCGAGCACTCGGCGCTATGTTTATACGCACCGAGTACTCGGCCGAGAGCACTGTCTCGCCCGTTTGCTCGGTACTTGTGATCAAGGCATAATAATTTTATTTTCTCAAACATGCATGGAAATATTGTCATTATTTTCAAAAAAGAACACGTGGAGTATCGAATTTACGGACAAAGAAAATCAAATCCATTGCTGGAGCGTTTTTTTTTTTTTATTTGAGCATTACAACGCTCCAACAATGCTGTATGAAACGGCGTGCTGGAGTTATTCAATACTTTTTGATTGGATCTCTTATCAATCTTGGCATACCCAAGTAAGTAAGTCTCTTTGCTTAGTACAAAATTGCCCTTAGGCCACGTGGTCCGACCGGTTAGTCCGATCGATCGGACGACGATGATTTTTTATTTTCTGCTGGTTGGATTACTCTGACAACGTGGAATTTTTTATCATGTAGTCCGACTTGGTTTTGAAAGTATAGTTCCATTGTGCAATAGTACACAACCACCTTTTCGACGTATAAAATTAATTTTCTTATGATCTATTAGTTCCGCTGCCGCCGACATCATGAAATCGTATGGATATCGTATAATAATTGGCTTTGATAACACTTGACATTTGAACTGACATCGAATAGAATAAAATACATATTCAAAATTTTTCAAAATGCTAGTTTCAATAATGAGGTAAGATAACCTCTGAGTCTGAATCATTAGCCGGACTAACAAAACTAAATTTTTTTCATGGTTCGATTGGACATGGTGTGATCAATCGATCCTACTGGATAAAATCATCCACATCGTCCGATCGATCGGACTACAAAGAAATGAAATATGGTAGTAGTTCGACGTCGAACCAGCAGAAAATAAAAAACATTCGTCGTCCGATCGATCGGACGAACCGGTCGGCCCACGTGGCCTAAGGGCAAAATTGCGTTCACGTGGCTGTATAGCCATAAATGCGTTTGTCTTTCGGCACAGGTGATAAATAGAAAATTGGCGGCAAAGCTGAAAATTCGTCTTGATTATTTACTTTTTATATATAAATTTATTAATTAAAATGAGTTCCGACGGTTCAGAGAGTGAAATGGAAATTGATTGTACTCCACCAAATTTAAGATCAGAAGCCAAATTGGCAATGGAAAACCTGCTTTCAGCGAAGTCAAAAGAAAAATACATGAATGTATAAGAAAATTTTATGAGTTGGAAAAACGAGAAAAAGTAATATAAAAAATATGTTTTATTTCCCTGCATTCTTTTGAGAAAAGCACTATAATATATGCCTCGGCGGAAATCGGCCTTCAAACTTACTTGACCCGCAATTGCCTATTTCGCGGCCTTTGCAATAATGTACTATTATGTAAATTTCAACCAGAAATATTATTTTTTAAATTCATGACGTAATTTCGCAAGTTTAAACTTTTAAAACTGTTCATAGTTTCGTAGAACACACCGAAAATTTCCTAAACAAAATGTTCTTACAAATTATATAAATATCAGATGAAATGTGTATAGAATTCTCTGAGAAAAAACAAATACACAATTTGCATTTGGCTTTTAATACTTAATTACATATTATTGAGTACACTATACATTTGTTTCATTGCTATAAAATGCTATCTATTCAAAACTCCGGTAGGCATTCCAAAATAAAATAAAAATACAAATTATTATTATTATTTATACCTTTCGTTTTATAGAAAATTTCCTATATTCAAGATATTTTGCGTTTTATCATGATATTAAAGCAGTAATTTATTATTTGGACTTTTTTTTATTGTGATGTAGCTCCTCCGCTCTAAAGACAAGCAGGCAGTGCACCCTCGGTTACTGAAAAGTACAAACAAGGTAAGTTATAATGTAATTAAAAAAAATAGATTTATATTAGACATATGTTTCTAGACATACTAACATTATACACAATGTTTCAGAACATTACTTACCAAGGAAGTAGTACCGAAGAGTTTGTACCAGCCGATAACAATGTTGGAGAGATTGATGTCGTCCAGTATGATCTGTGCCACTCCCATGAAAACCTTCTTGCCTTCGATGCGGCCGTAGTCGCCCCACACTGTCACCTGCAATCCACCCATAAGCGAAATTATATCTCTGCATCAACATGCAGACATAACCAACCCACTCGATAACCAACCCACACAATATCAACATATTGTGTGGGTTGGTTATCGAGTAGAAATTACACTGGTTAACAAATTAAGGTTTTGTTAATCCATGAAATGAGTTGTGCTAATTGCGAAAGAATACCTCTAAACATACATTTTGATTTAAGTTTTAAGGTCGAGTTAGCTCGCGTTTTTTGTTGAATCAAATAAAAATCTTTTGACTTAAGATAACATTATATTCATAAATCACATATTATAAAATTTAAAAATGAGTTAATATATTGCTTTTTCGTTTATAAATAATATCTACAGCCCCTCTCTTCAACGTCCAGCAGTAGTCTGCTAATATAGCAGGACTCCATTTGCCCTGGTATCGCTGTTCCATGCCTGAAATATCCTGGTGAAAACGTTCACCATGTTCGTCGCTAACATCTCCCATATTTTCAGGACAAAATCCAAATGTGAGTCGAGAATATGTATTTTGAGGGACATTTTGCAACCGAGAGAGTACAATGCTTGGATCATATTCTTAACCAGGTTTTCATAGTCTTCACATTTTTTTTTACCCAAGAAATTTTGAAAAACTTTTATCATGGAAGTCGAAACTTGCGAGAGTGTGGCGAACGCAATACAAGATTAAATTTGCATAGCTCGATAACTCGAGCTAAGACACTTGTAATATTATAACTGATGATTAGTATTTACCAAGTACTGCCTATTTTTGTATTTCATCATTCATGAGCAAAACCATTGTTAACCAGTGTTATTTGTGTTATCATAACTTGATGTTGTATGTTTGGTTTAGAGGACTGAGAAAAAAAAGGATCGATTAATGCAGTGTGCTGCTTTGTAATGCAATCTTTTTTTTGTGTGTTTGAAACAAAAAAAAAAATGTTAGAGATCTAATTGGTCATAGTGAGACAAAAAATGCTTACTTGCAAGACGCAACCCTTGTAGTTTTCTCTAAAGGTCAACGTTTGCTGATAGAGTGGGTCGAGCGTTCTCCGGGCAGTGCTAGTCTTGGCTTTGGAGACACATCGCTTGCCGCTCACAAGGTACACCTTCACATACGGCGCCGGTAGTGTGCGACTGCCTTGCCGAGCTTGCAAGCCTCGAGCGCGAATTACCTCAACCTGCGTCATTAAACACAAATAGGAAGGTTTATCATTGATGAAGAAAGAAGCACCTAATGTAGAACCTTGTGGAACTCCCCAGAACACTAGTTTTTCTACATTTGTAGTATGTTTTACTACCATAAACTTTTACAATAATTTGCATGATGTCTGCTCTTCTATGTTGTAATAGATAAATATAACAGCTGAGAAGTAAGATATCCGCTGCTGATGAGGGTTGATATTTGAAATAGTCTGTAAAGATTTATTTTTCACAATATTGAACACTTCTCTTAAATCAATTGGAAGCATCTCACCTCAAGGAATCCTTTCTGGTAGCACATAGAGAGCTGAACGTCGCCCAGTGTGGGCGCGCCAAGTAGCTGCCTTCCGACCAGCTGACCAGGCCCGAGTCCGTCAATGAAGTCCGAAAGGCCGCCACCTTCCGAGGAGCCCGAGCCGCGCATCCCAGGAGACCATCTGCAGGCACCGGAAATTCGATAATATCCACCGACATTGCACATAGGAAATTTTTATAGTAGAAAAGGGGAAACCATAATATGCATTATTGCTATGTATGAAAATAATTCTTCACTTTTTTCTTACAGATATCGTTGTGTACGAACGAAATCCAATAGTTAATTAAATGTACCTTCCAATACTAAATTAATCTTATTTTTTATACTTCGTCTTCTACTAAACAAACTTTTGATCTACTTACACAAATATTTCATGTCAAACACAAGCATGCATATACTTAGGCAAAATATTTTTTTATATTAATAAATATTTTAGGGCTAAGCGCACAAAGCTTTTGTTTCTTATATCTTATTAACATCTGTTGTACTTAGTTATTATAGCGTTTTTTTTATCATGGTTTACACTGTAAATAAAGTGTGTTTCCTTTTAGATTGATAAATAGATGACCGGGTCAGATGTTATGCTTTGGATCTCTTTGGACTTAATAACATTGATGCAATGCACAACATTTAAACAACGAAAACAAGGTGATAAGTGCATCTTCATAATAGGAACTCATACAAGATACTGAAGTGGTAAAAAGGGGTATAAAACATTCACCAGACCTTGTTTCACGTATCTACCATAGTAATACAGTATAGTACAATAATAATTATAACAAAAAAATACAGCAATGACAACATTGATACAATAGTGAAGAAAAGGGCGGCAGTCTTTCGGATGCATCGAGTGTAAAAGTTAGGTAACCTAAATAAAAATTAGGACTAGATTTCAAGACATCTAGGTATATAGAATTAACGGTAAACAGGTGCTAGAGAAACACTAGAGAATGGACTTATCTAGAAGAGATCCAGAATATATAGTACGATATAGTTATTTAGACCTATACGTCTCAAATACTTCTACGGATAGCTGATTTCCTCTACTGTTAACGTCTTGTCTAATCTAACAATTTAAGTAACAAAGTTATAGATGCATACCACAAAGAAGAATAAAAATATATAATCACAATGAGTTACAAAAATATTTATTCCGGTGTAATTAATGACTAAAATTTAATTAACATTGTAATTAGAAATATCGTCAACCACAATACCTATCCGCGACATCCCTAAATGAAATCTGCCTGGCAAATAGTAAATTGGGGTGATGAATACGGTGAGTGATAAAATTTTGGTGAAACATGCATGAGTGTGGGAGGTAAGTGTAGTGTGTACACACGATTAGATAAAATGGAAAATTGACAAATGCTTGGTAACATAAATGGTGGTGCAAACATCATAATGCTTTCAGGCAACATTTATCATCCAGCCGAACTCGTGCATATCGCCAAGCGGTCTTATGTCCGGAAATATAGAGTCGTCCTCAAGCGTTTGAGCTGAAAACATAACATTTTAGATACCACCAAGAGCATAGCACAGGCGATAAATGTAGCTCATCTTCTGAAATCCAGAGGGTGCGTTGCAAATGCAATAGAAGACTCGTGCGTGCTGAACAGAAAATAGAAAGAAGTGAGAAACACCAATATAAATCGGTAACATGCGTTTACAAGACGAGAGGCACATAGAGATGGGTAGAGTAGAAGACGCGAGCAACATCGATGTGTACAAACAAGACCGAGGAGAGCAGGCGTCGAGCGGGCCCGGGTGGGCGGACGAGCGAGCGACTTACGAGGATCCCTCCGAGCTAGATATGGAGACGAGGCTGACGGCGCAGACCTCGTGCGAGCGCTGGAACGTGGTGGTGGCCGGCCCCGAGCGCTTGCGCCGCGCTCCGCCGCCCTCCGCGCGAGTGGCGCGCGCCGCTGCCCCGCCACACATACAAGCCCCAATTTAGCAAATGTTATAAGGCAAAAATGCACACTGATCGTAAATCTTTGATCAGAAATTGATCCTCTGGGTAATGATGGGTTGTGCAATTTTTCTTGTGCTGTAGCCAATATGTCAATGATAATTATATACAATTTATACTGTGTGGAAATATCTATCGCTATTTTATTTTTCTTTAGCATTGGGTAATCATGGGTACGACGAGATTGTGAGTTCAAATCGCGATTCAAGTGCTACATTTAATGGAAAATGATAATTAATTGAATCACAAGTTTTTACATTTGTCCGTTAAATAGTTTTCAGTTTATCATCTTTTGTTCCTGCTCCCCCAATGTGCGCCAAATGTCACATTTATCCAAGTATGTAAAGCTCTAACTCAGCTTATTTTGCAAAAGCGACATTGAACACTGATGTTTCTACAGCTTGAATGGGTTTTTTTATGGCATGCTGTTTCGTATAATTTGGTGTACAAAGCAAGGTTTGTCGCGGCCTTTTTCCAATGAGACCTTTGGTCCCTAGCCTAGATATCGCGCGATCGGTTACGTTATATCGCGGGAATAGAGTCGCGAGCACGGTATAAGCCGCCGCCCGAGGCGCCACTATTGTGTCAATGTCGCCAGCGAGCGCCGCGAACCTGTCCTCGTCGTTCTCGCTGGAGGCGGAGGAGGCCCGCGACACCCCGCTCGCCATACGCTCAGCGGGCCCCACCTCCTCGCTGCGCTGTACCGTAAACGAATTCTTTCCACGTTTACCAAACCCTAACCTCCGTTTCCGTCCTGTCGATAATGTTATTAATCGTATTAAAAATACATTTATCAGCCGGCCTCAGGGCAGTATGCGCGCGCTGTTTGCGTGTTCACATTGCCGAGAAGATAGCGAGGTAAGAGTAGTGCGAAGCAAGGAGTGATGTGCCATGTGTGTCAGAGTTCACCTGTTGCAGACAGCTGCGACGTGGAGTTGCTCTTCTTGCCCATGCCAGGGCCGAAGTAATCTCGAGGTTCCGCCTTCAGCAGCACGTCGTCGCTAGCAGGCTCCAACTCACTGGCGAGTGCAGTGTCACTCAAACTGCCATCTTCACAAAAAGTAATATTGAGTGTAAGAATAATGACGTATACCTATAAAATGATAACTATGTCGATATAATGATACTTTATTTTTACACGTACCTGCTTTCTCATCCGGCGGAATGTCAGCATTACTACTAAGGCTTCTCGTGAACTGGTTGCGACGAGACTCTCGCCTCTCAAGTGGTTGGGGTTGGTTGTTGTTGCTGCGGCCGTTATCTCGACCGCCATAGTCATTGCTGCGTTTTGATTCCCGTCGAGATGCAGGTTTCCGTTGTGATTTTTTTGCAGCAGAGTTGGCAGATCGTTTTTTGTTCGGAGACCCAGTTATTGATGATGCTCGCGAGTCAGTGCGCGTAGGCGAAGAATCCGGTGCATATGGTGATGGCGCATATTTTTCACACGACGACGGCGGCGGCGGAGACGATGCGTCAGGGGTGAGCGCACGATGATGTGAGCCGGGGGGCGGGGGAGAAAGAGCAACACACATTGAGTTAGCCACCATACTAAACTCTCGATCTAAATGACTTGATGATGACAAAGAAAACGACCGGGCTCGAGCTTTTTTAATAATCGATGGAAGGGGTTTTCTTGACGAGTAGTCTATGCTTGAAGGGGGTGAAATGGAGTTGGGTGAGCGGTATTCTTGATAGGTCGGGGTTTCATTTATACTAACTACGCTATTTGGTTTTTTACTATATTTATCATCTGTGTCGCTAGAGAGGTTTGAATTTGTGGCATCAATGCTCATCTTTTTGAAAATATCGTGACTTGGGCATTCTTGAAAGGCACTAGCGGCGTAGGCACCGTCTACCTTAATTTCTTTTGGTAGAATATTAGGATCAATAGAACATACGCTCATTTTTTTAAAGATATGGGTTATTGGTTCCGGTGGCGTAGTGCTAATTTCTATAAAACTATGCGATTGACCTCGAAAAACTACTGAATCTGAATGTCGTCTTTTAATATTGATGTTACCTTTCGAGATAAGTAAGGCTGTTATGGATGTTTCTTTGTTTACTTCAGCATTAGATTCTTGAATATTTCTTTTCTGAACGTTCGAGGATAAATCTAAAGACTGCGACATACTAACATTTGGACAATCACCTTCGTAGCTGGTTCTAAGATCAAGAGATAGTACTTTTTTTCTGTTAGTGATCTGATCGAAATCATGTTCTGTAAAAGAATTTGTACTTTGATGTGATTGACTCATGGTGCCTTCCAAGCTATTTTGTTTGTCAATGCTAACATGGATAGTAGTTTCAGCTTCGCTACCATCACTATTATAGCCATGATATTGATAGTACTCCTCATCAATTCGTACTGAATGGTTTGGACTATTATTTAAAGAAACAGTATTTTTTCGACCACATTCAGTATCGTTATACTTAACACCAGGTATATCAGGAAGGGATCTAACTAAAGGTCCCTGTAAACTTTCTATAGTTGGCAATTTTCTACGGACTCCTATAGAAACTGGATAGGAGTAACCAGCGTCGATTGTTTCCGCTTTTTGACAGTACCACGGTGTCGATCGTGTTTGCTGTTTCCTTTTATGCTGGTAGCTTTGCGCCATAAAATTGGCAGGTGGGCCGTAATAGACATTGGACAGCAAAGTTTTTCTTGGAATATTTACAGAAACGTAATTTACATTATGAGCATTGAATTTTGGGGGTCGGCTAAGATTCATATGAAAGATGTAGTCACGAGTGTTATCGGATATTTTGTAGGTGTTTGTTTGGATTGAATATTCGGGGCAGCTAGAGCTTCGTTCATAAGCATGGCGAATATAGGAGGAGTCTTTGGTACTTGAGCCAGCGGATCGGCTGCGAGCGAAAGCGCGGCGCGTGCGTCTTGGGCGGTTGAACGACGTGTTGCTGGTGCTACAGTCTACTCGCGATCTAACACGGCGCCGCGCTGCACGTTCCACGCCCGCCGGCAGACTCACGCATGGCAATAATCGACGCGGGTATCGACTGTTACGGTGGGGAGGGGTAGCACTATCACATGATGAAGATGTACTAGTGTGAGGGGGGAGGATTCGTTTTCGGCTGCAAAATCGCGGGAATTTATATCAGTAATGTGGCTGCTGTATTTACTCGTACCTAAGTAATATTAAAATAATATTATAATCCACTAGCAGTCCGCCGGCGGCTACGCTCGCGCTATGTAAGATTTTCCCGTGAGAATAAGACTTATTCCCATTAAAAGTATCCTATGTATTAATCCAGGTTGAAAACTATCTCCATTCAAAATTTCATCCAAATCCGTTCAGTAGTTTTTGCGTGAAAGAGTAACAAACATTCATCCATACATACAAACTTTTCAGAAAGGCATTTCATTGACAACTTCGGACAGTGATAGATATTGATTTACCTGAGCATGCGCGTGGGCCGCGGCCGCTCCGACTGCGTGCTGAAGGCGCTAGAGGTGACGGAGGCCACGGATTCCAGGTCGGAGTCGCCGGCCGCCGCATCGGGCGACAGGCGCCGTCGCGGCGGCGCCCAGCCGCCGCCGCCGCCGCGGGCCGCCAGCTCGCTGTCCGACAACCCTGCGTAGTGCCGCTCCCAACCTAAATACATCAGTTCCATCGCCTTTTACACAGGACGTTGATTTCAGTGCTGAAGCACCAGTATCCTCCGAAAAGGTAAATTTTGTGGTGGAACTAATTTCTTTTTCAGTTACCTACGATAAGTGTGCTAGATCAGATTTAATTAAAAACCGGTCTGCAACGAAATCCTCCTTTAAATAAAAATATGATCAATATGAGCTTAACATACTGAATCTAGATCTGCTTTCCATTATTTGCTATCACGTATATCTTTATAATTATTTTTTAAAATATCTCGAAATACCGTATTTTTTGCGAGTCATTCTTGCACTAACGCTACTTTATTCAGTCTGTATCGTATTTATCCATACAAAAATGACTTGGGTTGATAAAAAGAGAGAGTACGATATCGACTGATGATATTTTTACACTAATGCATATGCTTCCACAATTATCGCTGTGACTTCTTGGCGCTCAGTTCGATATGAAGTTGTAAAGTGATTGTTGCTGACCTGGTATTTCGGTAAGTTTTATAACATGCAGCGAAAACTTATGTGTAATTTCAACTATAGAGCAAAATAAAATAACATGAGCAGAATATATTTTAATTTTATAGCAAATTTAATTTAATTTTGTTGTAGGTACAAAATGCCAGGGATTTGCAAAACTCTCCTGACGTGTTTTGCTACATTTGAGGCGAATTTACTATAAAATCTCAACGGAACTCGAATCTAGTCTAGTTAAAAGTGCTTATGAGCGTTATTTTGGGATTCCGGTCGATGATAGAGACAAAAATTGGCTCCCGAAAATATGCTGCTACAGTTGTTTAAGGACTTAAAGAGGTTGGCTCGAAGGAAGTCATAAGACCATGACATTCTCTAAGCCCATGATTTGGATGGAACCTCAAAACCATCAAAACGACATCATCAGGACATATTATTATCGCACATTGAGAGGCGCTACAACGGTAAAAGGTCAGAAAGCAATGCTTGCCGATTTTTGTTGATTGATTCGTCGCGAAGCTCCATTAGAAAATATGAAAAGAAAAAAAACTACCGAGTGAAATGATATAAACAATAAGTAATTACATTGTCATGGTTTTTAATGTTCTTAGTGTAATTATATGTAATAAATTTAAAACGATGATTTATTTTTTGAACAAAAATTGTTTTCTTTAAAAATTCCTTCACAAAAAATATATACGTGATACATATTTTTTAAAGTCAAGTTTCTTTTAAGAAGTTTCACATCTATAACAATAATAAGAAGGAAGGAGCGCAAAAAAAATTTTTTTTGCCCTGACCAGTGAAATCTAATGAGAGAAGTTGAACCGGTTATACAAAACAGTTCTTGGAGAAAGTTATATAATTTTAAATACAGAGTTAGCTCCACCATTAAATAAACCTCTATCAAAGATACTGACACAGTAGGTACCTTAACCAACACCTGTATTCACGAACTCTCTATTCCAAGCCTACTTTTGCACAATGAATTATTCGAAGACCGCTCTACATCTATGACAGCTAAATTCTAGCAACTGCTAAATCAGGCAACTACGTCTAACATCCATCTATTTAAAAGTAGATTGTGTGAAGTGTTGTCGATTATGTCCGAGTAGGTACATCGGGAATTCATTGTGCCAATAATACAAGGAATGGGGATGGACAGAAACATTTTCAAGTTGATGAAAGGGCCGGCTATGGAATTCATGCCACTTTTGTTAGACTTGTTAACTATGAGACGTCGAATAAGTGTAGTTGGTATGGATGGGTTGTGGATGTGGTCGGTAGGGCGGCGTGTATTGACCTTGTGGCGTGCTGCGGTAGGTGAGTGTGGCGCCAATGTGGTTCGGGCTGATCCACTTACGTTCCTCGAGGTCCGCCGACACTTGCGCGCGAACCGCCCTCTGCCCACTCTGCCAAACGAAGAAATACGTTACATTACATGTTTCTCCGTATAAGGAATATCCAAAAGGTTTCAGAACATATTGCTAATTCTAAGAACCTGTATATAGTACCTATTATATTTATAGTACCTATAATATTTATTATATTCTAAGTTGCGTCGTATAACCTGAGCATATTTCAGACCCGCTTTGTCAATAAGTTTAGTGAACCAACCACCATTCAGGAACCATTGTTCAACTTTCCCGATTATTAACTCTTAATCAAGTAAGTATGAATAAATAATCCTGAATTTTGTTTTGGTTTCTGTCTGTTTTAAGTAGGTATGTACTCTTTCGGTAGGAAAATATTACAGTTCTGACTGAAGTCTCGTATCTATAAAAAAAGATGTGTTTATTACCTGATGTGGAGGTATTTGTGGAAGCTGTCTTTTCTTGGGGCTCGTTGTAGGAGTAGCAGTAGCAGAACGCGACTGAAACCTCGGCGCGTACGCGTGCGTGGGCAACCGAGACCCGTCGCCTCCTCGTTCGCACACTGGAAACCGTACACCATAATCAGTACATGCACATTCCGACAGCAACCAACATATAACTTCCGTGTAGGTACCATGAGCCTAAAACGTTCTCGATGGGCACAACATTTGCAAACAGACACACGGAGTTGCTATAGAGAGTACTGAAATGACATGCAATTATCATGAAATGGACTTAACATTAACGTCTAAGCGCTGCATTGACGTTCTTCGAAAAAGAATTACACATATCGAGAACGTAAACACAACGCAATTAATGTACATCAAGTGAAGAGCGTGCACGTGTTAGGTAGAGTAGGAGAGGGTCAGCGGAAGATGCGTGAAACAAAAAGTGGAAGAGCGAGGAAGTTAAACAGTAAGTGGTAGTAAAGTGGTGATGAGCGGACGCGGCGAGAACGTGCGTGTCTCGACGAGTGTTCCGTGCGGGGTCGGTGCCCGCTGTCGCCCGGGCGTCGGGGGACGTTCGGTCCCGGGGGGGATCGAGCGCCCGCCGCCGGGTGTGTGGTGTGCGCGCGCAGCCACCTGAGTAGTCCCCGGGCGGCGACAGCGACCGCCGCGGCGACTTGCGGCCCGCCGCTGCTGCCGACTGCGACCGCGCCACGCTGTAGTTCCCGCTCTGTGGCAAACGTCGTCGGAGTTCGTGTAACTTATCTTTTATTTAACGGCTTTACTGGTGTTTTAAGGGACATGACATGATTAACAAAGTAATTATGTCTGCTACGATTGCTACGGTGGCGTAGCTACTCGTAGCAGTCGTAGAAATTCAAATCTTTGCAATAAATATAAAATTGGTTGTTATTGTACCGATTTGTTTTTTGTAGTAAACTTACTTACAAGTAAACAAAACATACCCTTTCTCCTCTATTCATGCCCTGGGCACGAACTCGGCCTGCTGGAGACATGTCTCTCCTGCTGTTTCTCGTACCGTCTGTGTCCATTCGCTGTAGAAGAAAAGACTACTCAGTAAAGCAAAACACCTTGTTTCGAAAGTTTAGAGTATATCAACGTTTGGATGCTTGTGACGCGTTCGAACAGCAGAGACTTGGATAGTATAATAATTATGTTACACACACCGAATATGTTTTAGATTTACACAAAAGCTTTTTGAAAGCAAGAAATAATTTTAATCTTATGAGAAAACTCGAAAACTGCGCAAAACAATTAGAAGAGAGAATCTATTCATACGCAGTGATGGCGACGTAAGTCCCATTCGCTTGGCGTGTTGGAATCCGACAGGCGCGACGTCGACAGTTGGCAGAAGGGTGCAGAATAACGTAGGCGCAGGTCGCACTCACACAGACGTCGACAGTTGGCAGAAGGGTGCAGAATAACGTGAAGTTCTTACGTCATGCGGGGGGGCGGGCTGGAGCTGGAGGTGAGGCTGGAGAGCGAGTAGTGGCGGTGCAGGTCGCATTCACACCAACGTCGACAGTTGGCAGAAGAGTGCAGAATAACGTGAAGTTCTTACGTCGGCGGGGGGGGCGGGCTGGAGCTGGAGGTGAGGCTGGAGAGCGAGTAGTGGCGGTGCAGGTCGCATTCACACCAACGTCGACAGTTGGCAGAAGAGTGCAGAATAACGTGAAGTTCTTACGTCGTGCGGGGGGGGCGGGCTGGAGCTGGAGGTGAGGCTGGAGAGCGAGTAGTGGCGGTGCAGGTTGCATTCACACCAACGTCGACAGTTGGCAGAAGAGTGCAGAATAACGTGAAGTTCTTACGTCGTGCGGGGGGGGCGGGCTGGAGCTGGAGGCGAGGCTGGAGAGCGAGTGGTGGCGGCGCAGGTCACACTCGCTCGGCGTGTCGGAGTCCGACAGGCGCGACGTCGACGTTGACGGTGGCGACAAGTGCTCGCCATCCGCCTCCTCTTCGCGCCACCTCTGTAGATGAGATCCACGTTAAAGCTTCATCTAGATTAATAAAGAATCATGTAGAATTTGTTTATGCGACTTTTATTCAAGATGAATATCAAGTTTCATTATGTGCAGATAATCGTTAGTATTAATCATAATACGGTTTTTTATCAGTGGCGCAGTGATCGATAGTAACGTCGTCGTTGCTGGCAATGCTAAGAAAGAAAGAAAAAACATTTATTTGTATTGCTGTGACAATAAGGAATAAAAATATCTTAACTAAAATGAATACTAATGTGTACGAGTAAGTCACAGCAGCGACAAGGCACGACTCAGTATAATGCCAACCTCAGAGCGGAGGCAGGCGCTGTTATTCTGCTGCGCCCTAAGACGAGTAGAAAGGGGGGGAATGAAGGGTTCCGTAGTTGTCCAATACTACTTAGGTTCCTGTTTAAGACAATTAACACTCATCAAAATATTTTTCTATGATATTTGTAGTACCGAATTTCTTACTTGTATAGTTGGCCTATTATTCGATAACCTGTAAAGTCTACTTGATGTTGATAGTTTTCCTTTTAAATTCATCATACACACTACTACCGTGAATTTTTTCTAGATACAACGGTTTCGCTGGTAGGGGGGGGGGGACTTGACTCTAACAAAAATAAGCACTATATTTCAGCAAAATATTTCTGAAACGTACACTAGCATCGAAAAATGGTTTTAGCAAACCCCCATTATTTTTAAAAAACCTATCCAATGATACCTCAATTACCTCACACTATAAGGTAATCGTGAATAAAAAAATAACCCCCACTTTACGTGTAGGTACCATACAAAGTTTTTTTTACTCTTCAGCTTTGTCGGCATGATTAATTCATGCCAAATTACAGCCTTCTAGTACTAAAAGTCTCTGAGCTAAGCCGCGGATGGACAGACAGACGGACGTGGCGAAACTATAAGGGTTCCTTTTTTACTACGGAACCCTAAAAAGTATAATAATATATATTTATATAGGTATATGTGTATTTTATAATATGTAGGTTCAATATAATAGGTATTTGATAAAGAAAAATATAGATAAAATTAAATAGTAAATGCTAAACGGACGGCTCCGTAGCCCAGGTGGTAGTGTATCTGCCTCCGGCGCACAGGGTCGCGGGTTAGAATCCCGCCCAGGGCAAACATTCGTGTGATGCACGGTGAAATGTGCACTTGTGTTTGCCTTGTGTCTGGTTGTTGTTTATCTATATAAGTATGTATTTATTCATGTAATGTATATTAGCTGTCTGGTACCCATAGTACAAGCTCTGCTTAGTTTGGGATCAGATGGCCGTGTGTGAAGGTGTCCCCATATTATTATTTTTATTAATAAGGCAGCTGCTCGAAAACGGCTGCTTCCGCCATCAGACAGAGCAAAGCTTGTCGCTCCAGCAACCACACTTTAAAGTGTTTTTGAAAACAGGCTTGGAAATAGGTTTACGAAGCGGTGGAGGTAAGTTATTCCAGCATTTTGTGGCCTGATGCTACTTAGTATACTCGTACTTAGTTAAATCAAGGTTTTCTTAGTGTTACGGCGACTATGAAGCTACGGCGTAGCGCGTGTAGTAGCAAGTTACTATTTAAGGCTGACCCTAATGAGTGTGTTTTTTTTTTAAATTGAGTAATAGACAATGCAAATAACAAACAAATATCATTGTCGTTCGCAGAGCAATCTGTCAGATTTAACTTTTGGTTAACTAGTAAAACTAATTAAAAAATATTAAACTACTTTCTTGGGCGACCGTACGCTTACAATATTAATATTGACACTCACGCTAAAGCTAGAAGTTTCTTCGTGGGGCTTCAATGTGTACCAGTTGGGTTCGTGGTTCATCATACAATTGTCTAAATCTAGGAGAACTTCACCGAGGAAATCGTTGGGTCCATATCGATTTAGATCCCATACTGTCACCTGTAATAAAAGGAATTCAATTAATACGGATAGAAAATCGACACGGGTTCCGTATTTATCTTAACCCTTTCACTTACGCAATTTTTTCACATTAATGGATTAATGTCGCTGAAATTTATCGTCAAGCATAGGTAAAACATTTCGATTTCCAACTATAATAGCTTCGTGAAGTAAAATACTGATAACTAGTCCATAATATTATTACAAGCTTTCATCACGTAGCGCGTGCGTGGGACAAATCTTGTAAGCCTTGAAACTATTTCCTTTCAACTTGCATGTTTCTTCAGTTTTTATGAAAATACGAATACCTATACAATACACTCAATTGAAATTGAAATTGCTTTATTGTGGAGCATAGGTAATAAGATGGTGTACATTTATACAAATTCTTAAAATTAATTTCCTCTATGTCCCGCCGCATGGGCATACAATATTTAAATGTCATAAAATAAAATAATTAAAATGTCATAAAAATAAAAGTGTAAACATTCATAATAACTAAACTTATTTGTCCATCTACTTTTCATTTAAATATTCGTTCTACTATTGGTAGATATAACCTGATGCTCAGACAGGATTGTCTCCTTAACGTTTAGTAGCATGGACCTGGATATAAATTTATTATTTATGGTTCTTATTCTATTACCTGGGCTGATTAATAACTGGCCGAAACGACGAGCTTAAAAAAATGATACGCAAAAAAAAAAATTACATTATATTTTGGCATCTTTTTGAAAATAGAACGCCAAATTTCAATTTAATCGAACTGGTGGAATTTGTTTTATAGGACGTAGAACTTTCTCTGTCGTAAATTTTCTTAACAATGGAAAGAAACGAAATTCGTGCGGTGATAAAGTTTTACGTTTTAAAACAGAAAACAGCAACCCAGATTAAAACCAAGCTAGACAGTGTTTTAGGTAATTCTGCTCCTGCATTGAGTACAATTCACACCTGGGTAACTGATTTTAAACGTGGAAGACAGAGCTGCGAAGACGCCCACAGGTCTGGCCGTCCAAATGAAGTCACGAATCCGGACATGATCATTGTATTGAATGATCGGCGCTTGAAGTTGCGAGAGATAGCAGAGATGGTGAGCATTTCATCTGAACGCGTTTTTAATATTTTGCACCAACATTTGGGAATGAAAAAGCTTTGCGCGCGATGGGTGCCGCGTTTGCTCACTGTTGACCAAAAGCAACGTCGAGTGGACGATTCATCGGAGTGTTTGGCGCTGTTTAACCGAGATCCTAACGAGTTTTCGCGGCGTTATGTAACAGTCGATGAAACCTGGATACATCATTACTCATACTCCCGAGACAAAAGAACAATCTAAGCAGTGGACTGAGAGCGGAAGACCTGCGCCGAAGAAAGCAAAAACGGTTTTGTCGGCCGGCAAAGTGATGGCGACTGTTTTTTGAGATGCTCGAGGGATTATTTTAGTGGATTATCTGCAAAAAGGAAAAACAATAAATGGAGAGTACTACGCAAGCTTGCTGCAAAAATTAAGTGAAGAAATCCAGAAAAAACGACCACATTTGGCCAAGAAAAAAGTTTTGTTCCACCATGACAACGCACACCTGCACACACGTCAATGGTTGCAGTCGCCAAACTCCATGAATTGCGGTTCGAATTGCTACCGCATCCACCCTATTCCCCGGATCTAGCCCCGTGTGACTTCCACTTATTCCCAAACCTGAAGAAATGGTTAGGTGGCCAGAGATTTTCATCAAATGAAGAAGTCATTGTTGCCGTGGACGAGTATTTTGAGGGGTTGGAGAAAACATTTTATCAAACTGGTGTAACGGCATTGGAGAAGCGCTGGACTAAATGCATCGAGGTAGAAGGAAACTACGTTGAGAAATAAATTTATTTTAAATAGATTTTTAAAGTTTTTCTTTGTCGTTTCGGAACTTATCAATCAGCCCTCGTATACCTGGGCTGATTGATAACTGGCCGAAACGACGAGCTTAAAAAAATGATACGCAAAAAAAAAAAATTACATTATATTTTGGCATCTTTTTGAAAATAGAACGCCAAATTTGAATTTAATCGAACTGGTGGAATTTGTTTGATAGGACGTAGAACTTTCTCTGTCGTAAATTTTCTTAACAATGGAAAGAAACAAAATTCGTGCGGTGATAAAGTTTTACGTTTTAAAACAGAAAACAGCAACCCAGATTAAAACCAAGCTAGACAGTGTTTTAGGTAATTCTGCTCCTGCATTGAGTACAATTCACACCTGGGTAACTGATTTTAAACGTGGAAGACAGAGCTGCGAAGACGCCCACAGGTCTGGCCGTCCAAATGAAGTCACGAATCCGGACATGATCAAAAAAATTCACAAAATTGTATTGAATGATCGGCGCTTGAAGTTGCGAGAGATAGCAGAGATGGTGAGCATTTCATCTGAACGCGTTTTTAATATTTTGCACCAACATTTGGGAATGAAAAAGCTTTGCGCGCGATGGGTGCCGCGTTTGCTCACTGTTGACCAAAAGCAACGTCGAGTGGACGATTTATCGGAGTGTTTGGCGCTGTTTAACCGAGATCCTAACGAGTTTTCGCGGCGTTATGTAACAGTCGATGAAACCTGGATACATCATTATACTCCCGAGACAAAAGAACAATCTAAGCAGTGGACTGAGAGCGGAGGACCTGCGCCGAAGAAAGCAAAAACGGTTTTGTCGGCCGGCAAAGTGATGGTGACTGTTTTTTGGGATGCTCGAGGGATTATTTTAGTGGATTATCTGCAAAAAGGAAAATCAATAAATGGAGAGTACTACGCAAGCTTGCTGCAAAAATTAAGTGAAGAAATCCAGAAAAAACTACCACATTTGGCCAAGAAAATAGTTTTGTTCCACCATGACAACGCACCTGCACACACGTCAATGGTTGCAGTCGCCAAACTCCATGAATTGCGGTTCGAATTGCTACCGCATCCACCCTATTCTCCGGATCTGGCCCCGTGTGACTTCCACTTATTCCTAAACCTGAAGAAGTGATTAGGTGGCCAGAGATTTTCATCAAATGAAGAAGTCATTGTTGCCGTGGACGAGTATTTTGAGGGGTTGGAGAAAACATTTTATCAAACTGGTGTAACGGCATTGGAGAAGCGCTGGACTAAATGCATCGAGGTAGAAGGAAACTACGTTGAGAAATAAATTTATTTTAAATAGATTTTTAAAGTTTTTCTTTGTCGTTTCGGAAACTTATCAATCAGCCCTCGTATAACATTTAAAAGCTTGTGTTTAAAAATAATTGTTAATGCATACTTTTACTTATTTTCTACAACTTGCATGCGGAGTTTACCTTTAAGTAATTGTTACGTTTAGAAAGATAGTTTTTATAGTGTTATTATAAAATGAAATAATGTAATCAATTGTTGGTAAACCTAAATAAATAAAATAAAACTTTCGCTTTCTACCTATGGATATAACATGATAATTAGATTAGATTTTTAGCTCTTCACATCCAGAATATTCCAGCTACTGCATACATCGTCACTCCAGGAATCCTTACACTAGGGTTTTCAAATTCTACTTCAATTTAAAATATCACACCTATTATTAAAGTTCTATTTAAACGTACCTCTAAAGTCCTTTTCTTGATGTCCGTGATCCGAATGCCGCAGTAGACGAAAGTTTGGTTCCACCGCGGCTCCAGCGTGTTGGCTAGCGTCTTGGTCCTGCGCTTGCTCTTCTCGCTCTTGTCCGGGAGGAGGAATATCTTCGCGTACGGACATCTAGGTGACCCATCTGTACGCGGCGTCAGCCCACTCGCTGACACCACTTTCACTAACAGTTGCAACGCTGTTATGTCGAAGTACACTTTGAGCTGTAAACAAATTTTTACAATTAGTATGATTGCGGAATTAGTTTTTTTATTTTTTAATATTATGCCCAATTTTTCTTTTATAAGCTTACAATCTATCGCTGTCTATACTCACACAGTGAAGTACGCGCTGAAATTTGGGTTGGATTTAGAAACAATTGGAATCGATCGGAGGAAACTGAGCATGTGGGGAGGTTCAGAGGGCTTAACTGAATCCCGCTACATCGATTTAACCTTCAGGAGACTTCGAAAATAAATTAATAAAAATATCAATTTCCTATTACACAAGCGGTTTATAAAACGATTTCTCGTCTCCTTTAAACACAAATAAATAATAAAGGCAAATTAAATAATCCAGTGTTATATTTACCCTTGCTCCTTATTTATTTTATTAATATTTTTTGTCATTATTATTAATATAATTAATTAATAATTAATTATTAATATAATTAATTAATAATAATAATAAACCCGTCCCTTTCCGTTTTAAATCATAATAATAAAAATTAAAAAAAAAAACAAAATAAAAAGTCAGTAGGAAAAATAAAAATCGATTTTTGAGAACTTATTTTGCCAACTGTACCTTAAGTACCCGCCGCCATTTTCAAATCTATTCTTTATCTACTCGGCTCTATTCTTTATCTATTCTTTATCTAAATCCAAACATACAAATACATACATATAAATGTATTTGTATGTTTGGATTTTGTTATATATGTATATTATGTATTGTTATATAATATTTATATTCAAGGACACGCGCGCCTTCTATTTGTTTTTAATTTGGGTGAAAATATTCAAAAAATACGAAAAGAAAGGCGAAAATTATTGTATAGCATACGGTTGTTTAAATAATAATGAGAATGACAAGTTTTTATTATTTACGCTATTTCATATTAGAATGTAAGATACTAACAAATTATTAGAGATCTAAGAAGTTGAAATTGTTTGAAATAGATTGAAATAATTTAGTACAGTTTTATTATTTAATAAGATCTGACCGCAATTTCCCAGTTTTAGATTTTCGCGTAAGAAGTCAATCACTTCGTAAATCATTCAGTGTAAGTAGGCCTCCCGTTACTAGAGATTGCCTACTAATGCAAGAGCTCACCGGTCACGTGTGATGAGCACTTGTGTTTGCCTTGTGTCTTGTTGTTGTTTATCTACCCAGGTACCCATAGTACAAGCTCTGCTTAGTTTGGGATTAGATGGCCGTGTGTGAGATGTCTCCACATATTTATTTAGTTTTTCAGTAAATTCATTCATTCATTCAGTTTTCTCACAACACCCGACCATACAGGGTTGTGAATCATTAAAGCGCCGCAAAACTCGGTAGGCTATTATAACGAAAGTCATGCTCGAGGCGTGCAAAGTAATTTGAACGTTAGCGGCGGCGTTGTAACTGGTTTAAACTCGAATGTTTTGTATCAGAGAGTGCAGCGTCTGTAGCTACTATTATTTCTTCTGTGGCTCTACGAACCATGCTGCTACGCGAGCGCTACGATCCGTTCTGCTACGTGAGCGTTACAAACTGTCCAGCTACGCTAGCGCTACGACCTATTCGGCTACACGAGCGCTGTGACCTGCTCTGCTACACGAGCGCTTTGACCTATTCGGCTCCACGTGTGCTACGACCTGCTTTGCTACGCGAGCGCTACGACCTATTCTGCTACGCGAGTGCTACGACTTATTCTGCTACGTGAGCGCTACTACCTGTCCTACTACAAATATATACCCAAATATGTCCTACTATATATATATATATATATATATATATATATACTATATTTCCATTTAATTATTTTTTAAGCATGTGTGGATGAGTAAATGTATTTTTATTTATTTATTTTATTTATTTAAATAAGCTACGACCTGTCCTGCTACGCGAGCGTCGCAATCCATTCTGCTATGCGAGTGCTACGACCTTATTTACTACGCGATCGCTACGACCTGTTCGTTTAGCTATGCGAATGCTACGTCTTTTTCTGTTACGCAAGCGCTACGACGCGGTTAATACGCAGCTACGACCAGCTAAGTCGGCGTAGCAAGATGTAATGGACTATTTTATGAATTTTCAAATGTGCTACCCATTGTCTGTGCATTCTTTTAAGAATGATATGAGCTCGGTATACCTAGAATTTCGATTTATTTTGCGGGTTCGATCCTCACCACGCAATGTGTTTTTGAACTCTTACGGTGAAGGAAAACAACGTGAGGAAACTTGCAGACTTCTGCGAAGAAATTCAAAAGTTGTGTGTGAGGTCCACCAACCCGTACTGAGCCAACCAACTACGTTATGCCTGATCGCCCTAATTTTGGGTAGGCTCGAGCCCCTCGGTGGGGACGTATGTGGGTGTTGATGACAACTACATATCGACAAAAAGTTTGATCAATAACAAGTTTTTATTTGAGTATTTATGTTTCGCAACGTGTTAAGAGTCTGATAGCCTGGTCAATATCCAAGCCAAGTCCTGTATACCATTGGAAGTAAGCAATAGTCTATAAAATAATAATTTCGTTTATAAATCAACACTAAGTTATGAGTTGAGCTCTATTTTGGTAGCGCTATAAGCGTCAGCCTGAAGGTGATTGACCGAGCGAGCGCGAATAAACTTATTTCTTTTCATTTTATTTCAGCTTGGGCAAAAATGCTTTCGTAAGTCCAAAGGATTTCCCGCTGTTCTCCTCGACACCTTTTGTTTCTTCTGTTTAGTTTTATTTAGTCGATTCAGTTTTTCAAAATTTTTCATAATGGCGGAGATATGGGCGGTTGAAAACATAAAAAAAACATAAATCAACCATTACGAAAAAAAATATCGCGAGATCTACAGCTCACAGAGCCGCTAGTTGTATTATCGCAGAGCTCATAATCCTGGGACTATACCGACCTGTATCCTTCCGGCGACGTTGGCGTTGTGCTGCGCGTGTCGCCTGCGCCCGCGCGCGTGCACGTCCGGCGAGCCCGGTGACGTCACCAGCACGCTCGGCTTCTCGCACCCGCCCATAACCTCCGTGTATACTTCTAACAAGGAAAACAACATTCAATTAGCTTTCATTTATGCATGTTTTGCGTCGTGTAAGATTTTTAAGGCTACATTGGCGTTGTGTAAGATTTTTGCCGTAAGTATCCTATTTTATTTGTTTTATTATGTGTTAATTCAGGGTATAAATTATCTCTATTTCAAATTTCATCCAAATCCGTTCAGTAGTTTAGGCGTGAAAGCGGAACAAACATCCAAACATCTAAACATCCAAATATACTTTCACATTTATAATATTATTATAATCGTGTAATTATTTATTTATCACATGAGATTTTTTGCTGCCTCAGATCATCGAATAACAAAAATGAAATACTCACCTTGTGCAAACCTTGTGGAAATCTAACCTAAACTTACCGCTAAAACAATTCATAAAATAATACGTAGCACTAGCTACGTCGTAGACGTTGCTACGACAACGTAGGCATAGAATAAAATTTTGTATTCTTTTACATATTATAATTTTAATGTTTATCACATAATTGTTAGGTAAATTATAAGGAAATTAATTGTAACTATTATATTATAGACATGCAAATTACTATAAAAAGTTCCATGTTTTGCTTTTGATGCTAAATAGATGTGAAATCAATTTAATCAATAAAATCTCAACTTCATCGAATTATCACCCCTTCGAGGATATCAGCGTGATATTATGTATGACATCGAATTATTAAGTTACTGATTGTCTACCGTGTTTAAAAAAAAGTATTGCTGTTTGCATGATTTTACACTTTCGCGGTTTCTATAAAAACTATGATTTGTCTGCCCCTAACTCTACCTGGAAGTTTCTCTAGGCCGTGAACTCACTGCTCTACTTACTTCTATATTCCAAACGAATGTTTGCAGTTTATATAAAGTACTTTAACAGTTGAAACCTTTATGAGTTCTCCAGGGCTGCGCTGGTTGCCGGGAGACGCCGAGCGGTCGTGACACGACCAGCTCAACGTGAGAGTCGTGTTTGCTGTCAGCTACCACGACTGCGACCTCCTCCGCCGACCGGCCCTGCAGCGGCACTCCGTTCCACTGCATCACCTCGTCACCTGCGCCAGAGTTACAAACATTCATTCCCATCACAAGTGTCTATGACTACTTACTGGGAAGCCTCGACACTGTACTGGTAAGGATTTTTGTAAATAAAGCATTTTTAATTTTTTTTTTTTTTTTTTTAATTCATACATACATAAAACCACGCTGGTATCTTCAAAAAGGTAAGAGCTTTAACTGGATCATAGAGAGCACACATTAAAACTCTTCGGCAACTTTGTTGGGTTAAGATTCGGTATATACCTATCAGTGGCGAAGGGTGAAATTTTGACAAAGGTAAGCCGGAAGAGCGCGGCCTACCTAACTAAATGACATGCTTTTTGTTTTCAAAACTGTGAGTTCGGAAAATGGAATTCATCGCTACACAAGTAGTCAAATAGTTAGTTGATCAGCAATCCATTAGCATACAGAACTCACAACACTCACTCAACAACTTACCGTATTGAACAGATCGTGAAAAACACAGTAAAAACAACAATTTCACTGTTTACAAACAAGCACACACTAAATTCTAATTAAATGTATTGTATCACTTTACTTCCCCATATAAATCCTAATTTAACCAATCACACAACATCACACAATTTCGACCCCGCGATGTATTTTCTTACTGCAACTCTTCTTTTTCAATTTTGCTATCTTATCAATTCCTCTCTCGCGTATGCGTTATGCGTTATAAAGAGAAAGAAATTATGGAAAGCCGACCCGTCTCGGCTTCTATGGCGCCATTTTATGGGTGTGTTTCAAATCAAACTGACAGCGCCGGAGAAGGCAAATATGGAAGTAAACCCTTGGAGCGCCAGAGACAAAATATACGGCAATTCACGAACTCGGTCGGTCGTGCGACTCGTGCGTGATCGAATATACATTGACGTGCTTGTAAAGCGCCGTCCGCCTCGACTTGTATTAAAAAAAGCAATGTATCTTGCGCTCGCGTGTACGTAAATTACTATCAGCATTAGAGGCTGTTGGAGCGGATTTTCGAAAGGTAAGCCGAGGGGAATCGGCTTGTATGGACCCTTCGCCACTGATACCTATACTCATAGTATGCACCGAAACGAAGGAATGTCTGTGACCTTTGTTTTTTTGAGTCGCCTTTGTGATACTATATCCAAATCCCAACTATTGACCTAGTTCTTATACCGAGAACCACATACCTTTATTACAGTCATGAAACCATTATAAACATTATTTTTATTATTGAAACGTTCATATTTCGTGTATTTTGTGTAAACATTAGCCACGCTCTCACCTAATAAAACCTACTTCTATGTAAAATAATGATGCTAGTATAATTACTTAAAGAATTTTATGCATTTACTAAATCGTGTACGGTGTAGCAAGGGTACCTACTTTATGGCTTTTACATAGACTATATGAGCACTTTTCAAAAAAGGCTCTCGTATAGGTAGAACAGCAATAACAAACAGGTCATGCAGGTATGCGGAACAGTTTGTTATACGAGTACCACTGAAATAAAATTATTTCAACAAATAAGTATGCAGTTTATAATGTTCTTGGGTTTATATTACCTATTCGAAGCTGGCCTTCTAGGTCTGCAATGGATCCTTTCTTGACTTTCTCTACAACGGCGCAGCGCGTGCCGTCAGACAGTAGTTTGCCTCCAATGACCTTCAGTCCCAAAATGGCGCCCGAAGAGTGCCCGCTCCCTTCCACCACCCCTTTCCTCAACACCATGTGTCCCACCATGCGCGTCCCGTCCGCCGACACCTGCCAACTCTGGGGGAACTGTCCCAATAACGAAACACATGAAAATCACGCACATGTTGATATCATTTTAAAACGAACAAGATAACAAATTGTGTAAGAAACATTAAAGTGCAAATCGTATCGACGCATGCCTGTCAATGCAAACATGCTGCAGCCATACACAAACACATTAACGCTGCTGACATAGGTGGGCTTCCCAGTGACAGATGTATGGTTAAGGAGAAAATGAATTGGGTAAAGTTATGCTACGGTCATGGATAGAAAAGTAAGATTTAGCAGCTACGAAGATAGGCTATAAAACAGGTCGGTTAGTACCTTAGGGCAATCGCCCCGGTTCGAGTCTTCGCTGGAGGTGAATGTGCTAGAGGTATCGATGCCAGAGTCTTTGGTGGCGGAGTCCTGACTGGTTTGCCGCTCGGACTCCCAGCGCAGCGACGCCCAGTCGTGGGGCGCGCCGGACGCGTCGCGACCTCCTCTCGGAAAAGTCGCTGCGCCTGCGTGCCCGTCAAACCGCACCGTTTTTTTTCTCCTTTCAGTAAATCGTCGATTGTCGGAGGAGTCTTCCCACAAATAGGCACTCTTGTATACCGCTCGGTCGGTGCGTGGACCTTCGTCGGGCACGTAGGGCCGCAGGTACGCTCCTTCGCCGTCATCACGCGCGCGCCACCGACAGTCGGTCGCAGAATCGAAGCTACGCGCTGTGGCGGGCTCTTTAGAATTCCCAAAAGCACTTCGAGCATCCAGCTCATATGAAGCCGGCGAATGGTTTGTCATATTGTAATAATTGTTGACAGTCACACTTGCACTGCGAAGGTGTGGATGCCTGATGCCTGCACACGCCTTAAGTTGTCCTATGAATTATACAGCATAAATAGTGGCAAACCTGTGGCGTCGAAGCCTACGCATTCCTAGGCGATGTGCGACGCCGCCGACGTGCCCGGACCGACATGATCTAAACTTTCTTTCTCCAGCGACGACCGAGTAACCGATATTTGTAGCTAGACCGTACTGGACTGTGATCCAAGTTTATTAGCTCTCCTTAAAAATAAATGAAAGCGGTGGTGTTCACGCACAAGCGGAAAGAGTGTGTCAATTCATCAGTCATACATAAAACAACAAACAAGAAAACACGCTTACAAATTCTAACGAAATTATTATAGGAAAGTTGCCAAGAACACATCTTTTCGCCCAAGCATGCAACATCTTTAGTTTGAATCAAAAATGTAAAGGTCTCTATTAAAAATACCGATATTTCAAATTGTTTTCTGAGTTGTGTGTACGACGTGCACTATATTCGTATTATTACGATATTTTTGATTCAAACTTTGTACATTTAGAGGAATGTTTTGCTTGTTTCTACATAAAAATCAACAAACAATCGAACGGACAACATTAAACACAGAGAAAGTTACAGCAAGTAAACATACCTCTAATTCTGTACTTAATAGATTTTGAGTTCTGTAACCATCGTAAACTGGTCGACCAGAGGAAGAAAATAAAAAGACTGAATACGATCAATGAACGGTAACGAATACTGAAACATCTATCAGCCAGATATGTTACAACGCAAAATCCCGAATATCACGCGTCTCACCGATAGGAACTTTTGCATTTTCTCGTCTAACAGGGCCTGACGCTGGCTCCTGGAGCTGTCGGAGCTGCTCCTATCTCTATTACCTGCGAACAGGTGGAGACTCGAGTGAGCGCGGCCCGGGCGCGGACGACCCGCCACATCGCCTAGGCTTTGCCATTGCAACACTATAATCACATTACATGTTTCAAATCTAGCACCAAGTAGCTTTTATTCAATTGTGTGCGAGTTTTGAAACATCTAATACCTTAGCAGCTGTCGCAGTCTGAAAAGAAACGTTTGAGTTCCACGAACTCGAGCATTAGACAAATAACTACCAGTTGCACAATATTATGTTGGTACATCTAAATGAAGAGATATGATGGATAGTCATACATATAGTTTTTGGAAGATAAGTTTAGGTGCTCTACATTTACCGTTTCTGTGAAATTCATCGTTGTATGTAACTTATAAATATATTACCTGAGTAATCTCTACTGTAATCTGAACTTATTAGATAATACCTCGCACGGAACACCTTAACTTTATCATTGCTTGATGCAAATATGAGTAAAAATGACAAAGGCGTAATGTAGATATGGACCGCGTCTAGGGTTGTATTAGACTTATTAAACGTGTAAGATTACTATATTATGTTCGTCGTGTGTAGTGTTGTGTGGTGTTTAGGGGTGACAAACAAAACCAGCTTAGGGAAGGGATCTGTGATGAACGGGGGAGGGGCGCGCGCGCGGGGTACTTACCGCGGTCGCGGTACTCGTCGTTCTCGTCGGAGATACACTCCTGCACCTCGTCGTCGGACGATGAGGAGCGCGGCGGCAGCGGCGCGTGCGCAGACAGATGTGCGTGCGGCAGCAGGTGCGACCCCACAACTCCCAACCCGCCCGCGTCCTCCACGCCGTACGCCGCCTTCTGCCGCGGATGGACCAGGTGAGGGTGCGTCCTCGCCAGCCCTTCCAGCTCTCCGTAACAACGAGGCTCCTGCTGACTGTACTGTCGCCGCAGAGCACTGCCTGATCTCTGCAGTGGAAGATTTTCCTTTTCCGCAGCGCTATGCGCTCTTTCTAATTTTGGTCTTTTATCAAGAGAAAGGTCTGGTGGTGGTAGCCCTCGTAAGTCGGATTCCATCTGCCATAGCATGGAGTCATGTCCAGTGCTTTTATGAATCCACTGTCCAGTTTTTGATAACAGTTCTTGTTTTTTACGACAGAGAATGCACACCCATATCACCTGCAAGCAAAGACATGCAATGTAAGGAGTTTAACTTATAAGTAAACAATAAAAAAAATTGATAACCTAAGTTAATACTTCTTACTACAAAAAAATTACAAATAACGCAAAAATAATTTGTACACAAACAGATATATTAGAATAGTAAATATACCTACTACTCGAAAAGTTTCTCCTTCTCTATCGAGTGGGTTATAAGACCAACTACAGTACCGAACTCAAAGCCTCTGCCGCCGAAGATTCTGATATGGCTCATGTTCCTCCCTCCACTTGAATCCACCGGTGGAGCCAAAGCTCATGTAACGACTTAACGACTATTTTCTGCAGATAATACCCGAGACCAATTTTGTCTTGGCTCGAAAAGCTCATATCTCTGTACCACAGAAACACTAACGACTGCAAATTAGTTCCAACTGTCGCTGGATTCAAGCACTATTTATAAACGTCTCGGTCAGTGTCGTACCTTGTTAGAGCGCAGGGTGACCTTTCCTCCGCAGCGAGCGCAGCAGCGCACCCGGCAGTAGTGGCACGAGTGTCCTACGCCGTCCGCGAACTTGGTCTTTAAACAGATGTGGCACGTGGCGGCGAGCTCCACGCCGGCCGCTCGCTGCATCTCATTGCGAGTGCGGATGGTCTGCTCCAACACCGCAACCTCGTCTTGCTTCCGTCTGGAAAAAACAGTAGTAAATTAAGGTTGCCTAAAATAATTGCTACATTGCAAAATTGGGCAATCCATCTGTACAATACTCCATTTTTTATCTGTAGTTAAGTTCTGTGTATTTATTGTGTGCAATAAGTTTACTAGATCTCGTAAAAGCTGACTTTCGAATTAACGTGGGTTTTAGTCTTATTAAGGCAAATTTATCGTTATTAATAAAGAACAGAGCTATTTACAATCACTATGATAACTAATTACGTGCGCGTTTCATACACCTACAGATAGACAGTAGACACAATGTGGATACAATCCACAAAGATAATGAATAAAATAATGCAGGGATGTATTCAATGGTACTTTGAAATTATAATGGAAATAGCATTAAAATCATTACGGTTGCGGTTGCATTATAATCAATAAGTACAATAAACTAAAACAAAAAAACAGCGTTAACAAGCGTTAAAAATATATAAAAAAACGTTTGTTTGTGCCGTAAATAAACGTTATCTTATTCTTAAAAACTGTACTTTGACGTCTGAAAATGTTAATTAACGTCCTAAATATTGATAGTAAGGTATCCTAACCTAACCTACATAATCCATGGAATCATTCTTTTTTTTTTTTTTTTTTTATTTGTGCTACATTCTTAAAAGAACTCAGTAGTACGAAACTATTTGTCAGAATGATTTGTAGTGCAAGCATGTTTTTTCCAAAGAGATCTATCGTACAAGTTTTTTTTTTAATAATCATGAATAACCATATATTTTTTTATAGTTGATTTATAATTATATTTCCCAATAATAAACATGCCAATAAGTAAGATGTCATGAAGTTAACCATAGACTTAGAGTTTTTTAAGTTAACCGTAGTAACATTTCCTAACATCGACGCAGAAAGAAATACTATGCAGAATTGAATCAGACGAGATAACCAAAAGAGACGCAAGACCCAATGTTACCACAAAGCATTTTCGTATATTATAGGTACCATACACAAGTTCATCGTATATTACCAAAATTCTTCCAGAAAAGCTCTTATCCGTAACCTACTCTGATATTGCCACTTATGTAGGGCAAAAAGTAGGTCATTTACAGTGGAAGCTCTACCGCATAAGGTTGTGCAAAATGCGACGACGACGGTACCACTTAAACGTATCCATTCACCTATCTATATAATAATAAATGAATGCGTAGTACATACTTTCGTGTCTTATGTAAAATCTCGTTCTACCTAACGTGTCTACCCTTAGATCAAAATATAGTGGTAGATCCACGCTCTCATACAAAATCAAACGCAAATCGCGGCACCGCGTAAACTATATTATACTATTCTATACATGCTTGCTTATACAAATATTATACCACTATATTTGATCTAAGTGTCTACCTATAATTTCAACATTCCAACACAACAAAGAACTATCGGAACATACCTGGCTCGTATTTGGGCGTCTTCGTATAAAAGATGGGCGAACCCCTTATCATGCTATTCAAATTATATCCAGCACAAAGAGTTCATATCGAATGTAGGTAATTGAATTATTGTATTACATTTTTCTTTATATTGAAGCAGCGATGCGTCATCCCCGAGCTAATAATTATAAATATAGACAGACTAGGTATGGCGTATTCTATGCGACAAGCCTACCAGTAAATGGGACTAAAACAAATCCTTATTATTCATGTTTCATTTCAAGTAATAAATGCAAAAGGCTACATACATACAAGGTACCGAATCTTGGTTTTTTTGTCGTATACGTTCATAATTTATTATTGTGGATTGCTTCGAAACAGTCTATTTTCATCGATGGATTCACGTTTCGGGTCACTTAGGTTGCAGGGAACAGAGACTTTAAAACCGACATAGAACATTCGTTAGCATTAACCAGGAACGCAGCGTATTGGTTGTTCGTTCACGACACTATCACAAGTGGTGAATTAAATTGAAGGACATGGCGACCCAAGCAGAAGGCACGGGAGGGTAGGGCGCGGCGGGCGCGGGGCGGGGTGCGGCTCGGGCGAAGGGCGCACCTCATGATCTCGTGCTCGCGCTGCTCCTCCTGCCGCTGACGCATCATGACGCCCTCGATGATGGCGCGCTCCTCCGGCGTGAGGTGCGATAGGTCTGGCATGTCGGCCATGGCGGGCGGCCGGTCGTCGGCGACCCGCGAGCGGTGCGCCCGCCCGCCGCGTGCTGCGGTGCTGTGCCCGCGGCGCGACGCCTAGCGCGCCACTCAGCCCGGAGGTTTATTTAATAATGCCGCGCGGGCCAATGGCGCGCGATCGTCCTCTGACGTCAGCGCGTTTATTGATTGCCGCCCCCGCCCGGCCCCCGCGCTGCTGGCGCGCCGCCGCCGCCGCCACCGTGCTCGGCCGCTGCGTGCGCATCTCACCCGCCCAGACTCTAACTCTCTCGTAACCTCCAGACTCTATGCTTGTCTGACTTCTGAAACTTCCTGTTTATCCGTTTACAAAAAATAATAGCAGCACTAAGTTGTCCATTACTTACCTGTATTGTAGTATACGACAGTAATAAGGTATTCGCCAAAAACTATGTTAGTTAACAAAAAAGGTGTCAATAAGAATGGGTCCATATCAACAAGGTCAATATCAAATCAAATTGACTTGAATATACATTTCGAGTGCCATGAATACAATAAGCGCTTATATAGTTGCTTGTTTGTTACCTTTGCTACGATCGCTGCCCCGCCGCCGCCGCCGCCGCCGTAACTTATCGTAGCAATTAATTCAAATAATCACATCTTACTAATATTATAAATGAGAAGTTGGATATTTGATTTGGATGTGTTCCGCTTTCATGCCTAAACTACTAAATGGATTTAGATGAAAATTTGGAATGGAGATAGTTTGTCACAAATAATAAATAGGAAATTTTTTAAGGGAAAAAGTCTTATTTCTACGAGAAAATCTTGCACAACGCAAAAAGCCGCGGGCGGGCACAATTTCTTGAGGCTCTTGGATTTATAAACAAAGGTTGGTTAAATTAATTTTGGATTACGATTAATAAGTAGGTATCTACAATTTATAGGTAGGTATTATAAAATTGATTGACGTCATATTGCAATAAAGAATCATTATTGTTTGAAGCTTTTTGCGTCTGTATTATTGGAAATAATTTGGTTCGAGTTAAGTAGTATATAGAGGTTGTACAGGCGACAGTGTAGACTAGACTGTAGATGTAGATCCAATACTTAAAGTATCAATCAATCAGCCTATTGCAGTTAGTGAACTGCAATAAGCTGAAAATCATTAGATAAAAAACAAAAAAAAAACACGCCAGCAGTGGCTGGAACCAGTATACCACCTAATGATTTTATAGTTCTTAAATTTTCATCCGGATCTTTGTTTTTTGACAGCGGCATAGTGAGCAAGTTCAATGTCAAGTCAATGCGTGGTGCATTTTGAACTTTATTTTTATTTATAACATCGCATCGAATAAATCCAAGCTGAATGTGGAATGTGATGCGTCTCTCCAGATGGGTAGAGTCCTTTCATGCCCGGCATGTCCTGAGCCTTGCACGCTAAACGAAGAGGCCAGCCAGACAAAATGCTGCTCTGGTGGCATTATTGGTTCAAATTACTTTGGTTTGTGTATCCATCGAATCAGAAGAAATAAAATAATACCATTTACGTAGACTTGAGTTACGTATAATAATCTAAACAATAACGAAATCAATCACAATCAAGGGGTGGAGGTTCACATTCACCAGGTAAACTGTTCACATGATCATTGTGGAAAAGACTTTTAGTGCCATCACCCCAAGGAAACCTTTTGGAGCGTAAGCGCAAGTATTCGTAGTCTCGGCATGTTTCTTTAGCTGGTATTTCGTGTCCGCACGTGCGTATATACTGGATGATGATCAGGGGAAGCATAAAAAAGAAGAACAGGTATTTGTATTTTTTGTAGGTGTCGTGGCCGTGGTGGAAGCGCGGGACGCAGGGGTTGAGAGGGATGGGCCCGGGCACGCAGTCGGCCGGCGGCACGATGCGCCGGCCCCCGCCCGGTACCATGGATGGGCACCCGCAAGTCCCCGGCGGCACCCTGGGCGGACAGCACATAGCATAGCCTCGAGAGTTACTGCCATGTAACAATCTTAACTGCTGCTGCGTTAATAGTCGCAACATTTGTACACTTCTAATTTTTCTTGGTCACTGAAATTTCACTTCATTATCGAATTTTGAACCTATGGATTTTTTTGTTATTTTAAAGAATTTATATATTTCATAGGTGTACTACGCAATTTTTTCAGTATGACAGAACATGACCGAAGGATTATGTCCGTGACATACGCTGTGCATTCTTTCTAGCCAGTTAGAAAATTTATGACAGATATTCCAAGCAGGTATTTTAAGGTGCTTTCCACCGACGACTGTTCCATACATTTAAAAACGTTACTATTATTGCTTCTACGCCGGATGTTTACCGGTGTTTGTGTTTCGTCGTTTATTGTAGACGTCAAGAACCTTTCGTCGGATGACCGTTTCTTTAAATGACCATTTCTCAAGAATTAAACCTAATGCTTAGTAGAAGCAAAAGGCTTTAATTTGTGTCATCCATCAGTCATGTACGAACTCAAAATGTAAGGGTGCATGTAGGCTCTCAGAAATGAAATTTATTTAAAATTATATCCTGATGTACTGTTTTGAAAATATGATAATGTGTAGAAAATGACTATTGTTACCTGATTGTGGTTATTTTTTAAAATTATATTTTTTATTGAGAACCAGATGATAGCTTTGACGGCGAAAAATTTTTCGTAAAAATCTTAATTCGAATAAAATGACTTTGATTTTTTGATTTTGATTTTGACTGCCCTCTGCACGTGCAGCGATAGCCGGTTGTTGGCAGTTGCAGCTGTCCTCCAACTTGTACCTAAAGCCTATGTGTAGTAGGTCTGATATACGATTGGCTCTCTATAATATCGTGACAGGTGACGAAACCTGGGTGTACTGCTTTGAACCCGAAAGAAAAAGCCAGTCGGCAGAGTGGGTCTTTCCTTTTGAAGATTTGTCGACGAAAGTTAAGAAAAGTCGAAGCATTGGTATAAAAATGGTTGCTTCTTTTTTCGGCAAATGAGAACATTACATTACTATCGCTTCAAGATCAAAGGACAGTGACTGCAGATTGGTACGTCGACACTTGTTTGCCCAGTCTTAGAAAAAGTTCGCGAAAAGCGTGCTCGAAGCAATGTCCTCCTTTTAGTCTAGTTTATTTGTTGTGAAATAATTATTTGATGTAAAAAGTATATAAATGATGAAAATAAATTTATAGGTATTGGTATTGATTGGTATTTATTTGATATGCAATTAATATTAATCCCGTTTTTAATTTAATAAAGCTTTTGATGTTTCAGCCTCTCTACTTCAAGTAAGATTGTCTCACGGACAGAAGGCCAATTCTACTAAATAACCGCAACTGCACTGCTACGCGACGTGTGTCAAAATGAGCAAATTTTGACGTTTCGGTATTCTGTTAAGCAGTCCTAGTGCAGTAATGTTGCAGTAGCGCAGCAGCAAATGAATAGCTATTCCACTAAAAAAACGTTACTGCAGCTGCACGTTCACTGCAAAATAATCGTATTCTGTTAATTTTTTTTGACATTTGAATGGCATTGGCAGCAGTTTTGTTGCAGTTTTTTTGAAGTTTTATTGAAGTTAAACTTGAGCAACTTTTGCATCACAGATTAACTAGTAATATACGGTTTTGCATTGTGAAAAATGTTTGGTCTATTTTAGGAGGAGTTTGTAGGACATGAGGAGGAACAATCCATTGTTCAGGCAATCAATTTCATGTGTATGATAAATGACCCGTATTAGTTATATTGCAGGTTGATTGCAGGATTCGTGTAGTTGCGGTGCAGGAGCAGTGCAGTAGTCGTGTACTCGTAGTTTTAGTGCAGGAAATTTTAGTAGAATACGTCTGTTTGAACTGCACTGCTCCTGCACGACTCAAATGACAAGCGTAAACGTGCAGTTGCAGTTATTTAGTAGAATTGACCTACAGGGTCGTACGCTGCGCTGGTTTCAGTTTGAATGACTCGAACCCATAGACTAAAGTATATTAGACTAATACAAACTCTTTGCTGGAACCCCTAACTGATTTCCTTAAAATATTTTGACGTTTCATCTTTCATCACTGATGTGCCTTTGTGATGAAAGTCAAATCCGTCCGTTCGCTTCGTATGGGCATCGTTCATTGTTCATCGAGATGAACGATAAATGAAGCGTGTAAACAGCCGCGACAGTCATTTATTCATTTGTTTAGTGTTTCTTTTTATTTTAAAATACAATGACATAGTTTTGAAATGGGGTAATATATGGAAATAATCATAAAATATTTTTAGCACCATAAATGATTTTCGTAAAATACTCACACATTTATTCACTTTATACTTTGCGTCTAAACACATCAAGTCTTTCACCGTTCATCATTCACTGCCTTCATCGAAAATGAATCACTGGATGAACCGTCTAATATCGCCTTTATTTCATTTTTAGGGTTCCGTAGTAAAAAAGGAACCCTTATAGTTTTGGTCTGTCCGTCTGTTTGTCTGTCTGTCCGCGGCTTAGCTCAGAGACTCTTAGTACCAGAAAGCTGTAATTTGGCATGGATATACATATGAATCATGCCGACAAAGCCGAAGAATAAAATAAAAAAAAAAAATTTTTTGGCGTGCCTCTGGTAAACGCAAGAGGGGGTTATTTTTTTTTTCACGATTACCTTATAGTGTGAGGTATCGTTGAATAGGTCTTTTAAAAACAATGGGGGTTTGCTAAGACCATTTTTCGATGCTAGTGTAAGTTTTAGAAATATTCCGTTTTAAAGTGCTTATTTTTGTTAGAGTCAAGTTTCCCCCCCCTCTACCAGCGAAACCGTTGTATATGGAAACGTGAAAAAAATCATGGTAAAGATAAAGATATTTTATTTGCGATAGATATGGTAGATACAAAGATGTTAGTATGATTAAAAATAAAGCACATATCTAGCCTAAGTTTAAAGCATGCAAATGTCCATGTACTTACAAACTAGTACAATTCTGGCATAATTAAATTTTATGGTCAATAAATTCTTTTATGGAGTAAAAAGTGTGCTGCACTAGCCAAGATCTTACAACTTTTTTAAATCTACGTATTGTATTGGATTGAAGACGACATGGTAATTTGTTCCACATTTTTATGCACATAGCGTAGCAATTTTTACGGAATCTTGTACTTTTTGGAATAATGTCATAAACTAGTGCATTAGGATCCCTAAGATTTCTTGTAGTCTGGTCCCTTTTTTTTGTAAAAAGATTAATATTTTGCTTTACAAATCCTAATAATTCTATAATATAAATGCAAGGTTGTGGTAAGACATTTAATGATTTAAATAAAGCTCTACAAGACACGTCAGAGGCCACACCCACAATGGCTCGGATACATTTTTTTCGAGCAACAAATACTTTAGATGTGTCTGTACTGTTACCCCATATTAGAATGCCATATCGTAGTATCGATTCTACGTATGCATAATATGCCGTTACTGCTGTTTCTCTACTAGCTACTCTTGTTAATTTAGATAAAGCATATGCAAATCTATTTAATTTGTTGCAAACATGATTTATTTGATTTTTCCAATGTAATTTATTGTCAATATTAATGCCTAAAAATGTTGTACAGTCAGTATTCTTTATATTAAAATTTTGATATATTATATTTAGGTTAGTTATATTATTAAAATTAATGTAATTAGTTTTATTTATATTTAAAGTTAAATTATTATAATTCAGCCAATTAATAGTAGATAACAACACATCATTTATTATAGATTCATGTAAAGTCAGTGAAAGCAACTTTGATGTTGATATAATTATTGTAATATCATCCGCGAATAATATAGATCTGTAATTGGTAATGTCAGTAATATCGTTTATGTATAGCAAAAAAAGGAGGGGCCCGAGCACACTTCCTTGAGGCACACCGTATTTATTTATTTTGTATTCTGATTGATATGATTCAACTGTCCTTTTTGAGTCAAGTGCAGTAATTTCTACTGTTTGTGATCTGTTTTCAAGGTAAGATTGAATCCAGTCATATGCGGGACCTCTTATTCCATATCTTTCTAATTTTGTCATCAAAAGCTGATGAGATACGAAGTCAAACGCTTTTGACATATCGAAAAAGAGAGCTGTTACAAAGTTGTTTTCATTCAATTTGTGAAGTATCTCATTAACCAGATTAAAAGTTGCTAGAGTCGTGGATTTTTCTTTTTGAAACCCATATTGATCTTTTGTTATAACATTGTATTTTGTAAAGAATGATGTTAATTTACTATGCATAATTTTTTCGAAGACTTTGGAAAAGACTGGGATAAGTGTTATGGGCCTATAATTTTCTATAAGCTTCTTATCTCCTTTTTTGAATAAAGGTTTAACTACACTTATTTTTAATCTGTCAGGGAATTTACCAGTTTGGAAAGAGAGATTTACTAAGTAGGCTAATACTTCACTTATTTAGGTAGTAGTGTATATGATGAATTTAAAAGGAAAACTATCAACATCAAGTAGGCTTTACAGGTTATCGAATAATAGACCAACTTATAAAAAGTACTAGTGCAAGTAAGAAATTTGGTACTACAAATATCATAGAAAATTTTTTTGATGAATGTTAGAAGGCTGTAATTTGGCATGGACATACATATTAATTATGCCGTCAAAGCTAAAGAATAAAATAAAAAAAAATTTTTTTTTTTGGGTTCCTCTGGTACACGTGAACTGGGGGTTATTTTCTAAATTCACGATTTTTCAATGCTAGTTTACGTTTCAGAAATATTTTAAGTGCTTATTTTTGTTAGAGTCAAGTTCCCCCCCCCCCCTACCAGCGAAACCGTTGTATTTGGAAATGTGAAAAAATTCACGGTAGTAATGTATATGATGAATTTAAAAGGAAAACTATCACCATCATGTAGGCTTTACAGGTTAACGAATAATATATCAACTTATGAAATGTACTTGTACTAGTAAGAAATTCGGTACAAAAAAATACTTTGATAAAGTTTAAACTTAACTACGAGAAAAGTAAAAAAAAAGTGAAATAAGTAAGCTTGACAGGTTAACGAATAAAATACCAACTTTTTTTTTTTTTTTTTTTTTTTTTTTATTATTTTAATAAATGTAAGGTTACATTTTTAACTTTAAAATGTACTTGTGCTAAGTAAGAAATTCAGTACAAGTATCATAGAAAATGACTTGATGGAGTCCGTCTATGTTGGTAGTAAATTTAAGTACGTATTAGAACAGTAAAAATATTGCGAAAAAATAAAATCATAACATCATTTACTAAAATAATTTCATAACCTATTTACCTTATTTACCAGTCAGTTTTAAATGTGTAACAATCGCGAGTTGCCAATGGAACATTCGAAACATTCGAATAAGTCTATTTTGAATTTCGAATAAAGCGCGCCGCGCCGCGGAGCTTATGGCCCTGCGGGGCTTGCGCGCGGGGAGTCGATGTAACAAATAGAGCGGCAGCCGCGCTCATTAGCGCGAGCGACTAGATGCTGTTCGGATGTGCATCGAAATCCTACCTATTAGATTGCAAGTATTAGCACTTTGAATATTCAATTTTTTTGATTATTTTTGTTAGAATTAAGTATACTAACATATGAAAAACTTGAAATTACAATACTGACTATTTCTTTTTCAATTCCAGTTAGATATTCCATAAACTATTATAATTTTATTTAGACTTGCCTTCTTTTATTTCCAAAAACTTAGTTCTCAGCGGAGCAATTTTCATTCGTAGTACTTACATAATATTGTAGATAAAATTAAATATAGCTACTACCTATATAATAGGTTATAGGTACGTTTCTTTTTAAGTTTCTCTTTAGATGTTCTTTTGTTAGATGTTATTTTATTTAGCAATTTAAAGTCGTATACGTAATTACTAGCCATCTCTTACTTTCAAAAACTTTACTCTCAGTGGAGCGGAGCACATTATTATATTTGTTTTTCTTCATTTATAATAAGTATATTTAGACTCATAATAATAATAATATAATATTTTAGTTTGTTTAAGTAGTGATTAATAATAATTCTTCTCGTGTGTAATCGTCATTGATTTCTAATAATCTGTAGCTCGCACCAAAGATACAATTTTACAATATACATAAATACTAGCGGTCCGGCTGCTCGCGTTGTGTAAGATTTTCCCGTGGGAATAAGACTTTTTCCCGTAAAAAGTATCCTATGTGTTATATCAGGGTACAAACTATCTCTATTCTAAATTTCATCCACGAAAGAGTAAAAAACAACCATCCATACATCCCTACTTACAAAATTTCGGGTTTATAATATAAATAAGGAAATGTTTTATCATTACTTATTAGCTCCGTGCGCTAACTTCTGCATATTAGGCAACTACGGAACCCTACACTTTGCGTGGTCCGACACGTGCTTGGCCAGTTATTCAATGCTAGTGTAAGTTTTAGAAATATTCCGTTTTAAAGTGCTTATTTTTGTTAGAGTCAAGTTTCCCCCCCTCTACCAGCGAAACCGTTGTATATGGAAACGTGAAAAAAATCATGGTAGTAGTGTATATGATGAATTTAAAAGGAGTTTATTACAAATATCATAGAAAAATATTTTGATGAATGTTAGAAGGCTGTAATTTGGCATGGACATACATATTAATTATGCCGTCAAAGCTAAAGAATAAAATATATAAAAAAAATTTTTTTTAGGGTTCCTCTGGTACACATGAAGTGGGGGTTATTTTTTAAATTCACGATTACCTTATGGTGTGAGGTATCGTTGAATAGGGTTTAAAAAATAATGGGGGTTTACTAAAACCATTTTTCGATGCTAGTTTACGTTTCAGAAATATTTTAAGTGCTTATTTTTGTTAGAGTCAAGTTTCCCCCCCCCCTACCAGCGAAACCGTTGTATTTGGAAATGTGAAAAAATTCACGGTAATAATGTATGTGATGAAATTAAAAGGAAAACTATCAACATCATGTAGGCTTTACAGGTTAACGAATAATATATCAACTTATGAAATGTACTTGTACTAGTAAGAAATTCTGTACAAATATCATAAAAAAATACTTTAATAAAGTTTAAACTGTCTATGTAGTAAATTTAAGTACGAGAAAAGTAAAAAGTTTCCCCCCCCCCTACCAGTGAAACCGTTGTATTTGGAAATGTGAAAAAATTCACGGTAGTAATGTATATGATGAATTTTAAAGGAAAACTATCAACATCATGTAGGCTTTACAGGTTAACGAATAATATATCAACTTATGAAATGTACTTGTACTAGTAAGAAATTCGGTACAAATATCATAAAAAAATACTTTGATAAAGTTTAAACTGTCTATGTAGTAAATTTAACTACGAGAAAAGTAAAAAAAAATGAGAAATAAGTAGGCTTGACAGGTTAACGAATAAAATACCAACTTTAAAATGTACTCGTGCTAAGTAAGAAATTCAGTACAAGTACCATAGAAAATGACTTGATGGAGTCCGTCTATGTAGGTAGTAAATTTAAGTAGGTTTAGAACAGTAAAAAGATTGCGAAAAAAAAAATCATAACATCATTTACTAAAATAATTTCATAACCTATTTACCCTATTTACCAGTCAGTTTTAAATGTGTAACAATCGCGAGTTGCCAATGGAACATTCGAAACATTCGAATAAAACTATTTTGAATTTCGAATAAAGCGCGCCGAGTCGATGTAACAAATAGAGCGGCAGCCGCGCCCATTAGCGCGAGCGACTGGATGCTGTTAGGATATGCCTCGAAATCCTACCTATTAGATTGCAATTGTTAGCACTTTGAATATTCAATTTTTTTGATTATTTTTGTTAGAATTAAGTATACTAACATATGAAAGACTTGTAATTACAATACTGACTATTTCTATTTCTTTTTCGTATTATTTCAGCCGAGATCGTAACGGCGCACAGTGGATCAGATGTATGGGAACAACTAAGTTTATTATAACTTTAACGTAGTTATAGTATTTAGTTTTCATCGCCCTGTTGGGCCCGTTTTTATTATATACATAAATACTAGCGGTCCGCCTGCTCGCGTTGTGTAAGATTTTCCTGTGGGAATAAGACTTTTTCCCGTAAAAAGTATCCTATGTGTAATATCAGGGTACAAACTATCTCTATTCTAAATTTCATCCACGAAAGAGTAAAAAACAACCATCCATACATCCCTACTTACAAAATTTCGGGTTTATAATATAAATAAGGAAATTTTTTACCTACTTATTAGCTCCGTGTGCTACCTTCTGCATATTAGGCAACTACGGAACCCTACACTTTGCGTGGTCCGACACGTGCTTGGCCAGTTATTTACTATTCACTACACTGACATTGCCGAGGTAGATAATAAAATGCAACTTAACAACGACCTGAACAAACTGTTCAGGGAGACAAGATTACCAGCTATTCGTGCTTGTCCGGGGACGCTTATAAGCTTGTAGGCTCGTAAAGAAATCTAAAACAAAGTAAGTACCTATATTTTTAAAGGGTTTTAAAAATATATGTTGTCTTATAAGTTGCTATCAACTAAACCTTGAAATTTTCTGTTACGTTTTTTAGTACTGACTGACTAAGTAACAAACCCGCAAATTGTGATAATGTTAGTGACTGAGTAAGATTTAAAATACCTGCACATAGGGCATTTTAATATTTTTATAGCTAGATGTGAGATAAGTCATAACTATAAAATATCTATGAAACACCTAAAAAATAATGTAGCTATACAGGTATACTAAAGGTGATTGATAAAATCTTAATCATAAACTACTTGAGATCGTGTTTTTTCAACCCTGCATGACGTAAGCACTATGTATGTTTCTCTTTTCTAAAGTGGTTAAGAAGCGCAAGTGCACTAAGTAAGCGACGCTTTTCTATTTATGAGCTACGAACTATAACGTTAAAAATTATTTTTTTGGCGCATCTAAAATGGGTTTTCAAGCGTGCTACAGGACGCAGCAGACTTCTAAAATCAATACTTACTTATATTTCAAAACCAATTAACTGCATTCAAAGCTGTAACAACTTTCACTGCGTTAGCATAATGGATTATTTGGTATTGTTGTTATTTCCACCGTTTATAAAACCGTGGAGTCTTCGCGAGAATGTATGTTTACAAACTGGCTCTGTGCACTGATCGACGATGTTAACCCAAGCGAATGTTGTTTCATTTTAACTCAAAAATAAGAAAAGGACAGACAAACTGTACGTACAATTCAGCGTAACAGCGCTTGAGCTGTAGTCTCTATTTTTGTGGTATTGATTTTTATAATTTGATGTATAAGGACAGAATCAGGTATTATCTTGTTTTCTTTATTACGTCACGTTAAATAGTCGTTTACTCATAGTTCGCGCGCGATCTGAATGCAACTCTGACTGATGTAGGTATGTGGCCACGAATATTGCATTATGATCGCGTGCCGACACAGTACGTCCCTATTTAAAGATTTTGACTATTAAATTGTAAATGATACTAACTACATACTTACTTGTGCAGGTTATAAACTAAAATCTTATACATTTTTATATAACGTGATAATTGATATTAAAAATGTACTTGTGATGACAGGACGTGTAGAACTACAGTCATGGTAGAAAACAGTACAACCTCCGTGACATAGTGTTGAAATCGTTCGGCTTCTCACATATAGTTCGGGTCCCGGTTCGGAGGTTCTGGGTTCAAATTCCGTGTGTGAGAGACTGTCCCTTTTTGTGGTTAGGATTATTATAATTATTAGTTAAGCCTCATTTATTCCTTAACAATTTCAATAAAAAAGTACACAATTCAATAAATATTTCAAATTAAAATGCTGCTGTCTGTTTGCTTTGTTGATCCAGTCTACACTTAGACAGTCTACGCAAGCTGTTTTGTTTATCTCATCTCATCATGTTCAGGTCTTCATCTGTGTCTTTTATTCAGTGGACTCTGCCAGTAGATCAAGTAGTCACTTTTTTGACCACTTATCGTTCATGCGTGCTATGTGACCAGCTCATATCCATTTTAGTTTTTTACAATGTTTTAATGCATCTATGACTTTGTAAATTTTCTTATGTCCGTATTTTGTACTCCATCAGTTATCTTTAGGTTTAAAATAGTTTGTTCTTCTTTGTCATGTGGGTTATAAGGTCAACAACCGACCTCGTGGACCCTGGAGTCAATGTTATAGAGCCGCCAAAGGCCACTGACATTGCTTGTGTAACGACTGTATAGTAGCTGGAACCAACTTTGTTTGTTTGGGCTTTGTTCTATTGATCTCTGGCATGATTGGTTTGGTTAGGATATTGCAAGCTAAAACACCTTTTATCTGATAAGAAAAAAGACTCCGTGTATTGGAAGGTACGTTAGCCGTTGGTACCGTACAGATTATTATAATAAGGAACTTTGTTTCAACAATATGAAGGTTTATTATCATTCTTTAACCTTTTTTAAAATTTCACTCGATATGATGATGAAGACAAAACAGAAATCAGTATAAAAAGTATATCGAATAATCCATAGAGAAGTTCCGGATGTGTGCTCCCAAACCAGTGTTAACAAAATAGTTGCAATGCAAATGTAGACTGAGATGTAATAATCGTCTAAAAATTTTAAACACGACAGCCACGGCAAACATTTTTTTGCCAGTGTCGCTCGAGCTAATGTAAAGATTCTAACGATAAACAAAAGTAAATTGTTCAGGCATTTAGTTAGAAGTTATAGCGGAATAAAGAAATTCACATCACATCACATACATCAACACATTACACCCTTTTTAGGCAGTCATGTAAAAAGATTATTATTCCATGAATGTAGCATCGAAGAGTTAATCAGCGCTGTAGCAGCTTAAACGCCCTCCTTCTGTCATACGTGACGTGCTACGGTCACGTTCGTTCAGTTCGTTCGGCCGTGACGCTGACGACATTGACAACGCCGAACAGACCAAAACACAATTTAAATAATATGGAATAGCCCGAAAACATTAAAATTCTTAAAAAATACAGTTTCTCGAGTTTATTTTAATCTATTATGTAATTTTACACTTTAGCAGTAGTTTTAATTTTGATCACAGTGCTTCAACATAATAATCTTCAAAACTTTATTTCACAAGAATTATTAATAATACGAAATGCGGGAATAACAACAAGTGAGTAATAAATAATCTAAATCCTGATATATGCTTAATGCATGATTTACTGTTCAAATCGCGTAAATATTTTAAAAAGTATTATTTCCATTGATAAGATATAAATAACTTTCAGGATTGGTCAACACAGCAATTTTATCAGCAAGAGGTATTCTGTTGTACTGATTCGAGTGCGGCTTTTGATGCAGACATCCAGGGTTATCTGTAAATATCCGAGCATTTATTCTACCTCATTTACGTGTAAGTAGTGTGTAGTTTTAGTAGAGCATGTACATATTTAGTTTTATAAGTATGTAATATTAGTTTAGTAAAGATAAATATAAACAACAAAGGTGTGGTGTGTAGTGGCCAGTGGTGCGGTGTGGCATCAATGTATTCAAGGTTGTTGTTGAACGAGTGACTTGGTGAGTCAGAGTACCTTACGCCCGCACCGCCCGCGCCGCTGCCGCCGCGCGCCGCCGCCACCGCCGGGCCGTCGTTGATGACATCATCACTGCTCTAGCGTCTGTTGCTGGTGTTCCCCCACTGCTGTTTATTCGCGACACGCCGTCGAAGTAGCTGCCCGCTTCATACTCTCAATAGTCTTTTATAAAATCGCCTCCTTTATTCCAGTTCTGTTGTTCTACTTGCTCATCAGTACTGCAGCTTGCAAAACAAACAACATGGACTCGAAAGATGTGTCTTCTACCATATCAACTTTTGCTGCAAAATTCTGTAATGTAAGTACCTATATTGTCTAGTTTACCCACCACAGTAAAAACCGCCACTTATCAAATATTGAGGAATGTATAATATTATAGGAGTTAAAAAAGATACATCAACCAAATAGTCAGCTTCGTTTTGCAACTTAATGATACCTTCGTATGTTTTATCAGTTTAGTTCTATTTAAAGGAATCGAAATAAAATATACCTACCTACCTACTTAATTCCATCATCTCCACTATAGGTTTTTACTAATTTGGAAAAAGTAAAAATAATATTAATAAAAGAATCTTGGCTACGCAATACGCAAATAAAATAAAACCGGCCAAGCGCGTGTCGGGCCACGCAAAGTGTAGGGTTCCGTAGTTGTCCAATTAGTACTTAAGTACCTGTTAGACAGTTAACATTCATTATTCTTGTGGATACAGTCCCGTACATGTCTTCATCTATAACAGCAAAGACCGAAAAAAACACTTTTAGAAAGTTATTCCAAAGTAGGTATAGAAGTACGTGATTTATATCATTCGTAAGTGCATGTGATCCACATCATGCACTTATGAACCTGTACTGTACACTAGCATCCAAAAATATTTTTTGCAAATCCCCATTATTTTTAAAAGACCTATCCAATAACACCTCACTCTATGGGGTAGAAATGAAAAAAAGAAACAATCTCCCACTTCAAGTGTACTAGAGGAAACTTTTTAGAAGATTTTTTTTAATAGTTTTATCAATAACCAGTTATGCCAAGTTACAGCTTTCTAGTACTAAGAGTCTCTGAGCTAAGCCGCGGACAGACAGAAAGACAGACGGACATGGCGAAACTTTAAGGGTTCCTTGTGACTACGGAACCCTAAAAACCTAAACTTATATTCAATCAGTTAGATTTCAAGTTTCTAACTTCAAAACTTACAGACTTTGTATACAAACTTCTAATTCCTAGAGTAGCGATTTCAAAAAATATTGAAACACGAACCAAATAACTAACTTTTAAACAGGCAGACTTAACATACATACTTCCCTTACTTCCCCCCTTAAAGTAAAGACTAAAAAAAAGTTTAATCATGTTTAGAGATTTAAAAAAATGCTGGTATGAATATGATATAATTCCTCATTTTCAGTCTAAATCCAAATATTTATGCCCCTTTCTTCAGAGCTTTGCATACACATTTCTAATCCCTATTTTAGTTCTACACTTTAAAAATTACAGACTTTCCTAACAATCATTTAATCCCTACATCCTCTTTAAAACAGAGATTTCGAAAAAAATATAAAGTACGTGACAAATTATTTATTAATTTCAGCCAAAATTAAAATTTTCAAGTTCCTTTCCTACCTTTTTAAATCATAGACTTTCCATAGGAACATTAAATCCCTACTTTCCCCCTCAAAATAGGGATTTTAATTAAATGCTAAAATATCTGTCAAATGATTTATTAATCTCAGTCTAAATCCAAATGTTCAAGATCCCGACTTTATCCCCCTTTTCCCCCTTTACAGGGGGAACTTTCCAAACTCTCTTCTTATTGCTTGCCTACGTCGTCATAAGTGTAACCTACTGTACAAATTTGGTGTTTCTAGCCTACGAATTTCTAGGTTTAGTAGTTTCGGCTGTGCGTTGATGAGTCAGTCAGTCAATCAACATTCAGTACGGAATTCTCTCTTTATAATATTAGTCTATATAGATTAAAACAAAAATGTTTTTCACTATTTATAATAAAAAAGTAGCTTCTTACAGACAAGGTTTAAGATTAAACTTGTAGAATAAATTACGCATAACCAATATATGAACCACTTCCATGTTGATGAGGGTATAAAGTTTAACTTTCTAAGAAATGTATTGAAATAAACAACACTGCACATTTTAGGAGCTAGAAAAAGGCAGGAGCGTGGTTTCGTCCCCGCTGTCTGCTGAGTATCTATTGGCTCTGGTGGCGCTGGGATCCAACGACCCCGCCCACTCCGAGCTGCTGACTGCTCTTGGCATCCCCGACGATAAGACAGTAAGTCAATCAAAGACAAACGTAAAAAAGCATTTCTGTTATTTTGTGCTACACGTTTCTGATTCCATTTCCAGATCCGGTCGGTCTTCACTTCTGTATCGACAAAGCTTCGCAATGTCAAGGGTGTTACACTGAACATAGCAAATCGAGTCTACGTGAAACAAGGTCCATATGAACTAGCGCCCCTACTGCTGGACGATGCGACCAAGGTATTCGATGCTGGCATCGAAAAGGTTGACTTCAGCCAATCAGCTGCTGCGGCTCAGTTGATCAACACCTGGGTCAGTATCTAACTTAAGGAAACCTGAGGTTTATTTTGGTTGCAGAAGCAATGGTTAATGGAAATTTATCATACTACTTACAGGTTGAAAGTAAGACCAACAACAAGATAAGAGATCTTCTCTCACCTGACTCCCTCAATGATGAGACACGACTAGTCCTAGTGAATGCTCTCTATTTCAAGGTAAGCTTTTTGAGGAAAGTTGTTAGTAAATCTGGATAAAACAAATTTATGTGTAAAATTATTTTTAGGGTACCTGGAAAACGCAATTCAACCCGCAACACACAAGACCACAGGATTTCCATGTTGATACTAAGACCACTATACAAGTGCCGATGATGTACAAGGAGGCCGACTACAAATACGGAGAGAGCGAAGCGCTTAATGCACAGGTACAAAAATAGTTCCGAATCCATACCAATGTATATCTACCACTACATATTGAAGATATCTGTTGAGTATAATGTTATAGTTAGCCATATCAAGTACCAATTGTTAATGAAATGATTTTGACTTTTTACAATAATTATTTTAACAATGATGTGTCTCTTTTCAGTTGTTAGAAATGCACTACGTGGGCGATGAAGCAAGTATGGTGATAATTCTGCCGAGAGAGATAGAAGGTCTAAACAGCGTTTTGGAACAGTTGGCGAACGGGCACGATCTCATGTCGGAACTCAAAAACATGTTCTCCACTAAAGTGCAGGTCTCCTTGCCCAAGTTTAAAATAGAGACGGAGATAGATTTGAACAGCTTGCTGCCAAAGGTTTGTTTGATATTTATTTTAAAATCATACTTCACTTGCACTTTATATCCGCCTTTTAAGATACAACCACCTACTATATTGACGCATTTGAATTATTATTTTATTAAAATTTTTAGCTTGGAATACAAGCGATCTTCAACAAAGGCAATTCTGGTTTGGACAAACTTTTGAATCCTCCGGAGCCATTGTACGTGTCTAAAGCTATACAGAAAGCTTTCATTGAAGTAAATGAGGAGGGGGCTGAAGCTGCAGCTGCAACAGGTGAGAGAAAACATTATTTGTTCATTGATTGGTATGATATAACCACCTTTGAAATTATGTATTTAAATAACGAAAAAAGCAATAAGCGATAAGCAATATTTCAATTTTTGTTAATAACCAAAAATTGAAATATTGCTTATCGTAAACAGATTTACGAGCTGTTTTTAAAACAATTTTTTTTTCATACTTTGAGACTTGTAATGCTAATATGTTTTAATCGCCTCTTTTATACTTAGTTCATAAATACCAAATGACAAAAATGTTATGGAGAACTCAATTAACCTTCTGTATCATTCGCTTGAAAATTCGAAGCAACTTCTTTATTGTGTGGGTTGTTAGTTCGAAATTAGATATTAACGTGGTTCTATTGTACAATTATTTGTTTCATTTTTTAACTCACGATTACTACTATCAGCTAACTTTAGCAGAGTGACTAAACAGCTTAATTATATTCTAACCTTATATCACAAACATTAAAAACAGAAAAGTCAGGCGTCGTCTTCAGTGATAATCCTATCTGCAAGTTCAAAGTGCTTTCTTTCTCGCTGTGTAGTGTTTGTACCTAATTTTGAATACCTTTCTATGTTTTGTGTTTGTTTGTGCACTATTTCAACATGCAAACCAACGCAATTATCAGTTTTTATTATTCAAAGGCTTATCTTTGGTGACTAAGTAGGTATTATTTTCATTGATTATACAGAATATTATTCACTTACCAACTTGCGTGTAAATAGTTATTATATCTTTTCTCTGAATCACGATTTGTATATGTTCTGTGTGGTGCACAGTGATATCGCGTTAGTACCTAGTCAGGGTTAGATCATCAAAGAAAATGTCATGTGTCATTATAATATTTTTTCTCTTTATTGCGTTTTTTTTCGTACTTCGACCGCTCTGTTATTGATTGTCAAGGCATGCTTTAGAAAATTTAGTTCTTTCTGGTATAATTCGCTTGCTTGTGGGTTGTTTGGGAATAAATATGTTATGATGTTGTCGTTGCGAGTGATGTTGTTGATGTGGGTGGTGTGGTGCGGCAGCGGCGGCGGTGCGGAAGCGGCGCTGTGCGGCGATGTCGGAGGTGTTCGTGGTGGACCGGCCGGCGCTGCTGCTGGTGCTGGCGGAGCGGCAGGTGCTGCTGGCGGGGCGCTACAGCCCGCGTGCACCCGCGCCGCCGCCGCCGCCGCGCGACGACCTGTAAAGCTACAATTAGGCCGTGTACGCAGGAATGGTGATGATGCTGCGTTGCGCTCGCCCGCCATCGCCGCGCTTCTTCTGCGACCGGCCGTTCCTCTACATCCTCACTGGCGCTGAGAACAATACGCTTTTCATCGGTGTCTACCGAGGAGATTAAGCAATGCTTTTTCAAAATCTGTCCAGAAGCGATATGTTGTAGTTTCAAAACAAATGTCTACACTTACATAGCACACAGCTAATAATAGCTAAGTTACACAGTAATAAAAAAATGGATATTGTTAAGTATATTATTAATGTTAATAAAAGATCTAGAAATACCTAGATTGTTAACTAATAACAAGAAATTTTAATTTTTCCAAAACGGTAAAATTTAATTTGTAAATTCCAAATGAATCGAGTGAAACGTTTATAAAGGAAATGTCCGCGAAATACTCTTTTAATCTAGAGGTCATGAATATTTCAAACTCCGATATATAAAGTTTTTAAAAAGCTGTTTATAAATTGCTTACAGCGGCTATTGCAGCTTTGAGAAGAAGGATGATTCCTGACGCGTATTTCACGGTTGACCGGCCGTTCTTGGCACTGATCATCTCGGAAGACGTCGCGTTCTTCGAGCTTACGTACCGATTCCCCTCTAACGATGACTACTGCCAATGTCCATGATATACATAGCTCAATATCTACAACGAACTTTATCTGTATTAATTCTTGGTATTTAAAATTTTATAAAAGGAATTAAGTATAAAATTGCAGTGTCTAAAAAGATTGTTCAGCAATATAGGTAAATTTCGCTTTGCCATTATCATGTAGAATTTAAACTCCTTCAAAACTAGAAACGTAGCCGGTTGTGGCATTGCTTTGAAATTATATGAATCCATTGACTTTCTGATACTTTTCCCATTTTTTCCTCTGAAATATCTAGGTGATGTGTGAAACCACTAAACTTATCATTTTATATCCTTACTGTATGTAGGTATAATATTATTATATAAACGCGAAAGTTTGTATGTATGGATGTTTCTTACTCTTTCATGCAAAAACTACTGAACGGATTGGGATGAAATTTGGAATAGAAATAGTTTGTACCCTGGATTAACACATAGGATACTTTTTACGGGAATAAGTCTAATTCCCACGGGAAAATCTTACACAACGCGAGCGCAGCCGCGGGCGAACCGCTAGTTATGTAATAATAACACGTCAATGAAAACAAATTATTTTGGAAGCTTGCTAATAAAATATTTTAGAAAACGGTTAACTAAATTTAAAAAATAAATTTCAAATGAAACGGAAATAAGACTACAAAGTGAGTTTTCCATATCGATAAGTGCCCGTGACACGGTTTTCTTTCGATTGACGATTGATTTAACCTCAAACTATGAATTTAAAAAGAAAAGTTTTGTGATACATAGCTATCATCATAAGCTCATTACTCCGCCGCACCGAAGGCCTGAACCCATCCTGAATTGTGAAAATCAGGCTTCAGTTGACCACGCTAGCCCAGTTTCAAATAGAGTTGTTTAACTGCTTACAGCGGGAATCGTAGTTTTGAGAGCAAGGAGTATGGTGCTTGACTTCACGGCTGACCGGCCGTTCTTAGCACTGATCATCTCCGAAGGCATCGTGTTCTTCGAGCTTGTGTACCGATTCCCCTCTGACGATGACTACTGCCAATGTCCATGATATACATAGCTCAATATCTAAAACGATCTTCACTTTACTATCCAAATCAATCGCTGAGTATATTAAAATTAATAAAATGGGGATTAAGTATAAAATTGCGCTTTTTTATAAAAGAAAAAGTAAGAAAAATATATCTAGTAATAAAAAATACATACCTATCTATAGGTATACTATAGGTATATACTCGATTTAATTCAGGTATACTCGGTTAAAATTATCCCCAGAATAGCTAATGTAGTGATGAATATGCATCCACGTCATTGTGTATTTTCTAAGAGTTTATCAGTTCTGGCAGGCCTCCGACACTCCGTGTGCGTAGATATGAGATAATAACCTACAGCTCGGCGCACCCCGTGGGTGCTAGTTCAGTAAGTAAGGCCGTCGGTCGCGCTCTTGGGATATATTATGCACATTGCCAAACGTTTCACGCGCTTGGGCTTACTCGCTGCGTATTTGCGCGTTATTATGTACTGGTACATCCAGAAATAATAATTGTTTTTATTTTTTATAGTTCTGTATTAAATAAATAGCTTTCCAAAACACTCACACTCGACTTGATCCTCGATTGTTTTGGTCCATAAGGGTCGGGCCACACTTATCGACGGTTTGCCTATACAAAACGCGCGTAAAGTATGGAAATCCTTTCGCATCGACGACGACGACGCGGCGAAAAGATTTCAATTTTTTCGCGTTTTGTATAGGCAAACCGTCGATCGCCGTCGATCAGTGTGGCGGTCTCACATATTTTTTCACATCGGCGAACCATCAGGCTGGTGGTCTGCTCACACGTCTCTTACCCATACGTGGCCTCCAATCTAAGACGTATTTGCTCCATTTTCTATATTGTCGAGGACACAGGTGACCGGCTCATGCCCACGTAAGCTTGGCAGCATGGTATCTGATATCCACTGACCGAGTTCTTCTCCTTTTTTCGTTTCGAATCTTGTCGCGTACAGATATTTCGAGCAAGATGCATTCCATAGCCTTTTTAACGACTTTAAGTTAATGAATAATTCCTAGAGTCAATGTCCATGTTTCGCAGGCAATCACACATTGATTGAAAACCTTAGTTTTTTATTGATTGCAGGATTTTTGACTGGTACAAAATTAATAGAAACTTTAAATGTCCAGACAAAACAAAGTTCATTAGTAACGCTTTATATGCAGGTGTGGAGCTGATACCACTTAGTGACAACTCAGAAAGTTTTTGGGTCAACCACCCCTGTCTATGCCTTATCTACGTGCGGGGCAATTTCTTCTTCGCAACTATCTACCGCGGAGTAAGAACCAGATAGGTCAGTTTTTTTTTTACAATTAGTAGTTTCTATAGCTCCAAACCTTGTGTGTGAAATTAACAAGATTACTTATATATTTTTTAGTGCAGGGGCTCAACCTGGGGCCCGTATAGTTTGGATCAAGTATAAAATTGACAATATAAAATTGAAAACACAAATAGAATCTGACAATAATAATTTGTATCTGTAGAGGTATAAATAACAAAACAATCTGATGTCGCATGTAAAGTTATGGACTTTGGTAAAGGCAATTTTATACTTAAATCCCAATATTATTGAATTACTAACCTAACGCAGTAGGTAAAAATATATATTTAGCAGTAACAATGTATGCGGTACAAAGGAGTTAGAGTAGAGTAATAATGTAGCTATTATTCAGATAACTTATAGTTTTGTATTTTAGGTGGTAGTGTAGATGGTCTGTGGGTGCAAACTGTGGGTGCAAATGTCATTGACGAATGTGGATTTTCTGTCAAGTCTTACGTATTTATTACTGTTTATTTTTATTTTGCCATATATTCCACATTCCAATGAAATTAGTTACGTAGTTCTATTTTACGTACTCTGTGTTCATGAACTTTAGAAATGCTAAAAGCCTGGAAATTATATGGTACAATCTTTATGTTAGTTACTTAGTGTTTTACCGTAAACGTATTTAGAAACGGTATGGTAAGGAACGTTCTTTTACATATTATGTTCTTCAAATAAGGTTTATTCAGTCCGTGCGTAGACAGCAGTAATAGTGAGGGATTCAAAGTACATCGCCCAAGGAAAAAATATTTGCGACCGAGTTATACATTCTAGATTTTATCCCCTCTATGACAAAAAAAATTATAGACCTCTTTTAGCTACATCTTATGAATATCTTTGTTATTCGCCTTCTTTAACATATTAAAGTGTTAAAATGTGAACATTACGAAACACGAACATTTTTTTTAATAATTTGCAATGTATCATTGACCATACAGTTTAAGACGGATTTTTTTTTATTTGTTTTATTTTTTTTATTTGGCTGAATGACACCCATCTTACCGGCCAGTAACTTTTTTTGTTCAAAATTTTGCACTCCATATCTGTAGTCGCAGAATTATAAGCAAATATTCATGTTCCAAATTAAAAACACTTTCCTGCCCGTGGGCATCTAAGACCTACTTCGGGCGTACTTATGTGCGAACCAATCGTCACTTTTTGAATAGATGGGATAAAAAAGAATCTTTTGACTAGCATCGCCTAAACGTGTGGTATTGCTTGTATTTTGTTTTTTGTGGTAGGACTGAGTTTGCAGACCACTTAGCAATATCTAATCCCCGTGGGAATATTACAAATACACGTTTGCAAAGCTGGAGTCAAACATTTAGTTATATAATTAATACAGTATTAACAATAAATATAATCCGATTGTTTCCAGCGTGTGATTTTGTCCGCCGATGCCTCGAACTCACCGAAGTGCGTGTTCCACGTTTTGCGGCGAACCGTCCGTTCATAGGTGTGATTCTCGTGGACAAGACGCCATATATTCTACTTACGAGTATAGTCTTTAAATCCACAAAAAAATTTAATTTGCAATTTTAACTTACTTATTTGTAAAAAAATACTATTTATTTATTTAATTATACATTGTGCTATTGCAAGTCTGCAACTTGTAATTTTAATTGTTCTTTTGTTTCTTGTAGTGTCATAAGAAAGTCATGAAAAGATTTCAATTTTCGGACTGAGGATACAGTTTTGTGATTTTAAACAAATACATAAATATAGGTATATATAGTTATGTCGTGGCCTTCGTAGAATTGCCCACATCATAAAATGCTCGAGAATTTAATGAAATAGTCGCATCTCATGATAGCATATTGAGAGGCAATGCATATAATATTTTGTATGTGATGCAGAAAGGACAGCAAATGTTTTAAACTTTTATAATCTATACCACATTTTTTTTTAAATGGTAATGAATATGGTGGTGGTAAGTTTGAGCCAAAAGGCCCTTTTGTTTCGTTAACAAAACATCATTCGCTTATCTCTTTAATTTCTCAGGAGAATGCCACTTAGACTACTGCTGCACCAGTGGGTAGATAACCAAAGAAAACTTTGAAAATAAAATTGTTATGCTTGTTATTGTGGCACGCTTTCGTCATCCTGTTGTTAGTTAGTGTTGTGTGAATGTTTGGTATTGGTATTGGCAAGTATAACTAAAAACGTACTGTATGTTAGAAAAATGCGTTCATTTATTAGGACTTTCGTTCTGTTCCAAAATACCGCCGCCGCCGCGGTGTTCCTAATTTTTGTTTAGTGCTGACGACACGACAGCTTCTGTAATCTTAATATTTTCTGCATTTTCACGTTCCATTGTTGTTTTCATGATCCCTACCGATTGCATTGCAGCGTTCGCCGTAGCGATGACGTGCGCTATAGTCGACTTCGGGCCGCCGCCGAAGCGGTTCCTAGCCGACAGACCATTCTTGGTCGCCATCGTCGTCGATGAGGCGCCTTACTTCTACGTCAAATACCATGGATAAAAGTTGTCTTTGTTGTGTTTCTTTTATTTTATAAACAATTCATAAATAAATATTTTTTTCAAAGAAAGGGTTTGATTTATTGTAGTTTAATAGGTACTTATTTCTCACCTACAAATATAATTTTTAGAGATAGACAACATTATGTATATTTTAGAATGTGTCCATGAAACTGAATAAAGGTCTTCGCAAATTACACCAACTCGACACCAATCCAACACCCTTCCAACTCAAACTATCAATTCAATATCAACGAGTCGTCGTGGACCACGCGTCGTCGTCTAGGTACTCGTCGTTGATATGTTATAAAATTCCTAAATAACACGACATAAAGCTTACATTTCAATGCCATACTATGAGTTGAGTTGGGGTGGAGTCGGTGTTGAGTGGGTGTAATGTGCGAAGACGCTCCTCAAAAAACATACCTATAACAAAAGACAAAAAATATATTTTCCTACATAATCTAATAATATTATATTATGCAATATTTTTATTCCAACAAAACGATATGGGTATGTTGTTCAAATTCATGAACTGACTGAACACTCTCATTAAATTTTTGCAAGCTTTTCAAGCGTATTGCCACAGATAATATAATACTACGTACAGATGCCTCATCTCATACAAACAAACTGCACCCTCAAAACTCGGGCTATTTTGTTTCCTCTATTAGCTCACTGGATGGTGCTATATGCGCACTGACCTACAAAATTGCGCAGATACGCCATCTAGTGCCAAGTTGACGACCTTGAGAGCGCCTTTATTATAAAACTACTTGTTTTATTGTTTTCTGTTTGCTATTATTTGAATCTTTTAAAAAATCGTTACTACTATTGTTGTTATACTGAATTGAAACACTATAATGTTTTACTTTACGTTTATTTGTTACACCGAACACATAGTTAACATGATAACATTACTTTTATGTTTATCTATTCGCACAATATTCTCTTTACTACGCCATGACACACAGACAGAAGAGCAAAGATACAGATCAACCATAGCTTATAAACAAATAGTGTTGCCAATATAAATGTACAATATCTAACACGCCTCCTTACATTTATATTGCAACATAATACTAGAACAATCTCTACTAACTTGACAACTATACACTACAATTAAATTTTCAATCTTATTTCAAATTTAACATTTCTCTAAACATAATTAATTTCACATTTCCTAACGCTTTTGTAAATATGTCTGCAACATTATTTTCTGATTCTATCTTTATAACTTTAATTGTTTCTTTCTTAACATTCTCCATTATAAAATGGTAGTGAACCTCAATATGTTTAGAATTCTTTGTAAAATTTCCATATTTAGCAATGACTATTGCTCCTGAATTGTCCTCATAAATCTTAACTGGCTTACAAATTTTAATAAACATATCATTTATTAAACAGATAAGAAAATTTATTTCTGTTACAGCTTCTGATAGTGCAACATATTCAGCAAATGTCGAAGACTTTGTTACACTGTTCTGTTTCTTAGATTTCCAGTAAATTACATTTCCAAACAATCTTATTACAAATCCTGTAGTGGATTTCCTATCTAGAATATCTCCTGCCCAATCAGCATCCACAAATCAATCTAGAATATCAGCATTATCATTCTTACAATATGTCAGTTTAAGATCTTTTGTCAAATATAAATACTTTAAGACTCGTAGAGCATATTTAAAATGTGTTTCGTCATAACAATTTTGGAATCGACTCAAATAATTTACACTGAAAGAAATATCTGGTCTCGTACCAGAGTTGATATACAAAAGAACTCCTATTAAATTTCTGTACTTTACATTTTCATTTATATCAGATTTTTCCAGTTTTAAATTTATTTCCATAGGTGTCTTATACAATTTTGAATTTTCAATGTTATACCGTTTTGCCAATGACTCAATATAAGATTTCTGACTCAAAGTTAAAATATTATCTTTTTCATAGTTATAATCAATATTAATTCCAATATAATTCTTTACTCTACCTAAATCCTTCATTTTAAACTTTTCAGATAGTTTGTTTTTGATCTCAGCAATAACATGTTCATCTTTACAACAAATTAAAAGGTCATCAACAAATAATAAAATATAAACAGTCAAGTCGTTTTCCTTTTTAACATACAAACAGTAATCATATTTGCTTCTACTGAAACCAAGAGTTGACAGAAAATCGTTAAAACATTCGTATGCGCGAGGGCTTTCCCTTAATCCATATAATGATTTATTTAATTTATAAACTCACACACAGTACCATCTTCATAACCAAGAGGCTGTTTTACATAAACTTCAGACAAGACTTTACCATTCAAAAATGCTGTTTCAACATCCATTTGATGAATATCCAATGAATTTTGACAACAGTATGACAATAACAATTTTAATGTCGGCATTCTAGCAACAGGAGAATAAGTGTCATCAATACAATTTGTTTGTTGGAAACCTCTTACCACTAACCTTGCTTTATATTCATTTTCACTCTTCTTCTTGTATATTCATTTAACATCAATTACCTTTTTGTCCTCTGGGGGTTTACTCACAAGGGTCCATGTATTATTCTTTACCAAACTGTCCATCTCACGATTCATTGCCTCTTTCCATTTCTCGCATTCACTACTTTTTGTCGCCTCCTGAAAATTTTCAGGAATCATAGCATCACAATAGTTAACACTTATACAATAATAACCAAATTCTTCATCAAAACGTTGTGGACGTTTTATTTGTCTTCCTGATCTATTCTTTTTCTTCTCTTCTTCCTCATCATTCATCTCATCTTCATAAGTCTCATCATCTTTATTTATTTCTTGTGTATTTTTCTTTTCCTTGTATTTAGTCATATCCTTATCTTTCTGGTTTGTATTTTCTCTCTCTTTCTCGTTTGTCTTTTCTGAATCCTTTTTCCTTTCTACTTGTTCTTCATTCTTTTCCTCTTCCTGATCTTTAAATCCACATAATGTAACGTCTAAATCCACATAATGTAAATCTTCTACTATATCGCAGTGTCGAGCACATATCACTTTGTTCTTTATCAACACTCTATATCCAGTATCATTGTAACCAAGCAATATTCCAATTTCAGCTTTCTTATCCCATTTTGACTTTCGTTTTACTTCTGGAATTCTCACAAACACTTTGCTTCCATACATTTTTAAATTTTTCGCTGAAGGTTTCCTGTTAAAGAATATTTCATATGAAGTTTTCCTTTCAATGGTATTCGTCAATGTTCTGTTTTTCAGGTACGCAGCTGTTACTTCTGGCCAAAATCTTCTCTCAACTTTTGCTTCTGATAAAAGACATCTTCCCATATCCATCAATGATCTGTTGTATTTCTCTGTCGTTCCATTAAGTTCATGCACATAGGCTGGACACGGTTTTAACATAATTCCTTTTTCTCTAGTAAACTGAAAAACTCTTGCATTCATATAACTCCTTTCCATTGTCACATCGTAGTTCTTTTATCATTTTCCCTGTCAAGTTTTGCACTTCATTAAGATACTGTACTAAGCAGTCATATACCTCATCTTTGGTCCTGATACAATATACTTTCACAAATTTGCTGTAGTCATCAATAAAGCTCAGAAAGTATTTTTCACATTTGTCTCCTGTAGTTTGATGCGGCCCATTTAAATCTGTATGTACTATCTCCAAAATCTCCTGTGCTCTTCTTCGATTATTATGAAACGGTAAGTTATGCATTTTGTTCTCAATACATGTAGCGCACTTCAAATATTCTGGTTCAATTTCCTGCGGTAGCCCTTCCAATGATTCATTTTTACACATAATTTCCAAGTCATGAAAATTAATATGTCCAAGTGTTCGATGTAGTTTTTCTTTTTTATATTTTCATATTTTTTTTCATATTTAGTTTTTCATATTTCTTCATTCACATAACTTCTCATTTTATATAGTTTTTCATCTTTAATTGCCACGGCTATCAGCCTTCCATATGGGTTGTATATTTTTGTCAATCTTGCTCTTGATACAATAGAATTTTTGTCTGTTATTTTCGCATAGCTCAACAAGTCTGCCTTCATCTCTTTTACATAAAAAACATTTGTCAACGTCACTTCTGATTTTTGACTATAAACCGGGAAACAAGCAAAAGCTTGGGTAACGTTTAGGTTTAGAGAGCCTCTACAGAAATTAGGGCCATTATACATATTTTAGGAGCGTACATCTGTGTGTCTATTTTTCTATATTGTATAGCTATTTATATATAAAAGGCGAAGTTTTAAATATAGATAGTGGTAAAAGCGCAAAAGAAATTGTTAAATGTAGATTCGATAAATATCGATATATATATAAATATATATCGATAGATGGCTATATATATGTAGATACAATATAGAAAAATAAATACACACAGATGTATGCTCCTAAATTATAAAGCTAAATCAGGTACGATAATGAGCTGTATATTGTTTGTTACCACTCTTTTTTTAGACAAAGTGTAAAGCGAGAGCGGAGTACCAATTCCGGATGCTCGACAGCATAGTTGATGCATTGACAGTTAGCAGTTGCTTACAGCAGCACTCCAGCTCGTCGACAGTAATTTTCGGACAGTGACTATGCTGACAACAATCAACAATCTTACTAACTAAAACTTGTATAGCTACAACTAAATACATGAGTACTTTTTTCAGTCGCTTGCTATCTGGTTTTAGATAATTTGTTAATAGGTAATTTTTGTATTATGTTACTTTACAGTAATGTCGGGGGGCTTTAGAGGCCCTGCACCGTTTCCAGTGGAGCCGCCGAAGATTTTCCGAGCAAACCGATCGTTCCTCGCCTTGATCTTGGTAGACGGTACACGAGTCTACAACTACAAGTCAATATCATCTGCCTTCTCTTGGGAACGAAAAACTATTTGTCTTTTCATAACCAAGTGTCATAAACCCCAAGTTTTTAGTAAAAGTGCATCTTTGGCGGCACATTCCCGAACCCTAACTAACATACCGTACCGTTCCGAAAATGCACCGTTCTCATCAGATATAGCTAATATCAAATTAACATTTCCTAAAAATGTATCGTTCACATCAGATATGTTTAAATAGGTAGGTTTAAGTAGATAAAGCGTGATTGTAGTCGGATTCATAAGTGAATCCATATCACGTGCGTCTATGCTTTGAAATATATTTTTTTATATTATAATTAACTCTTTTTGTATTTTTTCATCCTTGTAGGTACAAATATATCATCATATATCAAGAAAGACCAAAAATAAAATACTTTTAGAAAAATAAGTGTCGCCGTGTGGTGACGGCAGAGTAGAATACATTTGTCACCAACCCCTACTCTTCCCGAAGGTGTCGTAAGAGGCGACTTAGGGTCTACACATTGAACAGGGAACGGGCAGCAGCGCTCTCTGATACAGTAACCTTTGAATCTGCGATCTCCAACCCGCCTGCCAAGCGTGGAGATTATGGCAAAATCCTCCACTTAAGTGGAGGAGGCTCATAGTCCAGCAGTGGACTGTAACGGGCCGTTGATGAAGTATTTCAAAGTATAGACGCACGTGGTATGGATCCACTTATGAACCTGTACTACACAATGTAATTGGTAAAGGTCTAATTAAGTCATGAACATAACATAACAAAAGTATGCCTTATTCTAATAAAATTTTAATTGACTGTTGGAAATTAACTTTAATTATTTTTTGTGACTTTTGTACATACATATTAGACTTTGTATTTTATTGACATTTGTACATTTAAATTATAAATTCTTATACTTTAATTTTAATAAATATTCTTAATAATCTAATAAATATTCTTAATAAAAATAAACTCACTTCTCTCCACCGACTCTCTCAATTTTAACGAAGAATCGATTAATGCTGTTCGCGAGATAAAAATAAATCTAAGTATTACTGTTTTGGGTATGGCTTAATCGATCACTAATTAAATGGTAGGTTTTGGATTTATAATTAATATAAGTATACCTTGTACTCAAAAAGATTAGTCACCAAATAAAAAATATCTTGAAGATAAATCTATAATCAAATAATATTATATAAAATCTCGACACAGCTGCATAATTCAGTGCTGGTACTACCGCTGCTATAATGGAAAAACCCACAAACAACCGTATCTGGTTTCATCGCTGGATCTGCCGATAAATTCTGTAATGTAAGTGTTCTTTTATTGACTTTCCTAGATATTTAAAAACATATTAAAAAATTAGATTCAAATATTTGATTATCAATTATTTTCCATTTTATTGTCCGTAACATTAGGAACAAATACTTACTATTTATTATATGACTCGTACACCACCGAACAGAACCGGCATAGCATGGTGTATGTCTCCTACATTAGATCTAAGTGAGATCCAGCCAGAAAAATTACATATAGTAAAAAAAAACATGAATTGCTATGACAATATTTGAATGAAACTTGTTTTATTTACCCAAAAATTTTCTTAGCTTAAGCGCCTACGTGTTTGGAAATATACCCCAATATGCTAACTTTTTGCTCCAAAAACAAACTTGCGAGGAATTATGTTCGAAGGATAGTAATTACAAAGAACTGATTGACAGATTTCTTTTGCAAATCACGAACAAAAGAAAGGTAGTATGAACTATGCACAGACTTTTTCGACGAACGCTGTGCGAAAGAATGAACAAAGGGATCCAGTGTTGGGCGTAATTACAAAAAATCAATCGATTTATTAGACAAACTAAATTTTTTGTATTGATTTAATTCGATTGAATCAGTCGTGGTTGAAAAAACATAGTGTTGTAACTATCGGTCAGAATTTTCACGTAGCAAGAGCGGTTGACCATCTATCGTGACTCACGATTCGTGAGCGTTATGGACCATAACTTACGAGTGTTAAGTTGTGCGGGAACCAACGAGAACAAATTTTTTTTACAGCCAAATGTTCGTGTAATATTTTATAAATACCCGTGATACTAATGCCCAGAAATGCCTCTATCTCGCGATATGTAACATGACGGTCTTGCATTATTAGTTCGCGCACAGCATCAATATTTTGTGGTACAACAGCCGATTTAGGGCGACTTTCTTTAAAATCGTCCACAAGCATACGACTACCACGATTAAACTCACTGAACCAGTGATACACAGTGGTTTTCGATGGGGCTTCCTCCCCAAAAGTCGACAAAAGTTGATCCATGCACTGTTTTTGAGTTAATCCACGCCGAAAGTCGTAATAAATCATAGCTCGAAAATTTTCACGAGTCTAATCCATGGTGATGATAGACAATGAATTTTAAAAATGGCGCCACAATGTAAAAACAATTGACAGATGAATGAAACTAACTTTATTTTACAGCCAGAGTTCTATTTTTAAATGTTATAATTTCTTTTTAAATATTGTTTATGTAAGTGGCCAGTTCCGGATACATAAATAGCGGCCCTTGTATGGTTATGCCAATTGCCATGTTTCGCACAAAATTCATGCACCGCGATTACAAAACTAAAGCCAAAGGACAAACTGCGTGTAGTTTTTCGCATGGCCCACGTGAACGAAGTTGCGGGGACAGCAAGCCTCATCAAGTCTGTTATAAAATATCGACGCAGCTGCAAAATTCAGTGCCACCATTATGGATTCAAAAACCGTGTCTGCTTCCATCGCTAGCTTTGCTGTTAAATTCTGTAATGTAAGTATTTCCTTTTCTTTACAAAATATTTCAAAGTACAAAACCATAACAATTGGGAGTAAAAAGTTGTAAGAAATAAAAGAAAACATCAATAATCCGAAGGAATTTAAAATGGCGTACGACATGATATTGTATCAAAAGAAACAGGGAAAGAAAGTCAAACACTTTCACGATAATAAAAATAGGGATTAAAGCAAAAAAGTTTTGAAAAATTTAACAGTGGTAAAAAGTAACTTCTAACAGGAGATGTTTAAGAGGAACTTGTAGAATAAAATACGCAGCGTGAAATAATTATGTTAATGCGGGTGGAAAGTTAAACTTTCGAAGAAATGTATAGAAACTGCACATTTTAGAAGCTGGAAAAAAGCCGAAGCGTGGTGTCGTCCCCGCTCTCCGCGGAGTTTCTGCTGGCGCTGTTGGCGCTGGGATCCACCGACCCCGCCCACTCCGAGCTGCTGACAGCCATTGGCATCCCCGACGATAAGACAGTAAGTCGATTAAAGTAAAAAAAAAAAAAAAAAACAATTTAAAGTAGGTATTTGTTATGTCGCTACACCCTTTTGACTCTAAAGGTATAGGTATTTCTAGATCCGATCGGTCTTCACTTCAGTATCGACAAAGATTCGTCAAGTAAAGGGCGTGACACTGAACATAGCAAATCGAGTATACGTGAAACAAGGTTCATATGAACTAGCGCCCCTACTGCTGGAAGATGCGACAAAGGTCTTTGATGCTGGCATCGAAAAGGTTGACTTCAGCCAATCAGCTGCTGCGGCTCAGTTGATCAACACATGGGTCAGTATAGAATCCTGGGTTTTATTTTGGCTGCAGAAGCAATATTATATAAATTATTTATATTTACAGGTCGCAAGTAAGACAAAGAACAAGATAAAAGATTTTCTCTCATCTGACTCCCTCAATAATGAGACACGACTAGTCCTAGTGAATGCTCTCTATTTCAAGGTAAGATTTAGGAGAAACTTTGAAGTAGCTCTATGTAGAAATAAATACCTATACAACATCATTTTGTAATCCCTAGCAAAATTTAAATGTAATGTTCAGACCATCCAAATTAACGTTCACCGTTTTTATCCTACTTAAATGTCTCCATGTTAACCGGTTGCCTGGAAGAAATTGCTACCTTAGCAATAAGGCCGCAATAATTATATTTCATTCATTCACCATCATAAGCAACAACTTTTCCCAAAGAACATGGGAATCAACTTTACTTATTTGTAAGGGAGGTCGAGTTTTTTTTGGGGGTTTTCAACCCATGTTCCTTGGGAAAAGTTGTTGCTTATGATGGTCTGAACGTTATATTTAAATTTTGCTAGGATTGCAAAATCATGCTGTATGTGTAAAATTATTTTTAGGGTACCTGGAAAATGCCATTCGACCCGCAACATACAAAGCCACAGGATTTCCATGTTGATTCTAAGACCACTATACAATTGCCGAGGATGTACAAGGAGGCCGACTACAAACACGGAGAGAGCAAAGCGCTTAATGCACAGGTGCAAAAATAATTCCTAAGCTCCCAAATCCATACCAAACTAAATCTATGCCATTGTTTATCTACATAGCTAACATATTATTCAAGATATCTGTTGAGTACAATGTTATATTTAGCGATACTACTACCAAGTGTCGATTGAAATTTATGAAATAATTTTGTAATTTTTTACAATAATAGTAGAATTAATTCAGTAAGACCCGGTAGGGGTCACTCTTCTCCGACGCGCTTCTCGCCCTGGCAACGATCTGGGCCGCGGTCCGAGCCCGTCTGAGGGCGCCCCCAGATACGTTGTCCTAAATTTCTTAAGGGGTACGAGCCTTCTGCTCCCCCGCAAGTCCGCGCCCACTATATTACCACTCTGGTATAAATAGTGATTAGGTCCGTCAACATCATACAATAATAAAATAATTTTTTACAATCCTTTTGACTATGCTGCTGTATCTCTACTTTTATTTTAAATATACTTTCCAGTTGCTAGAAATGCACTACGTGGGCGATGAAGCAAGTATGGTGATAATTCTGCCGAGAGAGATAGAAGGTCTAAACAGCGTTTTGGAACAGTTGGCGAACGGGCACGATCTCATGTCGGAACTCAAAAACATGTCCTCCACTAAAGTGCAGGTCTCCTTGCCCAAGTTTAAGATAGAGACGGAGATAGACTTGAACAGCTTGCTGCCAAAGGTTTGTTGATATTTATTTTAAAGTTATATTTCAGTTGTTATTCACTTTATGTCCTCATTTTAAGTCACGGGTACCTTCAAGGATATGAATCTTGACGTATTTGAATTTTTATTTTTTTAACATTTTTAGCTTGGAATAAAAGCGATCTTCAGCAAGGGAAATTCTGGTTTGGACAAACTTTTGAATCCTCCGGGGCTATTGTACGTGTCTAAAGCTATACAGAAAGCTTACATTAAAGTAAACGAGGAGGGGGCTGAAGCTGCAGCTGCAACAGCTGGTGAGAGAAAAATTACTTTATCATTCGCTTAAAAATACAAGTTACTTATTAACGTGGTTTTATTGTTTTTTTTTTTCAAATCTCACATTAACTACCACATACTAACATTGTTAAGGTGCTCTCACACTGATGTTTATAAATTATTGTAAACAATAGCGATGATGATGACTACTTTTTCAGGTAGATTATTAATAATAATGAACATGTATTTTTTCTTTTTTCACGTAATTAAATAACTAGTGGCTCTGTGAGCTGTAGACCTCGCGAGTCTGTATTATATCTTTTCAATATTTTTTTTCTCGACAAACATCCCCAACCCCTTGATTTTTTTTATTTTTAAAGTTGATTTTATTTTGTTTTATTTTATTTTATTTTAAGAAATGTGACCTGTAGAGGAAAACAACCTCAGCGGTAGACCTTGTAAGCTGGCAACCCCCATAACTCCGTAATTTTTTTAAATTTCCAAAAACTGACCCGACAAAAATTTGATTAATTTATCGAACCTGCTCACAAAATTTCACGAGAATCGGTTGAGAAACGCGACCTGTAGAGTGAAACAAACAAACAAATCCACAAACAAACAGATGGACATACAAAAGCAAATTTGGCCAAGCTGAAGCAGAGACGCTTCGCTCGCTCGGTCAATAACGGTGATATATCGAGTTGAAAAAGCGTATGACATCACGCTTGAGTCGATTTTGTACCTATACCCGGGTTACTATAGGATGAGTTCTGACAGCTTCTAAATTCTTCATACGACGTTAACAACTTTTTTTTATTATATTCAGTTTAAAAACCATAATAGCTAAAATATTTAAAAAAAGTAACTTAGCCTCTTATTTTATCATTAAATAGTATATAATTTTACTTAATAAATAAATAAATAAACGAAATAATTGACCGAGCAAGCGAAGCGTCTCTGTTTCAACTTGGCCAAAATTGCTTTTGTATGTCTATCTGTCTGTCTGTCCATCTGTCTGTTTGTTCACTCTATAGGTCGCGTTTCTGAACCGATTCTCGTGAAATTTTGTGAGCAGGTTCGATAAATTAATCAAATTTTTGTCGTCAGTTTTTGGAAATTAAAAAAAAAATACGGAGTTATGGGGGTTGCCAGCTTACAAGGTCTACCGCTGAAGCTGTTTTTCTCTACAGGTCACATTGCTCAATAAAATAAAATGTTAAATAAATTTCAAGGGGTCGGGGATCTTTGTGGAAAAAAATAAATAAATATAAAGAGACATACAGACTCGCGAGGTCTACAGCTCACAGAGCCACTAGTATTCAGTTTTTTTAATTTTAATCTGTCAGAGCTCATACTATAGTAACCCAGGTATAGTTGTGACGTAGTAAGTCATTTATTGTTAATTTGATAAAACAAAAAATACATGTCTAGTATTGTTGAGTTACCTCACTGTCGGACAAAATGGAATTTCGTTTTCTTTGCCCAGGCATCTTCCCACCACACCGGTGTGCGCAGTAGTTGAAATTTACTAAATGTTACTAAATTTTACTAAACGATTTAAAATTTCAGATACAATCCAAAATATAACATAACAACTGCTTTAACTTTTTTTAAACTTTTCTAAAGTTTGGAAATGTTTCGAAACCGTTTCACCTGTTTAGCATTCGTAAGGCCATAAATATAAGAATCTTATCTTTCTGGCCTAAAATGGAAAAATTCGTCTTGGCAACAACAAGAATTGTGATCAGGGCCCCGTTCGTTTCACGAAGCAACAAGTTACTAGTAACAAGTTACAATTTGATATACATTGCGTAGCCAATTTGCCTAAACTGTAAGCCCTTATCGTTTTATCTAATCGTCTACGCAATGTACGTCGAATTGTACTTGTAATTTGTAACTTGTAGCTTCGTGAAACAGCCCCCAGGAGTTATTTAGTTAGAAGCAAGAATAAAGAGATCTTTCTCGATTTTGCTACCCGTCTATGTTAAGTCATCATCATCAATGAAAATTGTTGTGTTAAGCTACAGCTAGACCGTGTACGCAGGAATGGTGACGAAGTTGCGTGCCGGTCCTCCCCCAACGGCCTTCGTCTGCGACCGGCCGTTCCTCTACATCCTCACTGGCGCTGAGAACAATACGCTCTTCATCGGTGTCTACCGAGGAAATTAACAAATGCCTATTAAAATTCTGTCCAGCAGTGATATTTTGTAATTTTAAAATAAATATCTGCACTTACACAGCTTAGTTTTAAATACAAGTGTCCTTATAAAAATAATTTTAAGTATATTATTAATGATAATTAAAACTTGCTAGAATTACCTAGATTATTAAGAAATATCAAGAAATTTTATTTTTTCCAAATCGGTTAACGAATGCCAAGTACCTAGTACTTTTAGAACAAATAAATCGAATGAGAGGTTTATTAAGCAAAATTCAATACACTCGTAAACACTGATTCTATACTATTACGTTAAGGGGTTTAACGAGACGGCACTCCTCAGCATAAAGTAGAGGGCACTCTGCTAGACAATAACCCGACAGGTTCCCGAGCTGGCCGTACGACAGCTGGATCAAAAATGCCATGTCACTGAGCCTATCAAAGAGAATTAGACCTCCTGTAGCGTTAAAAAAGGAAGCTAGCTAACCTGTGGTCGACGGCCACAGGCGAAACGTTAAATTTAGGTGTACAAAGAAAGAGTTAGTTAAATTTGTCCGAAAGGTATAATATCAATTTAAAAAGGCCTAGAAATTGCCAAGCATGAGCCGAGATTCGAGTCCTGAGGGGACTCCGGCGATATCGTGTCGCTGAACTAGTGTTGTGTTGTGGTGTGTCGATGCAGGAAGGTGTACCAAAACCGCGGAGTACCCCGAGAGAGTATAGCCAAACGGGAACCAAAAAAGGAGGGCCAGAGAAACCTAAAGGGCCTTTTTAGAATTTAGAAAATAGAATTTAAATTTGGCAAAATCCGCATACAAAAATACACTGATACAAAAAACAGGCTAAAGAAGGATGGGCAGTATCCCAGGGGGGAAGCCGGAGCGCGGGTCTGCGGCACTCAGCTGGCACAGGCGCGGGCGCGCACAACGCAGGGGTCCAGGCACGTCCAACGCCCGGTGGCCTCAGGGGTCCGGAACCACGGCGAGAGAACGAGAAAGGCTCGGAGGGACCCTCGTGTGGGTGCCGCAGAGACCGGAAACACACTGTAAAGATTGACAAAGACATAATCGACATCCGACCAAGTCAGGGAAAGAAAAAAAGGTACGTCGATAAAAACCAGGAGGAAGACAGCACAAGACTTACCCGGCAGGTCCAAAGTAGGAATCCGCGATATTTATTATCAGCGATATCAGATTTATTGGTACTCCGACTTATTATTCACCGCATTAGCAAGAGATACCGAATCCCAAGGCAGACAGATATTTATTTGGAAAAAATTCAAGCACGTTCAAGGGATAAAACGTTTCTCCTGACAGACGACAACTCAGAAAAAACAATCAACAATTTAGAAAAAGGTCAAACCAAGAAAATTTTAAATTTGAAAATGTGACATAAAAACCGGCCAAAAGAAAAAAAAGCCATACCAAAAAGGTTATTAAAAAACCCTGCAGTAATGCTGCAGACATCCCTTCACCAGAAAAAAAAATCCGCCAACTCGAAAAGGAAAAAAAAATCTTCGAGATGGCAACCCTCGAAGGAAGTTGACCACCCTAGAACAAAAGAGAAGAATTGTTCCAAGTCAACTATGAAAGGAAAAAAATTATCGATAAAAAATTTATCGACACTCTACCCCATCACTATAAACCAACGAACACGTTTGCCTGAAGGCTTTTAGAATTTAGAAAAATAATGTTCCAGGGGAACATGGAAAAGAGGGTCTATTTCAAAATATCCTTTACATGATATGAACCCTCGTGCGGGGAATCACAATCCGCCAATAAGTATACTTGCGGAGAAACACGGCGTATGACTCTACAGGGGATAAACCGTGGGGCAAACTTACCACCACGGTCAATGTCCTGAGTGCCTCTTTGAAAATTTCTGCGCCAAACACGTTGCCCAGGTTCAAATCTGATAGGATTCCGCGATTGATTATAATAACCTGCGTTACGTTGAAAAGCGAGTGTCAAAGCGTCTGCCACCTTAGCATAAATGTCTTGAAGGGACCTGAGACTCGTCGCACGATTACCTCGACTGTCAGCCAACTCCGGGCTCACAGTTTCGGCTACTCGTGGACGACGCCCGGCGTCCACTTCTCTTCCATACATAAGGAAATTTGGGGTGTAAGTGGTAGCCAGATTAACACACGAATTCAAGTATAAGGCAACTTTGGGTAAGTGTTTGGCCCAGCTTCGCTTGTCGTTCCCCACAAGAATACTAAGGGTAGTAATGACGGTCTGGTTATAACGTTCTACCACGTTAGCTTGGGGTGAATAATAGGGTGTGAAACATGGTGAAGGAATATCATACGACCTGAGAAAATCTGCGAACTGTGAACTGCGAAAAACCGTCGCGTTGTCACACAAAACGCCAAGAGGGGAACCATACCTCATAATCACTTCGGACTCTACCGCTGAGCAGATAGATCTGGCGTCAGCGGTTTTCAAGGGAACTAACCAAACAAATTTTGAAAAAACGTCGACCATCGAGAAAATATAACGATAGCCATAATAGGCAACAGGGAGTGGACCAACGAGATCTAGCGAGAGTAAATCCATAGGTGACGTGACAGACCTTGGGTAGAGCTGCTGACCACGTGGGCGTGCGTTAGAAATCTTGAAGGCCCTACAAACAAGACATTGGGAAAGGCAAGAAGTAATATCCCGATACATATTGGGCCAATAATAAATCTCTCGAGCCTTAAGGTATGTTTTTAGCACCCCAGGATGGACATTGGGAAAAGAATGGTGGATCTCGTTAATAGCCTCCCGAGTTTTAGAGGCGGGTAAAACTAAGCGCCAGGGATTGTCGGACAAAGGGTTGTCAACAGAAACAGATCGGTACAACGTACCTTCGTGCAAAACGAAGGAGGGAAACAAGTGTGGAGTATTGGTAACTCCCTGGAAAACTTTCTCATACCACGGGTCGCCGGTAGGAATCAGTCCGCGTTCGAAAGAAACCAACGTTACCTGAGGAGGTCGCGACAAAGCATCAGGCACGACATTCTGGGCCCCCTTACGATGTTCAATTTCAAAATCGTACTGGGAAAGAATAGTCGACCAGCGCGCTAAACGCCCGGTAGGATTATCGAGAGTTAGTAGCCACTTTAAAGCGATGTGGTCGGTTACGATTTTAAATTTGACGCCATCAAGGTAGCCGCGAAAATGCTTAACAGAATCGAGAACAGCAAGAAGTTCGCGTTCAGTGGTACTGTAGTTCCGTTCGGCACGGGAGAAAAGACGTGAAAAATACGCAACTGGATGTTCTTCACCGTCAAACTCTTGAACGAGAACGGAACCAAGACCAACCTGACTTGCGTCGCAATGTAGGCTAAATGGTTTGGAGAAATCGGGACAAGCCATGACAGGAGAATCTATGAGGACCTTCTTAAGTTGTTCAAAAGCGTGGTTTGCATCGTCATTCCAATCAATAGGATCTCTTCCTTTCCTCTTTCCGATGAGGGCTGTTAAGGGTGCGATGATTGAGGAAAAATTGTCAACAAATCTTCGGTAGTAGGAGCACATACCAAGAAAAGCTCTCAAAGATTTAGCGGTAGTAGGAGCTGGATAATTACTAATGGCATCTAATTTCTTAGGGTCGGTCTGTAGCCCTTTTTCATTTACGATATAGCCGAGGTACTTTAACTCGGACTTGCAAAACTCGCACTTCTTCAGGTTGACAGATAAGCCTGCCTCCCTGAGGCGATCACGAACCTTGGCGATGAGCTTGATATGGCTATCGAAATCACGTGACACTAAAATAAGGTCATCAACGTACCCGAAAACGAAGTCGTCAGACTCGGCCGTGAATTCAAAGTTGAAAATCCTATCCGTAAGCCGCTGCATTTCGGAAGCCGCGTTAGTCAAACCAAAAGGCATACGGACGAATTCGAATAAACCACGTTGAGGAACGATGAATGCAGTCTTCTCACAGGAAGCCTTGTCGGCTAAAGGAATCTGCCAGAAAGCGCTACGGAAATCTAAAGAGGTCATAAACTTCGCGCCGCGTAGATTGTCTAAGATATCCTGAATACGAGGGAGGGGATAGGAATCACGTATAGTCACGCTATTGAGCTTTCGGCTGTCTACACAAAATCTAATACTGCCATCGGGCTTGGTGATCATAACTACTGGTGATGCCCAGCTCGAACGTGACGGGCGAATGACACCCATCTCGAGCATCTTATCGATCTCCTCGTTTAAAACCTTGAGCTTGACCGGGCAGAGCGGGTAATATCGTTGTCTGATAGGGGGTCCAACAGTCTCAATCTTGTGGGAAAGCCAAGATGTACAGCCAAGACCAATCTTGTCTGAAGAGATCTCCTCAAATTCCGTAATAGCGAATTGGAGACGACGTTCCTGGTCATCTGTGAGAACAGCACGAGGGTGGATATACCTGACCTCGGCTAGATTCCTTGGGAACTCACATCTTCTAGAAGATGGTTTGTGGCCCACACCAGAACCTGGAAGGAAGAGCTTCCCGGACCGCTTACCTTTAAACCTCCGGCTAATAATTGAAGTTAACCCGAAAGCGTTCCAAAACTCGATACCAAGAATAAATTGAGTAGGGAGACCAGTACCAACAAGACATGGATGAGCAACAGATTTCCCATCAAATAAAATCGGGACCTCAACTCCGCCAAGTATCCGAATGGGAGAATTGTCTGCAGAAACCACAGGAGGCCGGATCGATCTGCAATAATCAAGGCCCAAACTCTTCAATAACGCTGAGTCGATAAGAGACGTCTGAGCACCGGAATCAAGTAACGCCTTGACAGTTGTTCCAGCAACAAAAATTTCAATGAACAGACGGTTGTCAGTGGATTTATCAAGAACAAGGGGCGACACAGCTGGGATATCTTTGCCGACCCTACAGTTTAGTTCTTTTTGGGAGCGACCAGGGTTACAGCGTGGACAATCACGCGTCATATGACCCTCAAGTTTACACTTGAAGCAAATTAGGCCGGGGACGTTAGGACAACCTCTATAGTCGTGGCCTGAAAGATTACACTTAAAACAAACCGGCGGGGTGGTAGCGTTAGGAGGAGCTACGTTCACAGGAGCAACACAGATCGGAGCCGCTACAGATTCCTGGTAGGTTTCGAAGTTTTTAGCAACCTCAAGAAGCGAGTCCACGTCCTTAATGATGTTGGTAGCAAGGCATGGGTAGTAACGAACGTGCAAACCGTACTTGACAATCGTAAGAAAATCCTCCTCGTTGATTGGGGAACGGAGTTTTGCGTTCAAATCACGTAACTGGATAACGTAATCAACGACCGATTGATCGCACCTCTGCTTAAGAGCCCTGAGCTGGCGTTCAACCTTGAAGTCGTAGTCGGCGACATCAAAGGTCCTCAAAAAGGCTCCTCTCAGATCACGGAAAGTGAGATTCGGTCTACGTATCGCACGAAAATACTTAAGCGCGCTTCCATCAAGTAATTCATGGAACCGAAGTACTACGTACGAAGGACTGACTCCACGAGCGACACCCTCCTCTTGGACGCGGGAGAAAAATTGCCGAACACAGGTATCTCCTGAGAACGTGATGTTCCATTTAGAGAGAGACTCCGTCTTGCCTGGCGGGTAAGACCACGCGCGAGCAGGTGTGCTGGGGTTATGGACGGAAGGGAAAGAATCCGAGGCTTGGTGGGATGCGTGGGGAGAAGACGCAGCTTCAACACGCGGGTAAGGGGTCAGAAAGGGATTGGACGTACGCGATTGCGGCGTCCCAGTAATGGGATCTTCAAATGTAGGATCCATCATTTAATCTACTTTGGAAAAAATAAATTAATATAAAATTAATATTAATATAAAATAAATAAATTAATAATAAAAGGGGGAAAATAAATTAGAGGAAGACCGGAAATCGGTCACCCTTCTCCAACCAAAACGAAAAGAATTTAATTTAATTTATGTTACGGGCGCCATTTGTAGCGTTAAAAAAGGAAGCTAGCTAACCTGTGGTCGACGGCCACAGGCGAAACGTTAAATTTAGGTGTACAAAGAAAGAGTTAGTTAAATTTGTCCGAAAGGTATAATATCAATTTAAAAAGGCCTAGAAATTGCCAAGCATGAGCCGAGATTCGAGTCCTGAGGGGACTCCGGCGATATCGTGTCGCTGAACTAGTGTTGTGTTGTGGTGTGTCGATGCAGGAAGGTGTACCAAAACCGCGGAGTACCCCGAGAGAGTATAGCCAAACGGGAACCAAAAAAGGAGGGCCAGAGAAACCTAAAGGGCCTTTTTAGAATTTAGAAAATAGAATTTAAATTTGGCAAAATCCGCATACAAAAATACACTGATACAAAAAACAGGCTAAAGAAGGATGGGCAGTATCCCAGGGGGGAAGCCGGAGCGCGGGTCTGCGGCACTCAGCTGGCACAGGCGCGGGCGCGCACAACGCAGGGGTCCAGGCACGTCCAACGCCCGGTGGCCTCAGGGGTCCGGAACCACGGCGAGAGAACGAGAAAGGCTCGGAGGGACCCTCGTGTGGGTGCCGCAGAGACCGGAAACACACTGTAAAGATTGACAAAGACATAATCGACATCCGACCAAGTCAGGGAAAGAAAAAAAGGTACGTCGATAAAAACCAGGAGGAAGACAGCACAAGACTTACCCGGCAGGTCCAAAGTAGGAATCCGCGATATTTATTATCAGCGATATCAGATTTATTGGTACTCCGACTTATTATTCACCGCATTAGCAAGAGATACCGAATCCCAAGGCAGACAGATATTTATTTGGAAAAAATTCAAGCACGTTCAAGGGATAAAACGTTTCTCCTGACAGACGACAACTCAGAAAAAACAATCAACAATTTAGAAAAAGGTCAAACCAAAAAAATTTTAAATTTGAAAATGTGACATAAAAACCGGCCAAAAGAAAAAAAAAGCCATACCAAAAAGGTTATTAAAAAACCCTGCAGTAATGCTGCACTCCTTCGCTACGCTGAGCAAGGTATTCTTGCATCAATCCTACTAATATTATAAATGCGAAGGTTTGGATGTTTGTTGCCGAATCACGCTTGAACCACTGGACGGATCGGGATAAAACTTAGGTTAGGCCCTGGAATAGGACATAGGCTAGTGGAGCATAATATAATCATCACTTCGAAGAATGCGTCAAATTCCTCGAGTTGACACGGAAGTAAACCTGGGACATAATCTTTTTGGAATCCCGTTGCCAGTTACATACAAGTAAACTAGATCAATAATAAATAAAATAGTGTAGATAATGAACTCATAGGCGAACTACACGATCGACAAATATCATGATACTGGCAGGATTGTGATGCATAATAATATCGAGTGTGAGTAAGCAGATCGCAGTGATTTTTAATGCTATTATTGCCCCTTTTGATAGAATTACCTTAAACGTGAGATGCCAATGAAGGCTGCTAATACGAAAGCAATACAAGCTATTTTAAAATATTGTTATATACGAGGGCTGATTGATAAGTTTCCGAAACGACAAAGAAAAACTTTAAAAACCTATTTAAAATAAATTTATTTCTCAACGTAGTTTCCTTCTACCTCGATGCATTTAGTCCAGCGCTTCTCCAATGCCGTTACACCAGTTTGATAAAATGTTTTCTCCAACCCCTCAAAATACTCGTCCACGGCAACAATGACTTCTTCATTTGATGAAAATCTCTGGCCACCTAACCATTTCTTCAGGTTTGGGAATAAGTGGAAGTCACACGGGGCCAGATCCGGGGAATAGGGTGGATGCGGTAGCAATTCGAACCGCAATTCATGGAGTTTGGCGACTGCAACCATTGACGTGTGTGCAGGTGCGTTGTCATGGTGGAACAAAACTTTTTTCTTGGCCAAATGTGGTCGTTTTTTCTGGATTTCTTCACTTAATTTTTGCAGCAAGCTTGCGTAGTACTCTCCATTTATTGTTTTTCCTTTTTGCAGATAATCCACTAAAATAATCCCTCGAGCATCCCAAAAAACAGTCGCCATCACTTTGCCGGCCGACAAAACCGTTTTTGCTTTCTTCGGCGCAGGTCTTCCGCTCTCAGTCCACTGCTTAGATTGTTCTTTTGTCTCGGGAGTATAATGATGTATCCAGGTTTCATCGACTGTTACATAACGCCGCGAAAACTCGTTAGGATCTCGGTTAAACAGCGCCAAACACTCCGATGAATCGTCCACTCGACGTTGCTTTTGGTCAACAGTGAGCAAACGCGGCACCCATCGCGCGCAAAGCTTTTTCATTCCCAAATGTTGGTGCAAAATATTAAAAACGCGTTCAGATGAAATGCTCACCATCTCTGCTATCTCTCGCAACTTCAAGCGCCGATCATTCAATACAATTTTGTGATTTTTTTTGATCATGTCCGGATTCGTGACTTCATTTGGACGGCCAGACCTGTGGGCGTCTTCGCAGCTCTGTCTTCCACGTTTAAAATCAGTTACCCAGGTGTGAATTGTACTCAATGCAGGAGCAGAATTACCTAAAACACTGTCTAGCTTGGTTTTAATCTGGGTTGCTGTTTTCTGTTTTAAAACGTAAAACTTTATCACCGCACGAATTTCGTTTCTTTCCATTGTTAAGAAAATTTACGACAGAGAAAGTTCTACGTCCTATCAAACAAATTCCACCAGTTTGATTAAATTCAAATTTGGCGTTCTATTTTCAAAAAGATGCCAAAATATAATGTAATATTTTTTTTTTGCGTATCATTTTTTTAAGTTCGTCGTTTCGGCCAGTTATCAATCAGCCCAGGTATTGCTGACATAAGTCTCGCACGTCTATACTATTAAGCATTAATATTATCGGCGCGGCCTACTGATGCAATCCTTATCGATCGTATATCAACATAGTATCGACTTATGTATGATCCGAATTTTACTATACTGACTTACGTAGTAAAAAGAAAACCAATTCCTAGAATTTTAGTTATCTACCTATATAGTGCGCCCATTCGCAGTCTGACTGTGACCTTGTCTGATTTTTGCGAATATGCAGCATACTAAAGTGTGCTATAATTATATTCGTTCAAGGTTCGACTTACATCGCTTGTGCGTAGAGGCGGTTCCGGCGCGGCGGCGGCGGCGGCGCGTGCGGGCAGATTGTTTAGGAGTCTGGTATAATTCCCTCAGTGATGTGATATATTTATTTGTCTGGGATACAAGTGAGTGCTCGTTCCTCATAAGAATCTGTTTAAAATATCGACGCACCTGCAGAATTCAGTGGCACCGCTATAATGGATTTAAATACTGTATCTGCTTCCATCGCCAGATTTGCTGTTAAGTTCTGTAATGTAAGTATTTTTTTAACCTTTTTTGCAATTTCTTGGATCATAATAGTAACAAGCTTAGTAGATTCCTTCAACAAAGTACCTACATTCATCTGAATGAGTTCCAACGGAGGCTCCAGAAATAACAGATCACAGAAAGATTTAACTTCTTAACTAAAACAACGTCCTGACTATTGTAAAAAAGTAGTTGAACGATATGATCAAACGTTCAATACGAAGAAGTTAATAGTAGATTTTATGACAAGGGCGCAAAAGAATATTATTATGGCGACGGCGCTATTTTGAATCCAAAGCGGAGTGAAGGACTCTACCTAAAGTATAAACCTGAGTGCTGTAAGGGATTCAAAGTACATCGCCCGAGGAAAACATATTTGCGACCGAGTTATATATTCTACTTTTCATTCCTCTCTATGAGAAAAAATATGAAATGTTTTAGCTACAACTCATGAATGCCTTTATTAATTGCGCCTCATCTCAGCCGAAAGACGTCTACTGCTGGACAAAGGCCTCCCCCAAGGATCTCCATAACAACCGGTCCTGCACTGTCCGCATCCAGCGGCTTCAGCGTCCACCTTGTGGGGGCCTGTTCCAAATTCAAAACACTTTCCTGCCCTTGGGCTTCTAAGACCTACTTAGCGCACTTCTGTGCGAACCAATCGTTACTTTTTGAATAGATAGGATTAAAATATATTTTTCCATTATATATTGCAAGTTAACGTTACCTATATAGGAATGTAGAGTTGTTAAACACGGTACATAATACAGTTCGCTATGTATTTATTTACTTACTTACACAGTTCAAATTAAAGTGAGCACGTACATAATGGCCCCGATTCGGGAAGTCATGCTCTAATTCTAATTTTAAAATCCAGCTATCCTTTTCGTTTTAATGACCAATGAAAGAGAGGTTATGAGTTCAGATGAACGAATGATATTATTTTGAATGAATGATAACCTAAAATAAAGGCGTAGCTGTCTGATTAAATGATTTTTAACCCTGACACTTCCTGAGTCCCAAGGACTTGCATAAAAACTTTAAACCTTTATATTTCACATGGTTTAGCGTTAGTTTCCTCCCCGTCTCAGTACCTTCCTGTAGAGGCGCGGAGCCAGGCGGACGTGCGCGTGCGACTCGGTGGTGAGGCCAAGTGAGTCCCAGAGACTCGCACTAGTTATTTGTGTTACAATTTTTATCATTTATATGGATTTAACTTTTTTTTAAAAGAAATTAAAAGAAGTAGTTATTTTTTGAGATCGATATGTTTAATTTCGTTAATTTGTAAGACGATCTTATTCCGTTTTGTTATTTTTTACGTATAATTAATAAAATAATAAAAAATATTCGAATAATATTTGTTTTATTACAGAAAAAAATAGTAAAAAATGTGAGTCCAATTTACGTAAGTAATGTTTTAAGTGCTCTCTAAAATTGTGCAATCAACGCGGCCATAATATTCGATGTTTGACAGCTCTAATATTAGGATGGCTATCTCCTGTCCCTTTTTAATCTTTAGAAGGTGAAAAGGACGGACGAACTTAAATTAAGAATTAGAGCGTGACAGTGATTAGATTAGCCTCAATATTTCCCTAAAACTTAAACTTTTGCTCTAAAAAAATGTTTGTCTGAGCGCCGCCGCCGCCGCTGCGTTTGAAAGTAAAGTCAACTTTTTATTTATCAACGTTTTTGCTATGTGAATGTTTCAGGAGCTGGAAAAAGGCAGGAGCGTGGTGTCGTCCCCGCTGTCCGCGGAGTATCTATTGGCGCTGGTGGCGCTGGGATCTACCGACCCTGCCCATTCCGAGCTGCTGACTGCTCTAGGCATCCCCGACGATGATGCTGTGAGTACAATTACTAATAGCTAATAAATGAGGTCGACAGCACTTTGACTAGGGAAAATACGATACATAATGCATGCTCAGAAGAAAATAAATTCAAGCTTTAAAATCGTGCAGATACAAATCCATCGACGAAACAAATAAAAAGACACGGTTTATGTAAATATATGATCAAAATAATAATATATTAAATCCATAACATTTATTTTAACTCAACACTGTCCAGCTTTATTATGAACTATTATGAAATCGTCATTAATTCATTTGTAGGTTAGTACTACTTAACTGTACCTATATATACGTAAACTTTGTAGGATAAAGTGAGTTTAGATTTTTCTGCTCTAGGCGAGTTAAAAAGTCTCTTGATTCATGCGATAGTAAATTTATTTGCATCTCGCTCGAATCTGTAAATTCTACGCAGAAATCTTATTTTAGATATTACGAGGGAAACGCACTATGACTTCTTTGTGTCTTTATTTTTCTTACTCTACAAATAAATATGTAGCATATCCGTTCTTAATGTGTTTTATTTTAATCTTCTTCTTTGCGTGTCGATGACAAATTATATCTTTCTAGCCCAGAACTTAGCCACTTCGACTGCACTATTTGTGGCGTCCATTAAGCCCCGCTGCGAACAGGTGACAAGGCAGGCAGGACAGGACACTAAATGAGCCATGGACTGCACCGCTCCACACACATAGTCTATGTTTGGGTTTTCCGAGAATCCCCACCTGAACATATTTTCCTTGCTTCGGCCGACCTGAGTCCGAAGTCGATTTAAAGACTTCCAGATCGGCAATGGTAATTAATCTATGTCCAGGCGGTAGACTCTCAGAAAGTGGGACAAAGGGATCCTGAAGCGGTGTTCGAGCACGCCACATGTCGCATCTCGCTTGAGAGGGCTCAGCTGTGAGGGGTTGGATGTATTTTAATAAAAGAAAAGCTTATTTGTTTTACGACGGCTCAGTAGATTTTACCTAGTACGACTATCTAGGAAGCTTAGGGTAGTGGGTTTAAATCCCGCTTCGGACACAAAATTTGTGTGATCTTCTTGTGTTGGGCTTGTTTCTCTGTGCTGAAACCCATAGTATAGGCTCTGCTTAATTTGGGATCAGACGGCAGAGAGTGTCTCTACATATTTATATTTATTTTATTTATCTTAAACATTTATCTTATTACCTCTTTACCGGAGACCGGGTTACACAATTGCTACCATCTGCAATTTTTTTCTGTAATTTTAGATTCGGTCAACATTTACTGCAGTTTCGACGCAGCTTCGCACTATAAAAGGTGTGACGCTAAACGTAGCAAACCGTATATACGTAAAGCAGGGTTCGTACGAACTGGAACCAGGTCTGCTAGAAGACGCGATAAAAATATTTGATGCCGGCATAGAGAACGTTGAATTCAACCCCGATTTGGCTCAGTCCATCAACAAATGGGTAAGTCAACCTTCAAGAGACCTTCTTTATTCTTTTCCTCTAAGATTCTAATTTTGTTCTTTTTATAGGTCGAAAATATCACTAGCAATAAAATCAGAAATGTTATCTCGGCAGACTCGTTCGACAGCGACACAATACTAATTCTGATGAATGCTATCTACTTCAAGGTTGGTTTGAATTTTAGAGAAGTACCAACTAAAAATGTATTTGATGACGATGGTTCTTATCTATCTTATATACATAACTGTATTATAAATCATATATATATTAGTGTGTGTAGCTTCTGAGCGAGAGCGCTCAGACTAAACAGAAATAGTATGCTAAAACACGAAAACATTTTTTTTTTGTTCATTGGATCTATAGTAAAAGTTATTTTTAATACAGAGTGAGAAAAGAGATCAATGATTCAGCATGGTATTGCATAAACCTTCACCTATGGTTTCTGTCGTATTACTAAGATTTTTACCTTTCCGATACCACCGGTACCTTCTGACTTTTTATTCAGGGAATTTGGAAGAAACCATTCAATTCAAGCAATACATGTCCACGACCATTTCACGTTGATGCTGAAACTACAATTCAAGTGCCAACGATGTATGTGAAAGACAGCTATAAATACCAGTCGAACCAAGAGCTTAGTGCTCAGGTACGTAAATCTTCCATCTACCTAAAATCCCTTCAGTTCCAAGTCTACAGATTCACATTTTTACAGCAAACTTATTTCTACAGTTTTCATATACTACAGATTCTTATCCATAGTTTGTGCGCAATCGAAATATTGTCAAAAATATTTTAGGTATCTGTCTGAGTCTTCTGCTCCCCCATCGACATTCCACTTTTGGTGAAAATATCTGAAGGTTAGTCAGAGAAGTAAAAAGGATACTAATTAATAATAAATAAAGTTTTACCTCTAATTTTAAATGAAAACAAAAAAGAGCACTCTCTTGATCGGCTCCCTTATTTGCAGTTACTAGAATTACCTTATGAAGGTGGAGGAGCTAGCATGGTGATAGTTCTTCCAGGAGAGATCGAAGGTCTTAATGGCATCATGCAGAAGTTTGCTGACGGTTACGATCTCATCTCAGGACTCGACGAAATGCGTTCCCAAAAAGTTGATGTTTTCTTGCCCACGTTTAAGATTGAATCGGAGATTGATCTAAAGAAATTACTACCGAAGGTAATGTATTCATTTGATACCTACTTACAAAAATATAATTTTGTACATATTTATTACTTTTATCTTATATGCATAAGTTTCGTGGAATTTACTCGTAAAAAAGTCGTATTTATTAAATTTACAAAAACTGTTAAGTATTTTTATTTTAACTGAACCCTTTCAGCTGGGCATTGCATCTATTTTCCGGGCTAATTCTGGCTTGGACAACATTTCAAAACCTTCACAGCCACTGTACGTTTCAAAAGCGGTACAGAAGGCTTTCATCGAAGTTAATGAGCAGGGGACAGAAGCTGCAGCAGTAACTCGTAAGAAACACATTACACACATTATTACATATCAAGATAGGGCTTTAATTGCGCAATCAGATGTTAATTTATGAAATAAAACAGTAACCAGCACATGCGGCTGGACACTTTTTGTCTCCGTGGAGATAATGCAAGCGCGGGAATTTAACGACTTCTTTAGAGCTTTTCCAAAATATAGAAAAAGCATCATGTTTGTTTTTTCATAGAATTGTCCAGCTGACCGAGTCGATTCATTCATAGCTAAAGTTGTTCAGGTTCATGGGCTGAATGAACCCGATAGATTTTACGTATGAATGTAACATCATCATCATCATCATCGAGTGGGTTGACAACCGACCTCACAAAGCCTGGTGTCAGTGTTAGAGCTGCCAAAGGCCCAGTGGCCAAGTCAGTACTTGGCTTATGTAACGACTAGATAGTAGCCGAGACCAACAACGGCTCGTGCTTTCCCAAGCACGGAATTATCTTTCTTTTCGGACAATCAGGTGATTTAGCCTGCAATGGCCTAACCAAACTGGGGAAAGTCTCACAAAGAGATTTTTGCTTGACAGCGTGAATTGAACCCGGAACCTACTACGTAATGTGCGTCGAAATCTCAACCACTCGGCCACGGAGGCTGAGTGGTCCAGTTTTCGGAGGCTGATTTTACGTTATTTAGTTACCACATTGTACTTTTATATTATAAGTATTAGAAAACAAAAAAACCGCTAGCATAAAATGTTTTAAAATATTGCATTTACTTACGAATCAAAAATGACGTTATTCGTTTTCAAGTAAGGTATAAGTGAGTGGGTGCGACTATATCGGTCGGTGTTTTCCGTATGGTTTAATCAATTTCTGGGGAAAAGTGCTAGCTCTGAGTTAACAATGTTTTATGCAGGTATGGAGCTGAAGAAAAGAAGTGCACCGCGGCCTCCTGCCGAGTTCAAAGCTGACAGACCCTTCCTTTACTTTATTTGTGACTCTACACCTAGCGTGCTTTTCATTGGCACTTTCCGTGGCAATTGATTCACACCATAAAAACCCATTCAGAGCTGGCATGTCCTTACGTATGGTATATGGTAGAAGTATAAGTTTACGGAATGTGTGCATTGTTGTAGATTTTAGTATGGTGTTTATAAAACACAACAGTAAGTAGCGTGTTGAATTTATATATTATTTTACGCCTAAGCCTTATAAATAACTCTCATGTCTATGTCTTAATATTGTGTTATCATTTTCTCACGATCCTTGTATCGTAATTCTTAATATACAACAATATTACTTGTAGTATATTTTGTTATTTACATAATTACGTATCGGTCCGAAGTTATTCACTTTTCACATCTTTTGCGCAGTCTGGTTTATAAATTTTATATTATAAGTTTTAGAGTATTCCCGTCATAAAATTTTTTTGCTAAAACATGCTGACGGCGTTTTTATACAATATTTTAATTCATAGATTTTTTATGTCCTATGAAGTCCTTATCAATTATTTTTTAATTTTAAAATTCACTCCAACCGTGAAAGTGAAACAAATCCCTCATGATGAGTAGCGTTGATGTCTTTTGTATGACGTAGCGTCTCCGTAGCATTTTTGTCGTGGCTTGATCTTTGTATGCAATTAATATTTTGTTAACTATTTGTATGATTCAAACATGAGAAACGATAGTGTAAAAAAGTAGAGTAAAAAGTTGAAATTAAACAACAACAACATCAACAGCCCGTCCCGTCCAGTCAAATTAAAATACTCTTAAAAAACTGTTAAAATTGTCATTCGTAAATCCAGCGGGCAAGTGATGGGAACGAAAAACAACGATGTAAGTTTACTTTTGGATAAGTATCATCTGTAACGGGCCGTTGATAATGATGATGAAGTATCATCTAGCTTCGTCATATGATTTTTCTTTTTGATTTAGGAATCATAACATTAAAACAAAAATTAAATGCCAAACTTTCTTCAATAGAACTTCTATTTTGTAATGATTTGTCCTTAAAAAAAATCTCCTAGCTCTTCCCAGAAAGAAGGTAATGTTGTTTGTGTGTAAATAATCGCACTGCTCCAAAACTTACACCTGAACATTGTATAACTACTTAATTGAACTTATCACTTTCAGGCGCACGTGTTTGTTTGTGGTGATGAAAAAATTCTCATTTGGCTAGCTAATTTGATTCATGGTTATATAGGTTCTACGGTCATTAAGTTAATATACCTACACTGCTTAAAGCAAGTGGAACTGAGCGTATTACAATCAACTAGGTAGACCATTTAGTTCGCAGTTTGATAAGACCTCTTGGTCAGATTGCGCGTGAGTGGGTTAGTCATAGATCCGCTGTATTATTTATAAATATAGCATTATTTGTTTATGTGCTCTAAACATATAACGTTATAAAGGTGTAGCCAATGCATTACCTCTACCTACATCAATTGATAAGGCCATGCCGGCAAATAATATTCAATCTGTTGTAATGATATTGCTTTTTGTTATGAAAGTATGTATACAGACTAATAGTGTTTCAGTGTATGAAAAGAAACGACATTTAAAAATATATATCCAGAAAGAACAACGTTCCATTTCTGTTGTGAAGTTCCACCGGTTGTGTTTTATATGCACCCAAATGGACGATGCCTCTAATAATCTGGAAAGTTTTCAAGGTGAAGACCAAAAGGTTAACCAACTTAATCATTTGAGATCTGCAAGAAGCCTTAAAGTTAGCAGCTATGCATTTCATAACAGGATACCTCGTAACCCTTATTTATCGACAGTAGAAAACTTATTGAGAAATATTGATAGTCAGATACAGAATTATTTCTTTGGAACTCAAAATCAACCTCAGCGCAACGTGGGTTGGATAGAACATTACAATGAAATTAACAAAAAAACAAAAATAATTGGACAGGTGGATTCTACACCAACCCCAGTTAAGCGCAGAATACGATCGACAGCAACTACGAAAGAAAATCCTACTAAGCCACCTACGCGACCACCAGTTACAACAAACAAGCCGACGACCGTTTCTACAACAATAACTTCATCTACAGATCCAAATAAATTTGTTCAACTTGCTGCAACTGAACCAAGAATAGAAGAAGAAAGAATAGAATCAAGAATATTATTCAGTAATACAAAATTAACGAATTTGGCTGAAGCAAGATCGGGTGCACCTGTTTCACATAGCTCTCCTAAGTTTTCGACTAATAGCAGGAGCGGCTATGAGAGGATACCTTTGATTCAACAGAAGGTAGCCCAGGCACTTGATGAATTTGAACGCAAATACTACACGGTAAATTATTTATTATACCTATCAACATTTATACTTACTTAATTTATAAAACAAAATATAATTTTATTATAAATCTTTAAATTAATCTGCCGTAATTATACTATATCTATTCTTTCTAGGGAATAGCTACTTTACTAGAAATAAGCAATAGGATAGAGGATAAAGGTTGCTCATTCTATATTGGCGTGAAGTTAGCCACGAGTCCGTCCTAATCGTGTTGTACGCAAACCTATTCTACGCAAATAAACAATTTTAAACATTTTGATTTTTTGTATATATGTACATAAATTAGTCCGTCATCAATTAAATGCCGACAGGTCAGTACGTACGGCTCCGCTTCGATCACAAAATCTATTAATTTTATTAAAATACCTGAAGTTATTTTCACTACTTTAGGGATACTTTCGTGAATGTATCGACCTGTATAATAGTTGACTTCCAAGAAACACAGACTATTTTCGGGTTAAGATTCGGCACAGTCGTATGTAAACGAAAGAACACCAATCTTTACGTTTCATAGAGCACATCAGAGATTTCCGACGCGCGTCGGAGCGATCGTCTTTTGTCTCGTATCTCTGAGGTGCATACCGTGCACATGGTCTATAATTATAGACTGGCTAACTGTCACAATCAACTGTGACAGTTAGCCAGCTTGTCTCATATTTGACACTAAACTCCTTTGGGGGAATAAACTCAAACAGATTACTCTCTTTCCATCATGTGCATTTAAGTCTTGAATTGAACTGTAAATAATACACAGTAATTATCACTATTATGCATAATTCTTTGTTTAAAAATGGTTTCAGGCTACGTCTGAAAAGCTATTTTCAATTAGTCCACCTGATCGACGTGAAAACGGAATAAGCTTCGTGGAATCTGGACTTTTCCTGTTTCTCAGTCTAAATGCGTTATCGAAAGACGTAGACAATGAGACAAAGTCGGAAATCGATTCTTGTCTTTCCCTACGCGTTTCCGATACGGTCAGTTTTTTTATTTTATTTAGACGAAACTTCTAAAAGTACAGATATCAGCATTCGATACTGTTAAGGAAGATAACTTTGTTTTGTCCCCATGTGTCATAGGAAGTTTTTTATGTAAATGCAGGCTCAAATGCAATATAAAAATATGCTCTTTTATAAAAAAGTTAAAATGGTCTATTTAATCCGCTTATGTAAGTTTCTTTTTTATAAAGCATGTAAACTGGTTTTGAAAGCTAATCACCTAAGTTAGTTGGTCAAAAAGTGAAGTAGCTGTATTTTCATGGTTTAAGCCTCGTTCTTAAAATACGTAATGTATTTTCAGGAGAAAATAAACATGATACATCGCATACTAGAAAACCTTCCGCCTTCATGCGAGGCACTCAACTTCCGGTGGTCGATGCGCCTCGTATTAAATAACAGTTGGCACCTCACCAATGCCGCAGAGAAAGCCCTACCTCTGCAATTTGACCGCCTCAGCGGCAACGAAACAACGGAACAGCTACAACAAATACTTAATAATATGGTAAGGTATCCTAAAAAAATCTAAGTTTACTATCAAAATAACCTTATAACATAATATATACATTAAACATATTCTAACAAAACAACATTTTGCGAAGAACACATTTGCGTCCACTTTGCGTCATTACATTTGCTACGCCGCCGTAGTCTATGCTACGCTGTAGCCATAGCTACGCCGTAGTAATGTTGCGGGTTATAAGCAAAGCAGTTACAATACAACAGACCGATACCAAAGATTGCAACCTCTTTCACCTATACAGACCAAAAAAAGTGAAACGATTTTAGGTTTTGTCGGTCTGTAAGTGCGACTACGGCTGTAAAATGATTTGAACATTGGCCTCGGTTCAAATTCGATGTTTGACAGCTCTAATATTAGGATGGCCATCTCCTTTCCCTTTTCAATCTTTAAAAGGTAAAAAAACGGACTAACTTAAATTAAGGATTAGAGCGTGACATCCCGAATCGAGGCCATTAGCGCTCGATACTATATAGAGAAATATCGTGGCGTTGTTCGTCTGCCTGCCTTCACTGTTCAAATTAATCCTAAGTAACAACCGTTACTGTCTGGTTTCAGGTGGAACATGACTCAGGTGGAGCCATGCGCAATACATTTGAGGAGGACGAGTTATCAGAGGGCGTGCGCGCAGTGCTGATACAGACGATGTACGTGCGCGCTCGCTGGCGCTCCGCTCCCACGCTGCTCAACGGCACGCGGCCCTTCTGCAACGCCGACACCGACGCACCGCGCACCACGCGCATGCTCCGCGTCAACGATATTATGCGCTATGCCGACCTAACTGAATGGGACGCCCAGGCAAGTCTAATTAGACTTAGTTTAGGCACAATTTATATAAAAAAGGCGCGCAACGAACGATATAATGAAATACTTCCTAATGCGTTATATCATAATGCTAATCGCATTAATGATGAGGAGTTTTTTGGTTGTTTATATCGTGCACGGCGGCAACTTCGCTCCACTACTGTTCGATTACATAAAAAATCTGTTGCTGTTTGTTATAATAATATATCAGCAGCTTGTGTATAAATTGGAATTTAAAAGATTTAATGATAAGTAATTACAGTAAGACGGCTAAGAATAAATAATACTATTTTGCAATAATTGAACTTAGGTATGATTTTATTGAGATAATAATAGATAAAATAAAATCGAAACACAAAGCTACACTGTTCAAACTAATTCTACAAGCAGAAAATCTGTGCTGGAAATCAGTGACATTTATCTAGAAGCATTTTAAATACCTTCATCGATTTTAATTATAAGGTATGTACACGGAAATCAACACTACGTAAACAAATAATGTAACGATAAACAGACAACTGTTAAGTAAACCAGCAAATTGTATCCAGTCAGAAGCGATGCGAGCTCTATCTTCATTTAAGCTGGAGGTGGGGTCTTCTGTAAGGTCTTTCTTATCTGACGCGTCAGCTGGATCAAACTCAGTGAAGACCACGTACTTGCCCTTTCCGCTGGCTACAAGACGCGTCAGAGATACAACCCACGTCGGAGCTGGCTCAGTCCGCTTTTTTAAGGACATCAGAAATAGTGTCTCCAGAATAGCTAATAGCGTCAGAATCATTGAATCACGAATGAACATTAATATGATTGGAGTATCAGCACTGTGTTTCGGAATATCGTAGCCGATTTCTGTCAAGAATATAAAATGTCCAAAAAGACTGAAGGATGCTAACATTAATCTAACGTTGTCTTTAACGTCCATCAGTAGCGATGTTAGGGTCAGTAGCACGATCACAATGGATGGTACCACTACTATTGCTGCAGGTCCTGCAGCTTCTCTTTGCATCATAAATGTATATTTCAACATCGGGTAGGAGGAATTGCCGTACTTCCCAGGTATCCGATCATTCACTACCTTCAATAGTTTCCATCCGGGTCCGTCCCGGTAGTCATCGGTAACCACGGGTTGCTTATTATAGAAAGTGAAGTTCACTTGTTCTCCAGTGTGCATCCAAGATCCAAAATACATTGTGCAATTTTGAGAATCGTAAGGCCAGCGCCGTAATGACGTTTTGCATATTCCTGAATGGGCGAGACTAGGCACACACGTAACCGTACCATCAGAGGCTACCAAGCACGTCGTATATATAGATTCAGTCTGGTACATTGTTGCGTCAGCATTAAATAATGACAATGTTGGTGTCCAAATTTCGTGACTCTCCATCTGAATATGATCAATGTTGCCGTAGTTGGAAGGAGTCCATGTTAAAAACTCATCTTTCCACGAAAATGCCACCCAACTATGTACAGTAAAAGTTTCTTCTAAAGCATCAAAACTAATATATTTAATAGCAAATCTTACTTTAACTTGAATAGATGTCTTATGGTCCTTTACTGGGCGATATTCAGATGCGTAACTACAGAGTAGATCCTTGTTCAGTTGACCTTCATCGTGAAGAGGTTTATTACACTTGTCTTCTCCGAGAACACCAACAGCAAGGAGCACCAAAAGAAAAACAGACACAGCACACAGTTCAATGCGCAGCACCATGTTGTCCGATCAGTAATACGGTCTACACTGAAATGAGCCGTATCCTCATAACCATACACCAAAATTCAATACGGTGTAACCGCCCCCAAAGATAACGTAATTAATAGAGATATATCGTGCCAGCAACGTAACCTGATGCTGTTTTATCATCACCATGATTGAGTATATAATTTGATTGGAGTCATTGACACAAACATGTACCAATATTTGTTTCAGGCAGTAGAGATTTCATACGCGACGCCTGGCTTGAGTCTGCTGGTGTTAGTGCCGCGGGGCCGGTCGCTGCGCTCGCTGTCTGCGCGCGCGGCGGCCACGACCCTGGGCGCCATCGCCGCTAGGATGAAACCTCTGCGGGTTGCTGTCTCGCTTCCAATTTACACCCTGCGTATGACGTTATTGCTGCCCAATAAGCTCCAAGCTGTAAGTCACGAATAGATGTGAAGTATAAAATCAAGTAAAGGCGATGTAACTACAAGTGCTAGGGTTATGATTGCTATTACATATTTATTTTGTATTTTATATCTTCAGATGGGTATATCGCGATTAGTGGCTTCTAATAACGAAACTGCAGCCCACGAGCTAAGGCTGTCGCATGCTGTACAACGACTGATGTTTTGGGCTGAAGCCGGGCGTAATGCATTTAAAGACGATGGTATGCATATCGATTTTTAAAACATTTGCCCAAATTTACAGTTCAAATATTTAGAGTGTCGGTGGTGTAGTGGTTAGAGCCGCTGCCTTCCGTTCGGGAAATGCAGGTTCGAACTCCACCACATTTATTCGACGCTTTTGCGAAGAAAAATATCGTAAGGAAATCAGCTTCACACTCCTGCGAGTTCACACACACTGGACTATAGCGTTTGTGTCAGTCACTAAGGCCTGATCGTCTTAATTTAGGGTGGGCTCGATCCCCTCGGTGGGGACATGTATATATGAGCCATTGATGTACATATTGACGATGAAGACATATTTTGTATTTTGATTTAATCACTGCCTTTCTTTTAAATTTTACTCCTCTTTTATTTAATTTGCCAATCAATAGCCTTTCTAATTTTATTATTTTGTTAAAGGCTTTGAGTGGGACCACAAGCCTGATTTGGAGATGTTGGTAGACCGGCCATATCTCTTTTACGTGCGCTGGCGCAACCTTACACTAATGAACGGCAATTTCGTCCTTTAAATATAAAATAATTTATGTATCGAATAAATTTCATTTAAATCAAGTATGTATTTAATTTACTCACATTGAAGTATTTGCAGTAAAATGTATTCGTCGCGGGGCACTCGTACGGCCATCATTAGTCCTGTAAGAAATTTTTAGTTATTCAGATGAAGCACTTAAAGCAATAACTTTCTGCTCACTGTCGTCACACAACACAAGGACACAAGTCTGGATAAGACAATAATAATGTACACAGGTAGTTTGTATAAAACTTATATGAGTAGACGAAATTGACGACGATGAGTTTGAAACAAAGGTATTATATACTTCGATCACAGAAGTCTGTGATCGAAGATTATATACCTAGGTACTTATGACTGGGGCGGCGGCGGCGGCGGGTCACATCAGTTAGACCTCTCTATCAGCTAAAAACATCGCCGTACTCGGCTGTGAAGTTCTTTTACGTTGGTTATTTACATAAGTACTCATAGCTACGTAATGTTCCGTGTGGTGACGGCAGAGTAGAATACATTTGTCACCAACCCCTACTCTTCCCGTGGGTGTCGTAAGAGGCGACTTAGGGACTATACATTGAACAGGGAACGGGTAGCAGCGCTTTCTGATACAGTAACCTTTTAATCTGCGATCTCCAACCCGCCTGCCAAGCGTGGAGATTATGGCAAAACCCTCCACTTAAGTGGAGGAGGCTCACAGTCCAGCAGTGGACTGTAACGGGCCGTTGTTTTTTTATTATTTGACTCATAGCTACTTGACACGGAAAGATAAAGCACGTTGTGGGCAGTTGTGGTCATTTCGTCGTCGTGATAGTACCACGTACAATGACGGCTGTCATCCTACTACTTTTTGCACAAGTGTGCCCTACTGGCATAATCTGAGATTTGAAGATACGAGTAGTGAAAGGGGAATTAGTAGGTTTAGTTATCATGAAAATTTAGATTTTTCCGTAGCCGGTGTCTACGAACCTACGAAGCAAGCACAGGGTCGCGGGTTCGAATCCCGTCCCGTTGAGTACTTGTTTGCCTTGTGTCTTGACGTTGTGTATTTATCTAATTATTACGTAATCAAGCTGTGTGATACCCATGTATTTGAAATACTCCCCCGTGTTTTAACAGGGTTAATTTTAACTCAGTGCATGCTTTTATTTCAATATATTTATTTATTTAGAATAATATCGTATTTAGATTAGACCATTTATTAAGTAAACATGCAATAACTTTAGACATGTAACAAAATTTACCTCATAGAATCTCTATGGTGGTCCCAGTAGTCCCACCCTACCCTCAGGGGTAAGGTCTCCATATGGAGCGACTGAAAGGATTAAACGTGTTTTTGGATGGATGGACGGTCGAAATTTTTCTCGTTTTATATCGACCTATATCTCTAGGGAATAATAACCCCACAAGTATCTCCACGAAAACTGGTCTTGCGCTACCCGCATCCAGCGGTTTTCTACGCCCTTCACCAGGTTGTCCTGCCCACGCTGCGTCTTCCGGTGTGTGGTCGCCATTCGAAAACTTTCCTGCCAAAGCGGTTCTCTGCGCAATACTCGTATGCCCCGCCCACTGCCACTTATGTGTTCGGTAACATTCCTTGATTCGATCTCGCAGGGAAACTTCTAACATAGCCCTCTACTCCCTCCCTTCGAGCGATCTAGTATTGTGTATCATAGTTGAAACATAATTTTAATTATAAATAAATAATAAAAACTTTATTTTCTCTAAATTACAGAGTGAAATCAGAAATTATATACATGTTTGTTGGATGTTTGTGTAGGTATGTGTTTTTGGAGGTGTTCATGAATGAAAGTTTGTAAAAAAGTTATGGAGTTGTAGGCTATAAGGTCTTCAGTGTCACAGTAATCTAAATTTAGCAGCCATAAAGTAGTTTTCTTTTTACATTCAAATTTCGTAAGTGACAAGTCTTGTATTTGGTTATCAATTTTGTATATAGAAATGGACCAAGTAAAACCTTTGAGCAAAACTAGACAGCTTGAATTGGATATTGTTTTTCCTTTTTCTGTACATTAGTGAGTTATGTAATGGGACTTCGGAGTGATGTTTTAAAATAGTATAACGTACGATTCGTAAGGTAGTCTTTAAAAAGTTGGAATCGAGTGTTTCTAAAGATTTTCTTATTTATTTACAAGCAAGGGGATGGAAACCGTATCAAAAGCTTTCGATCCAGAAAAATTGCTATGCTTTATTATTATCTAAATTGTGGACTATAGTTGGTTAGCTCATTGACAGCATCTGAGGTAGATTTAGCTTCACGAAAACCGTATTGTGTTGTTTATTATTCTTTCTAGTATTTTATCACCACTTTTGTGTACTGGTGTGACGAGATTTAAAAAAAAACATTGTAAAAATACCACTAGAGAGAGACAGGTTGCATATATATTATAAGTTATCGGCGGGACAAGGATATTTCTATGTTCTATTAACAGGTTAGAGGATAATATTATATTATCCCAGCCTAATCAACGGCGCAATTTCGTTTTAAGTTGAGGATAAGTGTTCCTATTTCACTATTATCAGTAGGGAGTAAAACAATTGATTGAGTCGATGTAATAATAAAGGTAGATAAGGTGGGTGGCGGAACAGTAGAATTTGTAGTAATTTTTTCTGCCAGTGATTTTCATAAATATTAGCAAAGAAATTATTTATGTCATTAAGAGATTAGATTGATGTTTTGAGTTCTGTAACTTTATTTTTAGGTTTTGATCTGTTTGTTGAATGATATAATAATAACTCTAATATGGTTGTGGTAAAGTACAGTGCACCTATGTATGGGATGCGCTCATAGTGGTCGATAGGCGCACCGTCGTCGTCATAGAAAATACCAATAAAGAATAAACTTTGCCCGGCTCTGGTGGAACGGAAACGAGATACTACCTACTTACATGATTATTAATTTAATTTTAAATTATGTATGTAAGTATTTTAATTCAACTATCTTGCTTAACCTGTTTCGGTAGTATCGATAATAAGCTTATGTGTCCGACTATATACATACTCGTATAGGCAGTAAAATTGACGCTAGACACTTCAGATTAGTAACTATTTAGAACTTTAGAAGTAAGATTTGTGATGGTGGAATGTCCCCACATATTTATTCCTCTAAACCTGAGTTTAAACGACTATGAGTGATTAGACTAACGAGTTATAAGTTACATACGACTCTACGATGCCATTGGATTTTTTATTTATTTCAATCCCTTATCTAAGGCCCAGAAACATAGTTTATTAGAATAACAACACTGCTTGCGTGCGTTCGCCCTCTATTCGGCATCCATGTTGCTACTATTATTTCTCTCTCTCCAACCCGTGGTTCACCCCATTAGTCCACCTGGGTGTACTTCTGTGCCCCGGGGCGATTTCATTTGATTTCTACTTAGTACCTACTTAGCATTATCTACTTAAAATTATAAAAAAACAATTTCTATTGTAATGTACCTTTTCAGCTTAGGTTATACACCTTACCTATTTAGGTATAATAGTAGTAACAAATTATTCTGAGGTCTTGAGTTTTTCGTTTTGCTAGGGAAATATGCATTCAAATTCAAATGCATCAAGTGCAAAACATAATTTACTATGATTCTTAAGCTTTTTCGTACATTTATCTATCTATTATAAGTTATCTATCATAAAAAGCCAATAAAATAAAAACGAAAATTATTAAAAATATATAATTATAAGCGCAAAAACATAAATATTTAAGTAAATGTATAAAAATATATTACGTGAAGAAACAATACTAAATTAACTTAATTTAGGCTTACATTTTTACAAAGTGCATGGTGGTCGTAAAATGATAAGAAGTCAGTTCCCATTTCTCTTACAATTATGATTGATTAGACTAGTTGTGAATACTTCATGTGTATTTTGGAATACTGCTTCCTGGAAATAAGAGAAAAAAGGAAATTAAAATGTGCCAATTATTTAGAACAGAAAGTAAAAAATGATTAAAAGATACGAATAGGTACCCATGAAGTTATTAACTATAAGCTAACTGAAAGAGTTACTGAAAGTCGATCCCTGCTGGTGTTCTCAATAATAGATTATTTTTGTTATGCAGATATTTATTAGGACTGAACTATAAAGTGAAATTACATTTTTAACATTCTTATCTGACACTGTCGTCGTCGTAAATACTCGTTGACTAGTACCATAACATTATAATACTCAACTATTAGCCCATCAGGTCACATGACCCCCCCCCCACAAATAAATGCACACCAATATGCATATAGATCAAATGATTCTCTTATGAGCTCCATCTAACAAAATTTATTTTCATTAGTAACATAATTAGGTAGCACATTATATTACAGAGTAGGTACAGTTAATTATTTTCACTCAACATACTTTCAAGTCGCCTTTAGTCAAGCACTAATTCTACAAATGACTATCAAGGGTAGAAATTACTAATTCCATATTATCCGTTACTTTTTCTAAAAGCGCTTTAACATTTTCCATACCGGCGGCGGGCCTGCTCAAAAAATGAACTTTACATGCCAGTAGGTAAACTGTACCATTTACGGCGTAAGTACGATTTCTTTAAATAATTTCAACTAGACCAGACCATTAGTTGATAAAAAAAATATCATCTACGACGGGTCCGGCACGCCATGCCGCATCGAACCCATCGTAATCTTATGAGATCAATTGTTTATGGCATTGGCAGCTTATGAAATTGAAACCTCGATAAATCGAACGTCTATGTAATCGAAGCTTTAGCAAATTCACAGATGTGATATCGAAAGCAATCTGTTATCTAAATAACGAAAAAACGTTCGGAGGTTATTCAGTCCGTGATACTAAATTGTTGTTCTAGAACTTTACCAAATCTCAAAGTTTATTACTTATTTTCTTTATACAAACATTATTAAAGGCTTCAAATTCAAAAGCTTTCAATAAAAATGATATCTGAAAACGAGGCGTTTTTACAATTTATATCATTTGTAAAATTTGGTGTTTCCTCTCTGTTGGTAATTGTAGAATTAGTTATTACTTGACTTATCTGAACCTCGTGAGCGGATGGGCTAAGGATCTTACTATATAGGCTAGCAAATTTAGAGGTATATTGTAAGCAGAAATACCTTCCAATTAACATTATGTCCATAATTATATGTCAGTGACTACTTATCAGTTATCACACAGTTTTATAATTTAAACATTACATTATTTTAAAATTTTAACAGTGTAATATTATAATAGTATAATATTGAAATAGGTAGGTAGTGTAAGTAGCGAATTTATTTTTTACAGAAAGCAATTTGGTGTACATATTTTATGAATTGGACATTTTGTTCAATATAATAAATATTTCTTAAACAACACATGAAAGAAAAGATTTCCTCATAGTCATCTAAAATACATAATTAACTAGCATAACTTCTTATATTCCTACTTCACAAAAATTATTCTTACTTTTATAAAAGAAAATAAAAAAAGCAGTTGACAAATTAAGCTACCGCCAAGTGATTGTGTTAGATATTAGAGAAGCGTCCACACAAGGCATTGACCAAATTCACAAGTAATAAAGTATTCTACACACGTCTAGGCTATGCTAGCTTTCTAGTTGAGTTTCTCATACTTTTTTACAAACTTTTCACTTATCTACCTATATCATAAGTTTTGTTTTGGTCATTAACTAGATAGTTATGCTAAGTAATAGACACAACATTTGATAGTGGTAGAAGACCAGAAAAATGTTACAGTTACCTGTTATAACTGAAAAACAAGATAAAGCAACTTGTGAGTTAAGCCATATCAAGAGATATTTTATGGCTTCTAAATAGTAACAAAATTAATCAATTTATATAATAACATTTCTGACCAAGAAATTCAATGTATTTACAGAGTAATCAAACCAATCAATAATTCTTAATACATTAATAATATTATTAGTGACCCACAGTTATTGTCCTTGCATGAGATCACTTTGCATAGTTTAGGCAGTTTAGGTAATTTAATTAGTGTTGGAATGTCCAACACTTTTTAAAGAAATACAGACAAACACTGGTATTCATCAATTAATACTTAATTTTGAGGAAAACTCACTTGGGTAGGTAGGTATACATTAACCTTTAGATTTTAACAGAAATAAAAAAAGGAATCCTACACTAACCAAAAGCCTGTTACATTACTATTAAAAATAAATGTTAAATATATATTTGGACAGAAACAAATGTATTATTTTATTTTTTTAAAGTAAAAACAGGCGCTTCCCATTTTGTGTATTTAGTCCCAATATGATAGCACTTATACATAAAAAAAATATTACATGGTCTGTGTATTACCTTTTGATGACACACTTATAGTTCAAGCATATTGTATAAGAGTTTACGGTCCTAGTTTAAGAATATAATATGCAAATTATTTATTTCAAAACAGCAACTAAATTAGTGTTGTAGCAAGTATGAACTTTTAGATTTGGATTGGTGTAAACCTATTCTACAATATTTAAAAATATGGGAAGCACCATACTATATTTTAAAATGGATGCTCCACTCAATTTATCACTATAGATAGCCTAGGTGGGCTACTTTGGGATGTCTAATAAAAAAAAGTATTGTTTCTCTTTTGATGAACTCATTTGAGTTTTTTTTTTATGTAGACTTGTTAGTTACCTATTTTATTTAAAAGAGAAGCACCAGCTCTCCAAGTTTGGTTTATAATCACTAGTGAAAATATTGATGTTGTATTGTGTTATTTTAAAAGTTTCTAAATTATCATAGAACAACATAATAAATTATTATTTATTTACTCATGTAAAAACACACTATTCACGTACATGTATAAAAATCATGTATCATTCAATAATAAATGATTAACACCATCAAAACAATCATATTCAGACATCCCAAATTTCCCAGGCAATAAGCTTTCACCGCCACAGTACACTTCTTAAAAATCTAGATTAGTAACAATAGTCATACTTAAGAATCTGAGTAAATTAAAATGTTTGCTATTTAAATAATATTTGTAAATGGTTGGTGGTAAAGGTATGTATGTATGAATGTTTACTACTTAAGTCAGGTTAGATTATTTAGACATGAAGAGAAGAAAAACCAAGTACCTAAGCTTAATGAATAATGAGATGTTTTTATTTATTTTTGAATTTTGACATGTGTACAAACTATAATGAATAAATTATTATTTTATTATAGCTGCAATAATAACCGATACTAACAATATTTTTTATAGTTACCATCAGGAAAAAATAGCAGATATTTAGGTATTTATGTATTCGGGGAATCAGTTACATAATTTTTTTATATTGATTTTGGGTAAGGATGTTTCACATTTTAGAAATTCTTCTTTCAAAACAAATTATAAATGATATGAATCAAGAGTAGAAACTAAAGATAAAAACATGCTTAGTTTGATTGGTATTTTTATGATTGGTAGATTAGATAGGAACTAATCATAGCACAAACTCATACTTAACATCCTTAATTCAAATCACTCTGAAGTTTTTTTTTATCGCATTGGGTAAAAAGACAGTCATACAGGAAGCGAAGAATAAATAATAATGACTAACACAGAGTAGAACCTCAATTTGCCGAGGTGTCTTATGATACTGTTATAAAGAGGAATTAACGTTTTGTAACAGCTACTAATATTGTTAATGGGAAATTCCGTAATTGACCCCACCTGTGTTGAGGCCGGTGTTCTCGGAGGCGCCGGGCGGAGGCGGCATGGCAATGGGCGGCGCCTGGTCGCCCGCAGGCCGGCCCTCGCTGCCCGGCTGCACCGTCACCGCGTGCACGCCATCCGAGTCGTCGCGCTCCAGTGTGTGGTAGTCTCCCGACTCTTCGGGCGGGCGCGGCTTGCACTTCCCGCAGCAGCAGTTGCAGCAACAGCACAGACAGCAGCAGAAGTAGCAGCCTGTGAGGATGCCGCACACGATGAACAACGCTTTGCACCAAGTGCTTGTCACTACGAAGTAGGCGTTGACGTTTTCTTCGCCGAACTGTTCGGCTATGTACAGCCCGAGAGAGCCGTAATTGTCGTAAATATTCCTCTTTGTCGCATCGCTGAGTATGGTGTGGGCACGATTCACCTCTTTAAACTTGTCTGCGGCCTCTGGATTGTTGGGATTTTTATCGGGGTGATACTTTAACGCCAATTTTCTGTAGCTTTTCTTGACGTCGTCTGCAGTTGCTGTTTTGGGGACTTGCAGTATTTGATACAGGCTGTCACCAGCCGTTGATAATTTCCTTTTATCCATGGTTATGAATATGATATCCTAGATAACCAGTAACACTATGAAACCACTGAAAATACTTGAGGTAAACGAAATTTTAATAATCCAAGCAAGACAAACTAACTGACTGTCGACTGATAGGTAGATGTGACACACACACACACACACACATACACTAATACATGCTCAGTATAGCCATATATTGAAAAATAAGATAAACCTGTCCTGTTTGGTATGAATGTTTATTTCTTTCTTGATTGGGTTCTTCTTTCTTTCTTGTAAAAATTTTGAACGAAGACGTTTTAGTGCTATTTATTTTTTTCATTATTTTAAAGTTAGTTTGTCTTATAGTTATTTTTTTAATAATATGCAAAATACTACAAGGTATTAATGGTCACACTTGTATCGTCCCTATGCCATAAACTACACACATTTATTTTTCTTTTATTTTAACCATAGTGAGTAAAATACACTTCCAAACCAGCCTGCTTTCAGAGACGCGCTAAAATCGATTTTAGCGCACTCAAAGCGCGTACCAAATTACTGTCAGCAGGCGAAACCCACGAAATCAATGCGAAACCCATACAACCCGCTCCACACCTTCCGATCCTACATCGGACAATGTATAGGGCAACAGGTCCTAGTTAGTTAGGACATCGGACAGTGTGTAGGGAATGAGGATTTCCGATTTAGGACGTAGGATCGGAAGGTGTGGAGCGGGTTAACAATCTGATCGCTGACGGCGTAGACAGATTCGAAAGTGATTTAAGCGCGTATCGGAACGCGGCCTACTAACCTTAGTGAGCACATCACTAATCTTCACCTCACTCTGTTCGTTTCTTGATTTCTTCCGTTCAGTCGTTCATTCAGTATGCGACATGTTCCTTAAAAAATTTTCGTCTCGTCTGTCTGTCTATGGTTCAGTGTCGGTGCATTCGCGCACACAAACACGTTCACATAATACGTATATCGTGGTCACCGTGGAATATTTTTAATTTTCTTACACCGGCCGGTTTTAGCAAGGAAGTAAACAAAAAGTAGGTAGGTAAGTACCTAAGTAACTTTCTGTAAATAATACGCTTATTCAAAAACATGGTAAAGATAACGTTTAGGATATATGATAATTTATTGGTCATTTACGTTTTTTGCCCGTATCGCTACCTACCGTACGAAACACTTATCGTCCGACCTTGAAATTTGGCCACTTACCTACCTATCGTTAAAAATCTGAACGATTAGGTACCTATTTTATTTGTGCATATCCATTTCGTTTATTGCTATCACTCATTAGGCCAAAAATAATAAATTATAGGAACCATTTACGTGGGTATTATGGCGAAGAACAGTGCCTACGCTCGGACCACCAGCTGATAAAGTAATAGGTAGTTTAAGGTACTATTCCTTGCATCGCGATCGATCGCAGCCGCGTGCGGACTACGACTGTCGTCAGTCGCTCGCGACAGTATGAAAATGTTGGCAGGCACCGCTTCCGAGGCCCGCGACAGACGCGCGACGAATGTCGTGAGCCGCGCGCGGCCGTGTCTCAAAGCTAGCCGGTGTTGTTCGTCAGTTCCGTGTCTACCGAAGTCAAAATCATGGTCGAAGTGCTAATTGACATTCTTGAAGCAGTCATCCTCCTCTTCTTCTTCAAGAATGTCACACACGTCTAGAGGGAACTGACGAACAACACCTACTAACTTCGAGATACGAAATTTGTTGGCCGCGCGCGTCTGTCGCGGGTCACGGGTCGCGGGCCTCGGAAGCGGTGCCATACATTTTCATACTCTGACTATTGTCGCGAGCGACCGACACAGTCGTAGGCCGCGATCGATCGCGATGCACGGAATAGTACCTTTAATCTGAACAATCTTCATATTTCTAAATTAAGGTACACCTATAATTATGTTTGTTAGCATACGATTGATGTTTTTAACAGTTTTTATTTCATTGCGTTTTCTTGATTATCAGCACAAAAACTTATTTTAGAAACCGTAAACTGAGGTTACTTTGTCCAAAAAAGTAACGCATTTAATACCTAAGTAATATTATTTTTTCCAATAAGTAGTAGGTAGGTACTTCGATCATTCGAGGACATTGCATGATTTATGGTCCCGGATCTTTTAACAGTTATACAATTAACTAGGTATCAATTATGAAAAAGCTAGCTAAACATTATTGTAAAGTATTATATATCCCACCAAAAACATACATGTGAAATGTGTGCCAAGTTCAAGTAAGTGCTTCGCCAATAAAAGGTGTGATATCTTATGGGTACCAAGTTCTATATAAGTTCCTTAAATCATTGCTATAAGAAAGAAATTGCTTTAAAAAATATGTGTGTTAAATTACTTGCTACTAAACGGCGGCGTACCAATCTTGTCAAGTTTTCACTAATTTTCTTATTGTTAATACAATTTATTTAGTTAAGTAAGTTCACTATTAAAACTTGCCAAATATCGCCGTAAAAAAAAACTACTAGTACTTAACCATTAAAAAGTTTCACTATCGTCAAACCAAACCTCGTCACCAACTGTAGGTACTGTATTCGACATATCATAACAAATTAAAAAAAAAAACAAACTCGAGGAGTTTACTAGTACCCATTAAAGACATCCATTATCCAGCTCTTGGCTCCATCATAAGATCCTCATCACCACCTGCACTGTATTCGACTCATAACAAATTAAATGAGCCCAAACTTGAAGGGCTTACTAGTAAAGTAACCATTAAAGAGTTCCACTATTAGCTTCTGGCTCCATCATCAGAACCTCGTTACTAAATGCACTGTATTCAACTTATCATAACAAATCAAAAGAACCCAATCTCGAGGAGTTTACTAGTAGCCATCAAAGAGTTCCACTATCCAGCTCCTGGCTCCATCATCAGACCCTCGTTACTAACTGCGCTGTATCGGACAAATTAAAAACCCTCTAATATTTAGAGGTCAGTGGCTTTACCTGTACACACTGTGAACTACTTCGATATCTGACGCCCAAAAAACGATGGCGAGAACTTTTTACTACAAAAATACCTCTTAGGGTCAAAGTAACCTCTTTACTAGCTACCAGTTGACTGACCCTATCGTAGTATCTATACCCTGTTTCAGATAACATTGGAAAAATCTTTTATAGGATACATTTCCCTTCAAAAATTCAAAATTCAAATTCTTTATTGCATACCATGTGTACATTTCAGGTGGTAAATAATAATAATACTCGTAAAGTTCTTAAAAACATGGACCCTGTCGGGCATAACAACATAAGGAGACAAAAAATATAAAAAAAACTTAAAGCTAACTTAATTGTAATATTATAATCCGTGCTCTTAGAGTATCCGGACAGTTATTTTTATAGTTCACAGTCGAAATATTCATTTAATGTATAAAAAGTTTTATCAATTAGGCGGTTTTTTAAATTTGTCTTAAACTTTATTATATTTTCTTCATCACGCAGTATTTTTGGGAGCTTATTATAAATTTTTGCTGCCATAGAATATGGTCCTGAATGGACCATTTTCATTGTAGAATTTGGTAGGGCCAATCTACTTTGTGGTCTTAGATTTGATGGGCGTGTGTATATTGGGAACATGTGAATATTTTTTTTCACAAAGATACAGATTTCTAAGATGTATACCGAGGTTAGTGTTAATATATTGTATAGTACGAAAAATGATTTACAGCTTGTTTCTGAGTCTATGTTGGCTATTATTCTAATGCATCTTTTTTATAAGCGGAACAAGTTATTTACGTTTGTGCTGTTTCCCCATAGGATGATGCCATACTGGAGCCATGAGTGTGCATATGCGTAATACGCTGTTAGGGCCGTTTTTACATCAGTACATTTTTTTAGCTCGTAAAGTGCATACGTGAATCTTGATAGTTTAGAAGAAATTTTTGCTATGTGGTCTTTCCAATTAATATTACCATCAATATTGATACCTAGTAGAGGGTATGTTGGGACACATTCTAATTTAATGTTTTGGTAGGAGTAGTTTATTTCTAAGGGGATTTTTTGTTGGGGCTTAAATTGCAAGAGTCTAGTTTTGGAGAAGTTGATTTGCAGATTGTGTTCATTAAGCCAACTGACTATTTGAGTAATTGTTGAGTTTAAAGAGGAATGTAAATTTATGGTACTCTGGCAAGGAATTACTATTGATATGTCATCTGCAAATAAGGTACTTGACTGTTCTATTATTTTTGGTAAATCATTTATATATAGCAAAAACAGAATACAGCCTAATACACTACCTTGAGGTATAGATTTGGTGGCCTGAGCTTTGAGTGATCTGACATTATTTATTTCACCAGTTAATCGATCATAATGCTCTATTTGAACATGCTGAAACCTATCCGCAAGATACGATGCAAACCATTTCTGGGCGATACCTCTGATGCCTATCCCATACAATTTTTTGAGCAATATTTCATGTAGTACCCGATCATAAGCTTTGCTCATATCAAGCAAGATACCTACGGCATATTTTTTGTTGTTTATTATATTTAAAATTTCTGACATGTATTTAAAGACGGCTAAAGATGTTGAACGATTTTTCCTAAATCCATGCTGAGAATCATTAAATATGTTATATTTTTCACAGTATGAATATAATCGGTTTGCCATAGCAGTTTCGAAAATTTTAGCGAAAGTGGGTAAAAGAGCTATTGGTCTATAGTTTGTGCAGTTAGTTTTATCACCTTTTTTGTATACTGGTTTTATAATAGATAGTTTCAAAAGGGCGGGGACAATTCCCTCAGCAAACGACTGGTTAATTAAAAACGATAAAATTGGGGCAAGAATATCTGTGCATTTTTTAATAAGTACCGGCGGCAATTCATCATGACCAAAGCTTCTTTTGTTTTTAAGGTCTCTTATGATTTTATGAATTTCCTGTGTAGTAGTGGGTTTAAGATACATAGATTTTTCAGAGGGCTCCATGACTGGTCGCCCTTTTGGCGGAGAAGAACTGTTGGAGTCTGCTACAGACAGGAAAAAGTTATTAAATTTATTTGCTATCGTAAGAGGGTCCTCTACATTTTTGTTTTGTATGTTAAGTGTAATATTGCGTTTTTCTATTTTTGTAGCTTTATTTGTTTGCTCTTTAATCAGTCGCCATGTGGCTTTCATTATATTATCAGATTTTTTAATTCTTTTCATATTTTGTATTCTTTTTGAAGTCTTAACTGCTCTTTTCAATAATCGTTCATACTGTTTGTAATGTTCTTTAAGAATTTCACTATCGGTTTTGTTTATCAAAATTTTTAAAAGCCTTTTATTTTTACATGATTGTTTTATACCTGTAGTTAGCCAAGATTTTTTGTTACTATTTTTGTATTTTATTTTTACTATTGGAATGCATTTATTTAAAGTCGATACTAGTGCGTAATTAAATGTATTATAATTTTCGTCTACATTTTTATTTAAAGTGATTAATTCGCTAAAGTTTATTTTCTTTAATTCAGATATAAAATGTTCTATATTATGATCATTAAATAGTCTTTTTTTCATATACCAAGTTTTGCAAGTATTTATCTGTTCGTTGGGAATATTAATGTGTACACCTTTATGATCTGAAAATCCATATTCGTGACCAAAAACATTATTATTATTAATTTTAAAGTTAGTAAAAATTAAATCAATACAAGTTTTACTAGTTTTTGTTATTCTTGTAGCCTCTTTTACGTGTTGATGAAAGTTGTAGCTTTGCATTAAATTTAACAGGTTTGTCGCTGGCGTAGAGTTTACCAACATATCTACATTGAAGTCCCCCCCTATGATTATATTTTTCTTTTTATATCTTTTTTGTAAATGTTGCATCAGTTTCGACAGTGAATCATAAAAAATGTTAGGCATTCTTGTATGATCTGGCCAATAGATTTGTATTAAAACTAATTGAAGCTTAGGGATTTCTATGGCACATGTTTCAAAAATGTATTCTATGCTCATGTTTTTGATGTCTTGTAGTTCAGTAAACTCTAGGTCTTCTTTAAGTAATATGCATACTCCACCTCCTGCATAGTTAGACCTACAGAAATGAGATGCGAGTTTGTATCCGTCAACGCGCATGAGGTCTAGTTTTGATGGGGATATCCACGTTTCTGAGAGGCATATTGCTTGTACACTATCTTCGTTAACGGCAGCTTCTATTAAATGTTGTTTATTATTCAGGCTATGGATATTTTGGTATAATATCTTAAAGTAATTATCGAAAAAAATCTGAGGTGTTATTTATCTTTGGTAATGTTCTGGTAGGGCTGGGAATAATTACAAATTCAGTGTTCAAGGTGGCTTGACGGGTAGCGGTGGTGTTGGTATAATTATTTGTTTCATTTGTATCAGGTTTGTATTCTTTACCATCAATAAATAGTCTATTGTTAATGATATTTGCTCGTCGCCCTTCATTTCTGGCTTCTATTAGGATTTCTACCAATTTTTTTCTGTTTCGTAAAGCGTCTTCATCTAGTACCTCACATACACCCAAACCTGTATTTTTGAAGAGCCTTTTGTATTGCAGTATTTGTCTGGTTAGATTTTTACTTAAAAACTCTATTTTTAGTGGTCTTCTGTAGCCTTTTTTTCCCAGTCTCTTTATATCTTCAACATATCCTTGTATGTTTATATTGAGTATTTCTTGGAATACATAAACTACTCTTTCATATAGTTGGATATTATTTTCACCTTTTGTCTCTTCCAAGCTTCGATCATAGACATTTCCAGACAGGTATGTCAATCTCGATTAGCCGACAAGTGTGAATCACGAATAACCTTTTTCTGCGATACATACGAGGAGGGATCAAAAAGTAGTGAGAACGACATACTCCTTGGTAAGAAAAAAAATACTGGCTGGCATAGCTCAGATACATATTTGTAATATTAATAAAGAAAAAAATCTTCGATTCTCTTTTGTTTTTTTATGAATGTAGTCATTTGTTTGCTTCGTGTCGGAACGTGTTCTCGAAAATGGAGAAAAACGAAGTGCGAGCCGTTATTAAATACCTCTGTTTAAAAAAGTTAACGACTCAAGAGATTCATTGCGATTTGGAGGCAACATTAGGAGAGTCTGCTCCGCCGTATTCCACTGTCGCAAGGTGGGCTTCTCAATTTCAAGTAGGGAGAACGAGCACGGAAGACGAACATCGTTGCGGCCGTCCATCGACGTCAGTCACCCAAGAAAATGTTGCGAAAGTCGAGAAAATTGTATTGAGCGATCGAAGAGTTACCATCCGATACTTAATTCAAGAAACGGGCATTTCATATGGAAGTATTAAATCCATATTGAAACAATCTTTGAATATGAGAAAAGTTTCCGCAAGATGGGTGCCGCCGACAGTCAGAAACAAAATCGACTTGACATTTCGAAGACATTGTTGGACAAGTTTCAAGAAGATTCTGAGAACTTTTTGTCTCGTTTCGTAACAATTGACGAAACATGGGTCCATCATTTTGATCCTGAGACAAAACAGCAATCTTCGCAATGGAAACGGCCATCATCACCGACCCGAAGAAGTTTCGTGCCGTGGCATCGGCTGGCAAGGTTATGGCCTCAATATTTTGGGACTCAGAAGGGATATTGTTGATTGATTACCTGGAGCGTGGAACCACTATTACAGGCCAATATTATGCAGCTTTAATTCCCAAGTTGAGGAATGCCATCAAAGAGAAAAGGAGAGGGAAACTTCGAAGGGGCGTGCTGTTTCATCACGACAACGCACTCGCGCACAGGTCGGCAGTTGCGATGGCTGCCATTCAGCAAGCTGGCTTCGAATTGGTTGACCACCCCCCTTATTCACCAGATCTGGCGCCTAGCGATTTTTATCTGTTCCCCAAATTGAAAGAATACTTAAGGGGAAACAGGTACGAAGACTTATCGTCTGAGGTGAGGTGATGAATGCCGTGGAGAGCTTTTTGCAGGACCAAAACAAAACTTTTTTTTTAAAGGGATTGAAGCCTTGGAAAAGCGCTGGACTCGGTGTGTAGAGAGACTCGGAAACTATGTAGAAAAATAAATTATTAAGTTATCAATAGTCATTATCATTCTCACTACTTTTTGATCCCTCCTCGTATTTTGTCTTCTTTCCAATGTTAACTGAAAAGAAGGTTAGGTACCGTGCGTGAGGTCGGTTCCGGTCGCGTCATGCAATATAGAAAATACAACCAATTTTTTTAAAAAGAACTTTAGATAAGACCAAGTGAAGAGAAGGCCTAACACAGTAGAACACAAATGAATGAATGACCGACTGAATTTGAATGATATAGGTTTTGTTTCATAATATAGGTAAATAAGAAGCAGAAAAGAACTTCGAAGATGCTTTGGTGCACCACTGTATCAGCGTAGTAAATAGTTTTGACAAGAACTTTGTAGTACTTATTAGTTGATTTCATAGTAGGTATGTAATAGCCAGCCACTCACTAGCCAGCATATCAAAATTATAAGAAACTGCTGACCGTAACAACGTAAGAACTGCCACAATTTTTGAAGTTATTATTTACAATTAAATAAAAAACAAACACTTTTAATTTTGAAACACTGCTCCGAAGGTACAAAAGCGATCAGGTACATAATTACTTTACCAAAATGACTACCGCCCCTGTCGTGGTCAGTCTGCGAATGAGCCTCTCGTAGCATTAAAGCGAGTGTCCAACCGCAAGTGCTGGCTACACTGTACCTACATTCACCTGTTTGTCTTACTTACAGAAACCAAAAATGGAAAACTTGGAGTTAGTGTCGTCTACCAAAATCTTTGGAGGTTACCAAAAGGTATACTCTCATGAATCCGCAGAGTTGGTTTGCAAGATGAACTTCTCCGTTTACTTGCCACCACAAGCCGAGGGCGGCGACGCCAAGCTTCCAGTTGTCTTCTACCTCTCGGGACTTACTTGCACTGAACAAAACTTCATTACAAAGTCCGGTTTTCAAAGGTAGGTACCTAGCAGTGGCGAAGTGTGAAATTTTGACAAAGGTAAACCGGAAGAGCGCGGCCTACCTAACTAAATGACATGCTTTTTGTTTTCAAAACTGTGAGTTTGGAAAATGGAATTCATCGCTACACAAGTAGTCAGTTGATCAGCAATCCATATGAATTAATGCCATAATAGCATACAGAACTCACAACACTCACTCAACAACTTACCGTATTGAACAGATCGTGAAAAACACAGTAAAAACAACAATTTCACTGTTTACAAACAAGCACACACTAAATTGGCGGACACGTACTTACTAATTAAATGTATTGTATCACTTTACTTCCCCATATAAATCCTAATTTAACCAATCACACAATTTCGACCCCGCGATGTATTTTCTTACTGCAACTCTTCTTTTTTAATTTTGCTATCTTATCAATTCCTCTCTCGCGTAATGCGTTAGAAAGAGAAAGAAATTATAGGAAGCCGACCCGTCTCGGCTTCTATGGCGCCATTTTATGGGTGTGTTTCAAATCACAGCGCCGGCAACATGCGCGTGAGAAGGCAAATATGGAAGTAAACCCTTGGAGCGCCAGAGACAGAGTATACGGCAATTCACGAACTCGGTCGGTCGTGCGACTCGTGCGTGATCGAATGAATATACATTGACGTGCTTGTAGATTTGTATTAAAAAAAGCAATGTATCTTGCGCTCGCGTGTACGTAAATTACTATCAGCATTAGAGGCTGTTGGAGCGGATTTTCGAAAGGTAAGCCGAGGGGAATCGGCTTGTATGGACTATGGACCCTTCGCCACTGGTACCTAGCTATTTCACATCTTCAGTTTATTTAATTTGGTATGTACTGTTATGCACAGTCGACCGAAACACTGGTCTAAGGTTGAATGTCATTTGAAGTCATAGAACAACAGAGAATATTTTTGTTTGCAGATCGATCTATCAGATACCGTGTTGATTTTTCGAGTTATTCCTGTCTGTCCCCGAATCTATCATCATTCGGGGACAGACAGGAATCAAACAATTAAAATTTCCTGTTAGTCCCCAAATATGGATAGACAAACAAGAATAGGGAACATGCATAAAAAAAAAACGATTTTTCTCATAATTCATCTGAAAGTATACAAAAATAGAATACTGACAGTCAAAAAATAATCGAAATTGATCGAAAAACAAACTAGTTACAACATTATTAAACAAATATAATATATGTCCCTCTTTACGAAAACAAATTTTTCTATAGCGGATGTATGGCCCGCGACACATGTCTCGTCGGACCTCTTTGTCTAACCATCAACTTTGAAGACATAACTTTGTAGCAATATATTTGGAAAATTATTTTTTATGTGTTTATCTGGAAATCTTTCATTCATTAATCGTAATATTTCAAAATATTACGATTAATGAATTTTCTCCGACACGCTCGAAAATGTGATCATTACTGCCAAAAATACGCGAAGTAACTCATTTTTGGACTTAAGTTACTTTGCTGGCCTAGGCATTTGCCAGTAACTTTCGTCTATATATTTCAATATATTTGAGTCTTTAAACAGCATACTCTTATGTTCTAAATTAAAATGAATCGTACACAAATCGCAGGGATCGGAGTTGGCTGTATGCTCTGTATCATCTGTATGACACTGGCATGGTAACCATGGTATTACATCTCCGAAAAATTGATATCCGAATTTCAATATTCCGTAAACGATTCGTACTTTTGCAATTTCCATATGTATGACTTGACATATTGTTAAATCACCGCAATATCACTTTACAGAATTTTTTTACTTATTACCTTAAATTCACTCGTCCATTTTTAAATGCCAGACAATTTATTTCTTTTTTACTTATTACCTTAAATTCACTCGTCCTTTTTTTAAATGCCAGACAATTTATTTGACATATGTTTGGCATTCCGAAGTATCATTTTTCCGAAAGCTTATTTGTCAGCTATATTAAACTACCTAATTACCTACTTAAAAAAGGCAACATTTCATAACTCCGAATATTTTTTACCCGAATTTTAATAGGCCGAAAACGTTTCACAGAATTTTTAGCTCCCATTTGTATTATTTTCCAGAACATCATAATCCTATAAATACAGTAACCAGAAGTACTTCCCAGAATAACTATAACCATATTCTTAAAACAACATTTTTTTGTTTGCTAGCTTCCATATATTCCATATATTTTCATTTTCCATAAGTTTTAATAACCGAAGTTACTATTTCCAGAAGTTTACATGTTAAAATCATGTTTTGATGTCATTAACTAATGCTCAAAATCAGGGCGGGTGCGAGCGTAGCGAGCACGGGAGTTCGGGGCACCCCGACTTTGCGAGCTCGGCTCCCTCCGCCATACCCTTCGGGGTTAGGTTAGGTTGCCTGCTTGCAGGCATGCAATATTACTAGGTATTTCTAGTTATAACAAAGGCATTTAGTAAAACTAGTTCTAACTAGGGAAAACGCGTTCTATTTAAAAACTGGTTTTAACTGTAACATAATGCATCTCTGCATGCTTCCATGCTTGGGTAAAATAATTATGTGGAATTCTGAATTATCTGGAAAAAGTTTCTTCGGAGATCCATCTTTGTGGTAAATCAAAACAAAGGTCAATTAAATAGAAAATGAAGCAAACATCTAGAAAATACTAATATGGGAAAAATAATTTCGGTAAATAATTAATTGGGAAGGTGAAAAAAATGCAAATAGTTTTCGATAATAATCGGTTTTAAAAAATACGGACAAAATTATGTGGAATTCTGAATTATCTGGAAAAAGTTTCTTCGGAGGTCCATCTTTGTGGTAAATCAAAACAAAGGTCAATCAAATAGAAAATGAAGCAAACATCTGGGAAATACTAATATGGGAAAAATAATTTCGGTAAATAATTAATTGGGAAGGTGAAAAAAATGCAAATAGTTTTCGATAATAATCGGTTTTAAAAAATACGGACAAAAGATAGGTGACCATTATATCATTATATTACTCGAAAAGCATAAAACGGAGAAAAGAAAATCCGCCTTGTACCTAATATAATGGTAAATCGAAGTATCGGACAAGTAATAAAATGTTTAATGTTATGACGGATTTTCAATAGGTAACCCACTGGCATAGAACAGAAAAAAAAGAAAAGCATTCAATATGGCGGTTAGTAATTTTCGTCTCTTTTATTTTTATCGTACTAACTTATTTATCATGATGAAGTTAACTAATAATTGAATTAGGGAAATATTATAACAATGAATGGTTCAAGAAGTTAAAGTGAAGGTTAAAGTGATAACGATTAGAACTTATAAGTTTAGTACGGTACAAGAAGACATCTAAAGGTAGGCCTACCACAATATTTTTAGAATTTTACAATTTCCTCGCATATTTCAGAGAAAAGAACTATACAAGCCTCTGCCGCAATAACTCTTGCTGGACTCGTAATGTACTATTAAATGTACTATTAAAAAAAAAATGTGCAAAATTTTCTGTTCTCATTGAATTTAAATAACTTTGGTTTTAATAATACCGTTTAGTGTGTGTTCGGGAATAAGAAAAAAAAAACGTAAGCGATTCAGATGTTGTTGTTGTTGTGTGTTTTTTTTTTGCTGTGGTTTAGACATAAGAGAAAAATAGGTTAAAGCTTAGGGTTAAAGATTACATAGGTTAAGACTGAATTATTAAAGAAAGCTGTGATATTTTAATATATCATTATAAACATCTGAATCGCTTACATTTTTGTGTCTTATTCCCAAACATACACTAAGAGTTATTATTAAAACCTGAGTTATTTAAATTCAATGAGAACAGAGAATTTTTATTTATATTTGTCCTTCAATTCAATTTCAGGGAATTTTTAATTGCTCTTCACCCCTTATCCATTTGGGGACAAACAGGAAATTTTAATTCCTGTTTGTCCCCGAATGGTGACAGATTCGGGGACAGACAACTCGATTTTTCGTTAACTAGGAAACTAAGTAAAAAATGGTAGATTACTTTTTAGGCTGACTGTACAGTAGACAACACAAAGCTGGACACTCGCGTTACAAATACTGCCCTTATTTACTTCTACTGCGGCATAAAAGCGCTATATAGTGTCCAACCGCATACATGTGCTGGCTATTATTTTATGAGTTGGACCTGCCTGCATTTATATTCTTAAACCATACAAAAATGATCGTGCCTGCCTTGTTTTGATCAAAGATTGGGTGTTTTCGCTAACAAACGTTTTTTATCCATTTTGGCGATCGACCATACAAACAAACCTCAAGAGAAACAAAAGAAGGTCGCTTTGGTTGTTTGTTACTCGCTGTCCCGTCACGGTCACTTTCTCGTAAGGGACGGGCCACACTTATCGACGGCGATCGACGGTTTACCTATACAAAACGCGCGTTTAGTATGGCCATCCTTTCGCATCGACGCGGCGTAAGGATTTCCATACTAAGTGCGCGTTTTGTATGGGCAAACCGTCGATTGCCGTCGATAAGTGTGGCCCGTCCCTTATGGTAACCTGTCTCTGAGCTACGTGTTATCTTATCTTTGGAGGGGCCGAGACGTCAAAGTCTCGGAGCACTTCGACCCTATGGGATCTTTTGTGCTTAAGCTACGTGTTAGTATCATGCTCACGCTTTCTGTCGGTCGTTCAAACTACAGTTAATATTATACTGTGTACTTGCAATATTAAAAAAATACCTACTATCCGAACAAAAGTGAGCATATAAAACAACTTTCGTTCTTTGCTCACCTCTCGTTGGATAAATAACCGCATGTCGCGGCGCGGCGGCGGTGCGTCGTCGGGCGGCAGCAGCTCTATAGAATCGGTCTGCCTGTCGTTGACTGTTGCATGTTAATTATATTAATCATATACCTACCTAATGTATGCGTATAATTTACATGACCACACCACACACACACACTACCAGGGCAGTTGCCCTGAGTTCACCCTGTCTTGATGCTAAAAGTTAATAAATATTTATTTAATAAAATATTAACTTTTCAACCAGTTTCTACAATACAATACAGATATACTTTAGCACGAACCCTCGCAGGTTATTATTGAAATATGGAAGAGGTCAGTTGGTAAAAAGCATTTTTAATCCTTATTATTTCTAAAGTTGGTTAAATTTCCCCACCTAAGTAAAATCTTCGTACGCCCTTGGGTAGACCTCACATATTTTGAAGTAGTTGATCCCACATTACTACTTTCCATCATAGTTGCATGGTAATGAGATGTGTGTTTTCATTGAAATAGTAAATACCGTGCGTACGATTTATTTATCTAAGTGCTAATGGGTAACTTACCAATATTGTGCAAAACTTAGGGATTTTAGTTGCCTGCTTTATGCTTCTATTTTGATTTCCTTTCCAACAATGGAACTAAAGACAAACATAAACTATACCCTGATGGTAATACATACGCCTATTGCACAGCTTTACCGAGTTAAAGAACATATGTTACATCAACAAAATATAAATGAGTGTCTACTTCATAGCTTGAATATATAATAATATTTCTCAGATATGCAGCTGAACATGGAATAGTTGTTGTCGGCCCCGACACATCCCCAAGAGGAGTAAAGCTGCCTGGAGATGACGAATCATGGGACTTTGGAGTTTCAGCTGGATTCTACTTGGATGCTACTAAAGACCCATGGTCCAAACACTATAGGATGGCCAGTTACTTGAATAAAGAGTTATATGAGTTGGTTTTGCAAGCATTTTCTAACATTGTTGATCCGGACAGAATTGGTATTATGGGGCATAGGTAAGATATTCTAAACAATCACCAATCTTTATACAATTTATCATTGTTACTAAAGTGAGAAATATTTTTGTAGTATGGGAGGCCACGGAGCTTTAGTATCCACACTAAGAAACCCTGGATTGTACAAATCAGTCAGTGCCTTTGCTCCTATTTGCAACCCCTGCAAATGTCCATGGGGTGAGAAAGCCTTCACCGGGTACTTAGGAGAAGATAAATCTAAATGGACTGTCTGGGATGCTACAGAACTCGTCGAGAAATATGACGGTCCTCCGCTTACTTTGCTCCTTGATCAGGTACATGTTGCATTATTATATATAATTATCACTGCTAGGTAGTAGTACTGCTTTATTTTCGACTGATCTGCGATTACATCAATATAAATTGATTACAGGGTGCAGCTGACAAATTCTACATTGAAAAACAACTTCTTCCTGAAAATCTAGTGGAAGCGTGCCGTTCAGTCAACATGCCTGTTATCTTAAACCTGCGCGAAGGATACGACCACTCTTACTACTACATTTCATCGTTCATCGGTGAACATTTCGACTTCCACGCAAAAATCCTTAAAGCTTAGAAGTTCATTATAATTGAGTTATGTTTTTAAATAAATGTTATTAGAAACTAGGTGTTTTTACCAAATCATATACCCTGAAACATAGTGTAGTGATGCTAGATGAAAAATAAGTAGGCATGTAAGTACTTTTATTTCAATGGTACTTATAGCCAGGCTAACGCAAAGTAAATGTATACATATAACTAGCGGTCTGCCCGCGGCTCCGCTCGCGTTGTACAAAAATAGTACTACTGACAGTCAAAACAGAATCGTAATTGATCGAAAAACAAACTAGATACAATATTATTTAATGTCTCTCGATTTTCCCGTGGGAATAACACTTTTTCCCGTAAAAAGTATCCCTATGTGTTAATCCAGGTTACAAACTATCGTCATTCCAAATTTCATCCAAATCTGTTGAGTACTATAGGCATGAAGGCGGAACAAACATCTAAACATCCAAATATATTTTCACATTTATAATATTAGTGTGATTAAAATGTAACTGGTCAATGTTTGTACATAGAATATATTAGAGAAAAAAATCGTATCACAGGTCTTTATAAGAGCAATAGAAGCCAAAATAATTATTTTCAGAGATTTTGTCTGTCTGAACACGCAAAAACTATTGAATGGAATTGAATGCGGTTTCCGCAGTCGTATTGCTAGAGGTGCATGTTTCATCTTGATGCAGCGCTTAGAAGCATAGTTATACTCATTTTTGTGCTAAAAAAGTTCATCTCGGAGATAAAACCATCACACAAGCAAAGTGGCGGGCAGAGCGTTAAACAATTATGAATCTTTTTTATCTTGCTGGAACACGATATGTATCACGTGACTTGCTGGAACACGATATGTATCAAGAATGACGCTAACTGCGCGAATATAATTTAGCCAAAATCAAAGACTTGTAATCCAATTACGTCATAGTTTTGTATTTTTTTTCTATAAAATTAAACATTAATGCTATAACATTGCATAATATATTTTTTATAAAAGTTTACAATGCATTTCATCAACAATATTATTTTATTACATCAGACGATGAACAGAATTTAAGTAAATAGGCGAGTACTTACTTAGCTTTATAAGCATTCCTCTGCTACCGATCGTCATTTTTGCGAATGGTGTGGTAATACTGAAGAAATTTGTCCCTGTTGCCCCAGATATGAGTGCCACCCCAGTGGCACCAAGCTCTGAAAATGCATGTAGTGATTTAAATGAAATCCATAATTAACATACCCTATAGGCATACAGTGAACTAATATAATGTTACAAATCGAAAGATTGCAGATTTCGCTTGCTTAGACATCTTACAAAATATCACACTTGATTTAAAATAATAGCACCTTGAAAAACTTACATGCCAAACAAAGCTCCACCTAAATGTGCAGCGTGATCAAAAAATTTCCATCCAAGTAGTACACCAGCCAGATCTATACTCATTATAACCTTAATTGCCTGAAATATAAACAGTTATTTTTTATATGTATTCAATTATTTTACTTATCTAAATGTTTGAAAACGTCGGTGGTGGTCTAGTGGCTAGGGCCGCTGCCTCCCGTCCGGGAGACGCGGCGTGTTCGATCCCCACCACGTACAGAGGACAAAGAATATTGTCAGGCCAGGAAAGTGTTTTCGAATTTCGAATTCATATACGTATGTCTATTCGACGCTTTACGGTGAAGGAAAACATCGTGATGAAACCTGCACACTCCTGCCCGGTTTCCACCAAAGCGGAGAGGAGATGTGTCGAGCTGAGCTGCGAAGCTGGCTGGCTATTTCCACCAAAGCGGAGAGGAGATGTGAGCTGTGCGTCCGTAGCGGCGAAGCGCGGGCATCAGCGGGGCGGGGAGTGGGAGCGCGGGCGCCGTCGCGAGGCCTCGCACGCCTCTCGCCGCTCGCCGCCCGGCTACACACATCTTCGCACAGCCGCACCTCGCTTGCTATAGAAAAATTAGACATCTCCTCTCCGCTCCGCTCGATCCATTTCCACTGAAGCTAAGCGAAGAGGAGATGTGGAAATAACGAAATCTGATTGGTTATTCAAACACATCTCCTCTCCGCTCAGCTTTGGTGGAAACCGGGCCTGAAGTCGACCAACCTGCACTGGGCCTGTGTGGTCGATTAAGGCCTAATCGCCTTAATTTAGGGTAGGCTCGAGCCCCTCGGTGGGGACGTATATGAGCCGTTGATGAAATGTTTAGGAAGAGAATACAGTGGTCATCGTCAGCATTTCAGCCGAAAGACGTCCACTGCTGGACAAAGGTCTCTTCCAAAGGAACCGGTCCTCTACAGTAACCGGTGCTGCGCTGTCCGCATCCAGGCCATTGCGTCTTGTGGTGCTTGGTCACTACTCGAGAACTTTAGTCGCGTCACGTTCGTTCGTTACGTTCAAGTCACGTCAGTTTATTAATTGCATAAGCACCACGTCTATGGACGAACAAAAAAAAAGTGATCGTACGGAAAAGGGTTTGTTTTTTCCTTTTGAGGTATTGTACCCTAAAAATAAAAATACAGTACTTACCGAGCCTGCTGCAAATGTGTACATAGGCAAGAAAATGATGCTCAGTTTAGTCTCAGGATACTGCACGCACACATACGATAGCACAGCCATGATTGCTCCTGACTAAGAAAAGATATTGTTTTAATTTTTGACGATAAAATACGGCTTTTCAAAATACTCATTAGTTCGTTTACTTACAGCACCCAAACTGAGTCCTGGTTGGTTCATTGCCACTTTGTACAAAAAGCTAGCAAAACTGCTTACAACTGCGGCACTCAAATACATAGCAATAAACTGCTCCTTGCCTAGAGCTGCAACTGCACCTACACGTAATTATGCAAATAAATATGCTGTATTTATAGACAAATTACACTACATGCGGTGATTTTATTTTTAAATAGTAGAAAAAAACAGACAGACAGATAACTATGGGTCGAAAGAAGTCTAAAAATTTTCTTAGAATGTAGGCAAGCAGTGACAACTAACAGATTACAACTTACCAGGCATAAAACTGTACAGGACATACATATTTGCAGCTAAATGCAGTGCAGAATAGTGACTAAATGCAGAAAGTATCATCGGCAAGCACACTGCTCCTAGAACAATGATATTAAAATTTTAATAAGGGGCCCCAAGTGCAAAAAATAATAATTGCCCGAGCTCTCGGTGCGTCTCAACGAGGCTACTGGTGACTGAAAGGCTGGTAGCTTTCTCTCCCAACGAATTAGCCTGGCTATTCAGATAGGAAATGCTGGCAGCATTTTGAGAGCTATGCTTTGAGGGGGATGCACTGAAGGAGATGTTTTATATTAATATGGTTTTTTGACTTCCCGAATTTACTATATTTTATAAATTCATATAAAGATTCACAAAGAAACAAACGGAATCGGTTGAAAACCGAATTTACAGTGATTTTTTAAAGTTTCAATATGTCTGTCTTTCTAAAACACTTCTCTGTATGGAAAATGTATTGCGCTACTAAGCTGTGATACTGGTCCGTATTTACCTCTCTATCTAATTTTGAACTTCAAAGCTTATCTTTTGATAGCAGAAACTAACAAGTTTAGATAAATAAAATAAAAATAGCCAAATATCCTATTGTATACATATTATTATAGTTTTATTACTTTATTGTTGTAAATATTTTGTCTACTTTATAAAATAAATGATAATGAATGTTAAAATCTTATTTTAATTTCACATTTAGAATATGACCTAAAAATATATGCGATCTAATATTGGCCCATTAAAAATAAATACAATAAGAGAAAAATGTATATTCTCTAATACATAATTATTATTATTTAATCAGGTATGTATTTATAAATATCATGAAAAACTGACCCTTTCATTTCTGTCATTCTGCGGCAACTCATTTTTTAGTGCAAAACCAAGGAAAGTTCAACATTAACTATTAATTGATATTGTATACTTACGTCCTGCAGGATTGGAACAGAAGTATTTCACCATAGTAGGTTGCAAAGATCTTACTCTCCATGCACCAAATACTAAAACATTGGCAAGCAGGATTGGATAAAACACCTTTTCGTACTCTCTTAGGGAATTCCACCACTTCTTCAAAGGACCAGGTTCATGTCTCTAAAATACAATATTTTATAGAAGCATTATCATTATACAATATGTTAGGCAAATTAACGCAAAACCTCTCTGGTGATATGGGAAACCCATGAAACTGTACAACTTTTGTTCAAAAATTTTTTTTAAATATAAAATTGACTTGATCAGTCTGTTCAGTTTTATGGGTCAGCCCATAGGTTTTGACCACCTGAGAGGTTTTGCGATATCTCTTTAGGTTGCGGACTGCAGTGACCATATTGGGATTAATCTTCCTTATGAATAAAACTACATTAGATTGATTTGTAACTTAAAAAAGAAGTGTATTGAGACTTACTTGATAGTGGGCCCATATCTTTTTATGTTGGCTGTTCAGCCATGAACCAGGCTTTGAAAATATATTTGCAGCGTGTTTTCTCAAATTTTCATATTCCCAAATTACACAACCGATTAAACTTGCAGTAGAAAACTGTAATCATAATGTAATAATAATGTATGTTGTGATGTGAATGAAATATACTCTTATTTTATAATATGATTGATTACTCACCCCTATCGTAAATAGGAAAGGTCTGAAGAGTTTTCCAGGATAGAGTGGTCCAGTTTCAATGTGCAGGTTCTCAAGGGGTTCCGGGTCAAGACCAGGTCCGCGGCGCGAGTTGTGAAACGACTTGCGGAGCTGTATCCGGTACCCATTCCCAGCACGGTTCAACTTTTGCCGTATAAAACATGCTACTTTACTAGAACGATAGGAAATAATTTATCTACAAATATTTTGACAATAACTTTATTTAGGTTAGTAATTTTAGTAACATACTAGTTGCCTGTTAATTCCGCAGCGCACCAGATATTTCGAAAAAACATGATATAATTATTTTATTATACGTGCGTACACGTTACATTATTTATTTGATTCACTATGTCGATTTATGCAACTGAAATAACAAAGATTTTGCGTGTTTGATTGATGGATGAAACTGACTGGACTGAATGGGATTGAAGCATGACAGACTGAACTGAGTTTTTTTTTTTTTACCGACCCTGACTGACAAACAAAAAAATGTTTATGGTTTGATCGTTCTTTTGTCAAATTTACTAGTGATGTGATGCGTTGAAAAAGAAAAGATCGATTCGTTCGGACTTCGGTAAACACACATGTGGCGATGTGCAAACCGCACCATGCCAATAAAAAAAAAAAAAAGTGTATTGGGTTGTACGCACCGTACAGTCAAACGTACAGTCAGCGCCAGGACGATCTCGCTTTATGAATAATACCGTGTCAGATACTGCACCAAAGGTTAATGACTTGTTGATGACCGACCTCATAAACCCTTGAGTCAGTGTTTTTGGAGTCAGCCTCTGAATTTGGTATGCAATAAACTCGGAGGAAGCAATAAAGCAATAAATAATTTTAACTTGCATGTCAGCCATGTATGTTGGCTCATGAAACGACTATTTTCGTAGGTAAGTTAAGATCGTGACCAACGACGACGACGGCTGGACGTGCCTTTTAGAACACTAAATCATCGAACTTTTTGGTCATCAATAAAAATGGTTTACCCGAATGGGTAACCCGAAAATCTACGAGTTTTTCCGCGAAATCGCCGGTTGAAGTGATCATTATGTAACACAAGTGCGCGCCCGCTATATTACCACTTTGGTAGATAGAAATGGTAGGAAATAGCGATTAGGTCCATTAAAAAAATGTCGTGAATACCAGCCGTGCCTCGCGAAGCACGTACATTGGAGTGCGTTACCCGGGAAACCTTCATGACCGTCCCTGATTTTGTACGCCACGTTTTTAGTGTACATGGTTTACAACGAATACGCATTCATTCAATATGAGGATGCCTAAAAAGTTGCATCCAAAAACAGGTCTGTACAAAAAGTGCTCGTGCAGTTTTGAACGCAACTGTTTTGGTACGCCGCGTTTTTCTAAGCCAATGATTACAAATGTCAAAATAATGGCTCGACTTTAGGAAACTGTATTTTTTCGCTGTTTTTTACTAGGCACCACCCAAAGGGGGGGTTCGGGGGGCGCAGCCCCCCGCTGTAAAAAGAAATCCACCCAGAAAGAATACACTTCGGTTAGGTTAGGTTAGACTGTTGTCAACAACAGGCGGAGGGAGACGAGCGAGTGCCGCGGCAGCGGCCGGCGACCGCAGGAGATTACTTCTCAAAAAGGCTAATGATTGGAAAATTCGAGTGCGCAAAACGTGGACGGAAAAAAAATGGTTGCAGAAAACGGGTCGGTCATAATCTGCTCGCACAGTTTTTCCCGTCCAAGGCAAGCATGTAGTACACAAAAAACTGTCTGTACAAAACTGTAACACGAAAAACGGTCTGTACAAAACGGAAACAAGCATGAACCCCACTCCGTTACCCCAGCCAGAAAATGTCGAAAATCGTCATCGTCAGTAAAAAATAATAATTAAATAATAGTAAAAATCGAAGCCACTTATATTACATGCATACATAAGAACACACTCTTATCCCCGAAGGGGTGAGCAGAGCTAATCCTATTACACTTCAATAATAGTATAGCTAACAAATAGCTTCGCTTTTTCATTGTTTTGGATGTCTTTACATCGATAAAGGGGTTTAGTCTGATTTATTTATTATCTAAGTATATTTAAGTCTGTAATTAATATCCTTTCATTGACGCAATTTACGTCTACGTTAAGTACTAGGTACGATGCCGGCCAGCCTAATACAGTACTTGCTATATAAAAGAGATAAAGTTTGTAATCTCTTTTTCTTATAAGATTTAAACGGTTACCTAACAAGATATACAAAGAGAAGAGAGAGAGATATTTGAATTTGACACTTTGAGTAGTCGTCGGTTGAAAACATCCTTCAATACCAGTTTGCTAACGAACAAAATAATCTTTTATATCTGACACGGAAGGGGGTGCTGCCGGGGCGGGGTGGCGGCGTCCCTCACGCATGCCCTGTGGCATGCCCATTCAGTCAGTTGGAAGCGGCGCAGTTCTCCGCCACCCTCGTGTCAAACTCAGTCTACAGCTGAGGATTTCACCGGAACCTACGGAAAGCATAGGACTACAATATCCTACGCAATTCTATTCAAGTGAGTCGATCTTCTTGTAGGGCTTCTATCAACACCATTAAGAAGCTGAAAATACATTTTACCCACCTCAGGTGACATCATCCACGTGTCGAAAATTGATCTTTCATCTATAGTAACAAGAAAAGCTCCTTTACTGGAAAATTACTGACGCAAGTTTGCCTTTATCTATGCAGCAGGCGTTTTTGCTTTAAACTGAAACTACTTAGTAAAGCGTTTTTCCAAGTCCAAGTGCAGAATAAATTCAATGTCTCTACAGATAAGTCATATTATATCAAATTTTCTTGAAATGGCGTCCTTAAATCAATAATGTGTAGTGCAAAAACCATGTGGTGACCGGTGACGCAAGATTTTCTTTTATAGATATACTAATAATTCAATAAAGATAAAAATTTCGTACTATTAAGTTTTTATTACACTTAAAAATTATGTTATGATTATGAATAATTATTATTAACATTATTAAATTATCACTTTTCAGAAATGATGAAGCCAAAGCTAACAAAACCACTTTACCTCCTCAAAATACAATTTAAACACCTAACTTTGTGACGCACCTCGGTTAAATACCGTAACACATTATATTTTGTGATATAAATAAGCTTATAAAGTATTATAAAAGTACCTACCTATCCATAGGTTATCAGTTGAATCTCAATTATTAAAATAAGCCTTTAAGGCTTCATTCAAGTGATTATGAATTTTACAGTGCGTTAATAAATAATTTCGTTGTTAATAAAAATAGTTAGTTTGCGTTTTGAAAAAATGTTAAAAGTGAAAAAAAGCCAAGCTTGTTGTTATGGTAGTGTCGTTAGCAAAATGTACTTATTTAGGTGCTATTAGATAACAAAATCAAAATTACAATGGGTTGCCGATTGAAATCGTAAGGGGGTATAAAAAGATACTAAGATGGAGCCGTATTCGGATGACTTACTGTGGTTGGTGGTGTGTGGCTTCTTGGTGGCCTTCGTGTTGGCGTTTGGCATCGGGGCTAACGACGTGGCCAACTCCTTCGGCACCAGTGTTGGCTCAAAGGTGTTGACTCTGACCCAAGCCTGCATACTTGCTACGATATTCGAGATCGGCGGCGCTGTTCTTATTGGTAAGATCTTTTATGATATTCTAATAAGCAGCACTAAGTGTTATTTTTGATTTACTGTAGACAAACCGCTCTAGATCATTGTGACTAAACTTTTTTGAAAATTATTTATGTATTCTGACTTTTCGTATCTACAGGATACAAAGTATCGGATACAATGCGGAAGGGAATACTGGACGTAGAGTTGTACGCCAATGGAGGAGAGCGCTTGCTGGCGGCAGGGTGTCTCGCAGCACTAATTTCCAGCGCCACGTGGCTGATCGTGGCCACTGCGCTAAGGCTGCCGGTCTCGGGAACCCATTCCGTGGTCGGGGCAACCGTCGGCTTCACACTCACCGCGAAAGGCCCCGTCGGCGTTAGGTGGACAACTCTTGGTGCCATTGGTATGGAATAATTTTGCTTGGTACTTTAACCCATTAGAGTAGCTTAGCTTATTAACTTTTTTGCAATGAATCTAACTGGTAATTACCACCCTCCGTGTGCTTATGTTTTCTATTTGTAGTACTATCCTGGTTCATTTCGCCGGTGCTGAGCGGAGCGATGTCAGCGTTGCTGTATTGGCTAGTGCGTCGGTTCATCTTGCGCGCCAAAGAACCCCTGACGGCTGGGTTACAAGCGTTGCCTTTCTTCTATGGAGCTACTGTTGCTGTGAACGTACTCAGCGTGGTTCACGATGGGCCTAAATGTAAGTTTCTAAACTCTTAATCTGCCAAATATTGAAAAACTCTCTGCATTCAGCGATAAAACCTTTCATTTGCTTAAAGTACTCAGATAATAAGTAGGAATAAAAACGTGACAGACAATCAAATCTCGAGTTAAAAAACCATGAAGGAAGAAAAAATTTTTTCAATAAGAAAAATAAAAAAATAAAACGCGCGTAATTTTTTTTCTTCCTTCATGTAAAAAACAATCAACTGTAACAATTCATATAGAGCCATCATTATTAACATTTGTGATCAGCAGTAAGTATAAGTAACTAACTAAGCATATTTTATAAACACCTAATCACAACCTTTTTTAATTTATTTTAGTTTATTTTATTTTAATTGATTGAGCAATGTGACCTGTAGAGGAAAACAGCTTCAGCGGTAGACCTTGTAAGCTGGCAACCCCCATAACTCCGTAGTTTATTAAAATTTCCAAAAACTGACTCGATAATTTTTTTTTATTAATTTATTGAACCTGCTCACAAAACTTCACGAGAATCGGTTCAGAAACGCGACCTGTAGATTGAAACAAACAGACAGATGGACTGACATACAAAAGCAATTTTGGCCAAGCTGAAACAGAGACGCTTCGCTCGCTCGGTCAATTAACTTTGTACTCGTAATGTCACATACTTAACTATAATTTATTTTGTTGCATAGTACTAGCGATGGACAAGATCCCTTTGTGGCTAGCACTGACCGGTTCAATGGCGTTGGGAGCGGTAATCGCGGGGCTTGTGCGCTTAATACTCGTGCCCTATTACAAGCGCCAACTAGCAACAACAGTTAATTTCAAACTGGGTGTATCCAATGGTAAGGTTTGAACTTTCACCAGTAAGATAAGTCGGGGTATATATGTTATGACTAAATCTTACGTGATGATTCGCTTTCAGAAACAACTCCGGCTAATACACCAACACACTCCAATAAAAGCAGCGTACCGCAACGCCCAACATCCCTCATCTCCGAAGACGGTAAAGTCCTCGAAGTGATAACAGAAAGCGCCGAAATGGTCACCCTGAGCGAAGCAGACAAAGTCTCCTTAGGTGTACGAGAAATGAACGCCAAGAACAAAGCGCTACTTGCTACTATGGACGACTGCAGCATTTTATCACGCAGTCTCAGCCCACCAAACAAGTCACGCTTACAACTAATAGATGCAGATCCTCAAATAAACACACTAAAATATATAGATGAAACACTTAGCTGCTGCAAGAGTTTGGATTCAGCACAACTCGCCGGAATGGGAGAAAGTTATGATTCAAAGAATGGGTTTCTTAGAGACTCTTACGAAACTATTGCACGCGGAGATTTTGATAGATTAGCAGCTCAGAGAGCGCTTCCAGCAGTTGGTTTCAATACACCACCACCAAGATTGGATAAGGTACATAACTAATAAAATTTCCTAAATTTCTCCTATAGGGAAAGTTGAAATTTATGGGAACAGAGGGTTCTAGATTTGAGTTGAGATCTATGTTGAACTTACAGGGTCCGGAAGGAAGTAGCGCATGGAGCATTGAATGTGATGCAGCATCTCGTCTGCCAGCTATCACACCCAACTCGAGCGCAGCCCCTCTTCTTCGCGAGGTGTCTCCTCCGCCAGAGCTGCCTGCTTTGCCACCAACAGACACCCTCCGCTTGTTCTCCTTCCTACAAGTACTCACCGCTACCTTCGGTGCATTTGCGCACGGCGGCAATGATGTCAGGTAGGATTTGCATTGATAAGATCTTCAGGATGCTTTTGTATGACATGAAAAGTTTCGTGCGGCCGCCATTCGCATTGCTCTCCTTTACGGGCGCATTCCGAATCAGACTTTCAGCGCTGTCAGCGATCAGAAAAGCAAAAAAACGTATGAGTTTTGACAGCTGACAGTAATTCGGAACGCGATTACGGGTGCTTTAATCGATTTCAGCGCGTCTCGGAACGCAGGGTCTATTGACTCGACGGCGGCGCGGCGGCGGCCACGCGGTTTGTTAAGGAGAGCAATTTGAATTTGCAGCCATTTTAGACATTTATAAACACGATAAAGCGGAATAAAGTTTTCGTGTCGAGTCGAGTATTAGTGAATAGTCTAAAAAATGTTTTGTATATTCTTATATATCTTGAAGAATCCACTACTTATGCAAAATAGGCGCACCACAATTTCGAAGTATTTTGAACTCTACCATTTTAGTTGGTATATAAAAACAAAGTAATAAAAGTATTTCTAGTGGCACTACATTTCTTTAATTTTCAATGTCCTCAATGGACTACTACGATAATAACAATTTATAGCAATCTATTTTTTATTAAGTAGAATAATGTCAGGTCGACTCGAAAGATTCGAGATCTTTTATTGCTTTTTCGATTGATGGTTCACCAACTAATAATTCCAGTTACATGTGGTATACGTATGGTGGTCTTGATTTCATGCAAAACACTTTTTAAAAAGCGGTATTAGACGGTTCATCTAAAGTGATTCATTTTCGATGAACGGCAGTGAATGATGAACAGTGAACGTCTTCATGTGTTTAAACGCAAAATGTAAAGTGAATACATGTGTGAGCATTATTGTTATGAATAGAATAGAATATACTTTATTGCACACAAGAAATAAAAAGAAAAATGCAGCTTAGATAATAGTGTACAGATAGGAGGCCTTATTGCTATAAGATAGTAATTTCTTCCAGGCAACCTTCGGGTATAGGAAAAACGCAACGAATACTGCGGGATAGTGCGATATTAATTTACGTATAAAATATAAATAGACTTACACTAATTACATCAAATAATTATAATTACATACTAATAATAATAATATGTTCATAGATCAATACAATATTATAACACTTACATATACTCGTAAATACATTCTATAAATAGGTACATAAAGTACATACATAAATACCATACCTACCTACGTAATAAATAACAATACATAAATATTAAATATAATAAACTTACAAAATAAGAAAAAACTGATAACTAAAGTTCACAGTAGAAAGGGACACAACACAGGTTAAGAGAGGGAGATTAGATGGGCTTTCAGATTCGTTGGGCTTTATGATGTCGTGGCAACAGGTAGTTTGTGTTGAAATTTCCTGATCTTGAATCGTTATTTCCAAAATCATTCATGGTGCTAAAAATATTCTATGAATATTTCCATGTAACACACTGTTTCAAAACCATGTCAATGTATTTTAAAATATAAATACTCTGACAACCTGCAGTGAAACAAATGACTGCCGCCGCTGCTGTTTACACGCTTCATTTACCGTTTATCTCGATGAACTTCTTCTTCATCGTGTGGATTGTAAGGTCGACAACCGACCTCACAAACCCAGTGTCAGTGTTATAGAGCCGCCAAACAAAGGCCACTGACATGGCTCGTGTAACGACTAGATAGTAGCCGGGACGTGCCATCCGAAGCACGGAATCATCTTTCTTTTCGGAAAATCAGGTGCCTGTAAAGTCCTAACCAAAGTCTCACAAAGAGATTTTTGCTTGACAGTGTCCCCACCGGGAATCGAACTCGGAACCTCCGTAATGAGCGCCGAAATCTCGACCACTCGGCCACTGTTATCGGATCTCGATGAACGATAAACGATGACAGAGCGATGCCGGATGAAAGCGAACGGGCGGATTTGACTTTCATCATAAAGGCACATCAGTGCGTCGTCGCGTCGTCGTCGTCCGATCGATCGGACAAACCGGTCGGACTACGTAGTCTAAGGGAAACGTCCTAGGGATGAAGCATCGAAAATGAAAGCAAAAATAATGAACCGTCTAATATCGCCTTTAGTCCTGGCTATTGTGTAGTCATTACACGAGTCATGCCAGAAGCCTGGCTCAATAACTTTACACAACGATTTGTGTGGGTGGTCAACGATTTTACATACGATATTATTATGATATAAACGAATGCCTTGGTATTTCAGCAATGCCATAGGTCCGTTGGTCGCTCTGTGGCTGCTGTACTCTGAGGGAGGAGCGCACGCGCGGGCAGAGACCCCACTAGCGATCCTGGTGTTTGGCGGAGTCGGCATCGCCCTAGGCCTGTGGCTGTGGGGTCGAAGAGTCATTCGCACTGTCGGAGAAGATCTCACTAGCATCACCCCTGACACGTAAGGAATAGGCTACTCGCATTTTAGCGCTCGTTGACCCAAATATACTGGAGAACCTTACGTATGATTGTGTTCAATTCAATTCAATTTATTTATTGCATTCCACAATGGTAGAGTAGATGTTATTATAAAAGGTAAATAGAAGGTACGTACATCATGGACCCTGTTGGGCAGCAATTTGAAATAGGAGAGAGGAGGACGCTTTTTATTATAGGTGCAAAAGTGTCATATATATATATATATATAAATATAATGAGAATCTCGGAAACGGCTGCTACGATTTCGATGAAATTTGGTATATAGGGGGTCTCGAGGGCGATAAATCGATCTAGCTAGCTTTTATTTTTGGTAAAACAGGATTTCCCCATGTTTTCGGGCTTAAAAGAATTTGTACGCCATATCATTAAAAGAGAAGGTTAATTTCGCCGCTATCCATAACGACGCGGTGGCTCTGTTGGGGAACCGGGAAGCAATGAAACCGAAGGAAGGTCAGACGATCGAATCCATGTTTCTTTTTTGTTTGTTTTTAACTTTTTAATTCTTTCATTTAGTTATTTAAATACAAAAATGACAAAAACAAAAATTTCTAATTTAGTACCTTATTTTTTCGTGGTCTAAATTTTTTCCAACAGATAGAGCAATTTTTATAGGTATGTTTTTTTATTTATTAATTACCGTCGTCGTCGTTGTTATTACTTATTTTTTCATTTACTTAGTTCAATTAAAAAATCACTTCGTTTTTCTTACACCGAAAGTTCTGCAACAAATGGCACTAAAACTCACATAGTGACGAAATTTTCTTCTAAAAAAGCATTTAAAAGTATTTTCAGTTATTTTTTCAGATATGTAATGGAAAATGTAACAGAAATGGAAAATGCTATTTTATCCACGGAGACGTTAATCCACGCAACCTCAACAAATTCAATTTTATATTACTACTAGCGCTGCCTTTACCACTGTTAGGCATGGGAATAATAATTTATTTTCCTTTCTGAATTCTATCCAAATTCTGATCCTAATTTATTGTCAATGCAGGGAAATCTATTTTTACTAAAAATTAAACCTAGCTAGATCGATTTATCGCTCCCGAAACCCCATATAATGCTAAATTTCATTGAAATTATCCACGAACCTCAATAAATGCAAATTTATACTACTACTAACGCCGCCTTTACCACTGTATCTGTGAAGTGGCCAAAATTGGAACTACTGCTAATAAGTTGGTAGGTTAGTTGGTATGGGAATAATTTATTTTCCTATAATAATCCTTTCTGAATCCTATCAAAAGTCCCATCCTATTATTTTATAATACATAATATATTATTTTCCTCGTTTTACTCGGGCCATCTGATGGAAAACTTTCAGACCTCCAAAAAATTTATCAGAAATTTTCTTTCATTTTTGTATTTAAATAACTAAATGAAAGAATAAAAAAAAATATAAAAAAGAACAAAGAAATAAAAAAATATATATGTCGAGATTCAAACTGCAAACTCGCGGTGTCCCAACTGAGCCAAAATTACCTTTCTATTTCAATGATATCGCGTATCAATTCTTTTAAGCCTGAAAATACGAGGAAATCTATTTTATAAGCTAGATCGATTTATTGCCCCCGAAACTAAATTGCGAAATCGTTGCAGCCGTACGTTTCCGAGATCCTTATTATTCTTATCTTGCTCGTTTAAAGTATAAGAGTGGTGCTACTATGTCTAGCCGCGTGTACTTTCTTCTGAACGTATGAAGTAAGTAGAGTTTATCGAAATGCGTAGGTGTCTTAAAAAAAAAACGAGCTAAGCTCGGTCAACCAGGTACTATATATTAATTTGTATTTTATATTACTTTTTGATAGTATTTTTATTTGTTAGATTTTACTTATTCTAGCACAACTTTAATTTAGTTTACTTTAATCTAGTTTTATTACTACTACTTTAATTTGTATGTACTTAACCACGCAATCGCTATGGCCTGTGTACCGTATGTGTTTGTCATTGAGAAAATGTTCTAAGTATAGTATTTCTAATCGAAGTTTTTTAGCGGTTTAACACCAATAAATTTATTTTGTATTTTAAGTATTATTTTTTGGCAACAGTGGCTTCACCATCGAGCTGGGCGCGGCGCTGACGGTGCTGATAGCTAGCAAGGCAGGTCTGCCCGTATCCACCACTCACTGCAAGGTCGGGTCGGTCGTATGCGTAGGGTACTTCTCGGAAAAAGCTGTCGACTGGAGTCTGTTTCGGTTAGTTACAATATAACCTAGAAATGTTTTATTTATGTAAACTGTTGGGTTAAATTACGCACTAAATTATAGAGCGGAACGAAATGAACTAGAATCGAAAATAAATATGGTGTTTCAACTTACATACCTATATAAGTAAGTAAATAAGAAGAGTAAGAGTAAGAAGTATGGATTTAGTAAGGAGACGCTTAGAATTATTAAAGGAATGAAGTAAACAATGAGAAGGATAGGGCAACTGGCAGTCACCTTGATATAAATGAAGTGCCTGTTGAGGTCATGCTTACGAGCCTGGGTTCAAAAGCCGTTGATAACATAAGTGCCTAAGTAAGCAATTTAACCGTTGTTTTGTCGTCTTCCAGGAACATCATGTTCGCGTGGGTGGTGACGGTGCCTGCGGCGGCTGGGATGGCGGCGCTCTCGATGTTCGCTCTAGAGCACTTTGTGGTGTAAACTCTACATGAACTAGCTAGACATAGATCTCTGTCTTAGTTCTAACAGTTAAGCAATATTTACGGGAGGCTGGTTAATTTTTGCAAATCTAGGCAACCTGAATATCAACAGTGTTACCTAGGTGAATGTGAATGTACACCTACCTATCCCGTAAACATTTACTTTATACCTGTTTACTGTTACATTACACAGTGACTTTGCACGTAGGGAGAACATTTTCCTGAATCAATATTTTGTTACTACTACATTTATTGGTGGACCTAAACGCACCATATGTCTAGCCGCGTGTACTTTCTTCTGAACGTATGAAGTAAGTAGAGTTTATCGAAATGCGTAGGTGTCTTAAAAAAAAAACGAGCTAAGCTCGGTCAACCAGGTACTATATATTAATTTGTATTTTATATTACTTTTTGATAGTATTTTTATTTGTTAGATTTTACTTATTCTAGCACAACTTTAATTTAGTTTACTTTAATCTAGTTTTATTACTACTACTTTAATTTGTATGTACTTAACCACGCAATCGCTATGGCCTGTGTACCGTATGTGTTTGTCATTGAGAAAATGTTCTAAGTATAGTATTTCTAATCGAAGTTTTTTAGCGGTTTAACACCAATAAATTTATTTTGTATTTTAAGTATTATTTTTTGGCAACAGTGGCTTCACCATCGAGCTGGGCGCGGCGCTGACGGTGCTGATAGCTAGCAAGGCAGGTCTGCCCGTATCCACCACTCACTGCAAGGTCGGGTCGGTCGTATGCGTAGGGTACTTCTCGGAAAAAGCTGTCGACTGGAGTCTGTTTCGGTTAGTTACAATATAACCTAGAAATGTTTTATTTATGTAAACTGTTGGGTTAAATTACGCACTAAATTATAGAGCGGAACGAAATGAACTAGAATCGAAAATAAATATGGTGTTTCAACTTACATACCTATATAAGTAAGTAAATAAGAAGAGTAAGAGTAAGAAGTATGGATTTAGTAAGGAGACGCTTAGAATTATTAAAGGAATGAAGTAAACAATGAGAAGGATAGGGCAACTGGCAGTCACCTTGATATAAATGAAGTGCCTGTTGAGGTCATGCTTACGAGCCTGGGTTCAAAAGCCGTTGATAACATAAGTGCCTAAGTAAGCAATTTAACCGTTGTTTTGTCGTCTTCCAGGAACATCATGTTCGCGTGGGTGGTGACGGTGCCTGCGGCGGCTGGGATGGCGGCGCTCTCGATGTTCGCTCTAGAGCACTTTGTGGTGTAAACTCTACATGAACTAGCTAGACATAGATCTCTGTCTTAGTTCTAACAGTTAAGCAATATTTACGGGAGGCTGGTTAATTTTTGCAAATCTAGGCAACCTGAATATCAACAGTGTTACCTAGGTGAATGTGAATGTACACCTACCTATCCCGTAAACATTTACTTTATACCTGTTTACTGTTACATTACACAGTGACTTTGCACGTAGGGAGAACATTTTCCTGAATCAATATTTTGTTACTACTACATTTATTGGTGGACCTAAACGCACCACTATTCGTGATTGTAGGTACATAATCAATTAATAAAATCTAAATGATTGAACTAGCTAGTTATAAATGTGAGTTAAAAACACAAATCAGATATCTATCGATTTCTCATAAAAAACTCGGAACCATCGGAAAATCGAACAAGTGCATGGAACATTTAAATATTATAAAAAACTCACTCACTCTTCCTCCTCACGTTTTTCAAGTTATCTTCGTCCGACACAAATCCTATCCTATTTGTTTTGTTGTTTTAATTTGTATTTTTTGTACTTCTATATTTCTATTTAGATAGGTTTTATTGAAATACATTTTATGTTACATTTTGTGTTGTTTTTTTTTATTTTATCTTACTGAAATAGTTAAAATTAATTATCAATTAAGTAATAGAGCAGAAATCTTATTCTTATCACATCACACCTTCGATCAAAGAAAGTTCTTTATTTATTTTCGCATTTATAATATTAGTTCTTTTCATTAGAACTTTCTTTGATCGAAGCATCACACTAATATTATAAATGCGAAAATATATTTGGATGTTTGTTCCTAAATGGATTGGGATGAAATTTGGAATGGAAATAGTTTGTACCCTGGATTAACACATAGGATATTTTTTACGAGAAGAGTCTTATTACCAAGGGAAAATCTTACACAACGCGAGCGTAGCCGCGGGCGGACCGCTAGTTTTAAAGAAACCGCACTGGTGTCGTAATAAATTATAGTTACGACAGTTTAGAGAAAAAGTAAATAAATTTAAATCAATAGATCTAGAACTTACAGCTGGGTTTATATTTAATAATTTGTTTTTATTTTATTCTATTGCTGATGCCTAAGATACAAGTTTATTTACTTAGTTTAGGCATCGCCGTCATATTATATTCTTTAAATTCTTATTTATTGTATCTTTATATGTGTTTTTAGATTAAGTTTGATTGAAATAAATTGTATCTTTATCTTTAAAAATACTATGATACCTATTATACCTACTATGTAACACACTATCGCATGCATATTTCAAAAGCACTATCATTCAATTTAAAAAAGTATTATACGCACGCGTCGCGTCGCTGCTAGCCAGGAAATACCAAATCTGCGGACGAATTCATTTATTTCAAGAAGACAGACAGAAAAAAACAGCTATAGGGTCAAACCAGTCTTTTCAAATGGTTTACGCTCGCTGCGCCGCCGCCCGCGCCGCCGCCGCCGACGCCGCCGAAAGTACTCTGTGGCCATTCTTGCACGGCGCGGCCCGTACAAGCACGCGTCGACGCGAACGTTATGAACTGACTCGTGTTGTGTTATTTATAACAAAGGACTGCCACCAACGCTTTGGAGCTTCCTCATTAACAGATAAGTAAGTAAACAAGCATCAACGTACGTTAAGAAAGGAAAACGAATTAGGAATTCTTAAACCCCTAATATTAATTAATATTGTGCCACAAGCGCTTTGATCGCATAATGAATGAGGTATTTATATGACTTTTTCAAGTATTACTTAATGTTTTGATGAGTTACATTTCTGATTAACATGCAATGTTAGCTGTTGAAATTTTATTAGGACAATGTGCCCAACGATTTTTATGGGCACGGGACGACTTCCTTTACGTTCAATCATGTGGTACAAACACTACAAAGTTAATGTTCTATTAAGACGACGACGGAGGATTGACCTATAACGTCATCGCAATAGAAAAATATTAAGGTCAGCTCCGCGCTAAATAATATACGAAATAATGTACAAAATACTGCATTGAAGTTGGTACGGTAAATAAAAAATAACATCCCAAAAAAAAATGCTTTGCCACTACAATAAAAAGCAAAAAAAAAAGAGTTTTAATACAGTCAGGACTGTATAAAAATTTCATTAGCAGCTAACTTTCACAATGTGAGATATCTGAGATACCTAGAATAAATAAAATATAAAGAAATTGCTTACTTTATTGTACACGATACTAGCACAGAACAGAAATACAACGTATTATATAGCTAAATAACGCAAAACCTCTCGGGTAGATCAGCCCATGGAACTGAACAACTTTTTAAAATTCGAAAAAAAAAAAACACAAAGAGATTGAGATTTTTTGGAACTTCTGGAACTGGAGAGGTTTTGCTTTGCTAACACGTTGTTTAGAGAGACGCAGTTTTTTTTAGAAGACCACACGATGACAACGAAAAACAACGGAAGGGTTACAAATTATAATATAGACGTAAACAAATAAATTTATGATTTACGCAAACGATATAGCAGGCCGAAATGTAATAGAACAAAAAAAAAGAAGTAAAAAAATTGTCGCGTTGCCTTGCCTTGATTTTCCATAATAATATTAACTTACAGTTTAATTTAGAAAATAAATATGAAATAAATAAATAATAATAAATAATTAATAATTTAAAGAGAAAGACAGAGATAAGAGTTTAATTTATAGTAGATGATACCGCAGCTGGGGCGAATGTTTTGTAGACACTTTGTTCTTTAAAAAAAATAATTCTGCCGAGTATTAGGAACACATTGCGGGCGTACTTCTTTAGAGGCCAAATTCCAAATTGTCTATTTTGAAGGGATGTATTGGCGATCTTTAAGAGATTTGCCCAAAATGGAATCTTTATGGTTCGATTTTGTTTGTCTGCCACAGAACTTATAGGTCTTTTAAATAAATCTCTGTTGTCGTCGTTCAATTAATTTTAAAAATATCTCTAAGAAATAAAAATATTTAAGCGTATATAAATATAGAGAGTTCTTATAAATGATGTGGTATCGACGACGACGGGCCCGTAGTTAGGGTCGCAGATTCGAATCCCGCTCAGGGCAAACATTCGTGTGATATTTTTATTACTGCGGTCCGCCCGCGGCTCCGCTCGCGACAAGATAAAGCGTAAGATTTTCCCGTGGGAATAATACTTTTTTCCATAAAATGTAACCTATGTGTTAATCCAGGTTACGAACTATCTCTATTCTACATTTCATTCAAATCCGTTGAGTACTTTAACTGTGCCTAACTAATTATTATTATTGGTGAATAAGCGAGACGTATAATATAATAGTAGCCGCACCCTTTTATCTATTATCTATTATCTATTATCTGTACACCCTTTTATCTATCTTCTGTACTTTCAAGCTATATCCTTGTGTGCAATAAAGTATATTCTATTCTAGTATTTCTAAGAACTGTATAAATATTGTGATTAAATAAACTATAACATAATACCTCTGTGATTAAACATATAAATTGTAAATTGTTAACTATTTGTGCTCTACGTGAACATTATACTAAAACAACTGTAAAAGGTGCATTGTTTTCCTTACCACGCCCAAATCTTCTTTACAATATTTTCAGATAATATTAGTGTGATAATTACCGTTATTATAAGTGTATGTGTGTGTATTAAGTACTTATTTTTTTATTATTAAGATCTGAAGATCAAAGTCATGCATCACGAATCAGCCCCGCTGTACCCTTCGGCAACTTTGGTAAGTTCCAGAAATACATTCTCCAGGTTCAGCTTATAATAGAACAGCCACAATGATTCCCAAGCGATATGATGAGTTTACTCAAAGGGAATAGGGGATCGGACTACTTTTTTATTTATTTTATAAATCCAAATATATCTTGCTCTATCTTTAAAATTGACAGAGTTATAACGGTTTGAAATTCAAGATTAGACAGTCAGACAAAAAATCGTTTTTGAAAGAGACAGACATATTGACACTTTAATTCACTGTTAATTCGTTTTTCAACCGATTCTGTTTTTTTCTTCGCGAATCGTCTGCTACTAATCTATATTTTAAAAACAATTCATAAAATGTAGTAAATTCATAAAATATGGTGAACAGTCCGATCCCCTATTATACGGACGACGACGATGTTATGAAACAGGACGCTGTGATTTAAATATGAGATTGTACTCGTATAGTGCAAGTACCTTGTCGTAATTTGTTAACATTTTGGACATTACATTGCGATACTGTTAATCAGTGCTGACCACGATGTGAAAATGAAGTAAAGGAAATGTGCGTCCGGTGTAAAACGTACGTACTTGTTCTTAGTCAAGTTATTTTGTGAAATGTTTTGTTGCAGCCGCTGAAAGATAATTATTCACCATCTTCGACACCGGCCCCTGCGCAGACTCTCGGACAAGCTCCGGTACCGGTAAGAAAATAAATCGTTTCGTATGCTGGATGTGGCTTGAGAAAAAAGATTTTACTCGCATGAATGCCCAGTTCCCGTAGGAAGGAAGGAAGGTTCCTACAGACTAGAATGACCTGAAAGCCACAATCGAACCTGCAGCAGGCGTAACCAGAAGCTGGCAAAAGGACTAAACCACGCTATACAAATACTTCCAACCAGAATTCCTTGTGCCGGGAACTCGGAGGTTGTTCCTCCGCGGCCGGGAACTAACTCAAATAACATCCTGTCTCGGACAGACATTTAATTCACCATTTAAAACATAATAAGGCATAATGTTAAGACATAAATCACTGACCGCAATCTTTCTACATTGGACCATCATTTTTAAAACTTCTATCACAGTTACGAAGACAAAATTTGTCAATACGTAGCGTAAGCGAGATGAACCAATCACGACGTGTTCCCCGCGCCAACGCACCGCAACTTTTTCGTAATTTGTTTGTTAGTAAATTATACAGAATGCGGTGTCCAATGGGTGGTTGGTCCATTAGGCCTAGTCCCAGATATCTATTAAGGGTTAAAAGTACAATTGACGAAAATTAGGGTCGGGCCACACTTATCGACGGCGATCGACGGTTTGTCTATACAAAACGCGCGTAAAATATGGAAATCCTTTCGCATCGGACGCGGCGAATGATGCGAAAGGATTGCCATACTAAATGCGCGTTTTGTATAGGCAAACCGTTGATCGCCGTTGCGGTGCGTTGGCGCGGGGAACACGTCGTGATTGGTTCATCTCGCTTACGCTACGTATTGACGTCTCATAATTGGTCGAAACTGAAGTGAGCCGCGAGGTATTGGCCGCCCAGAGATATTTATATGTGCAAATGCACCTGCGTTTCTTAAAGTAGCGCCCTGACATGTGGTGTCCGCAGTGGGTGGTTGGTCCGAGGTTTGATTCAATGTACATTCAAGGTACCTTGATACCTTCTCATGTTATTTATTTGATTACTTTCAGCACTTGCTCCTAGGGCCTGAGAATACTGTGACGACGTGCCCTTTCTGTCATGCGTCGATCAAAACGGCTGTCAAGTATACCACTACGACGCGCACGCACATCACCGCCCTTCTCTACTACCTGATGTGGTACGTTTATATGGAATTTGCATAATTATTATGCTCGATATCGAACTATTTATAAAAATAAAACAAATATAACAGAGGAAATAAAAATAAAAATTGGCTACATTATAGGTACAGTCAATCTGGGTACTGTAGGGGACAGCCTCCTTTGAGCGCAACGCTGTGCGATACCCTGACGGGCTGTATGAAGGGCGTAACCCCGTAATGACGACTTGGCGTCCGAGAGATCCACCAATGTAGGGAACAGCCTCCTTTGATAGATGCTGGCTGTTTCTCCGGTTCGTTTGATGTACTTTATATCTTTTGGAGTTCGAATGGATTATTTTGTGTGAGTGAGTTTGACGGCCATCGGGGTCCGTTGATCGTTGTGTTGTATTTTAAAAAGATATATAAATAAAATAAACTTGATAATAATAAACATTACTCGTTTATTACTGTACCTTTGTTTTTTCTGGATAACATTGAACCACACTCATTAAAGAAAATGTATTGATTAGAACGAAAACGGCTATTCATACTGTTTAGAATTATAATAAGATACCAAATGACCTTAAAAGTATGAATATTAGACAATTTAAGATAAACTTGTATAAATGGGTATGTGAGAAGAATTTTATGATATTAGAGAATTAATAAATTGACAACAATCATCAACTGACATATTTTTTACTATTTTTTATTAACTGATACGACAATTTATTCTTTCATTTTGTATATTGTATTTTATTTATATTTAATAATAAGTCGACTGTTTCTTTTTTTTTACTTATAATAACATTCTTTTATATTTGCATGATGATTATTATAAGCAAAACATGATTGTTCTACAAGCTATTTTTAATAACTGTTATTTTACGATCTTTTAAGCAAATAAATACATTTAATCTTTAGAAATACGACAAAATATCATAAAAGTATTTGTTGAAATGAAAAATAAGTGGTACAAAATTATCGAAGCTGAAATGGCCCAAAGTTATCCGAATTGACTTTGACTAAGATACTCGTGATAATATTCAACACAACTGTTTCTCTACAAAGAAGTCTAAATAACAATTTGTCTATAATATTTTATCAAATCAAATCAAAATCGTTACGTTTAAAATAAGTTACGTATCGAGTAAATCAAATCGGCGACGGAGTTCAACAAACAGACAGGTGGTGGTGTACTCGTCCATATACTAGCATAAGCACCCGAGATAAGCACGGACAAAAATCTCAAAAATCTTATGGTGAAAAGAAAATAATAAAATGAGTTCAGGTAGACAAGAACATTCTCGCTGTCTACATGATTACCAGGTTGCATCGTAATCTTTTTTAAAATTTGCAGTTGTCTGTGCTGCATTGGCTACTGCTCGGATTCGGCGAAGAACTCTGACCACTACTGCCCCAACTGCCAGCGCTATCTGGGCACCTACGTGAAGTAAAAGCCGCGCGTGAACGAATCGCAGTATTTTTTTCATTTCTTTTTATGAAGTACAATAATGTCACTATATCTTGACTATCGATTATTTTTAACCCTAAGTTGCTCTACGCTTTTAAGATTTTTAATCAACTTTAGTGCCATAAAAATTTGTTATTTGAAACAAGTTTTTGATGCATTTCAATAATTTTAATTATTCATGAATATTTTAAGTGAAATGTATTAAATAAAAATATATTCTTATTAAATCTTTTTTTAAGTATATTTTTGTCACTTATTTCAATACAAAGTAAAACTTATATTATGGTTATCAGATATTTACACGATACATAAAACGAAAATTATCAACCTTTTTATAAATTATTCATTGCTTTAAAGAGGAGAATGAACAATGAACTATAATATCTTCCTCGTAAGCTACACAGTAATACTTGGATGATTTTACCTGCAGCTGTAGGACTTGTGATGCGAAGCAGTCTTTAGCAGCACGGCGGAGCAGTCAGTATCAAATCAAACTGTTCACGCAACGTATTGGTTGGTTAAGGCCCTTAGCAGTCTCGCCCGCCTCGTGGCTGCGGCTTCCCGCTGTATGTCTTCGCTGTTATTGGCGTTGAGCTCCAGCGCGCCCGCCGCCTTCACTGCGCGTGCGCGCCGCCCCCCCTCCCCGCGCCGCGCGTGCAAGGCCACCGCCACCTCCAGCAATGTGCCGTCCCAAAGACAGCCGTAGTAGGCGTCCATCGCGTCTGCTGCGTTGCCGGTCTGCAATAGATGAATATTTCTGTTTCACTATTAGTGTAAGTAATAGTTTTGGAAATGTAGGCACGGCCTACCCTACAAAACAAACTGCCTACTCAAGAAATACCAAAATAAATAAGAAGAACGTGAATAAACCAATATTATGGACCTTCCACCCACTTCTGTGTTGCTTATTATTTCATTACTTCCATTTACAAAACACAAATAATAAGTGTGGAAAAAGAAAATTGTTTAGTTTTCAATTCTTCTTTTATAAATTCGTACTAAAACTATTAAAAGTTAGTTGATCTCTAATTAGATTTCCGAAATGGGAACTTTGAATTGGTTAATCAGCTTGCTGACTGTCAACCTCTAGAAAAACTTCCCAGCTACGCCACAGTAGCCATTCTAACGCTCTAGGGCTACTTTCTTAGCCCAAGCGCGCGGTTGCTTTTTGCGGCACACGCAGCGTTACACCGCGTAAGTCGCACGCGTTTCAAGCTATCTCACTCTTTGACTTAATGTATTGGCATTTGACTGTCTCTCTCTTGCGTGTAACGCTGCGTATGCCGCAAAAAGCAACCGCGCGCCTTAAGCGGGCTCCATCCACATTCGAATGTGGAGCCCACTTTAGTCTGCAGCGGGCTGCGCGCCGCGCTATGCTTCCTTCGTCCAGGGGGCCGTTTCACGAAACTACAAGTTACAAATTACAAGTACAATTTGATGTACATTGCATAGAATAGACAATGACGTAAAACGATAAGGGCTTCCAGTTTTGGCGAATTGGCTACGCAATGAATATTAAATTGTAACTTGTTACTAGTAAATTGTTGCTTCGTAAAACGGGGCCCAGGCCGCAGGTCGCATGGAGTCGTACTGACGAATACAATGCTGGCACTAAGAGGTCTACCTTCTCAGCGAGGCACTTGAAGGCGGTAGTGTAGTCGGGCTCGTCGGGCAGCTGGCACAGCGCGGCGGCCTGGGTGGGCGCGCCGAGAGCCTGACAGCAGCGCGCCGCACGCCGCGCTATACTTCCCTCGTCCGGCGCTCGTTTGGCGAAGTGCCACGAGCCGGCGGCCAAAGCGCACAGGTACCGCCGCAGTGCCGCGCCGTGACGACCGCACGCCATCTCCACATCGCCGTACAAACGTAACCTGGATGTAAACGCGTGCTTTGTAAGCTACACAAATCATGATTGTAACGTATTACCAATAACCTGGCAGTCAGTGTGTCGCCAAAGGTTTCTGACATGACCTAAGTAAAATACATAGGATTTAATTAGAAAATGATAAATTAAGCAATTAGCCTCTCAATTAGGTGACGGCAGTGTAGAATACATTTGTCACCAACCCCTACTCTTCCCGTGGGTGTCGTAAGAGGCGACTTAGGGACTACACATTGAACAGGGAACGGGCAGCAGCGCTCTCTGATACAGTCTTCCTTATTCGTAGGATACAGTAACCTTTTAATCTGCGATCTCCAACCCGCCTGCCAAGCGTGGAGATTATGGCAAAACCCTCCACGTGGAGGAGGCTCATAGTCCAGCAGTGGACTGTAACGGGCCGTTGATGTTGAAATAAAGCAATTTATGTATGTGGCTAAATTATAAATAAATATATAAATAAATTTATTATGGACTAGCGGTCCGCCCGCGGCTACGCTCGCGTTGTGTAAGATTTTCCCATGGGAATAAGACTTTTTCCTGTAAAACGTATCCTGTGTGTTCCAGGGTACAAACTATCTCTATTCCAAATTTCATTCCAATCCGTTCATTAGTTTTAGCGTGAAAGAGTAACAAACATCATCCATACTTACAAACTTTTGCGTTTATAATATCATTAGTGTTAGTAAGTAGTTAAAAAAGACAAAATCTTCCTATCGCCATTCTAGCTCTAGCACTGGCACCAGCTTAACTTAAAATCTTTGAGTACATATTTCTAAGCTTAATATATAATTAAAACATTCATTATTCACCACGAAGTATTATACGGATACAGCTTGACACTCCTTTCAAGAAGAGCAGTGAGAGATTCCAAGACGTGCTTCGCATTATAAGAGCTCAAATTCGAGATACTCTGGGGCCAGAGCGTCGTATATTCCACCACTAGTTCCAGCGTGGAGTCGTCAATGAGGATATTGTGTATCCTGGCCAGTAGGGAGAACATGACGCTGACGGCTAAGGGCTCGCGTAGGGCTGCGAGGAACGCGTTGAAGTTGGCTCGGGCTTCGGCCGCGGCGTTGCTGGCTTCGCGCGAGTGCATGCCGCCCGCATTGCGCTTCGCCGGCGCCGTCGAGCCCGCCGCGAATACTGATAGCGCTACGATAAACAGAATACGTTATATAAATATGCGAATGTCGAAACCTGATATATAGTTAGGTTCGCCCTAATTCAGCGTAAGCTCGAGCTGGCCTCTCAGTGGGGACGTATTTAAGCTGTTGATGAATCAAACGTGACAAAATAATATTCACGAAAAAAGCAAAAAAATGCTTCAAAGTACCATTAAGAATATTTTTGTTACTAACTCACATACGTACCTACCGAGGGGCTGGAAAATAATAACACTAACATTATCACAATTTTCGGGTTTGTTACCACGGTTATGTTAGTGTAGTGAACAATCACGAAAATCTTAAAACATAAAATAATAACAATTATAAAAAACAGTTACCGTAGTCCCATAAAACCCTGGGGAATTTTCTAGTGGCTTTTCCTCTTTGCAGCTCAAAGCAGGCGGCGCACAGAGCGGCCGGAGCCTCGCCCAAAGCTCCAGGGGGCACCGACATTTCCCACTCGCATGCGTTCACTAGGCAGATCCAACATGCATCTATAAGCTAAAAAAAATGTTCGGAGAAATTAACATACTAGAAGTACGGTCAGATTCATGAGTGGGGTCATATTACGTGCGCCTACACTTTGAAAAATATTTTTAACGATTAAACCCTTTTTGTAAATTTTTATTCCGGCAAAGACCGAGAAAAAAATAATTTAAAAATAAGTTATTTCAAAGTTTAAGTGCACGTGATATGACCCCACTTATGAACCTGACCGTACATTCATAAAATCAGCTTCAGTTGGCTCAGGTCCATGCACAAAACCACGTTTATCAAATTGTTGAGGATACATGCGCACGTAAACGAAAGCACGCTGATATTTGCGTTTCTTAGTGCGCTTAATGACAGGTTGTTAGCCTAGCCTGTTGCCTATGTAGTACTAACCCCATATCCCTTAGTCGCCTCGCGTTATACAACACTCATGTGAAGGTATGGGTTGGTCCGGCCTTATTATTATGCCGGGAACGACATGGAAATAAGTACGTAATCATTTTATTAATCCTGTCCATGTAAGGTCTTTTGTATACGATTAAGTATATTTTCATTAACTTACCTGTGGTCGGGGATCTATCCCGTCACCAGTGGTCGCAGATGCAATACACGCTTTGCATTTATTTGCAAGAGCAGATAGATTTATACGATGATGCGGCCATTCGCTGAGCATGACGTTCACTTGCAGAAGCAGCACCTCCCAAGACAGCAAGCGGCACAGCTTATACAAGGCAGGGTCAGTGCCAGTGCCGAGTTGACTTCGAGCTTCTCCCTCCAACACTGACAGCAATGACAAAGCTGCCCTAGAACATCCAGCTTCGGCTCGAGAACGGGCTGCTCCTGATACCACATAACCGAAGTCCTGAAGGAAACCTCTAGGCAAGGATATGAGAGCATTTGCCAATCCTCCCGCGGGCTTCCAAGAAGGACTCAATTTCCACAATGGTGATGAAGGAGCCATCATAGCCAATTTGACTAGAGACATTCGTATGTCGTCGGCAGTCGAAGCCTCGATGAGACACTTCTTCAGTCTTCCCATCTCTAGTTCAGGCACGGTCTTGCAGTCAAAGTCGGGCGATTCCCATTCTTCTGTAAGGAGCTCTCGTGGTATATCCATTTCTTCATCATTGCTGTGTATGGGATCATTTAAAATAGTATTCAACTGTTCATCAGTAATTAACTTCCTTCTTACACTCTCAGCAGCTTCACCTACGTACTTTTTAAGATACTCGTCAATTCTATCAATAGGAAGTCTACACTGGGAGGTGGCTAAATGAAGGAAAAACATTCTCATATTCTCCCAGTCTTTTTCCGATAAGTCAGACGTAAGAACGGGTGCTAGTGCCCAAAATAAGAGATCGAAGAATTTGATACCAACTGTCTTGAATTTGTTGAGAAAGTCTAGGTGCGTTGATGGGATACCACCCTCAAGGGCATATCTAACAGCATTAAGGGATGATACTCTATTCAAAAGATCCCTGGCTACGGTAAATGCTCCACTTGACGCAGACCCTTGGATGTCCAGTTCTACTACTTGTCTGTGGATCATTGGTATCTCCCTTGTTAAGTTATCAGCCTGCAATACAGCTATCAAACCTGTGTAATGATTAGCTATTGATTCTTGCAACTTTTGTAAAAGAGATGGCTCTTCATTTAGTACTTCAGAACCCAAATTAAGAGCTCTTATGTAGCCCAAGATGTCATCCTTCTCCATGCTGGCGTAATATAAATTTCCCCAAGGCATTTCTTTTTGACCACCATAGCCATACATTACAACTTCTTGCTCTAATAAGTTGAAATTTTCCCTACAGCCAAGTATATGTTTTTTAGCTAAGTCATGTTGGCCATAGAAAAAGTAATTGTAACAGAAGTCATAGTGTATCTGCATTGCAAATTCATACTGACTCATTGCTTTGTCACCAGCATTCCAGTCATGGTTCATGTCACAAAAATCTTCAGTGAGGTGGACAAAAGCATCCATGACAGGAACTTTCAGTTTCCTGGATTGGATGCGCCCGGCACTTGGAGTAGGCTCATAGAAAGCAAGTATATCCTCTAAGAACCTAACACTATGCACCCGGGTGGCTTCTGTCATCCTTAGAATCTTCTCAAAGTTCTGGTTCATGGGGCTGTATCCACCATCTGGTTGCATTCCTGGCCTGCAGTGATCAGAAATTAGCACACATTGAGAATATTAAAAGCAATAAATGTAAAATTTTGGTAAATATATATAATAACAAAACATGAAACCAAAGTAAATCTAAAGTTAAAGCAAGTTAGCTCATGTCAATAATTTAAAACACCATAAAACATGGGTAACAAGAAACTAATATAATGATAATTTTAAAACATAATACACCTCCCCTAATACCTAATAATACAGGATATTTAAAATAACAATCTAAAAAGGATTATGTAACTTACATCAGAATGAAAGGCATCTTATTTGATTTGGTATACAAGGCAGCTTTAACAGGAAATCTGAGGATCCACCGATGATACAAGGTCAATGCGAATTGGACATGTTGTCTTTGTAATAAATCCTGTGATATTTCCTGTAATCATAATATATAATATGATTTCTTACTTGTATGATAAGGATTCACTAAGAATGGATTGAACTAGACTACCTTGATGACCACTGCAGCCTAAGAGAATCCGTTTTAGGCAGCCCTTCAATACTAAATAGCCTCCTCCAGACCAAATAACTCATCATCATCATCGTGTGAGCTGTAAGGTCGACAACCGACCTCACAAACCCTGGTGTCAGTGTTGTAGAGTCTCCAAAGGCCACTTACTTGGCTCATGTAATGACTAGATAGTAGCCAGGGCCAACGGCTTAACGTGCCTTCCGAAGCACGGAATCATCTTTCTTTTCGGACAATCAGGTGATTTAGCCTGCAATGTCCTAACCAAACTGGGGAAAGTCTCACAAAGAGATTTTTGCTTGACAGTGTCCACACCAGGAATCGAACCGGAACCTCCGTAATGGGCGTCGAAATCTCGACCACTCGGCCACGGAGGCTGTACCATATAACTTAAAAGTTAACAACACCCCTCGTGTTTTTTCTTTATCTGGAAAACTCTGCTAGTAAAAAAAAAATATACCAACCTGTGGGGGTACTGCAAATGCACCATCAGTGGCCATATAGACAAGATCCTGCATTAATTGCTGTTGGATTTGTGGTGGCAGTTTAGCTTCAAATATATCTGCAAAACATATAACACTTTTAAGATGCAGTTTTGAGTCAAATGGATATAGTTATTTTATTGAATTACACATTCATAAGTTTCTAATAACATGAATAAATTATAGAGGTTAAAAGGTTAAGGCTAATAAAGAGATAATGCCACTTGAGAGAAGATTACCTCTGCACTCTTTGCAAATTCCTCCAAATACATACATAGCTTATATGGGGAGTTTAAGGTAAATGGTTAATAAATGATACATCACATGAGGAGATACATAGAAAGACCAATGTCATCGACATCAATTTCAGGATAAGTAAGTTGAAATGGCAATGGGCAGGCCATATAGCTCGTCAAACTGATAACTGATGGGGAAGAAAGGTTCTCGAATGGCGACCGCGGGCGGGAAGGCGTAGTGTTGGACGGCCTCTCACAAGGTGGGCAGATGACTTGGTGAAAGTTGCTGGGCGCCAGTGGATGCAAGTAGCGCAGGACCGTTCACAGTGGAAACCTATGGGAGAGGCCCATGTTCAGCAGTGGACGTCTTCCGGCTGAGATGATGATGATGATGATGACATCACATTACAATAATGGTGTGTTTATGTCACCATCAGATTGTGAACACCGTTAGTTTATAATCTGACTTGCGAATTATAAACTGACGTAAAATTTTAAACTGCGTCCAACCATTTACAATTTAACATATTATTTCTTATTAGTTTAGTTAGATTATAATCTATCAAAGTCAAATCGTCCTATTGCAAACCGTCTCTGATTGGTCAGTTTTGGCTGTGGCAATGAATAAAAAGATAAAACTCTATGGATACAGAACAAGCTACTGCCAAAACTGACTAATCAGAAACACAGTTCACAATTTTATGGGTGATAAAAGACAACAGATTATGAACTCTGCAGCTTTGTTCACAATTTGACATTTATAGTTCATAAACTATTGAGAAATTATATGTTAAATTGTAAATGGTTGGTTTATAATTTTCCGTAAGTTTATAATATCGCGAGACAGATATAAAAAATATATATTTGGTATCACAGAATAAAAACTTATTTCGAGGCAGATTATAACATGTGACATTTATAAGACCCTATTGTTTATTGTACTTTATTATTAAGAATACATAATAAAAATAGTTACCTAGATTCCAGTTTAGTGTAGCAGCAACCTTGAGTGCTAATATTTTAAGTGCAAGTTGTTTGCGCGTGAATTGAAGTGGCGAGGGTGTAGGCGCTGACGGGGGACTAGGTGGATTGTCTACATCCACCACCCGCTCACTTGCCGGCTTCGAATTTGCATTCTTCGAGTCCACAGACAAAAACTCTTCTATTAATTCACAAGGCGTTGGCTCTGTGGAAAAATTCACAAATTATATAAAAAGCTACCGCGGTGATTAAAATCAAGAACATATTTTCATAGCAATTTTACTGGAAAAAGAGCAACATAAACAATGTTAGAGGTTATAATGTTACGGACCTGGATTGGGTTTGCTAAGATGTTTTCTAAGAAGATCTGGATCTAATAGAAACTCAAACCATAAGATAGTATCTGGAGATATTGGAACAGTCCCAGGTCGAAGCAAATCCACATCCATTGCGGATTTATAGTTCAGTAAAGACGTTCTCTTCAAGTTCAAGAAAATGTTTTGTATATGCACTACTCTCTTTCACCCTTAACGCACAATATAGTTTTTCATTAATGCACTCAAAATACTATCTTTGTGTACTAATAATTTAGTTTATTTTTAACAAAACAAAATTTCATTACAGTAACAGCTCGACGAATTTAAAGTGCGTTCCAAAACAGGTAAGATAGAGCAATTACTTGACAGCAGTTTGTTTCACTTGCACTTATACGATCGTAATGAAGTGTAAAAGAAACAGGCTATCATTGCGGTGCGTTCTCGCACGTTTTGGAACATACTCTTGTCAATGTCATACAAATTAGGGCTGCCAGCCGCGTACAACTTAATTCTAATTTTATTTATTATTCTTGTATCAAAAAATGACTATACTGATGAAAAAATACCGTCCAACCTGTAAATGATGTTAACGGTTTAGCATACGTGCTAAATATGAGGGGGGGGCACGTATAAGAATACGGGGGAAAATAAGAAACTTAAAAAATAATAGGTGTATTTGAGTCAACTTCATTGATTGAGCAGATTAATTCAAGCATTTGAGCCGCAGAATGCACTTTTGACATTTCCTTAACATTATTGTTTTAGAATTCATATTCCGGTGCTGACTTTTAACGTTGTCAAGTGATTTCTCTCAGTAGTCGCGCTATAGGCACTAGCGGATCGAAGGGAGAGTGAAGGGGCATTTAGTACAAAAACCATAAAAAAATCAACAGCTGCATCTGGTATAAACTTACCCAAAACGAATTAAGCCCGTCACAGACGGAGTTATAATATATATTATAGCACGAGGCAACCAGCTCTCTCATCACCATTCACTTTGTGTGCAAAGCGGGGGTCAAGCAGAATGGCCGGTCACTGATTGATTCGCCATTTTGTTTGACCCCCGCTTTGCGTGAAAGTGAATGGCGACGAGAGAGCTGGCTGCCTCGTGCTATAATATATATTATAGCTTCCGTGTGTGATGCCCTTTAATGTTTTTTTTTGTTTGGTTTAACTACTTAACGATATTATTTCATACGCATTATTTCCAACAATTTCTCCGGGGGTTGTTAAAAAGTAATACCAATAGTACGATATTGGAAACGTACATTATTTATTGTACATCCTTCTAATACCTGAGTCAAGATTTCTTATATCTGGCATCCCTATTTTTCAATGGTTTTGGGTACAAATCCTCAGTAGGGGAATCGAACCCGTTTGTATTCATAATCGTAATTTCAGCCGAAAGACGACGACTGCTGGACAAAGGTTAACCCACAGAGAAGAAACATAGGGGGTTTGGTAATGATGAATGAAATAATGCAAAACCTCTTGGGTGGTAACTCAGCCCATGAAACTGAAAAACTTTTGTTCTGGAACTTTTCCGAAATCGCAAAAAACTCAAATTGACTCGGCTATATCCAAGCGGATGAGATGTTTAGCTGATTTGGAATGGTGGAAGAGTTCCGTCAGCTGCTGGTTAAAAAGCTGAAGAAGAAGAGATACCACTAAAAGTCTTTGTTCACTTTGAAAAGTTGAAATAGGTATTTTTTTGTGATAATAATAATAATAATTTATTTACTTAAAGGTTTTAAATATTATGTAAACGGAGGCCCTTATAATAAATACCTTAAAACTAACATACATATTTATAAAAACTATAACTACGGTATATAAGATTATTATAAGTTTATATTTTTTTACCTTCAGATTATTAGGTATCAAAAACTTTTAAAACTTATTTTAAGTTTTAGTTTTAAAAATGCACGAAAAACAACTCTAGTTCTAAATCTTTTCCTAAAATTCAAACAAGGTTGCCTGGAAGAAATTGCTACGAAGCAATAAGGCCGCCTAACTGTACATGACTACCTGTTCTTACTTCCACTCTGTCATTTATTATTTCTGTGTGTGCAATAAAGTATATTCATTCATTCATTCATTCATTTTTGAGATTTATGAAAAGTTGTAAAATTATTTAATTTTATGAGCTTATATTACCAGTACACCTCTATAAGAGACACTGAAAGACATTGAATTCTTCTTCAGACTTCTGAAGCATTGATATATTCGGGAACTGATAATAATTATGGGTATCCAAGGTTAGGCCCGAGGTTAACCTTTTGTATGGTAACATGAAAATCGAAAACAATCAGTGTGATGCTCGCTTATACCACGCATAAGCGTACTATTCAAAATATAATATATCTTACCTCTAAGTATTGTGATTATTTTTATTGTGACCTACCTTTTGTACGTTATCTATCGATAACCAATAGGAAATGGTTCATCAATGTTATCGATTCAAAACCGCTGACAGTGCTACGTAGATCTGCTTACAAAACACTTCAGCGCGCGATAAACTGAAATAATCATCATATCGTTTGGGTTGTCCAAAAAAATAAAAACTTTTAAATGCAACTTTATTATAACGTACTAAACATTAACCTACTGAATAAATTTGAAGTACTGATGTGATTGTGTGTGTGTATGTGAAGTGTTGTTAGCAAATACCATACTTACATAAACAAGTGCTTATGGTAGAAGTATTATCGATCGGTTAGGAATATCTCTACGGCTTATAAGTAAGTTTACATAACGTTTTAGTACTTAATTAGTGTTGCATTCTGAAACATACTAGTGTTTTTCTTGTGTTTATATTTTGTATTATTAATCTATTCCAGGTTACAAATCATGACTCTATCACTACGTAAGATTTTTCTAAATTAGTTAATCCCTAATGTATAACGATCTATTAGATAACTGGCTGTACTAAGACATTCAGCTCGAAATTCGGCTGTGGTTTCAGTCATTTATGCAATAGTGAGCAACTGTGTCAATGTAGGTGACCACACGATTGAGTTCAATTTACCCCAAAATTATTTTAAACTAAAGTATTTAGTGAGCAGTTGTTTGAGTGGAAGGTTGTACGAGGTGGTTTGTATCATTTCAGTGGACTCTCACTCGTACCGGCAAATCGGGCAGAGCTCGAACGCGGTGTTCATAGAAATGGACCTGCTGCAGGTGGGGTCGGAGCCGGTGGGCATGCGATGCCCCTACTGCCAAGAAGACGTCATGACCAGAGCTAGCTACAGGAATACCAGGATCACACACATTGTTGCTTCCATACTAGGACTATTTTTCTGGTAAGTTTAACTATAGAATAGAATATAATGTCTAGAATAGAAATTAATATTGCTATTTATTATGCTTTATTTGTTTTTATTTCTATATTATATAGATATCAATAATATAAGTAGGTAGGTATATGATGTTAGTACTTCGTGTCGCGTTCTACAGGCCTCACGGACTCACGCGCGGACGATCAGCGCCGTAGCCTACCTTGCTAGGCTTGTCTGGGTGTCGCAACACAGGGGTAAATCTTCTGTTGTATTTATGTACTGTATTCTTTATGTATGTGTTCTGTGTTGTGATGTCCTAAAAATAAATGATTCTGATTTTAATGTTATTGGACACACAGAAATTTAAGATAGAAAACTGCAACAAGAAGTTATAGTTAAGTGGCCTTAGGTAGTATTTTCCTTTCAATTTCTCTCAGGCTGCCTTACTATAAAATATAAGTAATAAGTATCTTTTAAATATCCGAAAACACGTCTGTTTACATACGAGTATTACATTTTGTTTTTATCTCTATCTACGCTCCACTTTGTGATAAAGTGGTTATCTCATTAATGGCGTTTATTTTGACTGTTTAGAATTTAGATGTTATTTATGACACAGGATAGTTTTATCAAGAAATCAGCCGCCAATTATTGCTAAAACGAGTTTACACAACGTGATGAAATGTCGAGTTTAGCGATAGTTTAAACAATATTAGATTTTTTTTTTTATTCGCGGTCACATTTTTGTCTGTGTTAGGCAATATACCTATAATATATTTTTATATTTTTTATTTAGAAGCCCGTAATAGTCCATAGTCCATAGTAATACAAGCAAGTGTTTAGCATACAGACCACTTTAAACACTAACGTCCGTTTGTGGCAGGTGGTTGTGCTGCTGCATCGTTCCCTACGTGACCAAGCGGTGGAAAAACGTCGAGCACTACTGCCCCAGCTGCCAGAAATTCCTCGGAGTTTACGCGAAGACCAGTGTCATTTGAAACAGTCGTCATCACCGTTATGTCAGCTGAAGGACGTCCGCTGCTGGACAAAGACCTCCACATTGACCTATGTTGTCCGCATTTAGCGTCGACCTTTACCAGTTTGTAGTTCTACCTTGTATTATAATATGGACCTACTCGTACAGCACGTAAGTGCTCCGGGTGGGCGCCAGTAGAAATATTTTCTGCTCCAACGGGCAATGTGCCCCATTTGAAACAGTAACCAAAGTTGAATTAAGACTAAAATGTGTACCAATAGATTTTAGATACGCTCACTTATGTCATCGTCTAAATTCTTGCAAATTAATGGAGTACTTTTATTTCATAGGCAGAACTATGGTTCTAAAATAGTTTTCTCTTTTTTCCGATTAGTTATAGCTAACAACACAACTATTGATGAGTGGGAACGCTAAGAAATCCTTGCCATCAAATTGAAAATGGTTTTGAGTATGAACTCGCAACTTATACAGGATGTTCCACGGCTGTACCAGATGAAGAGAAACTACTTTAAATTTACTACTACTACTACTTTACTTTAAATACTATAGATACGAAATTATACATGGCTTGAAGGTACATCCAAAGAAGTCGCAAACCATTCTCTTGGGCTGTCGTTGGTATGTAACTCGAATTGATTTGAAGACGTTACCGCCTCCTATAACTTTCGACAGCATTCTCATTCCGTTCAGTGACAAGGTTAAGAATCTCGATGTTATTTTTGATAGCTGTCTTTCCGGAAGCCACATATATCTTAGGTGAGCAGGAGGGTGTTTGCCGCATACAGCTCGCTTAAACGGTTCTAAAACCTGTTGCCGACTAAAACCAAAATCTCACTCGCTCAATACCTTCTTTTGCCTTTGTTGGACTATGCCGACGTTTGTGATCTTGACCTGTCCGCAGAACTCTTAGACAAGCTCGAACGTCTACAGAATCTTTGCATACGTTTTATCTTTGGCCTGCGGAAATTTGATATGTCGCCTGCTATCGCTCAAAACTTCAATGGCTACCTATTCTTCAGGAGGAATTGTCAAAAACTTTCACTTCTACTTAGTCAGGTCATAAGTATTGTCACACAGTAAAAACTTTTCTTTTAGAATGCTGGCCACAAAAAAGTTTATTGAATTCGAATTTCGAATTGTTCATGAAAATAAAAATGTATACTTTTTAGAATTTTACTCATTTTTAAATATGGAGTGGACGCTTAAAGAAGACCGTGTTGCAGTTATTGCGTTGCATCATTGCGGTTACGCGCCAATTCAAATTTTTAACATACTGAAAAATTTTAATATAACCAAAAGATTCGTTTATCGTACCATCAAACGATACAATGAAGACTCTAGTGTAGATGACAGGTCAAGAAGTGGTCGCCCTCGGTCTGTTAGGACTCCAGCAGTGATAAAAGCTGTGAAGGCGCGAATTCAAAGAAATCCCAAACGTAAGCAGAAACTGTTGGCCCTTCAGATGGGATTAAGCAGAACCACGGTGAAAAGGGTGTTAAATGAAGACTTAGGGCTTCGGGCATATCGAAGAAAAACAGGACATCATTTGAATGCTCGTCTAATGGACCTGAGACTGAAGAGATGCCGCGCTTTGTTGAAGCGGTACGCGGGAAAAAAATATCGGGAAATTCTTTTTTCGGATGAAAAAATTTTTACCGTAGAAGAGAGCTACAACAAACAAAATGATAAGGTGTACGCACACAGTAGTGAAGAAGCGAGCAACCGTATTCCGCGTGTCCAACGAGGTCATTTTCCATCCTCGGTCATGGTATGGTTGGGAGTGTCTTATTGGGGCTTAACAAAGGTACATTTTTGTGAGAAAGGTGTAAAAACGAATGCAGTTGTGTATCAAAATACAGTCCTGACGAACCTTGTAGAACCTGTTTCTCATACCATGTTCAATAACAGGCACTGGGTATTCCAACAAGATTCGGCGCCAGCTCATAGAGCGAAGAGCACACAAGACTGGCTGGCGGCGCGTGAAATCGACTTCATCCGGCACGAAGACTGGCCCTCCTCCAGTCCAAATTTGAATCCGCTAGATTACAAGATATGGCAACACTTGGAGGAAAATGCGTGCTCAAAGCCTCATCCCAATTTGGAGTCACTCAAGACATCCTTGATTAAGGCAGCCGCCGATATTGACATGGACCTCGTTCGTGCTGCGATAGACGACTGGCCGCGCAGATTGAAGGCCTGTATTCAAAATCACGGAGGTCATTTTGAATAAACTTTAGTGTCATAAGAATCTATGTTTTGTTAAGTTCATTTTGGTATATAAATGGTTACATAATGAATAAACTTGTTTCAATTATTTTATATTAAACATGTGACAGAATTTATGACCTGACTAGGTATATTCTGTCCTTTTTAATTTCAACTCGCCGTCTTTCGGTCTGCTACTCTCAACTGTACTAATCTTCGTTCTTGTCATAATCTTTCTCTTAATATGTCTTCTCATTCCACTAAACTTTACTCCAGGTCATTTGCAGTATAACTCAATTATTTTAACTGTGCGCTTCGAGCTGTCAAAGTCGTCATGTTGGTGGCATTGAATTCACCCGCCCGCTTACTTCCTCACCTCCTCCGACGCCTATCAAAACGGATACCAAACCTACCAACATGCAAATATTATGACGTTGACAGGCGCACAGTTATAAAAATTGGGTTATATATAAGCCATCCACCTATGGAACGATCTTCCCGAGTCAGTCAGACGCGCTCCTACATCGGTGTCTTTCGCCCTACCTGAACGCTGTCTCTTGTTCTTGATAATGAGTTTTTTTACCTTTCTTATTTTAGTGATATGTTAAGTATACCTATTATTAGTCTATTTTATAATTTCTATATTAATAGGTATTTGTGTAATGTATATATTTTTCTAAGTATTTTAAGTATTACCAGTACCATTGGTATGTAGTTTATGTTAACCGTTGTTGCTACCACCGACCCGCTTCACTTTTTCTATACGCTATTTCTAAACCCTAAGGTTGCCTGGAAGAGTAAGTAAGTAAGTAAAGAGATTGCTACTTTAGAAATAAGACCGCCTCTTGACTCTTCTACCACTTATATGTATTATGTTTCTGTAACTCTTTGGTATAAATAAAGAAGAATTGTATTGTATTGAAAGAAGACTCACTTTGATTGTTAAAATAATTCGAGAATCGCTCCCAATGAAATTTACTTAAGAAAATATTATGCATTCTGTATTTTTGTTATAGTGATCGAAAGAGTAATCATTAAGTTATTTTTTTCAAAGTAACAGTGTCTTAAATCAAAGAAAAAAAGTTTAGTCTATAAATTAAAGAAGACTATCATTAACTGAATCGATCACATTTTGTATAAAAATAAAATGAAGTTTCAATATTAAATGTATTTTTTCATGACTATCCTCCAATTAAAAACACTTTATGTTTCTGTGGAAAAAAATCGTTATGATTTACTCTTTTGTTCAGTGTCATAAAAATACGTATATTTTTTTATGTGGACGGGTTCAATTCCAAAAACATCTGCTTTCAGAAATCCTTAAATAAAGTTAAATTTATTTTTAAAATCAAAGTGAAGTCTTCTAAAACTTCTATTAACATAACACAATCTTAATATAACACAATTTCCCATTATGTGGTAATAGTGGGATACCTTATGTATGTATGTATATACATAACGTTGTCCCACGCGTAATCAATTTTTTTATTTGAATTGACTCGTTTTTTTTTGTCTTTACACATTTCAAAAGATTTAACGCCTTTAAAACTGAGTAAAAGTCGTAAACGATAGATAAGTAACTCTCTGATAAAACTCATTGCTATAAATATCACTTCTTACATTCTTATCTGTAAAATACATTGCTTATTGCCACTTATTGTTAAAGTTAGACAATTTTTTTTTATTGTAACAGGACAAGTCCCAATGTATAAAATCACAAATTCAATTCGTGTAACATATACAACGCAAAGCCGTTTCTGTGAACTTTGAAAGCAAACTATGAAAATATAAATATACTGGCGGCCCGCCCCGGCTTCGCGCGGGTAGAGCAACGTCAAAAACAAACATCCTATTCTTTAAATTATGGACTCTTTAATTTACATACTACCTACTCAAATCAAATGACAAACTACCCTACTCTACACCTACCCTACACACACCTACCCTACACCCACCCTAAACCTACCCTTCACCTACCATACACCTACCCTACACCATTGTAGAACATTTTTTTGTTCTATCATCAATAGTTTCCGCTGCGTATGCGACAAAAGAAATTTTTAAAGCATTTTTTTTACATCTTGGTTCACGTTACTGAAGTTTGGGCAAGGATACCTAATTTTTTCTAGTAATAAATAAAGCTTATGTTACTCAGGGATAATGGTGAAAGAATTTTTAAAATCGGTTCAGTAGTTTTTGAGTTTATTCGTTACAAACATACAAAAATACAAATCTTTCCTCTTTATTATATTAAGTATAGATTTATAGTACTCGTATGTGCAGATTTTTGAAGCGTCTTTGTGTATTCATGCACGATGAGATTGGTCGAATGTAAGATTTGCGCAGCCAAGGTCAGTTGCTAATGTTGCTATTGCTAATATTTATTCGAGTTGATGTTACGAAACTATCGAAAATGGGTTTGCTTATTTAAAAAAAAACTTTGTTGCGACATGTTTGGTAGACTATCTTGTTTTTGACCATAAATATACCACCAAGCAAACCTTGCTGTGTATTTTAATGAAATATTTATTAGTTTCAAAATGTCTGTATAATAAATCATAATTTATAATAATAGTTTGCTGTACAAAATATTTTAAGGAAAATGATTATGATAGTGCAATTAATAATAACAAAAATAATAATAAGTAGATATGTACTAGCACAAAAATGTTCAATTTATTTCGTTTATTAAGAGCTTTTGGTTTTTATCTTTTATAAATAGGTACATACTGATGTTAAGAAACATATCACAGAAGAAGTATAATTAAGTTTATATTTTTTATTATTTTATTTTATCCTAGCTACCTACGCCCTAAACTGTTCATTTAATTATCCCCATATTAACCATTTCAGATACCAAGTCTCGCATTAACATACAAATTAGGTAGGTACCTGGAATATCACAAGAAAAAACAATGCTTAATTTTATATTATAAGGCTTAGTCCTACTTGCAAATAACGATTATTATAAATTATAGCCAAATTGATTCAATCTTTTAAAAGGAACAACATTTAGTTAAAAAATATCTTGAAGACTACAACCCGCCGACATGAGAAGTGTATTATTAATATTCTTTCTTATTCATATTATAATAAAATATCTACCTAAACAAATGAAATAATATAGCAAGGTTATATTCATTTACCAACTTTACTGAGGAGGGTGCAACAGGTTGATATCTTATGCAATGCAGATTTACTTCCGATCTAATTGATACATTTCAAATCGGAATCCCGTTGCATGGTAACTTCTGCAGCCAGTGTCTATAAATTCAAAGGGTCTAAGAAAGAGGTGATCCTCGATATAGGTATCCCAATCAATTCGGCAATAACCAAAGTTACCAACATAATACTCGTTCAAAGACCAAGGGGAAATTGTTGTGGGCTGCTCATATTTTCTGGAGAACCGATTGCCTATCACTGGAACAGTCGGATTATAGATTTGGAGTTTGCAAATTGGGCGATTATTGACATAGCAACTAGAAGTCACCAGAGGAGACTGCAGCAGATCGCAGGTCAGGTTAAAAGGCGTAAATTGGACTGACGAAGGTTCATAAAAAATGAAGTTCTCTGAAAAGAAAATGGTTACTGAGCAATTTCACTACTTATTCTATTTCGCTTCCGGATTTATCTATAGATCAGTTCTAATTAACAATCAAACCTTATTTTATAGCACTTACAGAAATAATAACACACAGAAGAAAAAAGTAATCAGTTAGATATTGTTGCTTTCATCTATCTCCATCATTGTTGATCAATTTATTTCAGACAATATAGTGCTTATTAAGCATTGAATTATTTAAAACCTGTGATATCTCATAATAATAGATGACTACATTAGCACCACACACACACACACACACACACTCTTAAGCATCGACTACACTTTCCTAAATATCAGATACTATCTACCGGTCATTGTTGTTGCTTTACTAATTTACCGTGCCAATTGCGACCCAAACACAGCAATGTAATTCGAATTAGATCTAGAGAGGTGCTACTTTCCAAAGTAAGTATAGTCGGTGTCGGAGTTAGTATATATAGGTATACGTACAAGCTGCCGCTAAAGCTAGATGTAAATAAACAGCTGCTTAAAATTAAAAATTCGTTTGTAACATGTAAGAGCACTGTTGTAGTTAGCGATGATCACGACGGTTGGTGAGTGCCGACGAAGGCCTTGCACGCCGGGCAGTAATGATTGGCAGTCTTGCAGGAGCGCATGCAGTACGGCACTATGCAACCGCAACAGCATCTGTAAACAGAAACAAGATATAAATCGAACTTGCTATCAATTGAAATTAACATAGAATATTAAATCGATTGTCCAGTGAGGAGTTCGATGAGCGTAGGTTGAAGGCTTTGTGTAGCACGCGCGTGCATGTTTCCTTGTAAAAAATCTTTCACCACAAGGGCATTACAAATTATTATAATTCTGATGTGGTTTAAAATCGCATTTGTCAACAATTTTTATCATATTTGGTGGGTGTAAGGTCGATAACTTACAATCTTGGTGTCAAAGTTATTGACCCGCCAAAACTAGCTGATATATTTCATAATAATCACCATCTTAATCAACCTCACAATTCCTGGTGTCAGTATTGTCAAATGCCACTGACATGGTTCGTGTAACGACTAAGGACTTCCGTACAGCCGGAACCCACGGCTTAACGTGCCTTTTGAAACAAGGAACCATCTTCTTTTCGGACAATCAGGTGATTCAGCCTGCAGTGTCCTACCGAATTGGGGAAAGATTCACAAAGAATTTATATTTGATATTTATTTTATTAGTGTTCTGTAAATTATTTAGGTGATTCATAATAATCATCTAAAAATTTAAAACACGATTGCCCTGTCAAAAAATATCTGCCCTGTCAAAAAATATCCGCTTTTTTGCTCGCCAAGTCGAGCAAAAAAGCGGCACGGCCGTACCATCCTTTTCTCGAAGCAGTTCGGGCCATTTTCGACCCTAATAGTGTCTCTTGACGAAAGGATTCTAACGATGCCCCATACATTAAAAGTTATGGAGAAACTCACATACATACATAATATACATGATCCCTGAACACATGTGTAGGTATATCTTCTTTTTTGGGGCAGTCGTGTAAAAATCAAGTCTGCTAAATCAAGAAAACAAATATCGCGCTACAACTCGTTTATCTCAGACCTCAGACGGATCTATTGTTTGTTATTGTTTTGATATTTTAACAAAAATAAATTCATCTGACGCAAAGAGCAAAGACTTGTTCCATTTGTTAGTTTCAAATAAAACCTTCTTTACATAGTACTACATATAAAATGAAGTCGCTTCCGCTGTCTGTTCGCTTAGATCTGTTACTACTCAACAGATTTTAATGCAGTTTTCAGCAATAGATAGGGTGATTGAAGAGGAAGGTTTATAAAAAATATATTTAGATGTTTAGATGTTTGGATGTTTGTTCCGCCTTCACGCTTAAAGTACTTAACGGATTTGGATGAAATTTGGAATGAGATAGTTTGTAACCTGGATTAACACATACGATACTTTTTACGGAAAAAAGTCTTATTCCCACGGGAGAATCTTACACAAAGCGAGCGTAACCGCAGGTGGACCGCTAGTAAAATATAAATTGTAGTTTTATATCTTTAGTAAACAATAAATCTAGTCTCATTTGTTCCATTAAACGAATAGAAGCACCAGAAATTTTGATGATAACGAGTTATAAAGGTATATGACGGATAATCTATTTATGGAAGTCTTTTGACCAATGTTTTCAATTTCTGGAATTGATTCGTCAGTCTGTTTTCGTAATAAGGAGCGAACTTAAATATCAAAAAGACCGCGGAAGCCACGCGAGCGCATGTTCAGCATCATATTATCATTATAACACCGTTGCCTGTATTATAATTTAGTGACAGTACATAAAAATATAAATCATAATAATTATTGAACGATATACGAAATCTATACGAGTTATCATGTGTTTTTGGGTTAAAGTCAAAGTTCGTTCCATTTTGTATGAATCATCCATCATTGTCAACTAGGGTCTATTTAGATTCAAGGGACATTAATACGCACTTCGACTTTTGCGATCATTATAATATAATACATTATTAATAGGAATTTAACAATGGATAAAGGAAATAACTTACCCGGCGAGGACGCACAGGGCCGCGGATACGATATGAGTTCGATTGTTGGGCGCGTAGTCGACTCGAGTGACGATAGACTTGTTGCACGTGGGGCATGTGGTCCCAGTAGGGCCTGGGCCTAGTTTAGTGGTCCCAGCTTGTCTGGTAGGCTGGCTGCCTGGCGTGATGACGGTGGTCCTCGGGGCCGCGGCAGGAGCCACGAAGCCAGGCGGCGGCGGAGGATTGTCCCCGAAGTATGATGGCGGAGGAACCGGGTTAGGTGCAGCCGGCTCGTATGGTGGTGGTAAACCCATCTTATTTTCCACTGGAATAAAGCGTATTTTATTGTAATATATATGTTACAGTCAAAACTACTTTTACAGGCAAAACCACCTGGTAAAACCACTGGTTTTTGCAGTCAAAACTGTTTTTGACTAAGGGCATCGGTCAAAACCACTTTTGACTACAATAATCAGTCAAAACTGTTTTTAGCTGAAGGCATCGGTCAAAACCACTTTTTCCTGATTTTCGCAATCAAAAGTGGTTTTGACCGGTTATGAGTTTTGACTGTAACATGATATATGCTCGATCCGGTTTGCTATCTGCGAAATTATCTCAATGTTATAATTTGCTATACGCGTCCTACTCTTTTAGTTATGATTGGTTGCCACAACAGCTGTTCAGTACCACAAGCCATTTAAACTTTCTTAGTCATCGGATCAAATATCCAATCAAAGCAAAATAATTAGTGAAATCTAAACTAGTAAAACAGCTAGGTAATCAGAGCGTGACCTTTGCGAGGCTTTTAATGAACGAAATGCTATGACGTCAGTTGTATTAATGCGGAATTTCCTTTTATACCTGCCAGCTCTACCTGTGTTGGAAAAATACCCAGCACGATTTAAGTTTCGTACGTGTGTGTGTGGAGTAGGTATATGTATAAACCGTAGCCTGTTTTAAAAATCAAAAATAATCATAATAAGGTACCTACTTTTGTTTTGCTATGGAATCAGATATGTTTAAAGTTACTAAAGATCTCGTAGTTAGAATCAACTTATTACGAAATAAATATATCAAAATAATGAAGCGTGCAACATAATATTTTCTTCTTATTCTGCTAGTATTTTATGTACTGAAAAAAGTGAACTAGACATATAAATATAATATATAATATAGAAGGAGAAGAAGTTTATTTTATCTATAGAAATATTTTTTTTTCAGTTGTATGAGGGAGCTGGGCTTAGCTACTATATTAATTCTGTGGCCACAAGTATATTGATTCGGTGGCTAAGCTTCAGAATGGATTTTCTTTGTTTTTTTTTTATTATTTTAAAACATTGAGTAGCGATTGTTTCCGGTTATCTTTTTTTCTATATTCTATAATTTAGCAGGCATGGTTTTTTTAATTCCAACCGCATGTTTTGATTGAGTTGAATGGTTCAGCTAATAGTGTTAGAATTCTAGAATGTTATGTATCGAAAAAATTGCAAAATTTATTTAATTATTTTATCTATGGGGATTTGGTAGGTTATAGGGCGAAGTTTAATTTTACGAAGAAGAAAATAATAAGATGAATGTTGCCATCTACTTAAGAACGGGAACATTATTTTAACCTTTGACATTATTTGCGTAGTAGTCATAGTCAGTACAATACAAATTATAATATCATCAACAGCTCATATACGTCCCCACAGAGGAGCTCGGACCTACCCTGAGTTAGGGCGATTAGGCCTTAATCGACCACGCTGGTCCAGTGCGGGTTGGTCGACTTCACACACAACCTTTGAATTTCTTTGCAGAAGTGTGCAGGTTTCATCACGGTGTTTTCCTTTACCGTAAGAGCGTCGAATAAACGTACATATTATGAATTCAAAAACACATTGGTACGTGGTGGGGATCGAACCCGCGTCCCCCGGACGGGAGGCAGCGGCCTTAGCCACTAGACAGATAATTCGCGGAATTGTTGATTGATTATGAAATCAAATTTTAACGTTTATTTTATTTATTTATAACGTTATTTCATAAAGCTAATTTAATATATACTAGTAGATATTTCTTATTCATAGAGTGAATATAAAACGCAACAAAGAACCGAACAAAACAAAAAAATATATTTATAACTATAAGTATAACCAGTTTACTTACTTGTTGCGTCCATTGTGACGAAACTTAACCTTCGCAATCGTGTCTTAATCCCTCGTCAAATATCTAGAGGCACATGAAACACTAATAGGTAATTACAAAATAATGTCAAAACTTGACTTTGGAAGTTTAAACTTACACTCACACTTTAAATATATTTAGTTAAAACACTAGAATTAAAGTTATAATAAGTTGGAGCAAAGTTAAAATTGAACGTTATAGCGTAGCGGTGTTTACGCGTCGAGTGAATGCACCGCAGGCCCAGCACGTTACATCACTCGCGAGCGAGGGAAACGACAGCCTCAGGGTTGCGTGTGCGCAGGAGAGAAAGAGACGCACAATAGCGTCACGTACCAGCAAATTTACGTCGGTTTTGCCTTTGCCTTCCAGTAGCAGCTAATTATGAGTACAATAGTAAAGGAAATTATCCATGCGTAATTCCGTAGACTGCAGAATCTTTGTTGCTTAAGAAAAAAAAAAAACTTTCCAAATGTGCGTCGTAGTGCAGCTCTAAAATTATGCACACGCAACTATGTGCATTTGTACGACTGGCGCCTTTAAAATTAGCTTTAGCCATAATTTTGCCGCACATGCATATTGTGACGCATTTGGTCGCCGGGATCGTAAACTATGGAACGTGCACTATTGTCGCAAGCCATTACGAGTGAGTGAGTATGGTTCATGCATCGTGTCAAGCCTAAACAGGCATTTGGACCACCCAAGAAGATAATAAATTAGTTATAGTAAAAGCTATCTATTATAGGGAGGTATGATCATCCAGCAGAGGACCATGGTAGTTGATATCGTCCAGAAGTGTAGCAAGCTGAAGTGGCAGTGGGCTGGCCACGTCTGTCGCAGACCCGATGAGCGTTGGAGCAGACGGGTTCTCGAATGGAGACCATGTCTCGGGAAACAAAGTGTGGGACGTCCCCCTGCCAGGTGGACTGATGACCTAAGGAAGGTCGCTGGTGGTGGCTGGATGAGGAAAGCGGGTGATCGTGCGCTTTGGCGTGCCCTTGGGAAGGCCTACATCCAGCAGTGGGCTGCAATAGGCTGATTGATTGATGATACACGTGTTAAATAAATTGTACAAGTTTTCTCAGGTTGTAGCTTTCTCGATGAAATTTCTGTGATCGAAGGTGCGACGACGCTGCACCAGTCGTGGGTTAACTTAGGGCATACTGTTTCTGGATTCTGATAAATAAGACTAGATCTATGACTTGCGATACATTACTCGCAATTAACGCATTTTTGCATTCGCTGAAATCACTGTATAAAGCAGTTGGACCGTCTTTTAGGAACCTCTTCAATGATTTCATGGAACGCATTCACCGCTGTTTCAGGGCTCGTGAAACGTGTGCCCTCTGGGCAAGCAGTGTTGACGTACCAATCTGCAGTCACTGTCCTTTGATCTTCAAGCGATACTGTAGTGTAAGGTCCTGATTTGCCGAAAAGAGAAACAACCATTTTTTTTACCAATGCTTCGATATTTTTTAACTTTCGTTGGCGAATCTTCAAAAGGAAAGCCCACTCTGCCGACTGGTTTTTTCTTTCGGGTTCGAAACAGCACACCCAGGTTTCGTCACTTGTCATGATATTATACATAGCCAATGACTGTCCTCCGTTAAACTTTTTTATCATTTTTGGGCACCACTGGACACGCAGTCGTTTCTGGTCTTCCGTTAAGTCATGCGGTATGCATAGAGTGCAAAGCTTCCGAACCTTCAGATGCACATGTAAAATGTTTTGCACTTGGCTTATTCCAATGCCTAACAAAGCACGAATTTGCTGGCAAGTATTTTTTGTCAGTTTCAATAAGTTATCGTACGGTGTCAATATTAAAGTCTGTAACCGCCAGTCGCCGGCCGACCTTCACGTAATCCTCGTCATGGAGACTTACGTCCATGTCTAAGTTCTCCAAACCACGAATACACAGAGCTGCGACATGGTGCTTCATCACTAAATGCTATATTATTATCCTCTTTGCTAAATGCCAATTGAAGTCTCTGGCAACTCTTTATTTGACTTATGCCACAGCGAAAATCATAAATATTTTTAACAAAAAAATAGAAACCTTCAAATTACCTTACATGGTTATCTCCACTAAAAAGTAACAAATAAAATAACATTCCAGATGGAACATGAAAAAAAAATATTGCCAATATCCACAATTAAGTAGATAGGTAGTGTATTAAGTAAATATTTAGAATTTTGTACTTCCTTTTGGAGTCGGTGCCAGCCAAAAATTGTAGACGACGAAACTACGATTATTAATTTATCGAATGAAACCTACCCGGACTTTCCTGGTAGCCGCTCCTGTCGTTTTCCCTGCGTTTAGTCGGGTGCGGCATTGCATCCCGCGCAGCACAACAAAACATAGACTATAGACTATCAAATAATTTTATTGATAGTCATATAGAAATATGTACTGACTTAACGACGACGACGACTTAAAACAGTTGCCCACGACTAATCGTCGATTTTTTGGCTGGCACCGACTCCAAAAGGAAGTACAAAATTCTAAATATTTACTTAATACACTACCTATCTACTTAATTGTGGATATTGGCAATTTTTTTTTTCATGTTCCATCTGGAATGTTATTTTATTTGTTACTTTTTAGTGGAGATAACCATATAAGGTAATTTGAAGGAGGTTTCTATTTTTTTGTTAAAAATATTTTTATTTTATGATTTTCAGTGTTTCATTCAATATATTTTATGTAAGTAATTAATCCTAACCTCGACACATTTCCTATTATTTTTCTTCATTATCTAAAGCTAGGTTTTGTTATTTAACAGTTTCAGTACAAAGATATAATATTTTTGGTATTTGCTTAGTTTAGACTGCGTCTTTCGTGCTTTGCAAGTGCGTTTAGTTTTTTACTATAATGATTGTTTCGAAAATAACATGGTTAAACTGGGTAAGAGGCTACGAAGTAAGAGGTCATTTAGTAGTCCAGCTAGCCACTAAACTGACAATGCTAAGAGGAAAGAATACTACCTTCGCGATCCTAACGAAATAGGTATTTAGGAAAACATTTGCTATCGCTCGTGCGCTCATGCCCCCGGGAGAGAGAGAGCGAGAGCGTTGCAGCTCGCGACTGACAATAGGTACTTTTCTTGAAGAAATTCCCATTTCGGGAGAAAACGATTTCCAATAACTAAATTTCAACAAATCACTTTTATTTTGATGTCGATCGTTTCAGCACAATATATTTTAGGTTCATAAGTTTGGTTTTAAAAAAAAGGCTTAATTCGACACAGTTTTAATCATAAAAATTACGTTACTTGAGGTGACTATATAAGTTTGAATCTATGGCGAATTTTGTAAAAAGAAAAAGCTATAAACCTAGTCATTCACTGTGTCAATAACATACTAAAAAATCATGGAGATTGGAAAATATTTAGAAGTGGAAAAACGTTTTCTCTTTTTGTATGGATGAGCACGTACTATTCTTCCCTCTTAATAAGCTTATAGTTTACCCCGATACTTGGGCTATTCGTAAGGAGTTTCAGGTTTGAGATGGTATCTTGAAAGTCTGTCGTTAGCTGATTACATACAGATAGTGAACGTAGGCTGGCTTCTTCTTTTTCTTCATATTGTGGATTGTAAGGTCGACAACCAACCTCACATACCCTGGTCACTCAGTTAATATATTACCGGGCCCTTGTCAAAACCCACTGACTTAGCACGAGTAACGACGCCTTCTGTAGATATTAGAGCCGAGACACATGGCTTAACGTGCCTACCGAATCACGGAATCATCTTTCTTTTCAGACAATCAGGTGATTCAGGCAGCAATGTCCCAACTAAACTGAAAAAAGTCTCACAAGGACATTTTCGTTTAAGAGTGTCTTCACCGGGATTCGAACCCAAAACCTCCGTAAAGAGAGTAAAACACTCGACCACTCGGCCATAGAAGCTAAATTATTTGTGATATCCAATACAATATCCGATGATTGCAGGTTCTTGTCCTGCCACGGTCGCCAAAAAATGTGATAAAATCGAATAATATAATTTTATATGGATATAATTTTAAATGTGATGTAATATAATTTTAAATGTGATAAAATCGAATAATATAATTTTATATGAAACGTAGATTTTCAGCAAACTGACAAAACAAATTTATTTCGTTGCCTAGCAACATTCCACCACAACCGGTATCGCGCGCGATGCATGTTGCTATCACTGGTTGAGGAGTTTCCGCTTTTATCCCTTATTCCATCATCAGATTTTAACAAAATTGGTATGGATCTATCCCTAAAGCACGTTCTATCGAATGAAAAAAGAATAATTAAAATCGGTTGAAAACTGATTGAGATATGACTAAAAGAATAGACGAATAACGACGCGAATGCTACATTCCGTTGAGGAATTTCCAAGTTTTACCTCATGTTCCACCATCAGATCTTGACGAAATTAATACGGGACCACCTCGAGAGTAAATCCTATCGAATGAAAAAAGAATTATTAAACTCGGTTAACAATTGGCGGAGATATCTAATAACATACATAAAAAAAAATAAAAAAAATACAGACGAATTGAGAACCTCCTCCTTTTTTGAAGTCGGTTAAAAAAGCGACACACAATTTTCGAAAGGACGTCACAATGAAAAAACAAATGACAGTCTCGCAAATTAAAAGTAATATGTTCCCAAAGAGTTCCATTTTCAAATTCCATAAATGCTTTTTTCCATTCTTTTATTGTAAGTGACCAGATCCAGAGATTTTCAGTATGCCCCATTTATTACACGAACCATTTCGATTAATTTTCAATCCCCGCCATAACTTGAAATCTATTTGACCTATTAAGTTTTCTCGACATTTTTTTTATTTGTCTATCAGGTAGATTACTAAAAAGTATTGGACACGTATTTTTTATTTTTTTACGTTATTAAACAATTACGGAGATATATTAAGTTGTAATAGCGTGTGACGTCACGCTTGAGGTCCATTTTATAACATGTTGTGACATAGTTTAATAAATAATAAAATAAATAAAATAATTTGTTTGGGAATTTCTTACAATTTTGCAATATGACAGTGGCCGATATGCCTGTGTCTGGAGACATCGCTCTTCCGTAAATATGCACATAATATAGCGAACCGGCGGCGCGGCGGGTGGAGAGTACTAAATAATAGTAGTTGAAACCGCTACATTAAATATTTATTGAATTAACACAAAAGTAAAAGAATGAATGAGAACAAATAACCTATTTTATAACTTATATATACATGTGCTGCGATGTGCTGGCCTTACGGAGACACGGAGAGATGAGCAGTGCAGTGGTGTAACGGAAAACATCACGTCCACGCTGAGTCGGTGACTTCCGCAAGGTGGCACACACGTACCTAAGCAGATAAGCTACAAACTTGTTTACTACTATTACGTTTTTTTATAAGCTACAGGAAATACATGTAATACAAGAAATACAAATTCTAACTTGTTTACTGCTACTACGTAAATTAATGAATCAACAAACTCAACATCAACATTCAACTCTCATCAATTTAAACGAAAAAACAAAAACGAAAAAGAAAAGAATAAAATAAAAATTATCAAAAATTTCTAACACGTTAAAGTAAAAATATTCCCATGACGATGTGTGTATGTGTGTGTGTGTTTGTTTTATTTATTTATTTACCTGGTCAGTAATCTCTTGTATCGATTGGTACAAACCCCATCGAAATCGGTGCAGCCGTTCTTTAGTTATAAAAGGACAAACATTCAGTTTTATATAGTAGATTATTACATACATTTTATATTTATTTGTTATTTATATATTTATTATTAACTTCCAGTTTTTATTTTCTGTAAAGTAATGATGATATTAATTTATTACAGGAAATAATACAAAATAATAATTGCGGTATTAGTTTTACTTCATAAGACGTGATTTATATTTAATTGACTTTAATAAATCCAACATAGCCTCTATATTTTCATCAATGTTTTTGGTTCCAACTAGGGTTTCTCATTTCCCGACCTTTTTTTGTTCCCGGATACCGAGACTTCTCGAGCACCATTTCCCGGGAATTCCCGAGAAGTCGGGAATTTGATTATCCTCAATAAAAATGTATGAAAAAGGTTTTAAAATAAAATACACGTTTTCGTAACCAACAATATGTTAATTTTTATCAGTCTTCGTCAATTAACTAAAAATTATGAAGGTTGCCTGGAAGAAATTGCTACCTTAGCAATAAGGCCGCCTATCTGTACACTATTATTTGAACTACTTTTTTTTTCTAAGTATTTCTGTGCAATAAAGTATATTCTATTCTATATGCCTTCTTAATTTCCTTTATAATCACAGAGTTTAAAACCTTGAATAAAATATAAGTAATATCTTTAAAATTAACAAAATATTAATCACAGACATTAATTTTTATTTAATTAGCTGTTACTGACAAATATGATCACTTTGATATATACCTAATGTAAAAGTTAAAAATGCTTCATTAAAAGAAATATACCTATATAAAATTTTTGTAATAATAGCCAAAGACATTTAAATCACAGTCTTTTGATAATAATCTCCTATACATAATATAATATTAGGATTTATGTGGGTGTCTTATTGGGTAGTAAAAGGATGTAAAAGGGGAGAGGAGATAGAGGATATAATTTTTGTAATAAGTAACACAGGAATTAACGTCAAATTTATATTGTTTTAGTTTTTTTTTTATTTCTCGACTTCCCGGGTACTCAACCCTTTTTTTTCCGTCTCGACTAAGGCCATATTTCCCGGGAATTCCCACTTCGAGACTTCTCGATGAGAAACACTAGTTCCAACCATTTAATAAGAATCTTCTTGCATTCATAAAGTTGTTTCCTATATATATTGAGCTCTTTGTTTATTAAATTATACAAGTGCAGTGAACGTTTATTGTACTGCCTACCAGCGGATACAGTATTTACTTTAGGAGCATTTATCCTTTTTTCTTTTATTGTACTTTTTTCTTTTATTGTAATGGTCCGATCAAATGGAGTAGTCATATGTTTTTTAAGTACCGTCCTTATGATATACAGCTTCCTAACGGAGAGAATGTTGCTGATTATATAAAGTGATTGAGTTGAGAACTTCATCTTTTTAAAGTACCTACGTTGAGCACGTTCAACATCAAGGAACCTAATTTTTGCCACACCACCCCATACAGCTATAGAATAGACCAGGGATTCCCAACCTTTTTTTGTCTATTGCCCACTTTAAGAATAAATTATTTTTTAACGCCCCCCTTTTTAAACATACTTAAAAACCGCTAAGTACTTATAACTGATTATTGAAACGCAACTTTATAGTATTCGGACAGAGTATCTTTTATTGAAAATAAAACAAACATAATCAATCCTTATATAAAAACTAATGTGAAGGTTGAATTTGATGCTTTTCAATAAGTTTGTTGATATCAGGTTCCAATTTACTCAAAAACAGCCGCAAGTCGCCACGTCGGTAACACGCAAACGATTTCTCTTTTTAGTAAGCAGCGTTGCCACAGCACTAAATCCACGTTCACACAAATATGACGATGGGAATGCTATCAAGAATCGTTGAACAATTGACCACAATCCAGGGTACAATTGCGGGATCGGTTTTAGTAGCCAAAATTCTTGATATCCATTTTTGAACTTGATTTTTATTTCTTCGTTTGTTGTCAATTCTATAAGTTCTTCATCCAGCTGAGGTGACATTGCTGTGTTGATATTTGAAAACGGATCCAACACCCAGTCTGGTATTTCCAAGTTTAAAATGTCCTGGTATCGTTCGGTGAAGTCAATGTGGAGGTTTTCCAAATGTTGGCAGTAGGCAAACAAGTCGTCGTTACTGCAGGATACTGATAAATTCGGAAAGTTGTGAAACTCACGTCTGCCCATATTCTTTTTGTGCAGAAGCAGTTTGGCTGCGAAAGCAGCAACGACATTTTTTGTTTTAATTAAATTTAGTTCATCGCCTTGCAGTTGGAGGTTCATGTCGTTGAACAATTTATACAGGTCTGTCATGTAAGCTATATCATTCTTTGATGTTATGAGCTTGTTGCGCAGTTCTGTATCTTTAGTTTCCAAGAACTCTATCACAGAGTCAAACAGGTTGTAAAATCGAATCAGACAATTGCCTCTTGACAGCCAACGAACTTCAGTATGAAGCAACAAACGGTTAAAATCTTCGTCATTAGTAACACAAAGTTGATGAAATAATCTATCATTCAAAGAGCTGCTACGGATTTTATTGACTGCTTTGATGACATATTGCAGTGATTGAAATAGTCGTTCACTTAAGTTTCTAGCAACCAAATGTTGTCTATGAATAACGCAATGTATAGCAAGGACATCTGGAATTTTATTCTTTAAGTACGCTATGAAGCCTTTATGGCGCCCTGTCATAGCCGGAGCGCCATCCGTAGCAACTGATATAATATTTTTCAAAGGAATCTCTTTCTCTTCACAAAACTTTTCCAATGTATTGAATATGGTTTCGCCTTTTGTGTCTGTCTCCAAATTTCTGGCAAACAATAGTTCTTCACGTATTTTCTCATCTTTAATAAACCTCACGTAAGATAGCAACAACGCTTCATTAGTTGGTAAAGTGGACTCATCGAGCTGAATTGAGAATTGACTAGTCCTCAGATGATTGCACAATGATTCTTCAATGTTTTCAGCCATTTCATCAATTCGTCTTTGCACAGAATTATTACTCAAAGGAATTTTTCGGATAATATCTGCGGCCGGTTTATGAAGCACAGTAGTTATTACTTCCTTTATTGCTGGCAAAATTAACTCTTCTCCGATGTTGTGTGGTTTGCCTTTTTGAGCAATTAACAAAGAGATATTGTACGAAGCACGAAGTCCGTCGTCATCTTGCTTAGCAGCCGCCGAAAATAGTTTTGATACACTTGGCTGAGTATTATGCTTCTTCTCTAGGTCTTGAAAATATGCGACATTCTTGTGTTTCTTATCTGGATGCATTTTATTCAAATGATCTTGCAGTCTTGAAGGCTTCATTGCTTCGTTCGAAAATGTTTTAGACATAGAAGACACAAAGGCGACGACGGGTTTGTGGGATTTTCAATAAATCCGAATTTAATATATTCCGCAGAGTATTGCCGTCTCTTCTTTTTTACTTCCGACATTGTTTTGTTTTGAGAAATACGTAAGTGTTGAAATCAAGTACTGCTTATCTATTATGCGCGAAACCGCAAATGAAAATAAAATAAATTTACGTCGTTTATATAGGATTGCATAAGCAGCACGCACCAACAGGAATAAGACAAACGTGCATAAACTCGTTTATCTCATTCGACGCCCAATCGTACTCGACAAGCAAGAACAAGTAAACCAGCCGATTGATACAGGAATGTACAAATCGGATTATTTAACAAAAACTTGTTAAAACATGATTGCCCGCGGTCTATTATATCGGACCGAGTTTGAACTATATCTTAATTAATATTAGTTGATATTCACAAGATGTAGTCGAGAGCTCAGTCGGTGTCTAAGAGTCTTCCTAGCTAGGTAGATGAAATTATAAATCGACCCCAAAGCCCTACACAACGCCCCCTTTTTTTTCTGGGTCTCTTACCGCCCCCATTTAGGCCTGCAGCGCCCACAAGGGGGCGTTATCGCCCACGTTGGGAAAGCCTGCAATAGACCAACACCGATTGAACAAGAGATATTTCTTTAAGTTGATCTCTCTTAATATCTTGCCCACCAGCGACCGGCCTTGGCATCACATATAAGTGTCTTGAAAATCCATATCAACTTTCTGATTCTTGATGCTACATGTTCAAGATGTGGATACCAAGGGCGTATTCCGATTCAGACTTTCAGCGTTGTCAGCGATCAGAAAAGCAAAAAAACGTATGAGTTTTGACAACTGACAGTAATTCGGAACGCGATTACGGGTGCTTTAATCGATTTCAGCGTGATTCGGAACGCAGGGCAAGACAGCCGCCGATCCACAAAAACACCTAGATACTTTGTTTGTTCAACCCCGCTGATCACCGGACAGCTGCAGGTGGCTTGATATAAGCTCATCACAACAATGAATTCTCAAATTTAACTCATTATTTGGCTGTGAATTTTTATATAAACCAAAACAAATGTAATTGGTCTTACAGGTGTTTAATGTAAGTAAATTGCAACATAACCAATTATTATTTATCCGGCTTAGTCCTATTTCGGCACTCATCTTAACAGCGTCCTACGTGTCACCGAAAAAGACAACGGCAGTATCATCGGCGTATGAAAAAATGCTTGCATTTTGCAGGTTTAAGCCACACAGATCGTTAATATATATAAGAAAAAGTGTAGGGTCAAGGACACTCCCCCGTGGCACGCCGTATGACACCTCCGCGTCTTCACTAATGAATTAGTCCAGTTTAATTCTTTAATTTAAGTTAGCTCTCCAACTTTAATGCGGTTTAACCAAGTAATTTTTTGTTAATTTGATAAAAGAGAAAATATGACGTGTTTAATATTTCTGTATTACTTAACTAACGGACAAAATAGAATTTTGTTTTCCTTACCAAGGCATCATGACATCATCCTTATTTCAATGCCAAGTTACGCCATTTAGAATATGACACAAATAATTTTAAAGCGATTTAAGAACGTTGCCCATTCCTGTAGCAAAGATTTACGGAACTTCTATAGAACTTGGTAGACATGTAGATTTGACATCTTCTATTGGCGAAGCCGTTACTCGAACTTGGCACCCATTCATATCAATTTATATGTATGTTTTAGGTGGGATTTAGGTTTTCATAATCAGCTTACTAGTATGAAAATTATATTTCAATAAAAAAAAAACAAAATGTTTTCTTTCACCGTTATCTCCTCATATACGTGCCCTCATATACGTGCCCAATGAGCCGACCATGCTGGCTCAGTGCGGGTTGGTCCACTTCACATATAATCTTTGAATTTCTTCGCACGAGTATGAAGGTTTCGCAGGAGTATCAATTCGAAATTCGAAATCACATTGGTACGTAGAGGGGATCGAACCCGCATCTCCCGGACAGGAGATAGCAGCCCTAGCCAGACGCTTTCCTTCACCATAAGAGCGTTGAATCGCACTAATAAGTACTCGTATTATAAATGTACAAATACAAAAAAATATTGATTTCATAAATAGTAGATTACTGCCGCGGCCGCAAAATTAGTTATTGTTGGACGAGGGGTGAGGACTTTTATTGTGTACGAGTCCAGCAAGAGTTATTGCGGCCGAGGCCTGTATAGTGCTTTTCTCTGAAATACGCGAGGAAATTATAAAACGCTAAAAAAATTACCTGAACCTTGGATTTGGATGTCTACTCGTATCGTACTAAACTTATAAGTTCTAACCTCTACTTCAACTACTTGAACGATTTATTGTTGTAATATTTTCCTAATTCAATGATTAGTAACTCCATCATGAAAAATAAGTAACAAAACTAAAAAAAAAAAAAAAAAAAACTAACTAAATAAGTAACTGTAGGTTTATAACCTAATTTATTATTTTTGTATGCTTGTTTGTAAGTAACCGTTTGTTTCTTACCAATAAATAATAAATAAAATAGTACGATATAATTAAGATGAAAATTACAAACCGCTATATTGCGCACTTTTTTTTTCTGCGCCATGTCATACAGAGCATACAGCCAACTCCAATCACTACGATTCGTGCACGAATTTAGAACATAAGAGTATGCTGTAAAAAGACTCAACAACATTGAAATTTCTAGACGAAAGTTACTTTGCCGGCCTAGGCCGTTTGAGGGCACATTGCCGGCCGCTGTTTTGTATGGGGCAATGTTTCGTCCAAAAATGAGTCACTTCGCGTACTGTTTTTTGGCAGTAATGATCACATTTTCTAGCGTGTCGGAGAAAATGTTTTTTACAATAGTTGGTTCGGAGCTTCTTTATTTTATTTTATTTTTATTTTTATGTATTCGGAATACCAACAGCTATAATACAATTTAGTTAATACATAAATATGGTGACTACAGAGCCAATAACAGGTATTCGCAACTAGAAACAAAATTGTGTTGTCGACTTAACGCTAGAAACACTGGTTCGAAATACGTACATAACATAAAATTTAAAAAGCACCAACTATAAATAAATAATAATTACATAGCATTAATTAGGCATGGGATGTTGCTGCGCTCGCGACGGTTTTGGACCAAAGAATTCTTCAGTAAAGATTCGCCTTATTGCTGATGGATTCAAGCAGAATAAATCGAGATGTTTGTGCTGTTTGGACAAAACATTATATAATTTACTGACTCGAATGAAAAATCAAATCTTTTTAAGCATCAGAGTGCCTGTGTCAGGAATACTCCGCTCTTCCCTCGTAATTGAAAACATTAAACGTTAACTATGAAATTATAGTACATTACGATACAAGGATCGTAGGTGGCATATTACAAACGAGGTGAATTTTGTGAGCCCGAGCCGCAGGCGAGGGTTTATAATGTCACGAGTTTGTTATAAAACCTAAGATCGTTTTTCAATACACTTGTGAGAAAACTGATACTTGTAGTAAATAATTAAATTGAAATAGTTAAGAAGGGACCCCTACAAAAGCTACAAGTATGATACTACAGGTAAAATTGATCATGTAGAAGTTGTAAAAACTTACCTTTATATCGTGCGCAGTTTGAGCATCCTTACTATTCACATTTATCACTAAATATCAACACTTAATCACTCATAAAACAACATTCAATGTAAAACAATTAAATGGAAATTTCACAAAATTGGCGCCAACCACAAATCGATATTATGTTTTTTATATAAGCATAATTACGGAGAAAAGGCTCTGGTGGACATTCAGCCTCTACGAATTGATTCTTTGTTAAATCGAGATAATTTTATTTTTATAATTAAAATATTACTGGCTGATAATATTTTTGATACAATTTGTTGAAATAAAAAAATATAAAATACTTTTCTCTTTGTATGAATCGATTTTATTTATTTTTTAGTGTCAAAATAATCCTGGCTGAATAATAATTTTTAAGACAAAAAAAAATTGTAATAAAATCGCACTAGTGCGGTAAAACGCATTTACCGCACAGTTTACTGCCTTCGTAAGTTCAATTTTCGAGCAAGGTGTATTGAAAAATAATATAAAACTGAATAAGTGATAAAAGTTAATATATTAATACATAATTATATGTGAAAATATATTTGGATGTTTGTTCCACTTTCACGCCTAAACTAATAGACGGATTTGGATGAAATTTGGAATAGATATAGCTTGTACCCTGGATTAACACATGTGTTAATCCATATCCAGCTATATCTATACTCTGCATACTCCTGCGAAGAAATTCAAATATTGTGTGTGAAATGGACCAACCCGCACTGAGCCAGTGTGGTCGACTATGGTCTGATCGCACCCTTGAACTCCTCGGTGGGCACGTATATGAGGAAATAACGGTGAAAGAAAACATTTTGTTTTTGTTACAAACTTTTACTTTTACTATCTTTATTCCAAATTTCATTCCAATCTGTTTAGTAGTTTTTGCGTGACAGAATAACAAACATCCATTCATACTTACACACTTTCACGTTTATAATATTAGTAAGCTAAGGATTAGTTAGTAAGGATTTTGGAAAACGCTTGTGATATTGTATATTTCGCGAGTGACAAATATAAAAACTTGACAAATATCATACGCCATCTATATTTCAGTAGGAGAAACAAAAGCTTTGAAAAGTATTGGTCACGTGTAGGGCGGGCGGCAAAAAGTTTAAACCGCGAGAGGGCGAGAGCGGCGGCGGGCGGGGCCGAGGTTGCGCGCGCACGGTTACATAACGCCGGCGAAGGTTGTAGGGGCGCGCGCAGCGGCCTGTGCGGGGTGCGGGGCGATCGATGCGCGCCCGGGGCCGGGGGGAGCCAGTCGAGCGGCGAGCGAGCGACATGGCAGCGCGCCCACCCCGCGCGGCGGCCGGGCGGCCCGGGCCGCGCGAGTAGGTCGCCATGCGCGATGCGGTATGAGGCAACGCCGCGCCCGGCGGGCCGGCCCCCGCTAGCGGCGCCGCCCCCGCCATGCGAGCGTCGCCGCTGCTGCTGCTGCTGCTGATGGCGGCCGCGGGCCAAGCCGTGAATCCGCTCGCGCGCCTCAACCCCTGGCTGAGCGCGTGCGACCTGGAGGAGGAGGGCGCGAGTGGCGCGCGCGAGTGCGGGGGCGCGGCGTGCAGTGGCAGCGGCAGCGACGTGCTGGCGGGGCGCGACGTGGCGCAGCTGTGCGTGCTGAGTGCAGGAGCGCGCGCGCGGCGCCTGGCGCAGCTGCGGATGCGCGCCTGCTGCGAGCGCTCGCCCGCCTCCGCGCTGGATCGCGGCGCGCGCGCCGACGTGCTGGCCGGCGGGCAGCGCTGCGAGCGGACACTGCACGACCTGCTCCGCCTTGATGATATGGTCGCGCGCGTGCACTGTGACTTCTTCGACATCCTCGGTCGCTACGACTGCGACCAGATCTACTCCGTACACACGTGTTACGAGTGCCAGGTGAGTGTTAACCATAACACATAAGCACGCGGTCCACTCCTGCACATAACCATATAAATTCCAAGGGTCCAATACTATTATTCAGTTTAAAATATTTATTTAAAATAAATATTACTCTATAAAATAAAACTCCTTTAGATTTAAAACGATTTATTTTAAAACCCCAACTCAAAACCATACAGGAAGTGTTATACGTAGAACGTAGAGTTTAGTTGATAGTAACGATGTCTAAAAAAGATATCATAAATCCAAACAAGTCAATCATGGCAACCAATCATCCGAGTTGAATAGATCGGTTCAGGGACGCCCATGGGTACTCCGCGTGACCCGTATCACTGGTTAGGCGATTATATGCGTGTATCGATCCACTTGGGCAAGTCACGTTTCTTAGATCAAGTGGTTATGAGGGGTCCGCTCCGAGAGAGCCGGGAAGCCCACCGGAGTGACACGGTGGGAGGATGATGGACCAGTTGTCGACAGAAATTAGTTCACACTGTTGTGTGCAGACAACAATTTTGTAATGCATATCAGGGACCTTTCAGGGTCAGTATTTTATTTACATAATTTAAGAGTAGAAAGTTGATATACTACTCGTAGTTGCTGTAAGTACCAGCCTGTTTTAGGAGAATGGACAAAAAAAAATGCCATATTGCGAAATGATGTTTCAGTTTGTCTTAAATCCAAGAATCAATCCCTAAATGTTCTTCGAAAAAAAAATTCTAACCTTGTAAACCTATGTGAATAGCGCTAAAATGCGTATTCAAATGTTACAAATACATTTTCACTTTTCACTGAGAACCTTTTCGATGTTTTTTTCGAGGTGTGAAACCACATTTTATAGAATAATTACCAAAATACGTTTCCCATCCCAATTACACTCTAATTCAATTATTTTATAAGTCGTTATAAACGTCTCATGTGTCGCTTTTAATAGCCCTTGAATATAAAAATAATTAAATTCTCCGTGTCATTACAGGGGCTGTAAGGCCCTACCCTCGTACCACGACGTATATTATTATTCGTACGCGGCTTTGACGCGACTTTTATTGCAATTTCTGTAGTACTAGTAACATTTGATGAGAATATAAAAATCATCTGGTTCTACCTGAAAAGATTGTACTAGTCAACTTGCTGCTGGAAAAAGTCTTGATGGGTTAAAATATGCACACTCCCTTTTTTTTTTTCACAACTTTAGCCTCTACACTTGCCGCGGACGCATGCCACACGTGATTGTCAGTACTTATTAATCCGAGGCTTACGACATGTAATAAAACCGTACCGAGGAACGAATAAGTCTTTTAGTACAAAAATAATAAAAACATAGTACCTATAATATACATAAATAGCTGAGTATAAAATAAAAATTATATATACTTTTATGACTGCTTATCTTCCTTTTTATATTTTACTTCAGGAATAAAAAATACCCTATCATAACTACTATTACCAGCATTGTTTACATTTACTAGTTGTTAAAAAACATGTTTGTTTCTTTTGTGACTATCTTTAGATATTTGACAATACATTTTATGATACGCGGTATTTAGTACATAATATGGTAGGTACTAAATCCTGTCGCATCGCAAAATTAATGCTTTATTAGTAACTTTCCATTTTATAAAAGTTTATCTAAGAACAACACGGACCAACAACGCAGCCCATGGTGTGGAATGCCGTGTTACCATATACAAGTATGATTAAACAAAATATAATATTGTACTGTTAAATTTTAACCCAAAAGTTATCCAGATAGCATCTATAAGTCACGTTCTGTCCTGTTTCTTGTTTCCTGAATTCTTTCCGGTGGCAGTTTCTGGCGAGAAATAAAACCCAATACCCGTATATAATTTAATTCTTTATTTATTCTTTCAGCCAGTATATGCCAACGGACCGTTGATTTTATTTTGATTTGATATGATATTAAACATGTCCCAGTAGTTAGAGGAAGTATCGTAACGGACCCTGCAGGTCGTTTCCGTGTTTCGCGCCACGTGCAGCCCACAATAGCCATTGTACATTTGACGGACGCTCGTTTAAACCCCCGCCGCGCCAGATGCTTGCTTCAAGTACGTAGGGTTCTTTACAAAGTGTAAGCAATTTCCAAAGAGTCCGAAAACCGATGTCGTCAACGTTAGCTCGATATTTAGAAACGAAACAAGAATTGTCTGAATTATCGCTATGGCTAGTGAAATAAGCAAGTAATGATGCACTTGCAGGTTTCTTCAGAGTAAATTGAGCCTTTAGTATGTAAGTAAGAGGAAAATAAAGGTATGACGCCCATGGAGCAAGGACCACATTACTCAAATTCCAGATCTAGGGTAGCGCAAGAATGCAACCAAGGAAATATACTACGCTCCTATTTAAGTATAATAGTGCATTTAATCCCTTTTGATATACCTATAATTTTCTTTCCAAAATGTTTATTGATAAATCAGATTTTTTATTTGTGTTTTAAGTAAAATATGTGGTCGGATACTGCAATTTAATTCTCTCTCTTTCATTACCAAACTCCATAACAAGGCAGTTTAGCGTTCACCCGGTACACAATTATCGTGTTAATATGTATGAGTCGCCAGTTTAACAATAAAACTGCCCATGCACACCATATTATACCATATAATCTGATAACCCGATTGACGTGTTTAACAGGTGGACGTCCCGCCTGACTTGAGTTTAACACGTAGCTGTCGACAGCTACGGCGGCGTAGCACTACGTGTAGCAACTCACAATGATATAGCTCTACGATATTCAAATTGGAACTATTTATTTTTGGAGATTTATTGCGTAATAAATAATTAAATATGCCTATATTATGTTATATTATAATCTATGTAATTAATGATTCCTTATACGTACCTACTTAATTATTGAAAATATTGAATTAACCAATAACATTTCAGTTCCATAGTATATTACTCGTATGAAGACTACCTTTAAGCGAAATTTAGTTAATTTTACAGGGTAAAATACTATGCAGAGGGAAAAGATACTGTAGGCATTTATTACCTACTTGTCAGGTCAAATATCGATAGTATAGAACAAAGATATTGGAATCCAATGTAATATATAAGATTTGAGATAGAATCATTGTGTCAGCATCGCAGCGAAGGAGTTTCTCATCTTTGGTGTCATTCATACAGTTATTCCGAGGTTTCGATAGGGTTCGTTTACCTTTCTACTTCTTCAGTATCTTAAATAGTTCTCCGTACTTCTTGGCTGCAGCCAAAATGTCCATCGTTTTCTGAGAATATTTGTGACTTCATAAACATAAAGAGTTTTTTTTTAATTCATTAATTTTAATAAATGAAGCTGATGATGCTACAGAAGCAATGTTTTTGGCTTTCAAAAAACTGCTGAAGAAACTAGTGTTAAAGTTATTATTCTTTTTTTTGTTTAAATTTAATTTGGCATAGTAGACGTACCAAGTACATTGAACGTTTTTCCAGGTTTGTTTATTAACGTGCATTAATTATTCATCGCGTCAGTGGCATAAATTAGGACTACACGACAAACTTCCGATTTGTTGGTCATATCATTTGATGTAATTAACATACCGGTGTAAATTATTAACATCTGCTTTCCAGATAGAAATCGGGGGCTCTTATACAGCATGTACGGCGAGGCTAATGTCTATTTGTGTCTCATAGGTGTGTGGGGTCTAAAAGTCTTGAGCCTACCCTCAATTAGGATGATCGGTCCTTATTCTGCTACGCTGGATCTTTGAGTCAATAAGTCAACGCTTTATTGTCCATTTGTGGACAGATTGTCGCCACTAAAGGGGCTCAATCTTATCCGAAATTCGGGTGATCAGGCCTCAACCGGCTGCGCTGGCCCAGTGAAGGCTGTCTTATTATCCTTTTGTGGACCGGTAACCGACAGGCTGCCAGTCTATCAGTATACTATAGGTTGTACTTTGGCGAGTGTGCGCAACAACTTTTCGATCTATTCCCTTCAAGCCCATTTCACCTGCGTGGCACCATTCGCAGACTTAAATCCCACCCTTATGTAGTTAACGTTCCACCTGCTCGCACTAAATGTTTTGATTCCACTTTTTTAATGCGAACTGCTACATTATTGAACTCGTTGCTTGTTTCCGTGTTTTCAGAGAACTATAATCCTAGCATTTTAAAAATAATAATAATAGGCATCTTCTAGGCGAGCGTTCTCCATCTTACCTTATCATCGGTCTCCATCAGCTGACATAGAGGTCAAGCGCAAGACTATTCATTATTTTAAAAAATATGTCTTTACCGAGTGGCTCAGCATTCATCAGGTGATCAGGCCTAAGCTGTCAGTGAGGGTTGGTTAACATCAAACACCTTTAAATATCTACACTACCCGCTATCAGCTGCAAGCTCCTCACAATACTTTTATTTTCCGTAAGCGACGAATATTAATGGCATAGAATTTGACTGTACTCCAAATTATCCCTGTTTTTTATTCAAAGTCACCTTTTTGGATTCTATAGAAAATAATCCTGAAAAATCATCATTAAATTAATAAACTATTTTGTAAATAGGGTTACGGTTGAATAATACATTTGAAAATTGAAAAGACCGAGATAAATAAATCTTGACGATAAATACTTATAATTATGTGGAGGAGTTCAAAATATTTTACGAAAATTTTAACCGATATATAAATCTTAACTTGTTCAGCTTCATGGGCTGACACACCTTTTGGGCTTAAAAAGCACTTGTATGGAGGTTATAAAACCATCGCTAAATTTCAAAATATTTTCATACTTGTCCATTGATATAATAATCAATGTTTATGTTATAGCTAACAGCTGAGAGCTTCCGTTCCATGTGTCCGTCCACCGCTGAAGAACTGTATACTTGAACTGGTTTTTCAAGTACCTATAAAAGTTAATTGTAAACAATTTATATTCATAGCTATTTTATTATATTGTTGTCAGCTCAAACACGTCTCCACCGAGAAGCTCAAGCCTACCCTAAATTAAGATGAACAGTGTGACTTTGTCCACGTGGTCTTCTATAAAACTACAAAAAACTTCAAATTCCCCATCTTTGCATTAGGGAATTTAAAAAAAACCCTTAGTGCTTGCCTACGTCCTAATACTGGTAACCTTATAGACATAATGGACCTAACCTAGACCTAATAGTTTCTGTCAGCATGTTAATCCTTAAATATACCAATCGTATTATATATTTTTGTAATGAATGGTACCTATTGAATTGAGTTTAAATGTTGAACATATTAATATTTAACTTCGCCCTTTTTGTACTTATTTCGCTATTCCTTAATTTAAAAAAATATATATTTTAAGTTACAACGCCAATACATAAACAAACTTTTATACCCAAATAAGGAAAAGTATACATCAATTTTTATTGTGTTTTCAAGTATATGTTTGGGACAGATGCTGATTCCTTGTGCACCCAAAGCACTTTCGACACACTATTTTCAACCCTCGGATATCCTTTCCAACAATACCGGATGACATCTACACTTCGTCGGTGGTTGAATATCCGACACTAGAAAATTATAACGGACATGAGACTTTCACCATTTGAAAAGTGATAGATAGTGAATGATAGCCATTATGTGGGAATGCCTCATTATAGATGTGCCTATATCATGGATGTTGATTCTAATTATATAAAACAAAAGTCGCAAATTACTCCTATGATGTCGCCAAATTTTAGATCTACTCGCTCTCCATTCTCCATTATTTGTTATTAAGTTTATAACTTATCGACATTATTATTTATTGTACACAAAAACATCACATTAAATATAAACAAAATGTAAAAGACACAACAGGTACTGCTTATTTCTAAAGAAATGTCTTACTGCAGCAGACATAGATATTATTCTTATTAGTATTAAGAGCTATTATTCTTTTGTTGTATCATTTTCATTGTGATATCATCGGTGAATCAATCTTTTATAACAACAGGGCAGGCTCACTTATCTTCAAATACTTTAATCTCTATGGCATGTGAACGTTCGTACTGGCACATCCGTGATTCGTGTCACTCGCAGCTTACATCTGATAGCTTTCAGAGAATTTTAACCGTTTTCCCGACCGTTGGCTTTGAACCGACAGTTTCAGTGTAAAAGCCTTATTAATCGCTGCTCGTTTTAGAGTGAAAGTGGCTTCCGGTCATTTTGCGATAGCTGGTAATTTATTGAAGCAATAAATAGTGTTCAACAATGACAAGCCATCTTATTTTAATTCATAAATGATTTAGCTTGTGCGTGCAAGTGGCAATATGTCGCCTTGTTAAATAGATTTTTCCAACAACCATTATTCGGTTTACTGTGCTACGGAATCTCGTAGCACTGCTACGATTTTTTGAATTCGTAACGTGGAGGCGGTCTAACGGAGGAACTGATTGCCATAAATAAAGGAGGCTCAAGCTTCTCAGTGGTATAAATATTGGTAACTTATAAGAATTGATATCGAATAATTTCAGGTAATTTTTCATGTTCACTGAAACCACCCACCTAACGAAGCTCAGGGTCGCGGGTTCATTCGTGTGATGAGTACTTGTGTTTTGCCTTGTGTCTGGATGTTGTTTATCTATATATGTATTTATTTATCTATTTAAGTAATGTATATCAGATGTCTGATACAAGCTTTACTTAGTTTGGAATCAGATGGCCGTGCGTGAGATGTCCCCACATATAAATTTAATTTATTTATTTACTTGATTGGCCTATGTTGTGTATTATAGCTAGGCAGAGCTAATGAACGAGTCTTTTATATAATCGTCCAAGTCGTCCCTAGTGCGTAGGTACTGCTTGTTTACCAGTGCGTACTGCCCTTTCACTCCGATATACCTACTCTATCGAGTTTTTCAAAATCCACATCCGCTTTAGTTCAGTTCTGCTTTGCTTTCTGATATAAATGCAGTTTAAGTTTCTCTATTATAATTCACCATTAACACTTGGTCTCATGCACAAGCTCAAGGTCGCTCAGCGTGCGATGTCGAATCAGAAATTAGGAGATACGTAGAAGGACCAATGTCATCGACATAGCCTTCAGGATAAGCGAGTTGAAGTGGCAATGGGCAGGCCATATAGCTAACCGATAGCCAATGGGGAAGAAAGGTTTTTGAATGGCGACCACAGGTCGGAAACCTTACTGTTGGACGGTCCCCACAAGGTGGACAGATGTTCACTGTGGAGGAGGCCTATGTTCAGCAGCGGACGTCTTCCGGCTGAGATGATGGTGATGACTCACCATTGGCTAAGTTATGTTCCTTATTTTTAGTTTTACTGCACTTATTTTGATAAAACAAAATAAGCGTTATTAACTATCTACCTATAGTCTAAGAAAAATAAAACATTATACTAGAAATAATAATCATATATTTCAATACCTATTTGTGTCTTTGTGGCTGAGAAAACAGTCAATTGTACATTATATCATGAAGTTATTGAAAGTTTATAATTATCTTATACTAAAGACAAGATTTTAGAGAAACTTGCAATGGCTAAAGTTTTGCGGTTAAATGTATAAACTTTCACCCGCCCGCAGTTTTTTGCCTCTTTTAATGGAAGCTTCCTTACATCATTTCCTGCGTTTTATTTTGTCTTACTCTCAGCATCTTCCGTGTCTGGGTAAATTAATCTTCTCTTTAAAGACTTAAGTTTTAGCTTAGTCGAAGAAAACATTTTCCAAAGACGTTTCTCGTTTAGAACCTCAATTCTCATATTTCATCGCGGTCACTCTCACAAGAATATGGTATTATTTTTTATTCATATGTTTAGAATAAAAAATCGTTACTAAAGTATATATATATATATATTGTGTATATATATTAGTTTCATTTATTTTAAGCCTCAAAAATAAGTAACGGTAATTCCACGGATTCCGTGGGTAATTCGGATTATTGTATGGGTATGCTTGTGCTACGAAATTTCGTAGCAGTGCTACGATTTTTCAAACTTGTACCGTAAATTACCATAAGTTTAGGTAGGTTCGAGCTTCTCGATTGTATACATTTCTATGATATGACAATTGGTGTATTTTTATATAACTATTCTAAGTATATATAAGGTGTAAATAAATTACACATTTTTTATATTATGTACTACCGGGTCTAACCACGAACGGGTCGTTTAAAACGTTATTTTGTAAATAAATTAGCTGATACTATTTTAAAGGATCAACCTACCCCTGAAACTGAACAACTTTCCCCAAGAAACATGGGCTGTCGGACGACAAAAAAAAGTTGTCCCTTTCATACAAAACCGCGCGGCCAGCTAATCGATTTACTATGGAAGATGCATATTTTGTTCGTCCGACAGCCTATGTTTCTTGGGGAAATTTGTTCAGTTTCATGGGTAGGTTGATACTTTAAAATAGGGTCAGCTAATTTATTTACATCCTGTATATGTAAACAAGTACTGTATTTTTTATATTTTAGGCTTCAATTATTGTTAACGTTGTCAACGTTATGAAGGTGATGGTTATCAAAAAGATTAACACCTGGATAAAATAAAACAGCCAGAGACAGTTTCTGAAAAGTTTTCCCGCAAACGAATTTCGTCGTTTCTTGTTTTCATCATGTTTCCAGCATTTGTAAATGGGTGTGCGTGCGGTATCACAAAAACAATTAATCACTGCCCTTTAAAGATTTAAGACATTGTTACTTACTCTACAATGCTTCAGCTTTACTTTGGTTCCTGTTTATTGTAAATCGTGACGCGCCGTTTGAGTTTCACCATTAACCGAATAAACGGGCTTTTATCGTTAAATGAGTTACTAAACATCTGCAAATTATTTAATAATTGCATTAATGATGTGGTCATAATTGAAACCGGTAGAGGCATACCTACAATACGCGTACACTTGAATGTGTATTATTTGTATATAACGTAGGGTAGAGGACTCTCAGTCATTCTACTTGACAGCACTCAGAATAAGCTATACGCACGGAATATGGCCAAACAAGGTAGGCACTGAAGTGGCGATAAGTCGTTCAAGTATCGAAATCGGCATAAAAGCGGAGTGGTGTGGCGGGGCCGGCTCCGAATGAAGTTTCATTCAAGAACACGCCATGGATTGAGGTTAAGTGGGTGTGCGCAGGCGTGAGTTCCGCGCAGCCGCGTCGCGCCCGCAGCCGTCGCAATGATTCCACCTACCGACACTACCGAGCCGAATCTCTCATATGTTCACCTCTGTCACCGGCTTCCTTCACAATTACACATAGTAATTGATCAATTTAGATAAAAAATACACTGGTAGTTATAACTTATCAACTAAAGTACAACTGACCACTCACGAAAGAAGAATTCTCCCTAAGTTAAAAAATACTATTAAAAAATCACGATTTGCAAAAAGACAAACTTGACCAACAATGACGAAGATGATGTTTTGCAAAAAGTTAGCATTTAGCTATTAAACCTGACCTGACCTGACGTGACTCCATTGGCTCTTATATCTACGAAAAGTTGAGTTGAAATCAATGATAAAAGTACTTGACTAAACTTTAAAACAATACTTTAAAATTATTCTTTCAATATAAGACAGAAGATGTAACAAGCCAAGTAAAACTGTCAAGATTTTGCTGATCAGAACAAATGTCAGAAGGAATCAAAATATTGCACACGTAGAGTTTTGAAGTCGTCGTAATTTAAGACAAAAGGAACAAAAGACAGGAGAATTACGGTTTGAAACCTTCCCTCGTGGAGTTGCTGCGACACCTTCATTAAAATCTGCGCTTGAGTAATTGCGTACATTTTGAGTTGGTTCTCAAGCTCACTGCGGGATAGTATCTATCTGTGTACTGCGGCGCGAATAATAGAAGTCGACGTAAACACACTCGGCGTTCGGAAACGGGACCTCAGCGATTCTATTTGTCGATGTGACTACGGACAGGCAAATTGCTTATGGCGTATTGGCATCCCCTTCGCGGGAAGGACGGCGGCGCGAGTGGAATTTTGTCGTCGGGGAAACGGCGTTAGCGGCGCGGGCCCGCCGGCCGCCACCGCCGCCGCCGCCGTCTCACGCTCCTACTGGCGCGGTGCTCTGACCTACTTGCATTCCGACCCACATTTTACATTTACACTACACATTTGGAAGTGATCGTATGTCTTACTTGTATAACTGTAAATCATGCAAGATTTTTTTTATGGTTTTTTAGTATTCGTACGATTTAGTATTTAAAAAGCCACGCTTCTTCTTCTTTGCGTGTCGATGACAAATTAAATCTTTCGGTAGTCACTTCGACTGCACTATTTGTGGCGTCCACCTGCTGCGAACAGGTGACAGCAGGCAGGACAGGACAATTATGAGCCATGGACTGCACCGCTCCACACACACAGTCTATGTTTGGGTTTTCCAAGAGTCCGGCGGACCTGAGGCCGAAGTCGATTTAAAGACTTCCAGATCGGCCATGGTAATTCATGTCCAGACTCCCAGAAAGTAGGACAAAGGGATCCGGAAGCGGTGTTCGAGCATGCCACATGTTGCATCTCGCTTGGGAGGACTCAGCTGTGAGGGGGTGGACATACTTTAAAAAACTTTTTCGACTTTTCAGTCTTGGTGGCGGTCGCTCATGCCCATGTAGAGATGCCGCACGTCGTCATCCAATTTAGCTCTCTCTCGCAAGCTTGCAACGGTTCTGCGAACAACTGGCGGCGCTATGCCAGCCCACAGCAACTTCACCGGGGTCGGTTTCAAACACCCAGTAATAATCCGGGAAGTTTCGTTTAAGGTTGTATCCACGAGCTTGGCATGAGTCAAGCGGCCCGTATGGGGCACACGAATTCACTAGCAGAAAATGCTAGCGCCAGTCCTGAAACTCGCATCACTTGCGGCGTAGCTCCCCACTCAGTACGCACCAGACGCTGTAGTAGGTTGTTGCGGCAGTGCACCTTTCGTTTTAAACCCTCACAATTCTTTTTGAAAGTGAGGGATCTGTCCAGCAGAACGCCGAGGTATTTGGGAGAATCCTTATGAGCGATGAACACTCCACGCCAGGAGATCTTAAGCTTACGTCCCGCTTGTGCGTTGCGTAGTTGGAAAAATCTCGGCTCATTCTTGGTTGGGTTAGGCTTGAGCGAGTTCTCGTCATATTACTGGCATAAACTGTTGAGAGCTAAGGTGAGATTATTCTCAACTTCGTCAAAACTGGTCGATTGTGACGTAAGCGCAAGATCATCCGCGTACAGAAAGCGGGAGGTATTTGGGCTGGATGGTTGGTCGTTGGTATAAATGTTGAACCACATTGGGGCCAGTACGCTGCCCTGGGTAAGACCATTTTTTTTGTGCCCTCCAACGACTTACGTCTTTGAGAAGGTGAACTTGAAAGCGACAAATGTGGAGGAGCTCTCGGAGAACATTGACAAAGTTATCTGCGGTCAGTCTCAGATTTACTGTGCCGTAGGCCGCCGAGAGATCGACAAACACAGCGCCCATCACTATTCCCTTCTCAAAACCATCCTCAATGTGTTGCGTGAGCTTAAGTACCTGGTTGCAACAAGACTTTATGGGTCTGAAACCTGCCTGCTCTGGGATCAATCTCGAGTCAATAAAGCTTGTGAGGCGAGTTAGTAGAAGCCGTTCGAAAAGCTTATATGCATGGCACAGTAGTGAACTAGGTCTAAAGTTTTTTGGGGTCATCTATTGAAAGCAACGGTAAGTTAATTTTAAGATAGAAAGAAACATGTTAACTTCGGAACAAGAAACAATTTATATTTATTGTGATGTGGTACGTAAATAGTTCCCAGCTCAGCTAGGTGTGATAGAAGATATAAAGTGCTTTCTATAAACTAGTCTTCCGCAAAACCTTTACAACATGCAGCACTTTATTCAAGATTAAGCCGTTCACTTAATTACTCACATTTTTTGTAGTTGAGAAGATTAACATTTGAATAGTATTTCATTACTAGCGACATGTTAGATAATTTAAAGTTCACATTAGCTGTGACATTAGGGGAGACTTGCGGTGCCTGGAGTGCATAAATAACTTTGAGTACAGTGGCTCGCCGGTCGCGCAGTGGTGCCAGCCAAACGGATAGCATTGTGCACTCCATGAACAATAATGAACACAATCTCTAGTGTATGACTACATACATAAACAATAAAAGCAGCTGTTTTATGAGAGTGGTTGACCTTGATCTTTATTTTAGTTGCAAGTCCTTAAATAGTACTATTTACCTTTAAAATTACCTAAATACTTATTTAACTTTGCAAGGAAAACATGTAAGCAGATTTATGAATTATACAAAGTTCATTTTACATAAATGGACTCAAGTCACTATTATACCCTATACAGTCGCAGTTACATTTGAGTATTCATATTTTCTATACTGCGGCTATCAGTTACCATATAGTTTTAGATATTTAGTTTTCCCATTTTTTATAAAGCTGTCGAGTTGATTCAGATAACATCGGCTTGTAGAAAAAGCAGTTTCTTGTATCTCGTCTTATCTGTACATATCATACATAAGTTGGGAAAACCAAATAGAAGCGCACAGCAATAACCGTAACCACGTTAAACACATGTAAGTTTTGATTATTAATCCGGTGCTCGCTAACAGCGCTTAGCAAGTTTAGGGCTGTACAGTAAATTGGAGTTAAGATCTCGTCATGAGTGTAAAGAGTCACTCGGGGCTTGTTTGCATACACGAGCGTTGAGCGTATGCCGGCTCGCGTAGCCCCGGCCGCCCGGGTAGTTGCACCTGAAACATTCACACGCGGGTTGACCGCACATGATCATAAAACATCTTCAATTTGGGTTCGGGGATTACCCTTCACGAATGCTAAATTACGGAACAGTTTTGCAAAGTACAGACCTATATTTGATTTGCTGTCTAGAGCTTTTTATGTTGCCTATCACTTTAAGAAAATGAAACAGTTTGTTAGTAACAAACTATTACACAAAAAAGAATCTACAATAAGTATTAATTGCCTTACTGCTTTCAAAAAGAAATGACAAATTATTTTAATTCTGATTAACAATTTAATGCTTACCAAAATACAAACATATTTGTACAATGCTCTCAAATTTTCGTGAAGAGCTGCAGCTTTTGAATGGATAACACAAATTGGAAACCAAACGACTTCACGAAAATTAATTTGAAGTTTTTGGAGAGTGATGCGGCGTGGGCGCTGCTGGTGGCGGGACGGGTGCAAGCAGGGGGAGGGGGGTTGCGGGCGGATTGGGCCAGCTCGCTGTGTCGACGCGTTTACATAGTCATGTTTTATTAATGCCCGCAGTAAAGTAGTTTGTGCAACGCTCGTTTAGCGCGAGAAAATTACCGAGCCTTAGTAGAATACATTGGAAGGCTTCCACGGAATAACCGCACCAATTTTATTACTAATTTATTTAGCTAGCTAATATGTAACGAGCGATGTAGGTCAGGTTGCAGCTTGAATACCTTGTATTTGCGGAAAGGTGGACCTTGGGGTTGCAGGGTCGTTTCCCATATGTAACTTTTAAATGTTTTTTTTTATGGTTCTATAATTAAACTGGGTAATTATGTGTCGAGGCGAAACATCGAACTGGATCTGACGGCGAGATGGTATAATGTTCCCTAATTTTCCCTTAATTGTAGGTTATATTAAAGCTGTTTACTATTTCAAGACAAGACGCAAAGTTTCGAAGAAAGTTCCTCCCGTCCAGCGCGATCGCTTTCCACTTTGTTGCCGAGCAATCCCTGTCACTGTCGGGAATCGTTTGAAAGAAGTTAACAGAAAATGAAGAATAACGAGCGTGTGTAATATGAACCGGGCCGGAGAGCCGGAGCAAAGGCTGGAACTTAGTCGTTAAATGTATAATTAGAGCGCGGCAACTCCTGAAAATTAATACTTTTTGCGCAGGTTTCCGCCACACTCGGACCGGCTTAAAACTTGCTCGGGAAGCTTTTATTTTAATCGTAGAATTAAAATGGGTGGATAGTGTGGAATTTGATTATTTGTATATTACATCAACGCCCTCTGATTCCGGAAATATTAAAACACCTTAATGCCACAATGTAAAATTATCAGAAACTACTGAAACTAATATAAAGTTGGAGTTAATCACAAATAACCCGTCGCCTAGTGATTGTTATTGTATGTAAAGGGTGCCTGTTTCCCCCGACGACGTAAAAAAGAGGGGTGTTATAAGTTTGACCGCTATGTGTGTCTGTGTTTGTCTGTGGGCTGTGGCACCGTAGCTCTTAAACGGGTCAACTTTGGATGCGGTTTTTTTAATTTAAAAGCAGGTTTTCTAGCGGTGGTTATTAGACATATTATTGTTTTTTCAAAATCGGTTCAGCCGTTTCAAGGTCATCAGCTCTTTTGTTAGCTGCGGTAGGGTTCTTAGACGCATAATGTGTATTTTACTTTTGTTATATGGGATGTAAATAAATTAGCTGACACTATTTTAAAGATAGATAGAATAGAACTGAATGTTGATAGACAAAAAATGTTGCACATAAGAACAACAACATAATATAGAAACAACAACAGAACAATATGAAACAGATAAATAAATCGTTAGTATAAACAAAATGGATGCCCTCCTTCCCATATTAGTTCCAAACGCAGCCGGACAAACGGTGCTACAAAGCAGGTAGAGTAAATCAAAACAGCGCTGATTCAGCACGTGTTGCAGTAGTGTACTGTAGCGTGCAGCCTCCGCGGCCACTCGCTGCTTTACTGCACGGCGTTACTGGCCGTTGGTTTGTCGCGTCTTTATGAAACATAATATTCGGTTACGAATTTGGAAGAGATTTGACTGAGTCGGGCGCGAGCCGCCTCGCGCTCTGGTTCTCTATCACCAGCTAGAATCGCTTTGTGAAAAGCCCCAAATAAATATTTAAAGTCATATATATATATATATATACCGTTGTGTCATTCCTCTTAGAGTTGGCTCCACCATCGTTATAGTACCTATACCTACCACTCCGCTGATATACCTACTACGCTGATATTCCGCCAGAACCACATTATCTACCTACCTTCCTTACCTACAACACAACAAAAATAAACTTGTCATCTGGCTATGTTAATTTGTATTAGTATTCTCAAAGTAAATACTGCATTAGAATAGTTTTTTTTTTGTAGAATTTATTTTGCAAGTAATGAACAATATTAGAGCATCTTTAAATAATGTTGAAGTTGTAAATTTAACTGTAGTAATCGGCACGTACAAAACACTAGCTATGATAAGAGACAAGATAAAACTAAACAGTTTCGTATAGATTTAAATTTGTCAATAGGTACAGAAACTCTATTGATAACGTTATTTTCCAAAGAAGGTGGCTGTTATCTTCGCTCTTAAATGGCCGCCGACCAAGTAGTCCTTAGGTACTGTGGAGATTGCATTGGTTACATGCAGTCTCCGCGCACTTTTCCCTTTGTTTGTTGTTGCTGGCACTCGATATTCGCCCTATATATCGTAAAAAAGCTAATTAGACGTATGGAGTCAGAGAATGATGGGCTGAAAAAAATAATGGGGTGGATTAGGGATTGAAATGAAGAAAAGATAATACAAAAATATTGTAATCTAATATTGGAGTCATTATTTAGCTACGGATTTATGCGCTAGAAGCGAGTGCCTCCCATCTTCAAAGAGCTACGTCCACCTGACATGGTGTAGACTTATGAAGAAATCGGTACCTCCAGTTACGTATTTTTTTTTCTTGGCTATATTATTTGCCTGATTATTTGCCTTGTAGAATCAACAGCAAATATCACAGCACGGATCGCAGCTATGAAGCAATTTAATTTTGTTACCTTTGTTTAGCTTCGACTGAACGCGGACGCAGAGGAAGACGTGTTTAATCTTAAATCCTTTTTATGCACCATATTAAGTTTTCCAGAAAAAAGTCTAAGAAAAGACTGTGAATAAAGAAATTAATATTGAATGAGATGGCCAATGCAGCGATTGCAGCCATTAGAATGATGATGAGATACCATGGAAAGGTCTCTCTGCATTGATGCCTTGGTGATGTACAATTGATATTATTTTGTTAAAAAAAGTTGAATTATGTCTGATAAGTATAACGGTCTGAATTCGTCCGCGGAGGACTTCTTCTCGCAATTCGAGATAATCGCCGCTATAAATAGTTGGAGTGACGATGTAAAAACGTTAGTGTTGGCTACTTATCTATGTGGGCCGGCTCTCAGCTATTATAATTTGACAAAATCGTCCTCTACGAAATATGAGGATATTAAAAAAGCGATTTGTTTAGAATTCCCGTCTCCTATAGACCATGCTTCGTTGTTTTATAAGTCTCGTCAAGATTATAATGAGCCTCTGATGGACTATGTGTATCGTGTGGAATCTCTTGCCGGAAAGGCTAAGATTTCAGACCAGAAAATAATAATTAAGCAATGTTTGACTGGTATGTCATCTTTTTTTAAACGTAATTTCGGAACTCAATTATACAAAGATTTCGCTACCCTCAAACAAACCTGCATGGAGTATTCGATGCTCTTTATGGCCACACACACTGAATTATCGTTGCCAGTGAAGATAACCTCGACTCGATGTGGCGAGCCCAGCAGTTATACGAATTCAATGGGTGATGGTTATCCCAGTGAAAATATTGGGCAGCGTAGTGCGCAAGCCTCACCGCAGGAATTATACTCCACGCCGCAAAATAGATCTTCTAGTTGGCCGCCGAGGAGTCCATCTTCTCCACGTACTACTAACTTTGGATCAAACCAACCCCGCAATGATGCGAGATCGTCAAGACCCCAATACACTCAAAACCGGTATAATTTAAGAAGCGGTTCGCGTGATAACGTTGGAAATATACAGGGTAATGACCCAAACTTTCAGCGTCGCCAGTGAATGGGACTACATTGGTAGACGGTCATTTTAGTCGTCCCGTTTCTCCTATTATTTGTGTTGATTTGTACGGTGTAGTGCATAATGCGTTGATTGATTCAGGTGCCACAATTTCTGTGATTTCTTCTTCGTTTCTTGAAAAAGTGGATAAATTCATTCCGTCACACGCATATAATGATAACGCCTCTTGTTTGCGTACGGTGAATGGGATTAGGTTATTAGCTGAATGTTCTGTTATATTGGACATTACAATAAATAGCATTGTTTATAATCATGCATTTGTTGTTGTGTGCGATTTAGTACCTGATATAATTTTAGGGCAGGATTTTTTATATGCAGTAAAGGCCATTGTCAACTTTGATAAACAGTTCATTGAACTGGATAGGAATAAGGTATGGTTCAGAAATGATACAAAAATCGCGGCGTTTTCACTTGATTATGTTCAGTCCGGGACTGAGTCCGAACATTTATTGCCGTTACCGAAAGGTGATTATATCTATTTTCTTAATACGGTAGAATCAATAAATGAAAATTTGGACGACTTAAAAAAGGATACGATCCTAACGAATAACACGAAATGTAATAATTTTAATATTTCTGATGCTTTATTATCAGATCAGAAAAGTAAGTTGTCAGAATTACTGGGCAAATATGAAAAGCAGTTTGCGTTTGATTCGAAGAATTTAGGGGCATGTTCATTAATGGAAGTTGAAATAAATACTTCAGACGAGACTCCTATTCATAAAGCTCCTTATAGAGTTTCACACCATCAACACAGTATAATTAGGGAACAAGTGAGTGAGATGTTGGAAAATGGAATCATTCGTGAGTCGCGAAGTGCATATGCATCCCCAGTTGTCTTGGTCAAGAAACCTGATGACACGTGGCGATTCTGCATTGATTATAGGTCATTGAATAAAAAAGTAATTACCGATTCATATCCTTTACCCAGAATAGATGACATAATTTTATATCTAGCTAAAGCCAAATATTTTGCGGATCTGGATTTAAATAGTGGATATTGGCAGTTGAGAATCAAGGAATCTGATAAGCATAAAACTGCTTTTGTTACCCCTTCGGGATTGTATGAATTTAACGTCATGCCGTTCGGCCTTAAAACAAGTGGTGCGATTTTCCAGCGGGTTATGGATAGTGTTTTAGGGGGCATGAAATATCGGAATGCTATTGTTTATATTGACAACATATTGGTTTATGGGGAAACATTTGAAGAATTTTCTTTATCTTTAAATGAAATCTTATATAGAATTAAAGAATGCAATTTGACACTTAAACCTAGTAAGTGCAAATTTGGTTTTGAAAAAGTTTCCGTTCTTGGTTATGAAATAACGGGTCAGGGAATTCGACCAGATCAATCACAGTTTGAAAAGATTATGAAGATCCAAGTGCCAAAATCGACTAAAGAACTTAAATCTATTTTAGGACTCTTTTCATATTATAGAAAATTCTTAGATAATTATGCGGATTTGGCTATGCCTCTAACAAGGTTGATGAAGAAGGGTGTCAAATTTATTTGGACAGAACTACAGCAACATGCATTTTCTAAAATTCTTTCTCTTATTCAGAACCCCCCTTTATTAAGACATTTTTCGAATAGCGAAGGCATAGTTACAAGATTATTTGTCGATGCTAGTGATAAAGCATTAGGTGCTTGTTTATTGCAGGGTGATGATAAAATATTTCCGATTGCTTTCGCGTCGCGTAAGCTCTCTGATTGTGAGACCAGGTATACGATTACCGAAAAGGAATGTTTGGCTCTAGTGTGGGCTCTTAATTATTTTAAGCATTTACTATGGGGAATGAAATTTGACGTCGTGACGGATCACAAAGCTTTGGTATGGCTCCGTACTAAAAAGGATATGAATGGGCGTTTAGCTCGTTGGTCTTTAGCGATTCAACAATATGATTTTGATATAGTATATTGTTCGGGCAAAGATAACCAAATTGCTGATTTCCTAAGCAGGAATCCATTAATTGAGGATGTTGATGTTAAGGAGACCTCTCCTAAGGATGTAGTTGAGGATGGTTTAGAGTTATACAGGATTGAAGCTTCTCGTTTTGAATTTGATCAAAGCGTTGATAGTTTTTGCACTGAACAAGTTTCAAGGATTGCTTCTAGATCTCGGCTAAACTATAAAGGTTTTCTTACCAGAGACAATAAGCTCTTTCACAGGTGTAGGATAGGTAACAGATATGTTGATCGTTTGGTTGTTCCTCAAGCTTCATTTAATGACGTTATGAAGGAAATTCATGATGATCCTTGGAATGGAGCGCATTTTGGTCTTACGAAGACTTTATGTAAATTTAGGGACAGATATTTTATTCTTGATGCTGAAAAGAAAATTTCTAGATATATCGAAAGTTGTAAAGAATGTCAAGAGAGGAAGAGATCGTATTTGATTGCTCCGATGCAACCGATTGAAGTCAATCATCTTTTTGATAAAATAGCCCTTGACATATTAGGACCTCTTCCGACCTCGGATTTAGGAAACAAATACATCATAGTTTGTTTAGAGTATTTATCGAAATACGCGATAACTAGAGCAGTCCCAAGTGCAACTGCTCAGGCCGTTAGTGATTTTCTTACTCAAGAGATCTTCTGTAAATTTGGTATGGTAAATGAAGTCATTGTAGATCGTGGATCAATTTTCACATCACACATGGTTAAAAATACGATAGTTTTTTTTGATTCCACGTTATCGGTTGCTGCAACTAGGCATCCTCAGACCATTGGACTCGTGGAACGTTTTAATAGCACTATATCTCAGAGTTTAGCGATGTATACAAACGAGAGTCAAGCAGATTGGTGCATGTATTTGCCCATGTCAACGTACGCGTATAATATATCGAGACAGGCGTCATCAAATACGATTCCTTACACTATTGTTTTTGCTAGAGACCCAATTTTGCGTTCTGATGTTGATATTGTATCTAATCGTAATGATTTGGATATTGCTGCTCGCAATAATGCTAATATTAGAATGATCTCTTGTGCGTTGAGAAATATTCGTAAATCGCAAATGACTCAAAAGGAATATTATGACAGGAAAGTCAGGTTCGTAACGTTCGATCCAGGTAGCTTAGTCTTGGTATATAATCCTAAAAGAATAACAAATGTTGGTCAGAAGTTATCGCGTCCATATAAAGGTCCGTTTCGTGTTATTCGAAGGCTATCTAATAATAATTATTTACTACGTAAGATAGATGGAAGCTCCAGACGTGATTTAATATTTCACCATAATTCTCTGAAACCGTTCAGATTGCGTGTTTAAAAATATTATTTTATAGTAACTTGGCGTTTGTTTCCCTTGATCTGTCCTATGCCTTACTTTATTCACAACTCGTCATGAACTTCTATCGTCATTTGTAGTTGATATGTTATGTCAGCGTCTTTGTCAACAAATAATTATTATTGTCTCTATATATAAATTTATTTTTATTTTTGTATGATGGGTAACTTAATGTTTGTCTATATATGGCATAGTTTGATAACTTATTCTTACATTTTATTTATTTTTGTTTGTCATGGACTTTTGACTTAAGCTATGGTATTTTCATTTAATCAACAATCGTTCGAGATATTCGTTTGGTTTGAGCATTACTTGTCGGATCTCATAATAGGACATATGCATCCTCATGAGATGTGCTTTTTCTTAGCACGATCGTATTGGTTTAGTATTTTATGAGTCGGTGGATTCGAGAACGCTTATTGGTTTCATGTTATGCTTATTAGGTTTAGTCAAGTTCTATTAATTTTTGTTTTTCTCTCGAATGGATTAATCCAGCTCTTATTTGCAGATTCGTAATAAGTAGTTTATAAACATTTTATATATTAAAAAAAGAAACTTCATGAAGAAAAGAAGGTTTTAAAAATCTAGCTATTTAATGGGGTTGTTATTTTCTATAAGGGGAGGGTGAGCTTAGTGTATAGGCCACTCATTTTAGATATGCTATCGAATATTTATAGTTCTTCGGAAAAGATCTTGTTATTCGGTTAATATTTAACGTAAGTGACGCATAGCGTAGGTGATCATTATTTTTCTACATATACGAATAGGCCTGAGCTCCTGTTCCAGACCTGCCGCTACTTCGATTTTTAGACTTTGTATTCGCGTTTTTCATTTGTTTTTGTCTTAGCTTAGGTTGAAATATTTAAGTTTAGATTAGGTGTGATCACTTAAAGTTTGTTCATTATGTTGATGGGATTTTGTTGTCATAATTTGATTTATCTGATATTACATAATAATAATTTCGTTTGTTCTTGTTGGTCAATTATAGCAGCATGGTCCAATGTTAATATTATGTTGAACGTTTTGTGTCGCTGTTAGTTGTTCTATTAATTCTTCAAAATTTATTTATTGTTCTTTTGGTTCATGTAGTGTACCATGAGTTGTACTTGAATGAATAATCTTTTGGCGTGGTTTTAATTATTCGTATTTGGTGAAACGTTGTTCCACCAGGTAGCTGTTAGCTATGGCTTCTTGTACAAATCATAGGGTTTGTAAAATGAAATATTATACGCACTTTTAGGTAATTAGTTAGGTTTATCTTTTGTGATCGGCTGATCATTTTCCTGTAGGAGGAGGGATGTGGAGATTGCATTGGTTACATGCAGTCTCCGCGCACTTTTCCCTTTGTTTGTTGTTGCTGGCACTCGATATTCGCCCTATATATCGTAAAAAAGCTAATTAGACGTATGGAGTCAGAGAATGATGGGCTGAAAAAAATAATGGGGTGGATTAGGGATTGAAATGAAGAAAAGATAATACAAAAATATTGTAATCTAATATTGGAGTCATTATTTAGCTACGGATTTATGCGCTAGAAGCGAGTGCCTCCCATCTTCAAAGAGCTACGTCCACCTGACAGTACTTTGTACGTTCCTTGTCTGTGTTTAATGAACGCACAGGATAATGTTGCACCGTGAGAGGAAGTTTTAATAAAGCGTGCAGAAGAACGCTAGTGGCTCGGGTGTCGACGACTCAAGTTATTTATCGCTGTTGCCGTGCTCCACTTTCCACAAGTTTGCGAAGGTGCTCCAACGAGCGTATTGGAACATAATTCAATAATTGCTGAAATTACGGCAGTAGTTTTATCAGATTTAGAAAAAATGCAAATGCATTAGGTTTAAAGAACTTTATACTCAAAAAGACAGAAGTCACTTACAATAAAAAAAATTGCGGGTCGTTTACGCTGCCACCAATTACTTTAGTGCATTTACACATTAATCAAGGTAACTTTGTATCTACACTATCAAGAGCCACAAAGTTCGGGTGTCGTACGTAGTACCTAATACAATGTCGTATAGCGTACCTAGGTGATTGCTTTTTCCCACGAAATGCAAAGCTTTGCATGTGAACTAGACTACACAGTCTGTCATAAAACACGCTTTTATATTACTTTCACTTTTTTTAGGAAAATACTACGAATAAGGAAGCTATGGAAATGTAATTGTAAACAAAACCCAAGAAAAATATGGCCCCAAATCTCGAGTACTAAAACGAAAAACGTCACTGTAGACGGGCCAATTGGATGCGTTCACGCATCACGTCATATTCCGACAAGCGCGCTGATTGGTTCACGGCATGACGGATAACGGTGATTGGATCGCGTCACTTGTGCAGTGGATGTGTTATCCATTAAGTGTGATAGAACAAGTCAAATTAAAAATTATCGTACTTTTTCATTACTCATAATTGAATCAGATTACTTTGTGATTATTTACTAAAATCATCTTATATATATTATTTAAATGTGTGATTGTGTGCTTGTTTTTGGGAAGAAGCCGTTACTCTGTGTCAAACTTCTCACGTTTTCGTATTGTATTTTGTATCCATTAAAATCTTGCCAATCATTTGTTATTTTCGAGTTGTGATTTTACTAACGTTGAAATACAAGTTTGTACTAAGGAGACACTATATTATTTCGGGGATCCATCCACCACGTGCGATCCTGCTGGCAACGGTTTTCCGTCAAATATAAAGAGATTACTTTGTCATTATTTACTAAAACAATCTTATATAATATATTATTTAAATGTGTGATTGTGTGCTTTTTTTGGGAAGACGCCATTACTCTGTGTCAAACTTCTCACGTTTTCGTATTGTATTTTGTATCCATTAAAATCTTGCCAATCATTTATTATTTTCGAGTTGTGATTTTACTAACGTTGAAATACAAGTATACTAAGAAGAGACTATATTAATGCAGCACAATCAATATAATTTCAAAATTGACTTAGTGGGGTAACTAACGGAAAATAACAGTTTCTATTCAAGATTATTTAATTTTATGAAATACTTACTATTTAAGTATTTTTATAGGATATAAAGTATTATGACATTATGCCTTAATATAAGTCGTAAACATTGGCTGACTATTGCTTGCATAATCCCATCCATCATTATTTTATGTCAAGTATTTAGAATACTGAAAAAACATGTATTTATTTGTGATTTGTTATCGCAGTTTCTTGTTTGCTGGCTTTTTGGGCCTCCTGCACCATTTTACCTCGCCGGAGGTCATTTTATTACCTATGTTTGTCTGAATTATATTGTATTTTTGTTTTTTATCGGAAGCGGCAGTCCGTCATACAGTGCGTGACAGACTAACTAGCGCGTGTGTTGCCCTTTTTAAGCCCCGCCTTCTTTGTTGCCCTTTGCGTGGGACAATTTTTTTAACGGAATACGACTTCTATAGCTTCCTTATTCGTAGGGAAAATAGGACAAAAGAGTTACTATCGGCTCGCCGCCGCCGCCGCCGCCACCATCGTGGACTCCGCGTCGTTTACTCTTTACGTTAATTCCTTAAAAAGCAATTAGTTATGAACTCACTGTTATAGTTATTTTATAGTAAAATACAGTTTACAAAAGATTTGATAATTTTAGCTGTGTAATTAAACGTCTAGTCATCTTTTTTATCATCTAACTAAATACATCAAACAGATAGGTAACTGTCGTTATAGTTAAACTTTATTTTAATTTAATATTCTTCATATTTTATTCACATTTTCTTTCCCGCAAAAAATACCGTAAAGAAAATGAGTGAGAGGTCAAGGCCTTGAAGCTAAAGAATCAAAACTCTCACTGTAAACATACTGGTAGTTTTTCCCAGAACCCGTTTTTATGTACAATCCTCGATACAGATAAACTTCGCTAAACCCACTGTCCATTTAAAGTTAAAACTCCAAACACGTATCGAACTTTTTATTCAGCGTGTTATAAAAGTGCATGGTGCAAAAACACAGCAATGTTGTAACAGTGGCGAGGAATTAGTGCTTGTGCCTTCGCGCCCGGCGGCGGGCGGCGGTGCGGGTGGGCCAGCCCGTGAACTGTATCAGATATCGGAAGGCTTAGCTGTCGTTTATGAAATTAACCTTGTTTTAACATAGTACATTACGATACAATGATCGTAGGTGGCATATTACAAACGAGGTGACTCGCATGCGGCTCGGGCTTACAAAAAGATAAGATTGTTTATTTGCGATAAAGCCAACTTGCCAACTTGCTTGCGACTTGTCGTGTAGGTGGTTTAGGGCCAGCAAATAATAACGACTGAATACAAAAAAAAAACAGTGATTTATTCAATCAGTACTAAAAAACAGGTAATATGGGTTCGGACCTAAAAGTGGCAGTTAATAAAAATCGGTTCGTGACGTAGGTAGGCACTCCCCTGGACAAGTGCAGCAACCGTCCGCGTAGCCGACGATGTCCGACGTCTGGGTGAAACTCCTGGCTGGCCGGGAATAGATGTCCTCCGTCCAGTCTTCCAGGAAGTCAGAATATGGTCGTAGTTCCTGTAGAAATCCGTCGGCATGAGTAAATGGACAGTATGCGGAGGCAAAGGGGAGGCTAGCAACTTATCACAGGAGAAAATTATATTTTTTATGATTGTGGCGGTATTATGCAAAGCAGAGCGGATGATGTGCAATAAAGGGTAATGATGATAACTACCTAACTAACAAAAGGCAAGCCACAAACAGCTGATTAAAAGATAATGAAGGTACCTATAGTGTTCAATTCAAAAGCTAACGTATGCAGAACAAAGAAGAGAATAACGTTCATAGTATTAGAAAAATACTACGCTTAGTGAAGTGAATCAGACAGTTTAAGTGGTAATAAAGGCTGGAAAAAAAAACATTAATCCAAAAATACAATGAAATACAGATACCACTACGTTACTACAATCGCTAAAAACAATACAATAGTGTTCACACTTACCCAATAAGCGGGGAAGAACAATCACAATAATGATAGATCACAGATCTTTTACAATTTGAGTTAAAAAAGATCGTTAGTTTAAACAAAGACCGTTAGCGCGGGAACGTGCGAAAGAGCGGCACGTACGATGGTCCCGAGGTCTTAATAGCATCTGGCGCGTTCAGCGCTCTGTATGACGACGCGCCGGAGGCGGGGGCTGCGCGTGCTGCGCAGGCGCAGAGCTGCTGCGCGCACTGCGCAGGCGCACTAGAGATGAGGTAGTGTCGATACGTGATATCGATAATATACGAAAATGGTATATTATCGATAAACTTTGTATATAACAGTTATTAATATTAATGTGATTATTTATGTTTAGTTAGCCTGGTAAGATTATTTGTATTAACTTATTGCAAATCATTATAAAATAAGAGCAATAAAATTTCACTTACATTAACATAAAATTCAATACAACAAATGTCCTAAACTTAGTTTTTTACTATTTTACTAAGGATTTTTACACAAGTCAAAATATTCATTTAGATCATATAGTGGGTTACTGACTAGAAAGATTTTTAAATTTCTTGAAAACTCCTTCCGATTTGGACTATCACGTATACATACGACTGGGCAAACTGTTGTATATTTTAAAAGCATTGTAAGTAAAACTGCTTTTAATGTCACGAGTATCAAAGCGAGTTTGTTATAAAACTTAAGACCCGTGTGTTGTGCGACGTTTTTCAATACACTACTTGTGAGAAAACTGATAGTAAATAATTAAATTGAAATGGTTAAAAAAGGTACATAGTATCCTACAAAAGCTATGATATTTCAGGTAAAATTGATCATGTAGAAGTTGTAAAAACTAACCTTTATTATATCGCGCGCAGTTTGAGTATCCTTATTCACATTTATCGTTAAATATCAACACTTAATCAATCCTAAAACAACATTCAATGTAAAACAATACAATGAAAATTTAACAAACTTGGCGCCAACTACAAAACGATAGTATGTTTCTTTTTTATAAGCATAAGTAATTACGGAGAAAAGGCTGTGGCGGACATTCAGCCTCTATTTTTTTGAATCGAGATAATTTTATTTTTATTATTAAAATATTACTGGCTGATAATATTCTTGATACAATTTGTTGAAATAAAAAAACATAAAATAATTTTGTCTTTGTATGAATCGATTGAAATATTATTTTCATTACTCATACTCTGAAAGTAGTTCGGAAGTTGTCTGAGGAGCGGATTGAAGGTAATACTTTTCAGCCCGGACGGAGAATCACTTTCAACTGACAGATATGGAAGTTACTCATTTTTTCTTTAGCTTTACTTTCCTTGTATTCGTAATGAAAAGCACAGTGTTTACCTCTGGTTAAAGACTTATTTAGTGCCTCGAACTATTAGGGGCCTCGCTAGGCTCAGGCCCCAAACCCCGTCTCGGCGCTAAATAAGTTACTTTCACCCCTCGTATAACAATGTACTATTTCAATACACCTTGCTCAAAAATTGAACTTACGAAGGCATGAAAATGATCCTGGCTGAATCATAATTTTGAAGACCGTAGAAATTAAAAGAAAATTGTAATAAAATCGCACTAGTGCGGTAAAACGCATTAACCGCACAGGCAGTAATGCCTTCGTAAGTTCAATTTTCGAGCAAAGTGTATTAAAAAAAATATTCTTCGGAGAGATAACCAGAGGTAAAATCAAAATGATTGCACATCTAGGTTCAGTCCATGAAACTATTATTTATAACAAAATGAGATCGCGCGGTCGTCGGTAGACTTATCGAAGTAGAAATATTACCTATAAAAAGGGAAAATAAAATTCATTACAGAAAACTGTAAATTCTACAGGGTAATCTACGTGTTTGTCTATATTATATATTATATCGAGTAAAAGACTCTTTAAAAGTCTATTCTCATAACAACACCATATTTTAAACTGTGTCGTTTTCAATCGTTTAAAGCTAACGATTTATTTTAACACGGCTATTTTTATCTTTTTATTTTTACCTCTATAGTCTTTGTGTGAAGACCGTGGCACTTTGTTTGTAAATACTGTCAACTGCTACGCTCGTAGTTGCGTAGCAACATGACTACGAGGCGTATCGTGTATCGTAGTGTAGGCAGCGAAGCTTTGTTTCATGACCGTTCAAGGCATAAGTTCAACGCATTCAGCAGCGTCTAGATGACTACCTTGGTTATATACTTACATACACTTAGCCTATTTTTTAACTAGGTTAATGTTATCGAACGACATTATTTTTAATAGTTAGGTACTTCTTTTTGTTTTTTAATGTACGTAATTATTACAAAGCTGATTGTACGTAATTATTACGAAGCTGATTTTCAGCTAAAAAGTTTGCTGTGCATATAAAATATAAAAAAGTAGCAGAAAAACAAGTTTTTTTTCATACTTATAACTTCTGTACATAACATCTCCTAACCTAAATAGGTATTGAGTATACAAACAAAATAAAAAAAATTATCACTAAATAATTCAGTAAATTGGGTAAAGGACCCAAATGATTGTTCAAGCCCGGATAGTTGAAGCTACGTGACTGTTCTAGTAGAAATTAAATACGTGAGGCATACTGAATGTCTCTGGACCTGGACACTTACAATAAAAGAATGAAAAAACAATTATGGAATTCTAAAATGGAACTCTTTGGGAACTTGTTATTTTTTTAATTTTTGAGACTTTCATTTGTTTTTTCATTGTGACGTCCTTTCGAAAATTGTGTGTCGCTATCAAAATGAGTCGTGAACATTTTCGTTCAACGATTTTTTATTATTTTCGTCGTGGCTTAAGTCAGCAAGAGAGTTGCCAGAGACTTCAATTGGTGATGAAGCACCATGTCGCAGCTCTGTGTATTCGTGGTTTGGAGAATTTATACGTGGACGTGATCATCTTTATGACGAGGTACGTGAAGGTCGGTCGGCAACTGCGGTTACAGACTCTAATATTGACACCGTACGACAACTTATTGAAACCACAAAAAAATTACTTGCCAGAAAATTCATGCTTTGTTAGGCATTGGAATAAGCCAAGTGCAAAACATTTTACATGTGCATTTGAAAATTCGGAAGCTTTGTACTCGATGGATACCGCATGACTTAACGGAGGACCAGAAACGACTGCGTGTCTAGTGGTGCCGTAAAATGATATAAAAGTTTAACGGAGGACAGTCATTGGCTGTCTATAATATTGTGACAGATGACGAAACCTGAGTGTACTGCTTTGAACCTGAAAGAACAAGCCAGTCGGCAGAGTGGGTCTTTCCTTTTGAAGATTTGCTGACGTAAGTTAAGAAAAGTCGAAGCATTGGTAAAAAATAGTTGCTTCTTTTTTCGGCAAATCATGACATTACACTACAGTATCGCTTGAAGACCAAAGGACAGTGACTGCAGATTGCTACGTCAACACTTGCTTGCCCAGAGTCATAGAAAAAGTTCGCGAAAAGCGTCCTCGATGCAATGTCCTCCTTCACCACGATAACGCACCCTCACATTCCGCTAAGGTAACAGAAGCCTACTTGAAGGCTTCAAATGTGGAACTGATGACGCATCCGCCTTAAGCCCGGACCTCGCACCCTGCGACTTCATTTTATTTCCAAAAATTAAAGACAAACTTAGAAGCACACGTTTTACGAGCCCTGAAGCGGCGGTGAATGCGTTCCATGAAGCCATTGAAGAGGTCCGTAAGGAAGACTGGTTTAGCAAATGTAAAAATGCATTAATTGCGAGGGAACATTTTGAAAAATAATAAATGTATCGTAAGTCTTACATCTAGTCTTTGTTTATCAGAATCCAGAAACTTTTAGTAACACTGATACATTTGGAACGGCTAAACGTGAAAGTCAAGATTTTTGCACTTATGTCTTAAAGAAAATCGACAAAAATTTTGTGCAATCCAATTAAAAAATGGTGCTGTAGTTCGAAAGTCTACGTAGAGTTAACGAAACCCCATTGTGGATACACCCTAATACGAAAGTGGTCCCTCAAGAAAATCTGGCTAACATAAGTAGCGATCTTTTTGTATTTACAATATTATGCTCATTTACAAGCTTAAAAAAATATTTATTACAATAAAAATAAACGCGACTAGATGTTTGTACAGTCAAACAAACTAAAATCATGTTAACGATGGCATAATGATAAATTTAAAAAAAAAGTGTACAAAAAAGGGTTATCGATTATAATTTTATAATATCGGACTACCTATCGGTCATTCCTGTCGCAGTATTAATTCACCGTCCCAAGTGCGACCCAAACGTAACAATGCAACTCGAATTAGTTACTATCTATATATGGATCAAGTCAATTTTGACAAAGATATTGAACCCAGATCAAACACGGGGGCATACATACCGGACTCGTGGTTATAAGAACTCAAAGTAAACGGAATAATTCAATTTAAATAAGCGCGTTTGTTTTTAAAATATACTTCTAGGCGTGGCGATAGATTAAAAAGTACGAGACGTGAACGACTTTGATCTCGTGTAAACATACAACTTTTCTCCTCTACCAGAAATAAGACCTAAACTTAGGATTGCACGATCGACACGTGTCCAAAAGTGTATCATGTGCAAGGTTTTTGTATTCATGAAGCAAGGTCCATGCACGTTTGTCATGGAAACTTATATTGCTTTCACAGTAAGTCACATAATTACAGTTATGTAGGTTAAACAAGTTAATAGGTGGATGAAATCAGGTTGCCGACTGAACAATACCGTTTGCGCTAGTGAGGTCGCCGCCTTGCGCAACCTCGCTTATGTAACCGACGCGACTCCAGTTTAATTGAACTTATTACTTCTGTATGTATAGTGGAAATATATGAAAGCGACTCAGGTAATAATGTAGAAAAATAATCTCTGGACTTACGTAATCAATAGGTTCCTTTGAATTTATAAGGTAGATACTTCGTTTAATCCACGAATAAGTTGTAAGATAATTTTTTTGAGTTCCCAGTTTGTACTATTTTAAAAACTTCATATTTCAATCAATCAATCAATCAGCCTATTGCAAAAAACAAAAAAAACAATAATAATAATAATTATCCCATGGTCTTTTGTTACGCCGCGCCGCCGCCGCCACTACTGCTACGGCGGCGGCGGCGGCGCGGTGAAGCAAAACGCAATTCTTCGTAGTAAAAGTTGCAGCGTTGTTGTTTGGCACACTTAACTTAACCTTCCAATAATTAAACTCTATTGATGATTCAACAGCTTTGTAAACACTATTTTTTGTGAAAATATTTTCCCTTTCATCAGCAATAATTTCACTTGTAAAGAGATTATTAAATAAAAAGCAATCAGCAAGTCTTCGTATATAGTTAAAGTACTACTAGTCAACCTCTCAATAACTAAATTCGTGATCAATTACAAACAGTTCAGCATGTCTGTATCTTAAGTGTATCAATAGGTAAACCTGCTTTAGTGTTGATTCATCTATTGTGTACTCACTGTTAGTGATCTATCTAAAGTGCATATTGATGCACGGTTGTGTACCTATCGACTATATAGGTACAATTGTGTGTAGATGATAGTAATCAGTGCCGGCAAGGCGATCGCAGCGCACGGCAGGGCAGGGTAATTGGGAGATGTAGCGCCCTTTCTGTGATCGAAGCCCGCACGCCGCCGCGCCGCGCCGTGATGTAGCCCACGTGTGATGTCATGTCACCTTCCAAACCACAAAAATAGGCCACTCTACAGAGTACATGCTTTCGATTTTGCATGATTACCTAGTTAGGTATTAAATTGCTTGGTTTTTATTTAAAACAGTAATGGAATAACTAGACGTGGGATAAAATATCATAAAAATAAAGCATTGTGTTACGTTAAATTATTATGGCTAGATGCCGGTCAGTATGGGTTAATATTTTCTATTGTGAAAAAAAAGGAAGGGTTTACTAAGGCTGCCATTAAACTCAGTTTTATTAAAATGTAATAAAATTACGATATTGCTTTACCATTCTCGTTAAGTATATTCTATTCTATTATAATATGATCCCTAAACTAACTGCACAGAATCACTGACCTACTGGCGTAGGTACTAACTGACAGAGTGGTGTATCTAATCAAGGCGATACCTACTTTGCGTCTGTTGCTGTGAAAATTATAAACTCAGGGATTAGAAGAAATGTCTAAGAAAGATCGAATCACGAGAGTCGTCGGTCTCGTGAACGAACCTGAGCAAAACTAATTTTAAAATAGATAAATGCATTTTATCATGAGTAATATCCTATGATCCTGAGAAAAAAAAATAAAGAACTGCGCTAACTCTGAGTCATTGCATACAATTCAAACAAAATTGGGGTTAAGACAGAACGTCTTGTCATCCACACCACACGCGCGGTCTCGCTCAATTTTTTGTAATGGTCCGATTGATAGATCCACGGGCAAAAAATTGCCCTTGGTACTACAGTTGAACAACGCGGTAGAACTACGTGCAATAAGGGTGCTGATTATTGCCTCGGGGATTAGATAGAATCCCTATTTTTTGTGATGTCGCTGCGACATATCGATTGTAAGCGAGTAGCGGCCGGCTTGCGGCTGAGCGCTACTCGTGCACGCGCGCTCTCTTCACGTAAAAGAAACACTCGAAATTCGTCTACGCCGCGCCCGCCCGCCCCGGCGGCCCCGCGCCCGCCCGCACTCACTTGCTACTTTACGTCTTCCTTTCAACATTCTTTTATCTAGTAAAAACTCTTAAAAATCCGCATTTTTTTTTATATTTTTTTCAAAGCGATCATATAATTTATACTTTTAAGACAGCCCTATAGCTTACGTGTGCTAATGCGTCACATGCCGAATTTCCGTTGCGTATATTTTCTGCTGTCACACACTCCGTCATGATCGCGCCCGCTATAATACGACTTCGGTAGAAATATCGATTAGGAACCTTAAAAAGAAGTGTACGTCATGAAACTCAGGCGACCATGCCACGCATCACGCCAAACACGCAAACGATCAGAGGAAAAAAATACTTATTTTTTATAAACATTAACACGAAAAAAATAGTAAGTATACCAATATTTAAATCCAAGTCTACCAAAGGGTCATGAATGATTTTGAGATCCTGCTGGTCTTTCATCTGGTGCGACTCTACTTTTTAACTCTTGACTAACATTTACATTATTTTTATTACCTTATACAATGCATTGTTTATCCACACTTTTTACGCTGGTGTTATATAAAATTATGTTATACCTAAAAACTTTATGAATAGGTAGCTAATAGTAATTCAGGCGCAGTATGATTACTCCAGACTAATCATTCCACCCAAATAGTCATTCATAAACGCTACAGTGCCTATGATAGTTCCGCTCTGACCCCAAAACTGCCCAAAATCCTAACAGTCAATTAATTAATAAACATAAACCACTACTGTAACCGGCCACAAAGGATTACTCACCGCTCGAGCCTAATTGATCCTGATTATGATAGGAAAGATATTATATTGTTAGCAAAATCGAACAACATAATTTCTATCCGCAACATTAACTACAGAAAATAATGTCGGTTGTACACACTCATGACTCGCGGTAGCGTTTCAAGGTCACGTTTTATCACATAATGAATGTATCCTACGTTATCATACAGATTCGAAGAAAGTTCAGCAATCCGCTCCTTGATATTTTGCGTCATCATATTCATAGTTTGCAGTAAGTAACATTAGGTGCTTTTGGGTATTGGTCTGTTTGAGTTGAAATCATAAAAGTTGTTCTCGTCTATTAATCCGAGAGTCGTGCGGAGTGCGGAGCGGCGGGCGGGGCGCGGCGCCGATCAAACAGGCTGGGGAATCAATATGGCCGCCGCCCAGCTGATCCGTGACCTCCGCGCCGCGCGCGCCGCACTCCGCACCCTCCCCCGCCCCGCGCCGCCCGCCCGCAAACTTGACAATTCTCTTCACCAACTTTTCTCATGACGGTCTTGAATGTCGGTCGCAGACTGTCATTTAAATCAGTTCCAATTAGTTCCAAATCTTGTATGGGAGGCGCGAAAACTAGAGTATTGACTTCTGTATAAATAAAAGTGACACGATTTTTTTTATATATCAATGTTCAGAAAAGTAATTTTGGTATTTAATTGATTCTATTACTAAAAGTAAAATATGCACTTGAATGTTTTTATAAAAGTTACGATACTAAAATGTTTTACGTTGGAATCATGAATGGGCCAGCCGCCGCCCCGGGACAATTAACATTATTGGTCAGTAAAAGTGTGGTTAATTAAAAGTTAATCCTGAAATGTTATATGCCACTAAATGTCGCACCCGATGTGTTACGAGGGCTAACCTTTGTGACTGAAATAATCACCAAATTTGTATTTTGTGACAATGAATGAATATCATATGGGCATTGTTTATTTAGGCTGGCCCGACTGGCTTGACAACGTATGTTTGTAAATTTATAGGAAAATTTAAAAGTAGTTTGACCGTGAATTGCTTCATACGCTTAAATGCGAAGTTAAGAACGATTTGTTCATTGATGTTCAAAAGCCTCACGATAAAACTATTCGATTGAAGCTGCTATTTTAAAGGCCTCTGAAATAGCGCTACCACGTGACGAGATTAGACCGGCCTCGCTAAAACGTGCTGCCCTCAACCTAAGCACTGTCATTTTTCACCGCTTTAAATGTTTTCCCATGCTGGCACTCGAGCAACACTCTATTCACAGTGAAATTTAATTTAATTAGTTTGGAGCATTTTAATATATCTATGAAACAGACGACAAAAATATATTGGCCCATTCATACTAAACCTCGCAGCCAGATGAACAATAGATGTTTTTTTTATCTGACTACTAAATATTCCTTCGACAGAGTTTTTCAGTTTCATGAAGCGCACATGCTCTTGAAGTGTTTTATATAAATTAAATTTCACGGTACCATCATCATCATCATCATCTCAGCCGAAAGACGTCCACTACTGGACAAAGGCCTCCCCCAAGGATCTCCACAACGATCGGTCCTGTGCTACCCGCATCCAGCGGCTTCCCGCGACCTGCACCAGATCGTCGGTCCACCTAGCCACGCTGCGTCTTCCGGTACGTGGTCGCCATTCGAGAACTTTTCTGCCGAAGCATCCGTTGGTTCTCCGTGCAATGTGCCCCGCCCACTGCCACTTAAATCTCGCAATTCTTCGGGCTATGTCAGCAACTTTGGTGTGCCTGCGAATCTCATCATTTCTGATTCGATCTCGCAGGGAAAATCCGAGCATAGCCCTTTCCATTGCCCTTTGGGTGACTTTGAGCCTTTTTATGAGGTCCATTGAAGGTACGATGTAAGTCGGATTTTAATTTCGTTTTCGTTGACTTGTGCATTTTAACGTTTATTATAAAATAAAAAAATTAAAAATTCTGATGGTTTAGTGTTGTCTTTACAGTCCATTTGAAGTGGAATATTTTTCCGATAGTTGAAACTATCTGGACATCGATTTTCCAGTTACAAGAAGTAATACAAACACGGGTTTAATGACTGACTCTCCTGGCGTCCGAGTGAGCTCGTAAAGTTGCCCGAGTGCACGCTCTGGCCTCGTCTACTTCCATACTTATGTAGCTATTACTATTACTTCCTTGTTACTTAGCTTCTACCTATGACTTCGACTGCGTTGTTTTGGAAAGTTGAAAGAACAGCCAGTCAAATTATTCGTTTCCGTTACCTATGTACTTACAATCTCAACTAATAATAAAATTTATTTTGTACACTTACATAATTGAAAATAAAATGCCTATTTTAATCAGGAGCTTCCCAGTGATATATTTGTCAAAATGCATTCCTGTTCCAAGATATTAAATAAAATCGATTTAATGTGTCCACCACAATAACTACCGATCTTTATTATTAACATCTGGAAAGGCCATTTAAATAATGTCTTAGAAGCATAACCTTTCCAAACGTTCAAACTTCCGTCGTTGCTATAAACGTAAAATGAGTTACAATGGAATGTAGATAGACGGGTCATTACGTTGTCTATTCAGAGTAAGAGCAAGAATCAATAGCAATTGCTCATCTGTGCCCGGTGTTCAGTGGGTAGCCCGGTATAGCCATAATTGGCTGTCGATGGGTGTTTAGTGTATGGGGTATATGTGCCGCACGAGGCCTGCCCTAGAGAGTAGAGAAAGCGCCTCGTGTCCGCACACGTGCCCTATACCCTACCTATATCTTTGCTATGCTTATTACGGGTCGTGGTCAATTATGATTTGATGACAGTTTTAAAAGAGAATCGGTTTCTCGTCTAATTGTATATTTGAGCTCATTCTACTATGAGTAGGTATTCGGTTTTATCATTATCATCAAGTTTATTGCAAGTTCAAGCTACGTCTTTGTTAATTGTAAATAACTAAATGCGTAGTTAAATTTTTAACTATTTTATAGAATAGGATTAATCACATACAGTCCATGGTTTCCGAATCACTAAAATACAGTAGAAAAAAAATACCATACCCTGTCAATCATTGGTCTTCTTTGTCTTACTCAAGGGATGACGATAAATTAACAGCTACCGGCATATCCAAAAGCTACCCAATAGATTTGTATCATCTTAATCAATTCATAGCACACACGTAGCGATGATGTATTATTTACCGAGAATAATAGGGCGGGTTCCCACTGCGGCTTCCTCAGTCGTGGAGGCTTCGACGCTGTAATTCAATCACATCACTCAAATCATATTAATATCGCCCTTCTCTATTCGCGATCTGTGCGAAATAAATAACTAGTGTAAGCTGTATGTAGCTAAGTGATGATCAATTTTATTAATGGTACTTTGAACTGCTGGCATTCATGATTTCAAGCGTTTAAAGTAATTCATGAAAAGATTAAACTAGTTTTCAGGTAGAGCTCTCATTTCGGAAGTTTTCAATTTCGGTGGGGAAACTGTCAAACAAAAATCACTTTGTAAATGTGTCCCCCACTTTTTCATTACAGCTGATTCTCTGAAAAGTAGAAGTAGTACTTTAGAAAATACGTAAGCCATTGGTCCCGGCTATTATCTACGGGAATAGTCGTTACATGAACAGGCAGAAGTTTTTAGGCTTGGTAACTTTCACACTTGTCAGTTGTACGGGTAAGGTCAGACATTTATTTTACAACCCACATCATGAGAAGAACTATTATTTTTACTACTCTATCTTACGAGAGCCTTATCTATTTTTATACACGCTCTATGTTACGTTTATGATTGATTCGAAATTAATCAACGTGAGACAGTTATAGCGTCGTCGTCATGACCCCTTTGTATCTCGATAATGTTAATGCTGAAAGGACCTGTCGTGATTAGCGGTGCGGAGAGACCGGCGCGGCACGGGTGCCTCTCCCAGGGAACGGTTTAAATGCAAATAAGATTACAATTAGATGTTTAGAAAGAGCCCCTCACAATGCTTTTAATACAGGAATGTTTAATTAAGTAGTTAATAGACGATAGACAAAGCCGTTGGCTGTGTTAAACAGGTTGAGCGTGTAGCTTTGTGGGTGTTTTTTTTTATTACTAACATTCCACTCGCGGCTACGCCTGCGGTGTTTTTTATTTTTTCAGTGGATATTTTTTGGCCGTGGTGAGAACTGTTAATATTACGTTCTGGTCAATAGCCTAAAATAGCATGTCAATCCATTGCTGCGGTAAAGTAGGACAAACGAAAATGCCAGCTCACCAACTAACACAATTTCGCACTTAGAAAACACAATTTTAAGATTAAAAAAAACAAGTGTCTTTTAGTTTAATTAAACAACTTTTATACCTGCACTACTCGGCAGACATTGTCTTGCCATTTTTCCTACCTCTACCTTACCCTGCACCTACCCTACACCTACCCAACACCTACCCTACACCTACCTAACACCTAACCTACACCTACCCTACAACTAACCTACACCTACCCTACACCTACCCAACACCTACTCTACACATGAACATTTTGTATGGGAAAATGTTTTTTCTTTTATTTTATATTTTCGTCAATTTTCCAATGTTTTTAATAGTTATATTGCATGGTGGTTTTGTTTCAGGAACTGTCTTACTCGTAAAATTTTTGTTTTATAGGGGTAATACTTATCTACCTATATACTATGTACGAAAGATAGTCATGAAAAATACTATAGTGCATACGGCTGGCGGCTGGCTACATTCAGCAGACAGTTCACATTAATGAAGTAACGTGAACTATTTGGTACTGACATAGTTCCACGTTGCGACCAGTTCCGCCAGTCCAGATTAACCCTGACACCCAGAACCTCCCGCCCCGCAGTGCGCGAACCGCAATTATTACTTGTCGAACTTCTTACGTACGACCTTTTTAGAACACTCAACTTTTTCTCTCTGTTATCTTGCAAGTTCTTATTCGAATGTATGTACCTACTTTTACCGATACATAAAAACTTACCGACCATAAAAACTACGTTGCAGCAATTTCAGTAAAGTTTTTTTAAACACCGCGCGCGTTGTAATATATGGGTTTTCACTTTAAAATGCAACGGTGTGAAAAACGTGTAACAGAATTTTGTTTATTTTTGTACACCACGTTCCTATTTTATTCTGTTGCGTTAAAATATTTCTAGGCATGGTTTTGCTTGTTTAGGTCCATTAGAGAAAAATTTCATGCTAAATTACGAAAATTTATACAGGAAATTGTATGTTTGACTTTAAAAAATAAACAACACGTTCTTGTGTTTATGTCTAAATATTCTTACACGCGAAATTACTGTCGAGCCATATAAGTCTCAAAAACATAAGTAGAAAAAAATAAAAATAATTCCTTAAAGAAAGTTACTCAGTTTAATAGACTCAACACAACACACGCTCTCTCGATATTCCCATGATCCATTATACAAAATGACATAACATTATGTATGTCTGTCTATGGATCAAATTCCCTCAGGTAAATCACCGGTGTTCATGGGGCCAATAGCATGGTAAATCGAACCTTATTGGTTTGTAATTAATACACGCAATCAGTTGTGTTGTGCTCACGGGCGGCGGGCATGCATCCGGTAAATTGGCGAGGTCGGACGGGCGGTATGGAACCCGGGTCGGAGGCAACGAGTCACCCGCTTGACCCAAAAACCCGACCGATCGCGCCGATAGCGCGCGACTCTGCCCACTACCTCGGAGCCCACTACAGTCAGAATGAGATGCTAATATTTGAATGTCAAGATTGGTAATTGTAAACGATTCTTTATCTGGATCGGTTTTACTAACCTGTTTCTCTATAAAAAATATTTTATTTTTATTTTACCGTAACTCTTAATAAAGATGGTGTTTAAGTTTAAGGATATAACAATAAATAACTTGCACTAAAATATTTTTGTAAGTATTTTTAAAGCATTTTATGAATGATTTGTTGATATTAGTATCCAGGGGTATTTACAAGTTTTTCTCATTTAAATGCAAGCAAACTGAATCAATTTACTTCAATGTTATAGTTTTCTTTCACGACAACTGTGTATTTTTACTTTTATCAACAGTCAATAATTTAAATGCTAACTCAAAGTTTGAGTAAAGATTGCATTTAATTAAAAACTGAACTGTAAAACAATAATCATTTACTTTCATTCGCAAAAAAATCGTTTACTTTTTTACAAACAAGTGTGTAAAAAAGTAAACTGTAGCTACTTTTTAATAATAATTTTAGTTAAAGTTTTGAGAACGTATTTGCACTTATAATTCAATCGATCAGTTTTTCCATTTTTCATGTGGGTTTCAGAAAAGTAAGATAGGATTGGAAAGTTATCTCACCTACTTAGAAGTATCGTTAAACTGTAAGTGACGTCTGAAACTGGCCGTCCCGACGTCTCCTCTCTGAAGTATTCATACGTTCCGACAATGACTTTAAACACTTTAACCCGCTCCTAAAATATGTACGCTGAAGACTGGGGTTAGGTTTCTGCCGGCATTTGCTCAGGTAGTCGTAATATCATCGCCCTTGTACGAGTATGGCCTACCTGTCAAGTAATAACAATTTATAATGTAATGGAAGATTATAACCTTATTTACTTAAATTATGTATCAAGTATAAACTTGTGGTCTACAATAAAACTAAAATTATATTTAAAAAAAATTAGGTGTTGAAAATTTTCGAAAGCAATTTACAAAAGTGTAAATTACAGTCGAATATGCAACACAGTACCTACGATATCTTCTGTCAATAAATCTTTGTTATAATTTATAACAGTAATTTATAAACATTTAGTTACATAAGCAAAGTAATATTTTATTTATTATGCACTCTACATTGCGTCATCGTAGCGTCGTCGTAGCACCGTAGCAGTACTGCTACGCCTAACGCCGTAGCATAGTTCAGTAGTTACATGTCGTTTGTTTGCTTTATTTTCAGAACGGAAACATTTTAAGTGACTCTCTTATCAAACGATTGGTATATATAATTTGGTATTAGTTTTTGCTTTTATATTACTTGATGTATCAATGAATTTGTGTTTATTTTAATTGGAAAACTACATCGATGTATTTACTGATTTAACACACCAATAAAATTGTGTTACATATTATTATTCTTCCAGGAAAATCACAATTACAAACTCCTCATTAATGAGGTAAGTTCATGAGGATAATTGGACTAAATCTTTTAAAACAAGGTGTACTCTAAGATTTATTCACCGAACAAGCGCGAAACGTCTCTGTTTCAGCTTGGGCAAAATGCTTTCATATGTCTGGCAGGTGTCCAGCTGTCCTTTTCTACAGGTCGCATTTCTCAACCAATTCTCGTGAAGTTTTGTGAACAGGTTCGATAATTATATAGTTTTTTTGTCGATTTGTATTTCTGAATTTTTTCAAAATGGGGTTGAAGACATTATAAGATTAGGGTAAGATGGGGCTGACATGATCACTGTAGGTGATTAAAAGTCCCGTATAAAGTACAGAATAAAAAAAAAATATGTGCTTTATCTTAGTCCCTCGCTCGTATTTCGATAGCAACCATAGTCCACGACGACACCCGCGAGGTGTCAATAAGAAAAGTGATTATAAGATTGAGCTGTCTCGTGTAATCATTTTTTCGACGTGACGTTTTCCCGATCCGGGTACATACAGCCGGAAAATAATGTTGCCAGTTGTTTAGAGACTAAAAAAATATACGTTTGTTTCATACTTCAGAAAAAACTACGCAAGAAGTATTTTATAGAAAAAGTTAGCAAGATATTTTATTTACATATTAGATTAGTACATGAAAAAAGTATTTTGAATTCATGACCTATTTTTGTTACTTTTACAGAGCTTCTTTATATAAAAGACTGAAATCCGTGTCAACAAGATTGTGAAATAAAAATTCTTATCTCAGAAATCACTCTAATATTATAAATTCTACATAATCCGACAGAAATGTGTACGTCTGGCAACAATGCAAAAGGCCCGCGCCTTCGGATCAACCGCGCTACCCGCCCGCTGTCTGCCGGCAGCGGCGAGGCGGGGGCGATGACCTACCCTCGCCCGCCACCCGCGCGCCCCGACCGCCTCATAAAACGCACAGCCTTCACAATCAATGTCAACCTTCAATCTGAGTACTTAAAGGTAATTTTCCCAAACAACCAGCGAAGGTTTATTGGAAAAATTGTTATGCGCTATTCGAGACCGTATTTCTAGTGAATTAGGTGTGAATTGATTTGTCGATAGGATCGAGAAGGAAGCTGGATTACGTAATCTTTATACTCGTATTGTGGTTATTTTAAAAAAAATCGTTCGAAAGGATTACCATAGATACCGCTAAACACGCTATAACGTGCCAAGTGGTTGCCAATTATGGTGACGTCATAATTTCATAGAGAACAAGCAAGAACGAATTTCGGCGCTGCCATTATGCCCTCCGTGGTGTAGTTGGTAAGCACGTTGACTGCGTATAGGCCGAAGGTCGTGGGTTCAAGTCCCGCCGGAAGGTTTACGTTTTTATCGTTTTCTATGAATCTAAAATATTTAGTATTGTGGTTAGATTTTAATAAAAAATGTCTAGTTCATTGACCGCATAGCACATGTATTTTCAGCGTTAAAAAACTTCAGTGATTAGTTCAGTTTGTTTGTAGGATTGTTGACATCTGTACAAGATGAAGTATTTTAAGGGCTAAAATTTAAATCTTCTCATGATTTCAATAAGCAAGGGGTCTTGTTGGTATACGGTAACTAATTATGTTAGTAGCGTCTTTCAGGCCGTTAAATTAGGCCTCAGTCAATATTATTTTGGAGACAAGCGGCGGAGATTATGCAGAAATGGCTTTGTACAGCACGGGATATGAACTCGTTACCTCTCATGATCTTTATACGACCTGTACCACGAATAAAATAGAGAATATTTTGTCTGCCATGCCTACGAATCGTGAAGGTTCGGCAAGAAAACAGTTTTTTTAATGGTTAAAAATAAATACTCCCAGTCGTTTCCGATTAAATATGACTTTTTGTAGATAAGGCAAATGGTGAGTGAAATTCTAAATTTGTTTCAATTTGTAAACAACTCTTACTTCGTTTCCTGGATTTTCTTTTTTTTCCTCGAAATAGAGATGGGTTGGCTGCCATTGGAAATTGTTATTGTTCGTTAAACTTTCTTAAGTTAATTGAAATATATTTCCGAAAAGCATGGATCTATAAAAATCGGCTCACACTATTCTGACAGAGCTTGTCTAACTTTCAGACATAGAAATGTAAATAGTTATGCCTGCCTGTAGATTACGCAAGGGGTAAATTATGCATCTAAGTTTTATTATTTTACATTATACATACACTCCTCGTAAGAAATAACTCCATACATATACGATATTAATTCGTAGAGAAAGTGATAAAAATAGTTTCACCATAATTAAACTAAATTCACGGTCATAGTAAGACGATTGCCTTTTAACTTATTAAAAGTGATCACAAAAGCAATACGTTGGTGATGTGGATGCTGCATTGTACAGTGCCGTGAATGAGTGGCTCGCCACCATTCATATTAAACAATGCTTGTACATGAACCGCACGCGCGCCACCTGAACAAATATGGAAAGTTATACGCTGTTTGTTTACGTTTTTCACTAACACGGTGCCTAAGTACCCTTTTCTCGCAATGGAACTTCTCATAAATTCACAATACAAAAGAATAATTCTGCGTAGAGCGATTTAGGTTGATTCGGGCATTGACTCATGCTCATTATTAAGCTGTTTTAAAATAGCTACGTAATAAAACGACGTTTGGTACTTACCAAGCCTTTTAAGTTTTTCAGTTTAACTAATTATTTGTGTTCGTTGTTTAATGTCATTACTCATTTTGTTCAGGATTCTGATACGGAATTATATTGCAAGGTAATTTCTATTACTAGTTTGTGGGTTGGGACAAGCCAACAATATAAATGTATAAATTACTTACTCCGCTGGCTCAGCGATCCAAAGTGGACCTTGGCCTCCGAGACGAGAACACGCCATCCATTTCGATATATATATATAAACAATTCCTTATTTCTAGATCTAATACTTTAAACGAGCAATTTTTGTAAGAATCTCGGAAACGGCTATAACGATTTTGATGAAATTTAGTATATAAGGGGTCTCGGGGGTGATAAATCGATCTAACTAGGTTTCATTCTTAGTGAAACGGGTTATCCCAGTGTTATCAGGCATTAAAATATTGCTACGAGAATAGACAGGTAATTTCGCAATTTTCAATAACGTAAGATTGGCTCAGTCGGGAAACCGCGTGACTTTGAAAGCTATGGTCTTGAGTTCGAATCCTTAAGTATTTTTTTTATTTATGTTTTTTTATTTATTACTTACTTTTTATTTTTTAATTTAGATTTTTAAATAAAAATTAACAAGGAAATCTAAACTGCAATACCTTTTCTTTTCTATATTTTTTCAAAGATCGAAAGTTCACCAACAGAGGGATGGTACTTCACTCACATAGTGGCAAAACATTTTTTTTTACTTACTATGAAAAAAAATAGCGTTATGAGGTAAAAAACCAGATGTTCCACGAGTAAAGCTCGGTCGCCCAGGAACTTGTTACTGTGAATCAAGTCTCGCAACGAGTGAGGGCAGATTAAATTTAAGTCATGGTAATGGATAGGCAGAAGTTTTAAAAAATTATGGCGTCACGCGAAGTTGACAGAGTGCTAAATGTACTGTACCCTCTCATTAAATCTGTAGCCGCCCAAATTATACAGTTTCGTTCCTCGCCCCTTTTCCTCGTCGCCGTCCTAAACAATTATTTCTTTTTTTCCGTAATCTCATGAGGGACGGACAAGATTATGAGATGTGTACGACAGAAATGTACGAATAACATCGAGCGTGGCTTTATTATATTCTCTTACTGATATAGGTAGTGTTATATTTTTTCCATTACTTCATTAGACTCATACAGCTGGAAGATATTTCTTTAAAAATAAGTGTGCTTGTTGTGTCATTTTTCTTTATGTTACTGTGTTAATGTTGTTTTGTGTACAATAAATAGTTAAATATTATTGAAAGTTGAATTGAATAGTTCTAAACTATTCAAATAGTTCAAAAAAACAATGAATAAGTGATATTTTAATGCATTTAGCTTACAAAGCTGATCTATTAACTCATCTAATAGAGTATTATATGGTATTTGTGTTTTAACTCATTAAACTATGGGTGGCATAAGGTTTCATCCTTTAGTTTAGAAGGTTGCAGTTTAAACCACTTACAATGTGTTTTTCGATCTGTCTTTCTACCGTGTAGCGTAAAAAATAGTTTAATGAATGAAACCAAATATTTTTTCCCCATTTACTTTCAATCTGGCAGCTTGCGCATCGTTAGCAATATTTTTGTTTAAAAAATAAAATGTTACACTTTAAAAACCGGCATCGAAATCAAACGTGTATCGAAAATTGTATGAAAAGAGTCAAACTGTCCTGGACCGAGCGACACTTTATTTCATCCGGTGTGCATCAATAAACCAATTTTGGCAGCGGTTAACTACATCACAGCGCCGGTCGGCCTGCGCACTAGGATGTGTCAGATATTCGAGTAAGCTGTAAACTGACGAGAATATTTTCCTTTATTTTTACAGGTAATAAAGTTAAGGTTAACGAAACCGTGCATTGTTGACCATACCGATAAGGTGATATATACAATTCGCTTTGTTGAGTGAACAGATGGGTGATTTATCTTTTTTCTTTTTCCGATCTTTTCAAATATATCTATAAAATTACCTTCTCAAGCCAAGCTCTGTAATCTTGTCCTGGCCCGTTTGCCAATCTATTTGGCTGAGTCGTCCACTCTTCATGACCTACACTCCTGCCGGCTGATTGCGGCCTCCACTCTCAGATCCAAAGCCTGCCAGAACTGCTACCAACATCTGCTCACTGAAACTTTTGGTAATTAAGGGTTTGCTTGCAGTGTTAGGCAGTTTATGACTCTTTTACGTCGTTTCAGCTTGTGAACTGACTGCAGGTGTACTCGCAACGAAACTATCTTTTGGAACGCTGCCATCTCTCATCATAACGTTACAAAACCTGGGTTGCAATATAAGTAGATTTGCGTTTTTACTACAAAATGTATTGATTTCTGATCGGCATAACTTAAAATTTTGCTTACCATAATGTGTTATAAAATATGCAAATGAAAAAAGAAATTAAGTAAAAACGTATATAACTATTTTCAAAACTACGATAAGAAGCCACGTCGTAGATACTTTGTGGTACAATTATAAACATTATTGTACAAACATTTGAGTTTTCACGCCAAAAACAAACAAGTCTCACAAATGAACTCATTTACGTGTCAAAAATTAAGCTGCGCTTTTTAAGCGCGGTCTCGTAGTGGGCACATTCAAACATTCAACGACTTCTCTCTTCATAAAAATAACATTAAATGGCTACGAGAAAAGCGAGAAGTCTGTTTGTCATGGAAATACGATTCGTAAATATAAAATAAATTCTGAAGTGGTTTGTCTACTGTAGAAAAATTATATACTTTTATTTAAACAAAAAAGTTAAGTTAAAGATTGTTATTGTAAAGGAGGTGACAGTGGTAAACGTATCAACCACGTAATTTCAACTTGTCAAAATCCTAGGGTAGGCTCGAGACATGCCCTCGGTATTGTATGAAAATTATAATATATCAAAATCAAGATCTGAATATGAATAAAATATGTAACAAATCCGTTAACTCGTTTAGCTAATCACCGGTTTGAGTTTGGTAGAAAGTTTTCAAACTCGGAGCGGAGTCAGTCGGGTTGGTACACGGCTCGCGTCGTCGCCTCCTCGGCGCCTCTGATTGAACACCAATTAGCAAACAGGAAAATGTTGGTAGGCTCCTTCTGTCATAGCAATGCCTCTTCTAATTAAATTGTTTTTGGTTCGTTTACACACATACATACTTTTACCATTTTTTCTTTTTCTTTAACGATAGTAAGTATGTAAGTATACTTGACAATTATTTTTTTTTGTATTGTTTTTATCGATAACCTGAAACATAGGTATATAAATAAAATTACAATTGACTCAAGGGCTCCCACACCAAAACTACGTTTAAATCGTAGCAAGTAATCTTCGCCATTTGCAGACAGACAATTTCTCTTGATGTTACAATGATATAGATAGTTTCCCAGTGGGAAGAAGAACCCGAAATAGTTTGTGACAGCGACATCGGATGTTTAGCTGTCGAATTTCGGTCTGCCTATCATGTTGGCTGTCAAGCGAGCATTGTGGTTTCTGTTCGGGCCGTGTTAAGACAGAGCGGAGAGGTGGGCCGGCCGCCGGATGCCGGAGCGGGCACTCAAGGCGGGAAGTGTGCTGCATATTTGATGTATGCCGGCGGCGGCGCGCGCATCAACAATTCACGTCGCCGCTTACCTAACCTACCCTGGGCGCCGCCGCTTAGCAGCTCACTAACGCACCAGCCTCCTTGTCGATCGATGTGGCCGTTTAAATCTAAATTAAGCCGGCCCGATGAAGTGCGGCGAGCGCATTGTTCGCCGACAGCTGCTCCGCCACCGGGTGCAATGTCTAAGGCGCGATTAATCTCGCCTTCAGACGTTTCGAACACGTTCCACAATTTGAAGTGCTTGTTCCGAGCACATTAATCTGTGTCGTGTTTATCAATCGATGTGGATAAAGCGTCCGATGTAGAGGTTTCTCGGGCGAACTTCGTGCTATTATGAGTTGTCGCAGCCGCCGGCACACGCGGCTCGCATCGTAATCGCGCTTATTGGGTATACACATATCTACCGATGCTGTAGAGGTGATACAATCGTTTAAAATGAAACGAATACGTTAAGAAATTCTAATAAGTCCTTCATAGCTATAAACAATATATTTTTTAACGCACGCGAAGAATATGTCTGTTGAAACATAATCTATCGTTTTCCGCACGTAATAATTTTTTTTTTTTTTTAAAGAAAGAAAATGGTTTTGACATTTTTGAAATAATCACGATTTTTTACGTGTATTTTTGTGAAACAATCTGTAGTTTGTTCTCCCGCACATTGTATTTTTATTATTATGTTGTTTACTCAACTTTACTTCTATAAATTCGCATAACTAAACTTCATCATCAGTAACACACAAATTCATAAGTTAAGTCCATTATCCAAGTTGCGGATAATGTTTTGATGTTAAAACCATATGGAACTTCTCTCGAGAAACAATTTTATGGCGTGCATTATTAAATTGCGTCGCCTGGAGTTGAACATCGACGGGAAATTTTAATAAAGCTCCGAGGAGAGAACCTCCGAGCATAATATAGATAGGAAGATACGAGTATCTTGCAAATGACACAGACTACCTACTGCCTGTTTATAATTAATTCAAGGAGCCTCGAGTGATGTGCATAAGCACATCACTCCGACCGGGCCAGAGGTACTGTTTGTTCTGCGTTAACTAATTCATGCTTGCGCGACGAATTGTTAGCGATATTGAAAATTCTTCCACGAATTTTGAGGAACAAAGAGGGATGCGAGTGTACATTTGAATGGGTATGTGAATGTAGAAATGTGAAAACGTTTATGTAACAGCTTGCAAAGAAGTCAGTAATGGGAGCGGAGTTTCGATTGTACGTCGGTTGAACAAATTGTTACAAATGGGTAGCGGGTCTGATGGGGCGGGCGCGGGGGTGCGGGTTGCGGGGGCGGCGGCGGCGGCGAGACGGGCGGAAGGGCTATAATGCGCTCGCGGCCGATCCTCCTGTCTCCTGCTTCCTTTACAGCTGCTACGGAGCTCGTAGCTTCTTCGTAAACAAGTCGTAGCAAGCTCGTAGCAAAACATATTTTTAAGGGTACTCAAATATTTGTTTCATTCTGGGCAAGCAGACGAGCCAATAGAGCATCGGTGGAGTAATGGCTAAGGCTATTACCAGTTATGGGTTCGTCACGACATGTATCTATGTGTATTCGAATTATGAACGTTTATTCCGACGCTCTTACTGTAAACGCAAACATCGTGAAACCTGCACACTCCAGCGATGAAATTCAAAGGTCGTGTTTGAAGTCGACCAACCCGCACTGGGCTTCGGCCTGGATCGACTAAGGTCTGAATGCCCTAATTCACAGCAGGCTCGAGCCCCTTGTTAGGGATATTTATGAGCTGTTGATGATGGAGGAGATGAGCCATAAGATACCGGACGCTGTGTCGTCAGCGTTACCTATTCGATAGCTCTTATCATCACATGGCTACGGGGTTCGTAGCTTGTTCGCAAACCATATTTTTAAATACTTTTTATTGGGTAAATACATGAGCCTTTATATATATATATGAAGATGCTAAATAATCACTGTAATCTTCAATCACTTCACTAAAAGTATAACTGGTGGATGCTTTGAATACTCCAATCTTAGTCTTTACTACTACGGCTACGGGCGATCGTAGCTTCTTCGTAGCAACTTCGTAGCAGAACTTGTTTTTCTGTACTTTATATTCCTTAACAGGAAGACAACCCATAAGCTAGTTAATCACCGTTATCTCTTGTACCTATCACCACATCACATCACCATAAATACGTTTGATGGATCCTTAGAACATGACAGTGTAATCTATACAACAAAAAACGTCCGAATATATAAAAAAATACTAATTTATACTTCATTATAAAAATATTTCTGAAGTGCGTAATAATTTTTATTGGACGAATTCATTAAGGTTTCTGTGCCAAGTCAAATGCAAGATCTTGATCATTAATTTTTGTGAGGACAAAGGTTGGTTCCATTATTCTTAGAATTAGTTTAGAAAAATTCTTCTTTTATCTCGTCGTCACTTTTCTCTAATTTATTTTAACTTAATTTTACTAATTAAAGCCTAACGTTTAGTTTGTTAAACAGAATACAGATGCAATAAAAATATATCTACATTATATTTTTCCTGACAACCCGTTTCAGTAAAAAGGAAATTTAAAGATTTTTAATCGCGATAAGACGGGTTTCTTTGCGGGGTTTCCACTTTCAACATCTTCTTGCCTCAATATCTTTTGTGGGGCTAATTAAAACTTACCTTTCTCGTTAAAAAACAGGCAATTTAAATACAATGTAGCAAAGTTTGAGACCCATAAAAGGGAGGCCTTTACCTAGAGCCGTAGGACAAATCCTCACAGCAACGAAACCATCTCAGTCGACGGAAACAACGAAAACTACAACATACAACGGATGTATGATACCATGAGTTTTTAAACTTTGAAATATATTTTAATTATCAAAACTTTTATTGTATATTATATTTTTGTAATTTGTAAGTCCTGTACTTCATCTGTAGCAGCAAAAACAAAGGAATAATAAATACTTAGAAAATTTGTTATCTAGTCAACAGTCCACTTGCGCGTGCGCACGTTACAAATCAAAGAGAAAAAAACATGTAATTGCCACCACTTATGAACGTGACTGTACCTACTCCTAATCATTTTAAATTGTGAGACTATAAAAGCTACGTGACGTAACTACGGTAACAATTGAACGATGGAACGAAGGGTGTAGTAATTAGTTTAAAAATAGCTTGGGTTTTATTGTCCCGGTTGGCTCAGCGCCGAACTGCGCCGGGCCCGTGCCGGGACGGCGGCGGCGGTGGCCGGCTGATCAGCGCCGGGATAACGCGATAAAGAGATTACTGCCCGTCTGTTTGCCGCGCTTGTATATAGATTCCGCTCTTATTTATGCTTTACGATTGTTAACTTCTTTGGTGTTCGAACCAACAACTTGATCAGTATAAAGCGCCCCGCCCCCTCAGCTTCGCACGGGTAGAATAAACAAAACAAATTCTGTATCACTCATTCACCCACTAATCATTATATATTATACGTGTATTTTATGTGAGTGTTTCCGTTTTAAATAAATAATAAATAAGTAAGAGATTTTAAAACTTTTCGGTAGTTATGATTTTTAAAAAACCTTGCCCTGACAGTAAAGAACACAACGAAAAAAAAATATCCAATTTAGTGCAGTCGTTTGACGTATACATACACTTCGGCGATTCATTTTTATTTATGAAGAAAGATGATATAAGTTTTTTTATGAAATAGTTGGTTAAAAGTAATACGATTAATAAGAATTAATCGTATTACTTTTAAACCAAAAGGAATACCTAGCATTAATCGTTGATAAAATAAATAAATATATAAATAGATAAAAGAAGCTTATTGGTAGTTTAGTTATGTTCTTCTCTCCTACGGCCTTTACTTACACAAGTATTTGCCTTTATTACGGTAATGTAACAAGTAACAAAATGCAAGTAAAGTGAAGGAGACTCGGTTCGTTTCATTCAGCCTCGCGCAGACCGAAGCGACAGGCGCGACAGCGACGTCGTCGTGTTGGAATCACTGCCCATGTATCCGTGCACATCGGCGCGACAGGGACGCAACATTCCAGCGATGCGACACGCTACTCAAAACAAAAACAATAATCCCAAATTAAAAATAAGGGTGGCACGCTACTCGAAACAAAATATGAAAGTTACAATTTTAAAATAAGGGGAATATGCCCAAGATGGAAAACCATACAAATAGTGTTATTTATTTAAGCTAAAACAATCTAATCGGTGTTGTTATTGAAAAATAACTTGAACTGAACTATGGATGACCTCAAAAAACATTGATAGTATCGATAGGCCTATCAAAACTATCGACCCACTTTGAGTATTATTGATAGCTCATAATGGTCGATACTATAGATTTTTCTCGATACTATCGATAGCTAGCCTATCGAAAGTCTTGTTAAAATAGTGTACCTACCTATTAACGCGAGTTCCATCCAAATCGATCGATGAAATAAAAGTCGGTCGCTAACTTCTAATCTTATTTATTTTTCAAAATAAAATTTAGTTTCAAATAAAATATTTAATATTACCTAGAGGATACGTTTCTGGCAAACCTCCCCCTGACGTCATTTTGTTTGATATGATCATTTGGTTTGACGAGGTTTGTCAGATAAATTCACAACCTGAGGTAACAACCCTTCGAGCGTCGCTTGCTGCGCGGCAGCAATATTATAAGTTACCGGTAAGCGTCGACTGCCACCGCCAGGCGGCAAAATTGCTCGTCGCGAAAACGCGCGTAAAAAATCGCGGTTTTCTGAGCGTACGCAAATGAATCTTTAGTGAATCGTTCTGGATGAAACAAATGGCAACATTAACCCTAATCCAAAGACAATTTCTCTAAGCAGGCATTAACTTGATCATATTCGTGGTCACTTATTGATACTGTAGCTCTACGGAGTATTATTGACGCTGAAGTCGCTGTCGCCTCGGTCTGCGCGCTCCTTAAACCGTATTTCCTTTTCAAATAAACTTCCTAATATTGACTTTGAGACGAGAACACGCTTGCGGTTTGATTAAATCTCAAATGAATTAGCTTCAAAATTATATTGTGATATAATAAATAAATAAATAAACCATTTATTTCAGGCACTGAGGGTCCCATAATTAATTACACTTAATACTAGTTACAAAATTAATAATAATTAATAATTTCATTGTCATTATACGAGTAAATTTATATTAAACAATTGTAAAATTTTAGATTTAAAAGTGACAAATAAAATAATGTACTTTTTCGATGGGTAGCACCGATATTTTCATGTTTGCAACATATTGAAATTCACATCATAGATAAAAAGTGTTCTAAAGACAGCTGAGATAATTGAGTTATTACATTGTTGAAGCCTCCTATGAAAAATTACTTTAATTTTATACATTAATTCACAGAAACTTTCCACTTCAGTGTCACTAAACATACCAGTCGCACTACGCCGCCACGGGAGCCCTAACATTGCTCGAAACGCGTTGTTATACTGTACTCGTATGTTATTATAATTATGCTTATTATACCTATACCAGAGCCCAGCCGTGTACAGCGACTGGCAGTAAGACTTAAAAAGAGTTATCTTAACCTGATCAGATCTTCCCGAGAAGCGTCTCGCCAGCATATTACTCTTCATGGCTAAACTTTTTCTTTGCCGTTCAAGGTCGTCATGATCGTTCAAGCTTTCATTTAGAATGTGACCGAGATATTTAAATTTCGCTACGAAGTTTAAGGGCGCCCCACACAAGGAAATGCATGGAAGCTGATCAGGATCATTACCACTCTTGAATAGCATAAGTTCCGTTTTCTTGACATTATATTTTAGACAATGGCTTTCAGCATATTTTTCACAAATACCTAAAAGTTTACGCAGTGCATTGACCGAGGGACTCAGCAGCACCATATCATCAGCGTAACTTATATTGTTTAAACATTCTCCACCAATGAAACAGCCAATTTTAGTGCTGCTGAGTTCCTTGATCAAGCCATCAATGTACAAGCTAAATAGCACCGGTCGAGGTTAAACCGCCCTGTCTCACACCACATTCAAGTTTATAAGTGTCCGACAAAGCTCCCCCCCAACGGACCTGATTAGACTGATTACTGTACCAATATTCTAACAAATTTATTACATTGGGGTGGACATTAGTTGCTCGCAACTTCTCCCAGAGGGTTTTATAATTAATTGTATCAAAAGCTTTATTTATGTCTAGAAAACATGCAAAAACTGAAGTATTATTCTTAGTATAATATTTAACATATCAGTAGACAATCCCTCGCGAAACCCTAACTGGGCACTGCTCAAGCTAATATTACTAGTCAAATTTTTATTAATCAACCGCTCCAAGATTTTTGAAAGTACTGTAGCAAGAGAAATCGGCCGATAGTTCGAGAGACTAGTCACATCACCCGTTCTATTTTTTATGATTGGGACAACTGTAGTTTTCATTAAATCATAAGGTAAGTATCCATGCTCAATACAGGTATTATAAAGAAGAGATAACCTTTCAAAAAGCAAGGGTCCTCCATAAAGAACGTGTTCAATACTGAGCCCGTCATGGCCCGGGGACTTGCCCCGCTTCATCCCACGCACACACTCAAACACTTCGTTAGCGCTAAATCGTAGCGAAGACTGTGATTGCGGCGGCGGCGGCGGCGACGATTGCGTCGCTGGTTCGGCGGCGGATGCCCCCGGCCCATGACGGTCGCAGGTTCGATTACCAGTATCATCATTTTTAACATTGAATTGACTAGCGAACATATTAGCGATTAGTAGGTGATCCTGACCCCCATTCACTGAAACGGGTATATTACGTCTAAAATTGAGCTTGTTGGTTTCTTTCCAGAACTTACTGAAATCTTAATTGTGCCTGGAGGTCGCTATTATGTCCATCTTTATCTTATCTTGGATTTTGACACCAGTTTACCTTGTTCTTAAAAAAATTCTTATATTTACACATATCTTCATACAACGGGCCACAGCACGGGCGACCATAAAGTTGCCATATCTTAAAAACCTTTCTGGCCTTGATATGAGCAGCCCTTATATGGTGATTCCATCCTATCAACCTATTATTGTGCACTCTTTTGCCCGAGTGAGTTTCTACAGCTGCTCTAGTAAGAACATTTATTATATTACTGTAGGTAGTTTCTAGTTTACTAAAGAGCAATTCCTGACTACAATGGTTTAAAGTTAATTCAGGCCAAACTTGCTTTTCAATGTAACACTCACACAAACGAGAATAATTTACAATTTGTTCATGGGTTCGTTCACCCCAGATAACCTTATTAGTTGCAAACGTTACATTGTCAACCTTAGGTTTGAGTAAATCAAGATTACAATTAGGTATTAGATTACAAGCGGTAGGTGATCCGACGTGTACACACCATATAATACGGAAACGCTAGTCATCATATCACACGCGGCGGCGGTAGTCAGGCAATGATCTAACCAGCTCGTAGTACCATGACAGTCACTAATATAGGTGTAAGTATTAGAAGACTCACCGAGTATGTCCACGTCGGCGCACCTCAGCTCATACTCACTACAGTAACTTTCATGCCCAAATGACCTCTTCGGGTCAGCGTTATAGTCTCCTAGCGAAAACGTCATTATCCTCAATTATAGCACTTATTTTACTTAAACACTCAGTGAATAACTGCAAGTTGTCACTGCACTCAGTAGGCATATAGATTGATATCACTATCATACTACACTTGGCTAACTGAAGACGCACGGCCGCGATACGCGTATATTCACATGTAATAGGCGAGACGCACGGAAACATCAATTTACGCCACATAACCGCAACACCACCGTATGATCGACCCTTGAGCGTTCCAGAAGATGTGTCCACTGCAGAAACTCAGTAGTAGTCAAAGTCTTTGCTGATTTGACTAAGATAGTCAATATCATCCGGCAGAAGCCAGTGCTCCTGCAAAGCTATGACGCCATGGTTCTCACACAGGATTCTTACATGTTGAATCGACTTTTTAATAGACTTACAGTTGAAGCTTGCCATTCTTATCTCCCTGGCTGCCATCTTTCAATGGTTGAGCAGTCTTTTTAAATCTGTAGTATCTATAAACAATTCCTATAGGCCAGAAGTTCTCGCTTAAGAAACTATCCTCTCTATGCTTCAAAACTGTAATCTTAAAAGACGAGTAAGGAGTGGTGTTAAACTGCTTAAGCTGCTCGACCTTGACTGCCGACTGTCCGCACTCTTCTATAAATTCGGAGACGTCCTTCTCCGTAGTACCGATTTCGAAACGTGAGACGTATACCTGGGCTGATTGATAACTGGCCGAAACGACGAACTTAAAAAAATGATACGCAAAAAAAAAATATTACATTATATTTTGGCATCTTTTTGAAAATAGAGCGCCAAATTTGAATTTAATCGAACTGGTGGAATTTGTTTGATAGGACGTAGAACTTTCTCCGTCGTAAATTTTCTTAACAATGGAAAGAAACGAAATTCGTGCGGTGATAAAGTTTTACGTTTTAAAACAGAAAACAGCAACCCAGATTAAAACCAAGCTAGACAGTGTTTTAGGTAATTCTGCTCCTGCATTGAGTACAATTCACACCTGGGTAACTGATTTTAAACGTGGAAGACAGAGCTGCGAAGACGCCCACAGGTCTGGCCGTCCAAATGAAGTCACGAATCCGGACATGATCAAAAAAATTCACAAAATTGTATTGAATGATCGGCGCTTGAAGTTGTGAGAGATAGCAGAGATGGTGAGCATTTCATCTGAACGCGTTTTTAATATTTTGCACCAACATTTGGGAATGAAAAACCTTTGCGCGCGATGGGTGCCGCGTTTGCTCACTGTTGACCAAAAGCAACGTCGAGTGGACGATTCATCGGAGTGTTTGGCGCTGTTTAACCGAGATCCTAACGAGTTTTCGCGGCGTTATGTAACAGTCGATGAAACCTGGATACATCATTATACTCCCGAGACAAAAGAACAATCTAAGCAGTGGACTGAGAGCGGAAGACCTGCGCCGAAGAAAGCAAAAACGGTTTTGTCGGCCGGCAAAGTGATGGCGACTGCTTTTTGGGATGCTCGAGGGATTATTTTAGTGGATTATCTGCAAAAAGGAAAAACAATAAATGGAGAGTACTACGCAAGCTTGCTGCAAAAATTAAGTGAAGAAATCCAGAAAAAACGACCACATTTGGCCAAGAAAAAAGTTTTGTTCCAACATGACAACGCACCTGCACACACGTCAATGGTTGCAGTCGCCAAACTCCATGAATTGCGGTTCGAATTGCTACCGCATCCACCCTATTCCCCGGATCTGGCCCCGTGTGACTTCCACTTATTCCCAAACCTGAAGAAATGGTTAGGTGGCCAGAGATTTTCATCAAATGAAGAAGTCATTGTTGCCGTGGACGAGTATTTTGAGGGGTTGGAGAAAACATTTTATCAAACTGGTGTAACGGCATTGGAGAAGCGCTGGACTAAATGCATCGAGGTAGAAGGAAACTACGTTGAGAAATAAATTTATTTTAAATAGATTTTTAAAGTTTTTCTTTGTCGTTTCGGAAACTTATCAATTATATATGAATACGTCGGTGCTACCTTAATCTCATCGGAAGATAGTGTAGTTCTTCCTTGTCTGTTTATCAGTTGATTTTTCTTATACCTATTACTCTTCTTATTTACTACAGTAGTGTAGCTTAAATCGTCTTGATTGGGACTACTAGTTCTCAGTGCCAGTCTCTTAGTACAGTAAAACCAATACTCCTTCGATGGGTGCTCCGAGGGTGGGCGATGGCAGGCCCGGCCGATTGCGATCTCACGGGGGGAGAACAACCGTGTGGGGGAACCCAGTATTTTCGAAGCTTAAGGCGTGGGGGGCACCGGGACTCACGCGGTGCTCGGGGGGGCTGGCTGGTAGTAGCAATAGCCGTTGCCAAGCTGGCTCTTCTTGGGTAGTCGCGGGGGCCATTGGGTCACCCCATGCCAGAAGCGGAGAGAACAAGGGATAGACCTAACACAACTCACCTACCGTGAGTATCACGCGATACGGCTGAGCTGATGCGGCGCTATCATGAAAGGAGCATCCTTCAAAACTGGGATTAAGGGTGAAATAGTTCCTATATATGGAGCAGGTCACCCGTCTGCGCTCCTCGCAGACGTCCCCCTTATACATACATACATACATACATACAGTCTCTTAGATAAATTGTCAGATTCGAAATTATAATTACAATCAAAATTACGCGCGCTTTTGTCTGGTAAAATCTTAGGTACACAAGTACCTGTCGTGTTTTCGATTGTAGGCGCCGCCGCCTTCGGCGCGCCGTCGTCGTTCCTTGACCATTATCAGTCGTTGGTTTCGTGTTTTTCCTACCCTCAGTAGTCAGAAGTGAGGTTTTCGACTGATCCGTTAGGCCACGATCAATAACAGTATTATCTAGGGATCCACAGTCTGATTGACAAGCACTTTCGATGCCGCGCTGCTCTTGTTGAAGCTTATCCACTGTCTGTTTAAGCGCATCAAACTGATTTTTTCAGCTGCAGTATCTGGGAGGATGGTGGAGGAGAGGCCTTGATGTTTTTGTTTTTTGATGTTTTTAATGTCTTCCTTAATTAGTAGCAAGTCTCTCAAGAGAGACGTTGCGTCAATATGATCAAAGGTTATAGGTGGTAGTTTGTTCAGATCTTTTGCTACGAAGGTAGGTAGCAAATCAGATTCGTCCTTGATAATGCTCACAATATCCTGCAGACTCCGCCTAGCCTTTCCGTCACCCCTTCGCGTATTCTTCTTGTTCACTATTTCTCAAAGGAAACTCCTCGAACTTTCTATATCCTGTTCCGAAAAAGTACCTTCACATATTTGTACTAAGCTAATTTCGTCCATAACATCACTTTTACATTGCACGAAAGCTAGCAGCTCGTTAATAACGCCGTACGTAAAAAAAAAATTTAACCTGTTAATTAAATTAATATTATTGTAACTTGATTTTTGTAAAGCTTTATCAGAATTCGGAATATCCTAGTATAAAGGAATATACTAGTAACTAGTGAATAGATAATAATATGGTACTTAGGGCTATTCACATTTTTTTACTCCTATCGATTACAGTTAGTTTGTTTTACATTATTTTTTGTGATACTAGATGCCCGGATACACATAAGATTTTTTTCTGTCATCCTCGAGTGTCAAACTTCGTAATAATCGATCCAGTAGGCTAGCCGTGAAAACTGAAAATTTGCATTTGCTGTTTTATGTAAAAAAAAAAAAATATTTTTATTTTTTATAATATTTACATTTAGGACTACAAACACATCATACGAAACACTCACTGCTAAATCTCTATGCATTTGACTTTGATAGTGAATTTGATGATGTTAATTAACATCTCGCGCGCCCTTACAAACACCCAACCCATATAGCAACAGTAGACTACGATCTGACAGGAATGGATTAGCGAGCCATCCACGGAGTGACGCGATGTGAATGGGGAGGTAATCCAGGCCGAGTTCGACATTAGTTGTCCGGTATGATTTGATCGCCGTGACTCGACTCCGGCGGCGCGCCCATCTATCATACATGCGATACGTCTCTAGATTGCCATTCGAGATATAGAACTAGGCTAGGCTATTTGTGAACGTGACAACTTTGAACTTACTTACCTATCGGTATTTTAGTTGAATGTTTTTAGCTTAAACACCTGCAAATAGTGATATATAAAGATGTGACGATGAGATTATTCGATGAGCTCTTCTTCACAGTTTCCGTCATTGCGGTACATTAGTGAATCCACAAAACTAATGTAATGACTAACATCAAGCTAACATCCTATGGAAAAATAAAGTTTTAACTTTTGTTATAAACATGGAAGCTTTTCAGAGGCTCGTGTTTCCTTAAAAAAACTCTGTGGTTCACACATTTTGGTCTCTCTGAAGCAATACCCTTAATTTCAAATTTAGTTTGTAGTTTCAAATTTATTGTGCATGAATATTCGCAAAATTTCTCACCAATATGCAGAATGTATCACCAGTGGTAATTATCAATCCATTCTCTGTACCCGCCGGTATTGCCGCAGTAATTTTACCTAATTAACGCTGCCTATTTTACCATTCAGCATTACAGTCAGTATTTGTTTGTTTATCAGTTTGAGTATCGAACTAAATTTGCACTATATTGTATAAAAGATAAAAATGTCTTTATTCGAGATTAAATGAATCATCCTGTCGACGAACAGTCCAATGATGAATCGGTCATCGTCTAACTGAATCGAGGTAAGATTTAACAAAATCATTTTTCGACGTCAATGGACAAAAGAAGTTTGTCCCTAGTAGGCACGTACGTATCATAATCAATTTTGTAGATTAACCTTGAAAGCCAAACAAACAGACAGACAAACTGTTAAATTTATATACCTACACTATGGATTAGTCAACGTGAATAAACGAATGACTGAAAATACTGTACGAGTATTTAATCATTAACAAAATTTAGGCAATTTTATCAAACCTTATCAAACACTAAATAAATGTGCAACCCGATTGCTTCATATATCTAGCGCTGATTGTACCCAAGTTTATCTACATTTTCTAGTCTACAAGTATACATGGACATTTTAAATCATCAACGTTCATAATATTACGTCATTATGATGCGGGAAAAGTCCTTTTAATAAAGCTATTCAATCTGTTACCTAGCCTTGTCTCTTGTCTGTTATGCTAGTGATGCGACTCGCTAATGTATCAATGTCACTGTCAGGTTTGTTCATACATAATCTGTATTGATTTCAGATATTCTATAGGTATCTAGTCACTTTGTTAAGTAATTAATATGCTTTATGTTTCAATTTAACTGTCGGTGAGTGCAGTGTGCATAATTTGTTCTTAAAAACTAGTGAAAAAAATCCGAGACATTTTATTTATTTATTTATTTATCGTTCTGCGAAAATCCATGCTAATAATACTCGTATTACTAATTTGCAACTAAGTTCTGGAGTCAATCGGCAGCCTCTGGAAAGCAAACACCTTTCTCTCTAGTCTGGTACGAAAAGACCTTTTTTTTTTAATTGTCATGTCACACCGCTGAACAAGGGCCTCTCCTCGATTTCATCACCTATCCAATCTTGTAAACACGCCACAGATATTTTACTATCGTGCGTCAATTTCTGTTTTATTCTTTACAAAAGATACAAATTCACATGAAGGGTTGATGTTGTATGTTGTGGCTGAGACCTCTGTTTCCCGTCCAGAAGGCGCTGGTTCAAGCCAGGAACGTCAAGTTTATTTGACGCTCTTACGGTGAAGGAAAACATCGTGAGGAAACCTGCACACTTCTGCGAAAATATTTGTGTGTGAAGCAGATCAACCCACTCTGGGTCAGCATGGTCAAATAAGCCAACTATTCGGATTCATGGTAGGTTCGAGCCCCTCGGTGGGGACGTGTGTCATCATTATCATCAATAACCCAAATATAATAAGCTGATAATAATAATAATTCGATTGTACTAAAATTGACACATTTTACAGGTTTGTTACCACGGTTATATTTATTATTATTACCACGAAAATCTTTTAACCTAATTCGAATGTAGTATCTAGTTCAAATTAACTGTTACATGATTGCTTGATAAAATAATGTTGAAAATCACTTTCCCATTTAATAGTTTCACAAGCGAATAAGCCACCCAGTGTTGACGGCTGCATAATATCCCGGTAATCCTGTCCACGCTTCCGGGAGTTGTGTGTTCATAAACAAAGCTAATTTTAAGGGGAAATCCCTTCATTCAGATTCTAGTTAGCTATTCAATACTGCAATGCGGTTCATACCAACAATTGGTGTACAGTAGAAGTTGACCCTGATTAAATTTTTGAAAGACTTTATCAAATGCTGTCTCATTTTAATCTAAATCATCTACACCATCAGTTTGGGTTTACTAAGGAGCGTTCGACCACCGACGCTGCAGTTGCTCTCCTACATCACGTGTACGGGGCTGAGGAATCGCAGGATGCTATTGAGGTTTTCTGTAACTTATCTAAGGCTTTCGACTGGGTCGATCACGAGACGCTGCCAATAAAGCTGGAACATTATGGAGTTAGAGACGGAGCCCTAAAATGGTCGGACATTCATAACATTTGCGACATTTTATTTATATAATATCGATTTTTTTAGTGGTAAGCTAATGGTGTCTGTTATTTTGCCCAAGTCTCAGCTTCTTATTTTTGATAGTTTTCGACTTACGTCATTTTTAAGATTTAAAAGTAAATATTATCTCGCTAACTACCCACACGATTTTTTTGAGAATTTTAGTCAATCCCAACCTCTATAAGTTAAGGCTCACCTCTACAAAAAATACTAATACTGCTTTTAAAAACATGAAGAAAAAAAGGAATTGAAAAGTAAAAATAAAAATTGTGTTCTAATACTTATTATACGATAAATGATTACTTAGATGATAAAAACGTCTTGTCAACTGTTGTTCCAAATCAGCGGAGTAGATTGTAATTAATGATTCTTTATATATTTAAAAGAAAAGTACAAAAGATACGTTTCTTGTGGAGTTTCTTCTGGCCGTTCTTCTCCACAGCGTGCGTACACTGGTAGTGAACGTACCATCCATCATCGTCATCGTGTGGGTTGTAAAGTCGACAACCGACCTCACTTACCCTGGTGTCAGTGTTATAGAGCCGCCAATGGCCACTGACTTGGCTCATGTAACGACTAGATAGTAGCCGGAACCAAAGGCTTAGCGTGCCTTCCGAAGCACAGAATAATCTTTCTTTTCGTGTCAGGTGATTCAGCCTGCAATGTCCTAACCAAACTGGGAAAGTCTCACAAAGAAATTTTTGTTTGACAGTGTCCCCACCGGAAATCAAACCCGGACCCTCCGTAATGGGTGTCGAAATCTCGACCACTCAGCCACGGAGGCTATTATTCATGATAGCTTTGACGTCGAAAAATGACTTGTAAAAATCTTAATTCGAATAAAATATTTTTTATTTTGCTTATGTAAATGTATTAAAATTGCCACTAAAACGTGGTATTTTTGTTGGAGTTACGAGTAAAGTAAAAAAAAAAAAAAAATTAAAATCCATTTATTTCAGATTTACATCCATATTCACAATAAAACACAAAAAAATCAATCAATTTAAAAATCAATTTAAGAATCAAATTTAAAACATAATATCATATCAAAAGTCAAATAAAATCAAATTAAAATGTCATACAATAAAAAAATAAAAAATACATTAAAATCAAAATTAAATTAAATCAAAAACAAAAATTTATTACATACTATTGTATGAAGGGGGCGGCACTGGCATGCAGCCGCAACCACCTTCCCATCATCGGCGAGTCCCAACGCTCAAACAATACTCTCAGGATTCCATTGGTACTAGCTTGTAGGCGAGCCATTAACGAAGCGCTTCGTTTCCTTATTATGGCATAAAAGTCATCAGTATGTGCTTCCGCGAACATGGCAGAGGCGCTACAATAACGCGGCATTTTCAACAGAATCCTGAGAGCATCGTTGTACTGCACGCGAAGTGCGCTGTGCGCCCGCCGCGTGAAGTTGCTCCACAGGCTGCACGTGTAAAAACTCTGACAGTATGCTCTGAAGAGTGTCAACTTCACTTGTGTTGAGCAGCGAGCGAATCTACGAGCCAACATGTTGCAGCGGACGGACAGCGCCCTACGCTCCCTATCAATGTCCTCACAATCACACAAGTCGTCGGTGACCCAGTGGCCCGGATACTTAAATTTATGAACTCTGTTAAGAACAGAGCCGCAAAGAGTGATAGGTACAGGAGAGTAACATTTGGTACCAGCTTTAAAAATCATCCATTCACTCTTTTTGGCATTGTATCTGAGCCCATGGGCCTCCGCATACGACTCGCAAATCTGCAGTAGTTTCCTCAGTGCAGCCACCGATGGACTCAGCAGCACCATGTCGTCAGCGTAGCTTATATTGTTGACGCACACTCCGTCTATGGAACAGCCAACATTGGCGCTGCTGAGCTCAACGATGAGCTGGTTCACGTACAGGTTGAAGAGACGGGGCGAGCTCAACCCCCCCTGCCTCACCCCGCACTCCAGCCCATACGCGTCCGAGTATTCGCCTGCCCACCTTACACTGTTTTGCTGATGATTATACCAGTATCTGTACAGTGCCGTAATCTCGTGAGGTAGTTCCGTTTCAGCATTTAACTTTTGCCACAGTTTGTCATAAGATACCAGATCAAATGCTTTGGACAGGTCCAAATAGCATGCATAAACAGGTGTTTTTCTAGCCGTAAAAAAAGATAAATGATTGATATGTGCGATAAAAAAAAATGCAAATAATTTTAATTTAATTGAATTAGAATAAGCTGCAAACGAGAAAAAAACCCATTAGTTCAGAAAACTGAACTGGACAACTGAACTAGTGGGAACAAACGGCTGCAATAGCATTTAACTAAAATTATGGTAATTTGTGAGCTTTCAAAAGTAATTTGAGAAAAAAGTGGCCTTCATAGTAGACTTTAGATAATTTTAAAAAGGAACAATATAGTAAATAAAAATATTATAAGGAATTATCTGGAATTTCTTTGGACATTTTATTGTAAACGTCTATGAAAAAATTATTAATTGTATCATCTAGTATGGTACGAAAGTCTTGTTAAAACGATAGTTGGCGTTCGAGCTCCCCGTCTTATAACGTTTATTGCCCAAGTTAGGCTATTAGATGAGCATTAGTGCTTCCTTCCGAACCAGTTATACTTGCCAAGCAACGATAGCTCTTATGATAAGAATTTTAAGTTCCTTTCATGAAGGTTTTGCAGTAGTCAAGAAGTAATAAAAAAGAAACCCTTCACATACCATTCTTTAATTTGAGACCATTTTTAGTAGTTTCAAGCCTCTCGTTACTTGAGTCTTAGTTACTTGAATAAATGATGATTATTATTATTATTAGCACTCGAAAATTGATTTTAATCTACTCCAACAAACCACAGTTCTTACGTGATTGATAAAGTTATTTTATAAAATATAACATAACACATCGTTAATTTCAGAAGATTTGATTTTCAAAATATATTATAGAATTTCAAAGATTCGAATACGTGTTATGCGAACAAGCCAACCTCTTCGGTTGCTATTGTTGAGTAGCAACGTACTTTGGGCTGCGGCTGACACATGCACGATACCGCCGCCTCTGCGCCGCCGCCGCTGTTGAGTAATGATTTTGACAGACTGAAATCCCTCTTTGAATACGTCTTTATTCTGACCAGACCCTTCTGCGGAATAACTAGTTACACTTACACAAACTGAACTCGTACTAGCAGAGAGTTCATTAAATTTTTGAAAAGATTGTTCTTTAGTAACATCCAACAACGGTTAAAATGATCTGAAAACAAATACTAGAAATATATTCCTCAGTAAGGATATACAATTTTATTTCAAGAACTGATAGTGGCCATAAAGTCTTCATCTCTCTGATTCTTCATCGTGTGGATAGTCCATAGAGGATTTATTGGTAATACTGTTTTTTGGATTCTTTCTAGTAAATAATCTCTAGAATCAACGTTGTTACATAAGAATTGTTATTGGATCAGGGTTATGGTTATTATATTAATATCATAGAGATATATGGACAGACAGTGACGCAACTGGTTATAATAGAGACTATTTAAAGGCGTTTAATGTAAACAAACACGCATGGCGTGGCTATCGAACGATGTCTACTGAACACCCACCTTAATGTTTTATTGAATGTGGTAGCCAACACTTTTATATGGTAAGTGGTAAGTTTATTTATAAACGCAAAGGCATTATTTATATCACAGGCATTTTCAAATTTGTGTTGTGAAAAGTATCACGCCGCGTTTTTTACCCTAATCTTCATCACTTAACGAAAATTAAACATAACAACGTTATAAATATTATACATGAAAAAATTGCTTTAATAGTAGATTGTTTACCAAGGGGAGAAAGCGATTAATTACACCCGAAGTATTTTGGCGCACGAGCATAGCGAGGGCGCTTATAGTGTGAGGGTGGAATTGATCTTTCTCACGTGGTGAACACTCTGCTTTTCATCTAGATAAATAATATAATAAATAAGATAATAAATAAAAATAAAATAAAATAAATAAATTTAGATTGCCGGGAAGGTAGACAGAACAATTTGTAAAAAATATATATGGGCTACATACCATTTCGCGCCATATTAGTGCACCGCACCCTATTTGACACACAAACTGGTAAATTTTCAGTTGATTTTTATTGAAATCACTGCGTATTGATTTTAGAAATTCTCACACAATCCAATCTACTACTTTTAACCAACATTTTTTTCCGCCTTTTTTTTAAAGATTCGCGCTTTTTATTGATATTTCTAGATAAAAACGCATATTTCGTATTCAACTTGCTTAATTACAGTATGTTCAAGATTTATATTTTCTTTTTAACTGAATGAAATGAATTGTAGAATTATCTAGGCTGTATACGTCTCTTCCTTTGCAATTTACTTTTTGCAATTTTCTATGCAAATAGTAAAAAGAAAGGTTCGAATTTCAAAGTTACGTACATTCCAAGGGATAAGTTGAACTAATGGGCTTTTTGGGGTCATTATTGGACTACTTTCAGAGCATGAGAGATGAACAAATGTTAACATTATTGTCTATATGCGCAATTCTGACTATGTAAAATAAACACCCTAAAAAGGTCAACTGAAGCTTAGCTCTCGTGTTCGCAAACGACTGTGATTGATCGAGTATGAGGCTGTTGACCTCACCGAGACAACCCTGATCGACATGTTGCTCATTAATTTTGATTTGTGACATCGATATCAGCACTATTTCCAATGTGATATTTTCTACAGTAAACTATGTCTATTTTTCCCTTTAGTCTAACCCTTTTTCATTTCACACCAAATGTTGTAGTTTACCAATAGTTAAAGTGATTATAAGTCAATACTATTTACTTATTTCTTATTGGCATCAGCAATCAATCAATGACAATAAAAAAATAATTAAATTTGACACCGCTGTTGTGTATGTAACATCAACGCGCGCCAATGACCAATCAAGATCCGTTGTCAACTCTACTGCGATATTGCTATGTTTATACTTTAAATACAGGCTTTACAATATCCTTCGATCTTATTTAGCTAAAGCCTTTTGATGATTCTGACTACATTTCATGTCCTATTTTCAGTAAGGCGCACGTGACAGGAATAGAATATGTATATGATTGATTGAGTGCGTACGAGTACATACTCTCGCTTCCCGCTGAGACAAGCGCTGAGACAACAACGTCACCTTATTTGTTCAATATTGAAAGTAGCATTACTATACCTACATTGCAAACATTTCAGACGTTTCTCTTGTCAACCTGCTTGCTGCTTGTAGTTTACAGTAACAGCCTCCGGTCGAGATTTCGACGCCCATTACTGAGGTTTCGGGTTCGATTCCCAGTGGGGACACTGTCAAGCAAGAATCTCTTTGTGACACTTTCACCAGTTTGGTTAGGACATTGCAGGCTGAATCACCTGATTGTCCGAAAAGAAAGATGATTCCGGGCTTCGGAAGGCACGTTAAGCCGTTGGTCCCGGCTACTATCTAGTCGTTACATGAGCCAAGTCAGTGGCCTTTGGCGGCTCTATAACACTGACATCAGGGTTTGTGAGGTCGGTTGTCGACCTTACAACCTGCATGATGATGATGATGATGACCTGCTTGCCAACCAACATGCAAGTCAAGCTGCTACGAAAATATAGTGTAAAACCATAAAACCTCGAAATGGTTTTCGTATTTCTATATGTATAGTGAAGAATTTTTCAGCATACCCCATTGCGACTGAATTCTATTCTATTCTTTATTATTTTTAACTCACTGCAACCACATGCACACCAACGTGAAAAGCACGGTTTATTTTATTTTATCAACTAATCTTCTTATTCGGTGGCAGTTAAATTCGAGCCCCGCCAGGTCTACTTTTTGACTCTGCTTCAGCTTGGCCACAATTGCTTATGTATGTCTGTTTGTGTGTGTGACTGTTTGTTCCACTCTACAGGTCGCGTTTCTCAACCGATTTTCGTGAAATTTTGTGAGCAGGTTCAATAAATTAATCTTTTTTTTTTTGTCAAATCAGTTTTTGGAAATTTTTAAAAATGACGTAGTTTCATATTTCTCAACCAATAAAATAAAAAATATATTAAATAATAATAATACAAATATAAAATTAAATTCCTAAATAAAATATTGTAACAAAGCATCTTTTAGTCTAAGTAAATATCAACAGATGGCGCTGTACAGTGGAACGGATTTTCTAAAACGCGTTATCGAGATTTTTTCAGATTTGATGTCAGCAACCCGAACGGGCGGGCAGGCAGACGTCGTTGACGGTTGTGTCTTTTTAGGAATTTTCGGAGCAGTACATACATAATACATACATTGCAAGTTAATAATAAGCTTGTAAAATAAAAAAATCACAAATCAGCCATTTTAAAAAAAGTACTCGCGAAGTTTTGTAGATCGTCTTGACGTTAACTACAAACCATTTTAACACGTTTTTATTATCTCGCTTTCTTGTCTGTCTGTAATATGTTATGTATCAATAAGTAGTACAGACAGACATGAAAATAATTAAGACAATGAAAAGCTTACAGCGTCAGCTATGCTGTTTTTCAGCCATCACCTCGTTCTCTATTTCTTAGAATATCTATTCCATACACCCCACGTTTTTCGTTTAAGTCCTACAAGAGTACTACACCAATAAAAATAACAATAAAAATTATTTTTCTCCGACACGCTCGAAAATGTGATCATTACTGCCAAAAAACAGTACGCGAAGTGACTCATTTTTGGACGAAACGTTGTCCCATACAAAACAGCGGCCGGCAATGTGCCCTCAAACGGCCTAGGCCGGCAAAAAACTTTCGTCTAGAAATTTCAATGTTTTTGAGTCTTTTTACAGCATACTCTTATGTTCTATATTAAAATTTTATATGAATCGTGCACGAATCGTAGTGATTAGATTTGGCTGTACGCTCTGTATGACACTGGCACAGAACAAAAAAAGAAAAGTGCGCAATATGGCGGTTTGTAATTTTCATCTCTTAATTTTATCGTACTACCTATTTTGTTAGTTATTTTTCATGATGGAGTTACTAATCATTGAATTAGGGAAATATTACAACAATGAATGGTTCAAGTAGTCGAAGTAGAGGTTAAAGTGATAAAGGTTAGAAGTTTAGTACGATACGAGTAGACATCCAAATTCAAGGTTCTTAAAAGGTAATTTTTTTAGCGTTTTATAATTTCCTCGCGTATTTCAGAGAAAAGCACTGTACAGGCCTCGGCCGCAATAACTCTTGCTGGACTCGTACACAATAAAAGTCCTCACCTGCGGCTCGGACTTTAAACGTGTCCTCGTCCAACAATAACTAATTTTGCGGCCGCGGCAGTAATGTACTATTATACTTTTTAGTGCGTAAAAACGTGTTGTTAAAAAAATATTTTTTACAATTATTGTTTCAGAATTCAAAGATTTCTGAAGCGCATCACCTCGCGCTCTAGATCGAAGCGAACCTAACCATCAAACCTCTTTGTTCATAGTTGTGCTGCGGTTTTAAAAATGTCTTATTTTTTTTTATTTCTGGCTATGATTGTTGATTGAAATTATGATTTGCGATTAATTTGGTTTCCATAATTCTAGCAGTTTGAATTCTAGTTTCAGAAGTACAGTCAACCGAACTTTAAGTATAAAAGTTTCTTTACTATGGAGTATTAATTTAAGATAGAACAGTTGCCATACCACCCAGTATTAATATTGTTATAAGCATATAAAGTAATCACATCATCATTTAACTAATATCTCAATACTAGTAAACCGTTTCGCTTTCTTGGATCTCTTATTAATTTCAGTAAGTCACACGTGAGCGGGATAGAATCTGTGATTGATGGACTACTGAGGTTTGTATAGTGTATTGTATAGGTATAGTATAGATAGCGTTCGCGCACCCCGCCGTGACACTGATATCGAACATGATGTTCATTTGTTCCTTTGAGTAGATTTGTTCAGCGCAGCGGCCGCGCGTCTTAAGGTGTGTATCTGTCGTGGCCATATCGTAGAATTGACCACATCATTAAATTTTTGATCATTTCATGAAATGGTCGCATTTCATGATGTGGCCAACTAAATTTGACCAGATCATTAAATCGTGTGCATTTCACGATTTTGTCGTCCACATCGTGAAAATAGAGCGTCCATGAAATATTTAAAAAGAATCAAAATTATGTTTGGTACTTATTGTTCTCTAAGTCCGACAGACATTTTCAGAGTACTTTTTCATCATAACGTGTTTTTTCTTCCTCATTTTAATAACGAATAATTCACTTTTTCACTGCAAGAAATAACGCAGCCGCCATGTTGGTACATAAACAAAGTGCTTTTAGCGCCTCTATCGGCAATAAATGTAATAATTTTACGATATGATCAAATAATCTTGACCATTTCATGAATTAGCTGCGTTTTAGTTGAACATATCGTCAAACGATTTGTTATCATTGATCTGGCCAAGGCACATCATGATGTGGCCAATGGACAGTGGAAATTTCGTGAAATGTGACCATTTCGTGAAATAATCGAAAATTTCATGATGTGATCAATTCTACGATATGGCCACGACATATCCATGCCAACTCGCAGTTTTTGAAGGCCTAAGGCTCGTAAACAAGCAAGCAGAAAATTCCATAAAACATATTATATATTAAATTTGGATATGTAACCTTTTCTCCGACACGCTCGAAAATGTGATCATTATTGTAAAAAAACAGTACGCGAAGTAATTTTTGGATGATACGAAACAGCGGCCAGCAATGTGCCCTCAAACGGCCTAGGCCAGCAAAGTAACTTTCATCTAGAAATTTCAATGTTTTGAGTCTTTTTACAGCCTACTCTTATGTTCTAAATTGAAATTTTATATATGAATCGTACACGAATCGTAGTGATTGGAGTTGGTTGTATGCTCTGTATGACACTGTTATGGCACAGAACTTTTGTTCTGTTTTTTTTTTTAAAGAAAAGCATGCCATATGGCGGTTTGTAATTTTTGTCTCTTTTATTTTTATCGTAATATTTTGTTATAGTTTTCATGATAACTAATCATTGAATTGGGGAAATATTATAACAATGAATGGTTCAAGAAGTCAAAATAAAGGTTAAAGTGATAAAGATTAGAACTTACAAGCTCGATACAAGTAGACATCTAATCCAAGGTACCACATATTTTTTGTATTTTATAATTTCCTCGCATGTTTCAGAGAAAAACACTATACAAGCCTCGGCCGCAATAACTCTTGCTGAACTCGTACACAATAAAGGTCCTCGCCTGCGGCTTGGACTTTAAACGTGTCGTCGTCCAGCAATAACAAATTTTGCGGCCGCGGCAGTAATGTACATTTCGCATAGACTGATTTTTATTAAAAACATTAAATACTATAAAAACGCCATTGAAGTCGAGCTGTTCCTATTGTTAAATTCGCTACTGCTTCTAAACTACAACAGACGCGGACACGGTTCCTACGGGATATTATTGGCAATTCATTTATCTTTCATCCGTACAAAAAAAAATCATAGGTTGTTCAAGAAAAACGAGTTTTTCGCACCATTCCTGCGCAGTGTCGGACGTAACTACCGTGAAGCATCGCACGCTAATATAAACGTTATTTCTGTAGTGCGACGGTTGAACTTTCAATTAAAGCGCGTTGAGTTGCTAATTTTGCCATTGTATGCGCCTTAAGTTCGTGAACCGCAGCCGCGATTGGCCGCGAGCCGCGAACACACCACTTACTTGATTAGACGTATAAGCTGGTTGCCGAGTCACATGCCAATACCCAAGTGTGGGTTGGTGGTATTTTATTTACCTAGGATTAGAAAATACAATTCACTGAAAAAACGCCGTGTCGCTATAAATAGGTTGAAAGACTAAAATTAAGGAGGTTTTGCAACTCATATTTATAGACCATGAAATATGAATTCAAGTTACAAATAGTAATTTCTCAGTGTTATAGTGTCGCGGAAAAGTATTTTACTCTTTTCTGCCCTGCTTGCCTGCATGCATAAATTTCAGCTTGGTCTACGCTTATCTCTCCTCAAATGTATGAAACACGTCGACTCGAAGTTTCAGTAGTCGACACGAATGCGAAGTATTATATCATCATTCGTCAATTATCATCAACAGCTCATTATAAGTCTCCACAGAGGGGGTTACCACTGATTTTCAAATTATATATCTATCAACCCCACATCTAAATTAAGCTATACGATTTGCATTCGTAAATTGCACTCCACTGGTTTGGAGTCGCTCTAACGTCCAAATGTGTTCACATATTACGTAGCTATTATACTGTCTGGGCTCGGAATTGCATAGTGTACGTGTCGATGGGCGATTAGATGAACGAACGCGCGCGTAAGGGCGCCGCCGTATTAGCTGGCTGTTAGCCTGTTACGCTTTCTGACCGTATTTGAACCGTTAATTGGAATATCCCTGTAACCTGCGGCTGATTGCTGTGATTACGGCTTTATAGCGCTATCATGAAGTGATATTTTCTTAGCTTACTTATGACGTAGCTTCTGCGTTAGTAATGTTACAGCTTGTTATAACGCAAAATGTTTCGGGTAGTTGTTCAGCCCATAAATCTGAATTTTGTTCCACAACTTTTCAGAAGTGGAAAAAAATATGTTTCGTAGTCTTTGTTTTTGAGATTTTGGATCGATTTTACGAACTGAACATTCATCCGAGTTTTTGTGTTATTTAACTTACAGAATGTATAGATTTAATTTTCTCTACACATCTAGTCACTTCTGTAGTCTTGTAGTCTAATTATTCGAAATTAATTAGTGTAAATCCCCCATTTCAACCTAGAAGTCAAAGCTCACGGTAACCTCTTGTGTACTTAAAAAGAAACATTTATTTTTATTTTTGGCTTAATGCGGAGCTTTCTCAATTAAAGTGTTTAACATTTTATCGCAATCAATTTACTCGTATTTATCGAGACTCGTAATAAAGCACGCTTTTGTTATGGTTTCTGTATCTGAGACCGTGTCCGATTCTTTTCAAAGTATTTTGTTTCTTTAATTTGCTATTAATTCATTCCATTTTCCTTAAGACAACTTCAGTGTTTGTTCAGAACAATTAATCCAGAAGCCGTAAAAAAGGCTTATCTGAAAAAAATCGAGCGGAATAAAGATCAATCAACATTTTTTTAACATTTGTTTGTATTTTATAGGTAGTTGTAATAATATATTGTTATGCATAGATGTTAAAAACACGTGAATGAACAATTTCGTGGTTCCGGTCGTGATACTGATCACAAAAATTTAGATGACTGTCAAACTTACACAATAATAGTCCAATATCACAATTAAGAATTCAATATCTAATGGCCTTTATTATTGAGCACTTGCTCAACGTTATGACTGAATAATAAGCGGAGAAAACCCAACCTTCTAAATAATAACAGAAAATAAAGCAGATATTCTGTCAATAGATTCTTAATCGGTTTTAGTGTAAGCGCGGCACGCGGGAGGCGGGCGCGGGTCGCAGCTCGTAGCGCGGGTCGTAGCTCGTAGCGCGGGTCGCAGCTCGTAGCGCGGGTCGCAGCTCGTAGCGCGGGTCGTAGTTCGTAGTGCGGGTCGTAGCTCGTAGCGCTCATCAGCTTGAAGCTCGGGGCGGCGGTGGCGGCGCGGTGGCCTCGTGTCTCCCGGCTCACGGATACAGTTAAATCGCTACACTCTACGGAGATTATTTTTTTTTTAATGAGGGAACAACGCTCGGATTTAGATGAAATCGCACCGCTATCAACACAAATTTATAAAATATCTAGATTTGAGACGTAAAGCTATTGGAAGATTAAATTAGAAGCCATTTGGTTGCTTGAAACCTTTGACATACTAACCGAAAGTTGACGAACACAATATATAGGTAATGTCAGTCCGCGAGGTTTCAAATATTTTTTCTATAGGGATAAACTTTTTCCTTTTTTACCATTTTATTGAAGCTCACCTTGTATAAAACTATTATGATCAGTTAGCTGTCAAGCTATGAAGAGGTAGACAGAGCATTATTATATTAACTTTTCTATAATAAGTATTGTACTCACTGGATTCATCTAAAAGTCGATATTAAAACTACTAAAAATATATAAAAGTTAAGTACACGTTCTCTACCACACACACACATACTTCTTCTACCTTAACTGCTGAGATATTTGGCCTTATGATGATAACATTACGAATCAGTTTGTTGTGAAAGCCCACAGTTTGTTGTGAAAGTGCGTTGTTTTCCGTAGTGACACCCGGAATGAATGGCGACAAGTAGGCGAGCGCACGGCTGCGAGCTTGATAACTAATTAATCACTGCCTCAGTAAGCAGCGTGATTTCCTGCGGGAGTGAAAAATGCTGAGCCACGATAAAAGTGAGAAGGGTCGACCTGCGACCCCCAGCCGCCTCATTCTGAGCCCAGCTGCTTATTCGCACTCAGAAACAACTTTCGTCCTATTTGAATATGTCGCACCTTTCGAATGCTCGCAAAAAAACCGAATTCAGGAACCTCCAGCATGTAGGCGTACTCCCTTTAAAAAACTCGATGACTGTTAATCGCATGACTTGCGGTAAAAATCGTCATGTTATTTATATAAATTGTGATAACACAGGACTACAGGGTCAGGCCCTGGGGGATCCCATTTGGTTCAACAGATCAAAACATGGTTTTGAGATTTAGCGCCGCCACGCCACCGTTATACATTTAAGGTTCTGTACCTAGATCTTTCTTTATTATCACATACTATAGGACAATTCTAAGTTACAGATAATATTTATCATGTAAAAGTTGTTTGAAATTAGAATAGACCTTCGCCTAGTACCTAAAGGCCACACTTACCGCTATTTTTCTCACGCCACAACATTTCCCAAATCTTGAACGTGTCCCTTATAACCTTTTATGTTTTTTCCGCAAACGCCTTATATCCCTTTCAAATGTCAAATGACCTTGTGTGAGTGCTCACTTCTTAAATATATGTAAAGAGTGAATGTTACTTTATTAATATAGTTAAAAATGTGTCTACAAAGATACGTTTTTTTAAAACCGCAGAGAGGAATTTTAATGTAAATTTCTACCAAAGATTTAAAACTGATTGTTTTTTTTTGTTTCCAATATTTGAAGGAAACAAGTAGAAACGGCAACACAACACTTGAACACTTGTATACTTGAACTTACTTGTACTTGTGTTGTCTTGTATACTTTACAAATTAGAGATGAATGGCTTTATTTGTATTTCTAAGACACAAATGTCGCAATACAACAGCCTCAATAGCCGAGCGTTCGGTTCTTATTACGGAGGTTCTGGGTTCAAATCCCGGTCGCAACACTGTAGTAAAATATAAAACAAAAGACTTTATGAGACTGTCTCCAGTTAAAACGTGTTCCGCAATATATTTTTCCATCAGATGAGGCTGTAATCAAACGCAAACCCATATTATATGTATATATAGGTAATAAAAAAAGTTAGGTATTTAAAATTGGTTATTTATTGTATTTCAGGAGACCTACAGACGGTGGGCGTGTAGTATGATGGTGCCGCTGTGGGTGGAAGAGGGAGCGGAGGGTGGGGACGAGGAGGGCGGGCGCGCGCGGCGGTCGCACGCGGCCGAGCACGCGGCGCGGTGGCACGCGCGGCACCTGGAGCGCGTGGGCCATCTGGACCGGCGGCGGCCTGCGGGCGCGCCCGCGGCGAGCGGCGTGCCCGGCCGCTGGGTTCGCGCCGCCGCCGCCGGCCCCGGCCGACCCCTCGCAAGGCTCAAGCCCTGCCTCAAAGTCTGCCAGCTTGTCGAGACACACTGCCCCTATTTCCTTCCGGCGGACCGCGCACCAGCTTACCCCACACAGTACGCCGGCGAGCCTACGTTTTTATGCCTTGGTAAGCATCATTCTCATTACCAATGTTTTTATTCTATTCAATATAAATAGGGTATAGTGATCTTTTGAATTTATATGTACGTTTATTCGATGCTCTAAAGGAGAAGTAAAACATTTTGAGAAAATATGCCCACTCCTGCGAAGAAAAACAAAGATTGTGTGTGAAATCGACCAATCCGAATTGGATCACAGTGGTCGACTATGCCTTGATCATTCGAACTCAGGGTAGATTCGAGCCCTTTTATGGGGGGAAGGTACGCCCTATACTTGGCAGAAGATTTTGCATCGGAAACTGACTGATTTTAGATTTTGGTTTGATTTCTTTGGTAATAAAAACCACGAAAACGAAATACAGTTTTTCTGAAAACCCCTATATCTTTGAAGATACATTCCAAGTAACGCATACGTTTAGAAATTCAAAGAAAATTTAATGGAAATATGAAATATAATGTGTATTTTAGGAAAAAATCCTATTTATCCCGCCGACTCATTGCTACGTCATTACGCTGCACTCGAGTTTATGCTATATTTGGATACCCCGGGATTTGATGTATTTTCGTGATTTGACAGCCGGGATAAACAAATTGAGATCAATATTTACCAACGGAACTGTTAACCAAATTTTATTTATATCGCTACATCACTAGGGTTAGGTCCAGAGAGCGCATGCGCACCACCCTAGTGGTGGAGTGGGGGGACTTTGACAGATAAACTGAGTGCTCTCGCGCCAATTTGGTAGCTCTTGTGAAAATAAGTATAATAATTACGTGGATGGTTTCTAATTATTTACTATCTAACACTATATTCTAATTTCAACATCAACATCAACGGCCCGTTACAGTCCAGCCCGTATTCTAATTTAATAAATCAAAATGTGTAAGTATTTGATACGAGATCCATCAATTAAATGTAAGTACCTTAGGTGGTATAAATCTTTATAAAAAAATAAACTTTATGAAGTTAAAAGAAATAACAAAATTAGTTCTTTGTATAATAACAAAATATACAAAGAGTGTAATTGTTTTTATAGTTATCATCAATCAATCAGCCTATTGCAGTCCACTGCTGGACGTAGGCCTACCCCAGGGCACGCCAAAGCGCACGATCACCCATTTTCTTCACTACAAAATAAACGAAAATGTTGTGTACAGTGGACAGCACATCAAGCTATACATTTTTGTTGCAAGCTAATCGTAATACGCGCAAGATACCTCGTATTATATATCCTTGCAGCGATGACAAGTCGATTGGCGGTACGTGGAGGTACTGAGAAGCCTGTACAGCATGGCGTCGTCGATGTCCGTCCAAGTACAGAGTCATAAGACTAAACCCATTCAGTTGCTCAGAGGAAGTGAGACAGGGGGATGTCATCTCTCCGAAACTGTTCTCCAACGCACTGGAGGACTTCGAAACCCTAGAATGAAATGGATTGGGCATCAACATTAATGGCGAATATCTCAGTCACTTCCGCTTTGCCGACGACATATTGCTAATGGCTGAATCGTTGCAGGATCTGCAAAAAATGCTGCATAGTCTTAACGCTGCCTCATTGTCAGTCGGTCTCCGGATGAACTTGGACAAGACTAAGGTTATCATTCCGGAACCGATCTCGATCAATGGCGAAATGCTCGAAGCTGTCCAGAAATATGTCTACCTCGGGCAGACATTGCAGTTGGGTAGAGACAACTTCGAGCGTGAAATCGCAAGAAGAGTACAGTTGGGCTGAGTGGGCAGCATTTGGGAAACTGCGTCATATCTTCTCGTCGCCACTACCGCAATGCCTGAAGAGCAGGGTGTATAACCAGTGCGTCCTACCCGTTTTGACATACGGAGCCGAGACATGGAACATGACGGTGAAGCTGGCCCACCGGCTACATGTTCCTGAGCGAGCGAGCTGTGGAAAGATTTATGCTTGGTATTTCATTACGGGATAAAATCCGAAACGAAATCATCCGGCAGAGGACCAAGGTAATTGATATCGTCCAGAAATGTAGCAAGCTGAAGTGGCAGTGGGCTGGCCACGTCTGTCGTAGAACCGACGAGCGTTGGAGCAGACGGGTTCTCAAATGGAGACCACGTCTCGGGAAACGTAGTGTGGGATGCCTCCCTGCCAGGTGGACTGATGACCTGAGGAAGATCACGGGTGATCGTACTTTGTAATTTGCAATGTGCATTTCCAGATACACGTAACAAAAAATAATTACCAAATTCATATGTATCATGCAATAAAAAATATTTAAGTATGAAATAAACATGCTTTCTTTACATAAATTACAAGAATAACTAGGTATTTTATTGATTTTTACCGTGTGTTTCGTGACGGTTGCGCACAATTCACCATCTTGACGTCTACTGTTAATCAGTGTAGCCAATTCAGCTGGTAATTTTTGCTATGTCAAATAATAATATAAGAGATACCATGAAATAAAATAACTTTAAAAAATATATTCTTATTCTCGCTAGAATTTTTGAAAGTTAGTGTGTATTTGTGGATCCAGTGTCAAGTATAGGGTTAAATATAAGTCAGATTTATTCAGTCCACTGGCTGCAAGCTTGTAAGAAGATTTCCCTGTGACAACACGGCACTGGGCCCGAACTTGGCTCCATCTTGGAACTCCACCTTTCTACCAAGAGTCAAAATGCAAAGCACACTGCACAACGTTTTTTCTTTAATGGTTTAAATTAATTTAATGAAATGCCATCAAAAATTACTGCCATAAAGAATTTAGCAAAACTTTTGTAAATTGGCTGTACAAAAGACATCAACGCGCGACATCAAGAGCCAGATATTTTTTTCGACTCGTATATAGCCTATTATAATATAAACCTTGCTCTGTATATTCCTGTTCAAAATAGCTCTTTATACAAATGAAAATGAGTATGTACTCATCATCATCATCATCATCATCATCATCGTGTCCCTGGTGTCAGTGTTAAAGAGCCGCCAAAGGCAAGACTTGGCTCATGTAACGGCAAGATAGTAGCCGGGACCAACGGCTTAACGTGCCTTCCGAAGCACGGAATCATCCTTGTTTTCGGACAATCAGGTGATTCAGTCTGTAATGTCCTAACCAAACTGGGGAAAGTCTCACAAAAATATATTTTTGCTTGACGGTGTCACCAGGAATCGAACCCGGAACCTCCATAATGAGCGTCGAAATCTCGACCACTCGGCGACGGTCAAGTGTGTGCTTATTAGTCGGAATTAGCTTTCTATCGTCTCTTGGCCGCGATTCAAGCCAGGGCGAACAAAACAATAACGCCTTGCTGAGAGCTGCAGGGGGCTTTGTCTTGCTTTTATGTTGGTACTCAGCATACCGCCTGGACCAATTGTTGCTTCGCGTCTTTTGATTTAAGCCTTGCTTAAGACATTTGTCTAGCCACTCCGAAATGCTGGCACATGTTCAAACTATTATGTAGTAATTTTCGGACCTAGTTTTGTGAGCAATTTCCGCACACATTTATTTTTGCGGAGGAAATGTTAGACATAAAGTATCGCTCTTATTTGCTCATATAACATAAAAATTAGTAACTGAATTACCCTTAAAGCCAAATTAGACCCAGGCCTAGGGCGGACAGAAAATAGAGCAGCCGATACTTAAAAGTCTAGGGCGGCCAAGCCTACTAGTCAGCCTCTGTCCAAATCTGTTGAACAGACATAATTATAATTCCATAATGAAACCTGTAATTTGTCATACATTTAATTTCAGATGAAAGAATACCTGAGACTGGTGCTCAGAAGAACAAATCCAACTACGGGAGCGACGACTGCTGCTACTGGTACGACGAGGGCCGGCTGGACTACAAGTGCAACAAGCGGCTCGAGGAGACCGCGCGGCCGGACGCCGAGACCTGCTCGCCCATCGATGAGCGCGTGGCCACCTGCTCCGTGCCTTACCAGGCCCCGTCGGCGGCGCCGCGCCCGCCCCACGCCGCCCCAACACTCCTGGTGCTCGTGATCTCCGCAGCACACACGTATCGGACGCTCTCCACGTCTCTAGTGAATGTGCGCGACTCGAGGTTATAGTTATACGTTAACGTGCGACGCACTCCCACGTCTTGCGATCGCCGGACTACGATCGAAACTTCTATTAGTGCTGTACTTATGATAATAAATTACGCGCGGTTTCGAGTTCGATGATCCCCGCGGCTCGCGGCGAGGCGCACGCGTCACGCCGCGAGTCGCGAGGCGATATAGACTGTAAGTTAACATTTGTGTCCGATTGTTCGATACACCCGAAACATAAAAACACCAAATGTTCCTGAAACATTATCTCATTTGTCTCATGAGCGCTGTTAGCCGATGTTCCGGCCACTATGTTTAATATTTTTGGCACGATTTTAAAAATCACGTAGATATGAATTTACGTTTGAGAGATAACTGTTCACAATAGTTTTTTAATTACGATGTTGTTTATAGGCACTTACAGTTTATATTCTGAATTATTTTTGCTATAGTTTTATAAAAGCAATATTTTACACGAAATGTTGGTCCGTATTTGAAATTTTTGAGGAATATTAACCACGATATCAGTGTTCGTTACGAAGCGCACTTTGTGTAGGGATGAGTGGACAGATGTTACGGACGATATTTTCCTTTGTATAGGTTCTTTAAGATATACGCAGTTGAACATGCAATAAATAGGATATCAGTTGCAACGTGAGAAACGACAGGTTTGTTCTACCGAGAAATTGAAAATGGCTTTATTATTATTCTTATAATATTGATACTCTATGTCATCATCATTTTAACTCACAATCGTAACGAGCGGTAGAGCGTTCGGCTGCCATTACGGAGGTTCTGGGTACAAATCCCGGTGAGGACACTGTGGTTAAACATTAATCTTTTTGATACTGTCTCCAGTTTGGTTATGCAGGCTGAATCACCTGATCCTGACCCGAAAAGAAAGGTGATTCCGTGTTTCGGAAGGCATGTTACGTACGGTGTTGGTTTCGCTTACTACGGAAGTATATTAGCCTTGTCAGAAGCCGTTGGCGGCTTTAGGGTTTGTGCAGTAAATACAACCTTCACGATATGATGATATCTTCAGTTCAAACCCAGAAAGTCTCTTCTCTATTACTCTAATTCTCATATTACTGTGATATTATAAATAATATCCCATTTCAAAAATGTCTACCTTGAGTCGGTTGGTCTTCCCCGTTTTTAATTTTTCTTTCACTATTAATCCCTGACTGCCGTTTGTCATTTCATCTGATGAAATACCTCACCTAGCAAGTAAATCAATCATAAAATCAGAGTGGCCAAAACACGAGAGTGTCGGTGGTCCCGTCCGAGAGACACGGGTTCAAAATTCATACTCGTATGTACGATGAAAACATCGCAAAGAAATTCAAAAGTTGTGTGTGAAGTCGAACCAAGTCGCACTAGGCCAGGTGGTAAACCAAGGCCTTATCACTCTAATTTAGGGTAGGCTCGAGTCCCTCGGAGAGAACTTATTGGAGCAGGTGATGATGTCCAAAACAAATATGATGATGGTGATGATGATATATCATGGTGATAAAGCCATTTTCTTTGAAAACGAATGAACCTTGGGTTTAGAATATTATTTTTGTAATATTGCAATATAAGCTGATGCAGTCGAGACGACGGGGCGTGGTCAGCAGGGTTACTGCATCTCATCCTAGTCCTGTACAATGGACACCGGGCCCTTTATCTCAGAATAAATAATAGTACTAGCGTCTTGTACCTCACAAATAGGATTTATAAAGAAGATACGAGTATTAAAAGAAATATGTGGATTTATAAAGAAGATACGAGTATTAAAAGAAATATGTACCTTGCTGTCCTCGTGCCCGACTATCTTCTTGCAAACGCCTAAATAGCCGATCAGCGGTCTACTATGTTATATAATATCGACTAAAGTAATTTAGGATTAATTAAACGTAGTTGTTGTTTTGTAAGCGGTCTCAAGTGATCAATACATATAATGAAAATTATATGTAATATATCCGTCTTATGAACTATCACTCAATATAACGCAGAATAAACATGGTTGAAAATAATTTATAGAAATTAATTTGTAATAAATATTTATTGTATATGTATATCGCGTCAAATGATATTGATAAATAAAAGACAACTCTACAATGGGTATAAATTTTCATAATGATATAAGTGACGGTATTTGTTAGTTTCTTTTTAATATATTGAAATATAGAGGTGTCGTTGATTATGTGATGGAGTACAGATATAAATTAATGGTTATTAAAACTTTATTGAATGGACATTTGTTGAAAATATTGTCCTCAGGTGGGGATGTAGTTGTTGTATTCAAATGATAAATGATAATAATATTAAGTAAGTTATTTTTTACGTTTTTATCGTGTACATAAATGTCAAAAAGTTTGTTGTTTCCACTCCCATTCTTAAGTCACCGAAGGTGCTAAAGGTCTATTAATGCTTGTTAGAACACGATTAGTTAGCGGCTGAAGCGGGGGAGGGTGGCGGGGTGCGCGGAGCTTGCCGCCCCGCGCGCCGCCGCCCGCCCCCGCCCGCGTCCCGTCACGCAGTGCCCCGCGTAACTGTGCCACCCACCATATCACTCTATGTCTAATCCCTTATACGTTAACATGACACTATTAAGACACCTATTTTCTTGGTATTTTCAAGAAAAGTTTTCAAAATTCAAATTCCTGTAACAGTACATAATAAGTAAATAAATATAATAATGTTAGTGGAACAGAACCGTGGCAGATGAGTGGGTCGTTATTGTTTCAATCGAGGATACTCGTGATCCCTAGTGCCTTCACTTTCCTCAAAGTGAAAGCGTGACACGGTAAGGGTACTATCCGATATAAAATTACCCGGTTATATTAAATTTGTTCCATCCGAGTAAGCAATGAACTTTATTTTGGATAATCGTTCGGAAATTCTCTCATGTTATTGTAAAGTCATGAAAACACACACTAGTGTATAATGTCAAAGAATAAATATGTTGGGAATCATAGAACTAGTCTCTTCAAGAGAGTTTAATGTAGGTAATTAGGGTTCGATTGTTTACGATTACGATAAAGTTCAAAATCATCAGCTGTACCAAAATATACTTCTTATTACTCGTGGATAATACTCGTAAATAGCATGGTTAGTTAGCTTGCGGAGCACCAGCGGAGTATGACCGCTCGGGGCTCGGCCGGCGGAAACATGCATTGCTTTTACTTGGTTACATTACTTATCTCCTGAAAACTATTTTATTTCTTCTTTTTGTGCCATCTAAATGTATGTAAAAATTAGCATCAAGGTGTCTAAACTTTAGAAATAGAAAATGAATTACTAGAACATAATTTAATTGGAACAATTTCGAGCACTCGTTAAAACTTACACATTGACCGTGCATTCCTTCTTTGTGGATGTTTCTACTCTCAATCTCGATATCTTCACTTATTCACTATTCTTACTAGAGTAGATATTAAAAGACCAAAGGAGGGTGGAGTTCGGTTCGAATGTTGCATAGGTACCACTCATTTAAGTTCCACTTTTGTTAGAATTCAAGAAATTGTGCGTAATTCTCCGTATAGATAATAAAATTATGAAATTTTGGAGCTGCAAATAGGCTTTACATAGTCAAAACTTTTCATCACTCTCACTGTAATGCCATTTATTTATAAACATTGATTTCGTAGGGACACAAAATTAGCAATAATTCGTAGTAATTAACTGATTAATCATGTAGCTCACAAGTTATCCATGAGTCGTACAAGCCGCAGTCGGTCGCGGGAGCGCGCGCGCCGGTGCTGTCAGGCCCCTCCGAGGTCAGGCCACACCGCATTGATGCTGTGAGCTTACAAGTTTACAAATATTTTCTAGACATATTTTTTATATTATCTTCCGTGAATAATTTTAGCTTTACATTTACACTTAAGCCATTGAACATTTGTTTTACACAAAAAAATATTTGTAAAAAAATACAGACGATCAAATCACATATACTTTCTTACATGCGCACAAACTTACAAACTCCTTCTTGCTGTTAATACCGATGAAGAACACGGACTTCCGGTCTTTGCTATTTACCAAATAATGAATTGCTTGTGTTTTGGTACGTCATTCGAATAGCGTATTTAATTCGACTAACAAAATTATTCAAATAATTCGACTCCACTTATGAATATGACCATACATGCACACTTAATAACGTCACAAATCACGAATCAAACTCTGTCACTTTTCTTGCTTATCAAAGGCATTTTTTAATCTAATTCTACTACTTTTATTTCTGTAAGCTACTCAGAAGTCATCTCACGATGACCGCAGGCCGCCGGCCGTAGCCGCCGCGTGCGCACCCGCTATCTTCTCTTAGGTTAGTTTACGGGTGTGTAATATTTCGTTGGACGTTTGGTGATAGTGTGTATTATGTTTTTGAATAATATACGTATGTTTTGATGTACATAAATAAAGTGTAAATGTTTAACGCACAAATTATATGACGAGACAGCTGATTATGTAAAGCAGTGTACGGAAACTTATGTATTTAGCTACGTAATCTATTAGGAATACGGATGTAGGAATCTCTGCAAAACCGTCTGCCGTCAGGTGTGAAACGTGTCTTGGTTTATTGTTACCTTGTGAATAAATACTCGAATTAGGGTTGAGTTGCAGACGTTTTCCTTAGTGAAACGTGCCACTGGGCTGCGCCCGCGCCGGCGCCGACGTAGCTACCAGACCGCGTCGCGCTCGCATTGCGCAGCGACTCGGTTGACTGTCACACGCACGCACAAAAAGCAGAGAATACGCTTTCGGGGTCGTCCATCAATGTGTCACAGTAATCCATGTGTAGTGTTAATTCGTCATAATCCGTAACATAGACATAATGTAAAGGAAACCGTAATATAATATTGTAAGGAAAACACCAAAACGTAGCCTTCTGCATATATGTTAATCTATATACATATAGCAAGACATTACACTGACCATGTTGATGTTGAGAAAATTTATTTATATATAACAAAGTACTTGACTGCCATACAAATGATAATGCCATATTAAATGTAAGCCACGGTTCGCGTGTGGTATTAAAGTGATACATGTGTGTCAAATAGGGACGACTTATCTAATAAGTAATTCAGCAATATAAAATACCTTATGAATACAGTTAAGCTATATTTTTAATACCACCTCGAATCATGAAAGACAACGAATAAGATTGCTGTTTTTATATTCTTGCTACTTTGCCGTTAATATCAATAAGCAAGTTGAATGGATGACATGACTTGATGACGATGTGTGAGTTCTTAAAGCACCGCACTGTGGCACACAGGCGGCTCAAGGGCTCAGTCTTTACCACAGCAGTGGCTATGTGTTTTACAAATCTATATTGACAGAAGTGACATGCATCGTTGACCGTGTTGCTGCTTGTACAAAATCTTATCTCAAATACCAGTTGTTTAATTTGTGAGTTTAATTGATAATGTTCATTCTTATTTACGTATGCATTCTTTATATATTTTGATACAGAATTTGTTCAGTTATATTTTTCTGAGTGAGATAAGTACATAGATACAATAGTAATATTATGGCCTTTAAATTCATATTTAATTAGAGAAGGAATTAGTAACTTAAGAATACAATTGACGCATTAAAAGTCTTATGATGAACAGAAAAAATACCTAAAGTAATTGATAAGTATACTTATTAGTATGATATTTCAAATCGACACATAAATAATGTACTGGTCCACATTTCTTCAACCCCGAAAGTTTCTCTTTATAGTTTTGGTGTTAAGTGTTTAATCTTTGTAAATCACACGATGTGTTTAATCTAATACTTATTTTAATTGGAAAGATTTTATGTATTTGTTACACTATTCCGAAGAATCTGTGAATGTGTGAATACTTAAAAAATACACGTTAGATTAAAAATCAAAGACAATGTTTGACGTTAATTTTATGATTAATAATTCCAAAAATAATTGATAAACGATCAATGTAAATAATAACTGTTGCACGGTTTGGTTGCATGAGTGCTTATGCAAATTTTACAGAGTCTTCTGAATAGCTGAGACACAATTTATTTGATTCAAATGTCTGTTCATAACTTAGTATAAAATATAATGTATGTAATTATGTAGTGTTATTTGATTAAAATATAAATGTTTTGTGTTGATTCGATACCTAGCATTATGTTGGACTTAGAGAGAGTAGCCGCGATCGCGCGAACTCGGGCCGCCGCCGGCACCACCGTGGTGCATACTGGCCGCCGTGGTGCACATTGACTCAAGGGAAGTGGATACGAGCGGTACCTAGTATACACTCTGAATATGTGTACTACATTCCATAGTTAGACGGAGACCTGTCTTGTCTTTTTTTTGTCTAGTAAACCTAATAATAAATGTTATGGCAAATAAAAGTGTACGAGTATACCCCATTGTTATTGGCGCATAATACCAAAAAAAGAAAACCCACGTACAAACGATTCACCTTCTTTTTATTTGTTTTTTTTTTGTTAAACAAAATACTGGCTAAGTTATACAGACATTTCCATTTGAAAAACATAATATATAACCAACTGCACTGAAATGGTGTGAATATTTTCGAAACTTGAAATTTTGCATACTGCCTGTCACCATTTTGGTGCTATACTAAAAAGATAGAACTGTGGTAATGGAAACCACGTTTATCTGAAATAAATTTGAATTGTACAAAACTCGTTACCGTACTAATAACTAATCATAATGCTTGACAACTGGCCGCACACTGGCAGTCGGGCCAACTCGCTGTCAAACTCTCAGAGGAACAAAAGACGATCGCTGAGGCGACGCGCGTCAGAAATCTTTGGTCAAACTCCCCGGCAGAGACCGTATGAAAAGGTATTTTAAAAAAGACCAAATACAAATTAAGATAAATCATGCGGCCAGCATCAAATTATATGGCCAACACGCGGACCATCGAGGCTAGGTGCTACAGTACCTAAACGATCATAAATAATCAAAGACCTTTAAAGCCAATAAATAATGCGTTTAGTTGAAATTCCTTATCCCTACGTGTCGCCCTATAGTCGCAAGATGCGAGTGCACAGTCGTTTGTTCGGGCGCGGGGCGGCGGTGGCGCGGCGCGGCGGCTCGAGTACTTGCGCGCTAGTTTTATACTGTTCATTCACATCGCACCTCATGTCGCACTCGGTTCATGAATGTGTGGTTGGTGTGGTCTACTTTGGTTCCAGGACGACGTGTCTCTCACGTCGCATTGATCTCGTTATTCCTAATCAGTTCTAGATCATATGAATATATATAATGTTCACGACCCCAACGGAACTCCTTGAAAATAACCATGATAAAGTCTTGTATGTAATTTGCACTATTAAAATTTATAAAAGTTGTTGAACTATCTAGGACTGCTTGAGGTACTTTTTAAATGTATGATAATATCATAAATCGCCTGAATAATAATGAGAGAGGTAGAGTAGTTTCAAATGTAACTCTATACATAATTGCAATGTATGCCGGACGACCACTGCCAGCGCGCGGGCCGAGATATATTGATATGATCTAGGATGTGTCGTAGGTGTTTCTCGAGTAGTGGTCGTGTAATAACTTAATAAGTCTTATGTTATGCCTTCGAAATGGTTATTACTCTGTTAGAGTGCGGTGACGCGGCGGCGGGGTAGTAGAATGGGTTTCGCGCTACGCGGGTGCGCTACGGCGTAGCCCGCCCGTAGCACCTCCGTAGCACGGTACTCGCGGACTACGCAGCCGCCGCGTGCGCCGCATGTAGACATCGTTCGACACTCGAATTAAGATTAATCATGTTCAAATAATTGTAGACAGATTTCGAAATTTAATATTATTTGCATTTTCCTAAGAGTTAGAACGATTGAGACAGTAGGTCGCACGACCGTGTTATGGTGAATTGTGGAGATGTTTATTAAAAAAATACGTTTATGAAAATGGGAATAAAAACGAAAAATATTGTCATATAAACTTGTAATTACTAACTTAAGAGGAATTATTGGAGAACCAGAAAAACGTTAAATAAACCAATTAAAAAAAAGCGTCTATTATTTTTTTAGTTTTAAGTTACGAAATGTTTATCTGTTAAGGTGTGTAATAGAATAATAATAGAGAATGCAAGTGTTTTTAAACATTTTTAATATAAAATTCATCGCTTACTTCAATATCACACTCGTACTTACATCATCTATTTATTATAATATGTATAAAAACTATGACTTCGCATTAAATTATCGTTCGCGCAATAGTATAAAAAGACACATTCGTCATCACAGCATTGCGTTCGCTATACACAATATACCGAACGCGGACAGGCACACAACGCACGATCACAGTCGGTAACAGGGAGGGCGGCAGGGTGAGGGCGGGGGCGCTAGCAGGCCGTCCACAGGGCCCCCAACAGCGCCGCCGCCATTGTGAGCGACAGGCGAGGGCTGAAAGCGCCACTTCTCTTCCCAGCACCGGCAGATGATTCCGCACCATCTGCGCAAAAACACAATCAGTTCTTACATTCTAAGTGAGTGAACTATGTGCAAACATGCTAAGTGATTCATTCTCTTCTACGTGCAAATCTTAAAATACTTCACAAATTGCTTTAGCAACGAAACATAGACAAATTATAACAACATAAAACAAAGACGATTATTATTATTTCAAGTTGTAGAACGCGAATAAAAGATACATGATTAAATAAATTTGGAATAGAGAAATAATAGCCTTGAAAGGTAGAATGCATGATTTATAAAAGCTTAACATGCTTTCCGAAGCCTTGTAATTTATTAACTGAATATATAATATTTACCAGAAAATTCTTAAAATTTATTTCGCTAATATAAATGGAAATTACATTTGGCCGGTCAGCATGTTAATCCTATAGAATCGTGAGAGAGTAGTGGTGATAAAAAAAAACCTACAGGGGCGGATATAAGTAGCCGCGGCGGAGGACGTATAGCCTCCTACGAACTGGCGACCGACTACAGTCTAGCCTTGCCCGACTGGACGTTGACCACTGAAACATTAACTGAAACTTTAACTCTCAACTACCGATCACCGCAACCGTAACCCCTTGTGCAAACTAACTACAAAACTCTACAAAATTTGCAAATATTTTCAAATTAATGTTTAATTCCATTAGAATATATTTACAGCCGCATCAAATTGTTACGTTCAGTAAGGAATGGAAACGTAAAGTGTTTTTTAATAGGTAACGATTTCTATTATATAAGTAAGAGTGTTTAAAATATTTTACTGTCCGTCGCATGCAAATATCGCTATATTAAAAATGTTAGTTACAATAATTTAACTACTTAATTAGTGGTCTTATATTATTTATGAAGTATCAAATTAGAGTGCTGTAAAAACAAACTCCGTGGTAGTCGAAGGAAATCAGCATCACCTTTTTATTTAACGTTGAATGCAGCTCCTCTACTTACAAACCGCGGTACATTCACAAATTGACAACGACAAGCCGAATCTTATTCTTCACTTTATCTAGAAGGCGAGAAATTAATTTTATTTCTCAACCGAGTTCATATGATCAAAACCCTCAACCGGCCCGTGCTCTACCGCCCAGTGTTTCAAACGTGTAACAAACAAGAGATGCCTTATTTAATGTTCAACGGACCTACAATCCGTGGGGATGAATTTTAATACTCCAATTTACGAAATATGTAAATGGAAGATGAGATTTTGTGGAAAATTGGTAACCAGATTCGTTACATTACGTATAATAAAAAGAAACAAATTAAAAGTGATATTTAAAAGTATCCATTGAATCCCGCCCTCTAGAATGGATTTGAAATAGAAGACAAATATGGGTACCAACTTTCATAAATACAAGTATAAGCCAGTAAACATATAAAAGCGAAGTGCATGAAACTGCTACGCTTGCGTGTCGCTACCGACCGCCGCCGCCACCGCAAACCGCAAGCGCTACTGCATGCGTCATGCCCATGCCATACCATGCCATGCCCATGCTAACGTGAATGATTGTTGGACGTACAGGTCGCGCGTGACAAGCTCGCTGGTACTAAAATCACCGCTTATTGCTATAATCTCACTGGTAATCGCATATATTCTCCTATGTTACTAATTGAGTCTTTGTTCTTTATGCAATTTCTTTATATACAGTGGTCAGGAACTCTCCGAGGTTATTTCCTGAACCAGAAGAATGATCTGGGAGCGGATGATTTTACACCTAAAAAATAAAACACAACACACACATCTAAATGTGAACACGTCCCAAGCACCTGGTCACACGGCAGAATTAGCTTAGGTGTCAAGGGTCAAAATTATTTTAAGATATAGTGAATTTAAAACATGTGATAAGTATGTATAGTGTATTTTTTTCATATTTTAAAAACATTTAGTGCACATAAACAGTGAGAATAAAATTATGTGCATATTCAACATATATCTGTTTTGCAATGAAGTGCACTTTGTGTGTAAATAAGTTCGAAAATACTTGTGAATGTTGTGATATCTAAATCCAAACAAAATTTATATATTATCAAAATCTTAAACTACTGACGTCGGTAAAGCATCACGTTGCAAGCTTGTTAAGATTGTTTGGCCCTCAATTTAAGTAAATGTTCTTTAACACTATTAAACCAATCTTCAACCCCTTTCAATAATCACAAGTTTGCATTATGAAGCATAGAGAGGTCCCGTTATACAAAACTAGTCTACAGCCTAACAAAACTAGAAGACATTTGGTATTCTAGGCTCGTCTAGCTCAATCTATAGTTTTGTAAAAGGGCCGCAGGTTTGAGGCGCCCAGAAGCCGCTGTCTCGGTCACGTGGACCATTCACCATCTGCCACTGCTTCTCACCTTCACCGAGAGTGTTAGCTTCTGGTGTATAAGCAATCAATTCTGTTAGTTTGGGATTTATCAATCATGCACGACAACATCAGTACTAATAGTGTAAGTTGGTAATATATACGCTATTTTGATGCACGGATATATCTCGGGCACCATCTGGTATCATCATATTGATAGGTTGTTGAGTGTTAGCTAGTCTTTCAAAAAATTGTTAGTTAGTAAAATTGTTAACAGTTGAAAAAATTGTTAAAAGTGTTAAAGTAAAAAATTGTTAAGATGAAAAAGTACACCGTGTTAAATTATGTATAAGGACCCCTTCAATAAATATGTACAAGATGTCAAAGAAAATGTGAATAATATGAAATGGAATTGTGATAATCTTATAGCAAAACATATAAAACATACAACAAATAAGACCGATTATAACAAAAGAAATTAAAATAAGACCTGTAGAAGACAAAAAAATAGAAACATTCAAGATGACAGACAGAACAAAACGTAGGAAATAAATGACAATTTATTTGGAAGCAGAAGAAACATACAACATAAAAATGCAAGTGGAGCTGGCGATGGTCATTGTTTTGAAATCTTTCTTTTGCAGTTACTCCAGTTAATAGTATAATAGGTATATTTTATTTTTATCTTTTACTGATTATTTTACATGAAGTCAAAATCTGTTAAATTTAATTCTTTTTGCCTTTAGCAAAAGCCCTTTTAAAACTGGAGTACTGTCTTATCCCCGTCAGTCAGTGAGTCAGTCAGCAGCGGCTGCCGGCTACCCCATACCTGAAGCGTCGAACAGTATTTCTCCGACGTCGTCTTCGGACTGCGGGACTTTAAGGTTGGCGCTACCTCCGACTGTGCCACGCGGCGCGCTGGTGCAACCGAGCCACCAGTACGCGGTCGAGCGGGGGAAAGCTGGATTGTCTGTGTCCACCTAGGTAAATTAAAAAATAAGAATACAGTACTAATACTTAAAACTAAAACTTTGTAATTATTATAATTTTTATATTTTATTATATACAAGGTAGAAATGACAGGTAACTAAAATTTTGTTGAGACCTTGTATATTAGACGGTTAATCCATATTTTTTACCATAACACTTATAAATATTTAAAAAATACTGAACATTTTTTTTTTCTTAATGAGACCATTTAAATTAATCGTGTGTTTATAAATTTAATTTTTTCTGTACTTACACTGAATGTTCTGTCATTAAACCGCCAGTACTGTCCTGCTTTGAAGAAGTACGTGTAACCATTCGTATATTGGAGAGCAGCATCAATGCCATCTGGAATGCCCTCCCAGTTGGACAAAGGTTTGGGATACGTGGATTTTACAGGCGGCCTCTGGAGGGGGTCGAATCTCCAGAACTTGGAGCCTTTGTAGAAATAGATTTTTCCATTGCCAGACCATACAAGGGCTGCGTCAATGTCATTTGGTATTCCAGTGAAACCTGAAAACAAGTAAAAATATTTTTTATTCGCCGTTTTAATACTTAAAACATTATATTTAAAACACATCTGGAATATGTACTTGGAATCCGATTAATTTGGAAACTAAAACACTGCAGTTTTTATACTGAAACCACAAATTAGCTAAAAAGAGACTCTAACTTCCCTTAATTAGTGAACTGCACACAGCACGTATAACAAAACATCGCAATTCCGTGACATCACGAAAAATAAATATCCCAACCTACCTTCACTAATATCCTTAGGATAGTCCCCGTCTATTTGCTGGCCATTATATCTCCAGTACTTGGATCCCTTGAAGAAGTAAGTCTTGCCGTTCTTGTAGGTGAAGGCCGCGTCGATGTTGCCGGGAAGACCTGGCCACGAGCGGGCGATCAGGCGAGGGTATCCCGACGCTACTCCATCCTCGGTTAGGCGCCAATAATGCTCACCTGGAATAAATAACCAAGTTACTTAGTTTTATTTCGATCTTTATCTCTTAACTAGCGCTCTTTCCGGAACTTTGCTTGTGTGATCAAAGTTTTTTCTCCGTGATTAACTTTTCACAACAAAAATTAAAAGAAGTTAACTCCGCTTTTTGGAGGCGTACCGAGATAAAACTTGCACGAGGTTTTAAGTTAGAGCTCCAACAATACAGCTGTGAACAATCAATTTGGAGTTCAGTAGTTACTGTGTGATGCGTGAACAAACATACAGACAGAAAGACAGACAAAAATTCCAAAAATAACTGTTATGGCTTCTACTGGTTTTATAAAGGCCTCTCATGTAATTTTGATAGATAAATAATAATAATATTTTCTTTTTTTTCTTAAGTTACGAGTCCAGTTTTATAATTTTATTGCAAAATTTCATAATTTATTATTATTATTATTGAACGACACGTGATTTTTATACGTAAAAAATCATTATAATAATAATGATTTTTTACGTGAGTGTTTCCGTTTTAAATAAATAATAATGCCTACATAATACCTATAAGCGTTGAAATTAAATATGATGGAAATACTAAATCATAATTTACAAGTAAACTCCTAAACGTCTAAAATTCCATGGATATTATCATTATGCATTCACCACGGGCACTATTTAGGAAATATATTATAGCCCTAAGGTACAACTTAATACTGTTGATTACTAATATTCTCGGAAATTATTGTTTTTACTATTATTTTTGTTAGGTAGGTACACCTACGTGAAGTGGAGGTCATGCGTCATGTGATTCACTATCGTTTTATACATTAAATGAAATGATATTACTGATGATGTAACAGTGTAAGCCGCAATTTGTAAAAGTAAATACAGTCATATTTGGAAGACATAAAAAGTAGCAAATAATTAATTTTCCTCTAACCAATAAAATCATTCGAGCAATTTGCTCCTACTTTTGGAATTTGATTGTACGAAAATAAACAAATGCTTGACAATGGGATCCGTTCTATCAGGACGATTTCTTTATATAATTTACTTACCCTTGAAGATGAAAGTAGCACCGTCAGCAGAGTTGAAGATGGTGTCGATATTAGGGTTGGCACAGAGAGCGGGGTCCTCAGCAGTCGGCGACTGCGTGGTGGCCCTTGGATTTGTAGGTATGTTAGGCCTGCTGCCTCCACCAATGTCTGTTTGCGTCTTACGACCGTAGAGAGCCTGAAAAAGTGTGATAGCAATTTGTCAGCTATTATACTCAGACCTTAAATCAAGTTTATAAATTTGTTGTGCAAATTCGATGTACTGATGATTTATTACATCACACTAATATTATACATTTGGAAGTTTTGATGTTTAGATGTTTGGATGTTTGGAATGGAGATAGTTTGTAATCTGGATTAACAACACATTTGATACTTTTTACGGGAAAAGTGTTATTCCCACGGGAAAATCTTACACAACGCGAGCGTAGCCACGGGCGGACCACTAGTTGATGATATAAATGTGATTCCATACCTGTATGCCTAAGACGTCGTCCTGGTCTAACCGGAAGGTGGGTTCGTAGCCACGGTAGAAGGGCGCCATGAGGGCGGACCGCACGTCGCTGTGGGACAGACCCAGCGAGTGCCCGAACTCGTGCGCAGCCACCTGGCGCCATAGATTCGAATAAGTTACCACATTCGAAAATACACAAAATAGGTAGTTAGGTAAGTTTGTTTTCATTTCACGTGAGAGAATACCGATAATTTAAACGCAAGAATGAAGCAAAGTGTACCTGGAAAAGATTAGTTCCCCTCTTCGAGTCGATAGTCCACGCTTCGGCATCGTCAAAGTGGGCATCACCTCCATATACCTATAAAAACACAATTAAATAAAAATTGTTAAAATATATCATCCAGAATAGAGACCATTGCAGTTTTGTAAAGCTATACTGTCATTTTCCGTTCCTTTAACCAGCAATGTATTCGTTATATCACAGATCGTATTATTATTATTACTTGGGCAACCGAGCTTTGCTCGTGAAACATCCGGATTTTCAAACTCATACATAAAACCCTTAATTTTTTTCATAGTAAGTAATAAAAAAACATTTCGTCACTGTGAGTTGAAGTGCCATCTGTTGGAGATCTTTCGATCTAAGAAAAAATATATAGAAACTTCGAGAGCTAAATGAAAAAATAAAATGTCAGTAGAAAAATAGAAAAACATAAATAAAAAAATCGATTATGGCTTCGAACCCAAGACCATAGCCTTTCAAGTCACGCGGTTTCCCGACTGCCTAATGTTACGTTATCGAATATGCGAATCATCGAATATCGAATATATCGAATGGCGAAATTACCTGTCTATTCTAATGATATTGCTTAGCAATATATTACGCCTGAAAACATGGGGAAAACCCGTTGCACTGAATGACATAGGTGTCATTCTTAGTGCAACATAGGTGTCATTTCTAGCTAGATTGATTTATTGCCCCTGAGACCCCTTGTATATAAAATGTCATCGAAACCGTTGCAGCCGTTTCCGATATATATACAAGAATTGCTCGTTTTAGTATTAATAATTAGATGAATACTTTCACCATTTACAAATGCGACACTTCCGGCTTTTTCACAACTCGCGTAATTGCACCTTGGGATTTGCATATTACAGCTTTGTATAGAAATAATAATATTTTATGTATTCTATTTTTATTCTGGTACGACTAAAAAAATAAAATTGTGTAGAATTTTCAAGCAGAATTTTAGATAATTTCGGTGGGGATATAACAATGATATACTAAAGTCGAGCTGAGAACAAACTGAGAACTAGAATTTTTTAGAAAAAGAATATAAAAGCTTATTCCTATCATTTTCTTTTCACATTAGTTTTTTAGTTTTCAAGAAAAATATTCACTTACAGGAAAATAAGCATGAGCAAGAGTGCCACCAGGCCCGTCGAATGGATCGCCATCTCCGTGCTCTCCCTTTTCAAACCTGTAGAAAAAAACACGTCAGTACATACCTAATATTACACAAATCAAAAGTGGGATCGGTATAAAAGAAAATCACATAATAAGGTCGGATATGCGGGTAAATCGTTAGGTCAACATCAGACCCAATGACGAGTTACGCAACGCAGATTACCGTGCATTGTAAAACGCATTACAGCTGAATGGAATAGTTACAGTATTACAATGTTACAGCGGATTGTGATGTGATTGCGTATTTTGTATCTCTACACAAATCTAAACGATAGCTGCGGTTTGATCAAGACCTACTTTTGCTAAATAGAACTCAATAGTTCTCGGAACAATTTTGTTAATGAGATTTAAAAGTGTAAAATTAAATTATAAAATGTAAAATAACATTGAATTAATTCAACTTCTTTGCAGATTTTCTCCTTAGAAGAATGCAGAAGTGATTTTTTTTCATCATTCTTTATTTTATATTGCAAAACAAACTCCCTGGATTAGACATTATTTTTTAGTGTATTTAGGTTTGGGACAGGTAAAAAATAACAGTATTGCTTGGCGCTGAGTGTGTTAAAGAAAATACCTTACAAAGAAGTAGAAAGAACCGACCTGATTAGATATTATAATTTTTTCCGCTACCGTGAGAAACTATTACAACTATTCAATAGTGCAGGTTGTCATTCATGTTGTGGATAATCCTTGTCGAAGGCACACATATTAGATCCTTAAGCTTATAATCAAGTACAAAATTATAGTCTTGTATTTCTTCAGTGTCATCAGTTATCTCTTTATTTATAATAATTGATCACGTTTGTTTGAAAATTCTAACGTTCTTAATTTTGTGTGACATTTGCATTATTTTTCACGTGGATGAACTCGAGGCCAAATTTTTACTAATCCCTACTAAATTAACCTTAGCTGTCATTTAAGATATCAGTCATCATTAGCCGACAGGCATCTACTGCTGGACAAAGGCCTCCCTCAAGGATCTTCACAACGACTGTACTGCCCGCATCCAGCGGCTTCCTGCTACTCTCACCAGCAATCTAATTGCCATCATCATCTCGACCGGAGGACGTCCACTGCTAAACATAGGCCTCCCCATACGGTTCTACCGTAAACGGTCCTGCGCTACTTGCATCCACCGGCGCCCAGCAACTTTCACCAAGTCATCTTGTGGGAGGCCATCCAACGCTACGCCTTCCGACCCGTGGTCGCCATTCGAGAACCTTTCTTCCCCTTTGGTTATCGGTTCGTCGAGCTATATGACCTGCCCATTGCCACTTCAACTTGCTTACCCTGAAAGCTATGTCGATGACACTGGTCTTTCTATGTATCTCCTCAGTCTGATTATTTTAGCCGAAATACGTTCACTGCTGGACAAAGGAGGACTCAAGTCTAGATCTAAATGTCAACCTTCTACTCGGGTCACTTATAGGGTGTCCGAGTTTGTGTAAATTGTATTTGTTTTATATGTAATCTGTTCCTATAATTGTTGTATTGTGCTGTGTTTAATGTCAAATAAAAGTTGTCTATGTATCCTACCTGATTTCGATGTGGACTTGTCCGGAGCGCTTCTGCGTGAAGGTGAGGTCTGTGTAGTCAGACCAGACGGAGAAAGCCTTGGCCAGTTCAGCATCCACCTCCGCCTGGTTCAGTCTTGTTGGGTACTTGGCAATTTTGTACGTTAGGTTCTTAACACGCCACCGGGATCCTATACGACAAAAACAAAATTACTATTCCAGTAAAATCAAGAAACAATATTTACTTATTTTTATAAAACTGCTTATTTTGTACTTATTTATAATTCTTTTATTTTAATTTAATTTATTAGTTGATGTTCTTCACCTTTTTTTAATGATTTGCATGATGTTTATTATATTCTTCTATTAGTACAACATTTGTTATTTGGCCCACTTAAATTCTAACAATATAACAAATTTTAATTATTATTTAATAAACCTGAAATAAATTGGTTTTCAACGCTTTATGAACAATGCCAAGATTTTCTATATTCAATCAAAAATTTCAGTCAAGGACTTGTTACAACGAAGTTATGGTTAGTGTCACTAACCAATGTTGTAGGACAAACAGCGTGACGCGATTGCCTAAGATAGAGAAAGCGTGAGATTTGGTTTATTTGGCGAGGTTAGATGGTAATCGGAGTACACAAATCGGAACCAATTGCTAATAAAACCGCCTTTGTTAGGTAACATTTTCAAACAAAAATAACTTAAAGTCAATCAAACAGGAAGCAAAATCGTCTTTACTGTGTTTTTCCTTTACTACTTTTGCAAGTTTTAAATCGGAACCAGTTAAAATAAGTTTTTATTTAGTTTACCTTGGAGTGCGTACCGCTTGGCCCGGCTCTCCCCGAAGCCTACCATGTCTCGAACCCCGCACCTTGGCAGTGACATCACTTTCGTAGTCTCCTCGTCCAATTCACCTGAACACAATAAATAATTCATTAGTATGGGTTACAGACCATTTCCTAGTGGTCTCACTGACCCAATCAGCTCGTTCCTCATCTTATTGTTTTCAAGTTGTAGGCAACTTTAATGAGTCATTATCTGCGCAGTAATAATGTAGTCTATAGGTAGTTTAATAAAATACATGAAAGTCAATACGAACACAATACATGACGCTTTTTTTTGCAAATAACATATCACGTAAAAACAAATTACAAATTGAAAATCGTTAACCTAATTAATAATAATATTAAACTCATTTATTTCGTTATAAATATACCTTACATTTCGTATTTCGTGTTCGTTTTGTTTTCTGATTAGTTGTACTGAATAGTATCAATAGTTAAAATATACTAGCTACCTACTGTAAATCTGAAAATACTTTTTATTTGCTCAATAAAACAAACATGATTCTCGCCCAATAGTGGTTTTTCTATCGAGTGATAAAGAGGAAGTAATTACACGGGCAGGTCGACCGCAGCCGCCGCCGCACGCGGAAAACTTTGAATACACAGGAACAACGCCTATCGAACAAATGACTGTAGTCTATCTGACTAGTATTCTATCTGACCAATCACTAAATCAATGACTACACATGCAGTTTTTCAAGTCAGAAATAAATTATAATTTTACGATTACTTATGTCTTATTCCACCAATCACGCAAAAAAAGAAAATAAAAAAGCGAGAAATAAACTTATTATAAAGTCACAAAAAAAAAATGACTGAGACCGTTAAGTCAGATTGCGTTAACAACAAAACTTACTTTATGATGAGATTTAGCTAAAATAATAACTTTATGCAGAAATCTCTGATTCAAGTAAGACATCTCTTATTGCTTGACCATATTGTAACAGAACATAATATTCTCTTCCCAAGTGGAATCGTGCAATGACCAACCATGAATTATGTATATTACATGCCTCCTGGCTGCGTTATTTGCTTACATAATAACATTGCCCTTAGCAGTAGTCAAGACCAATAAACTACTTCGCATGTCAAGGCACGTACTAGTTCACAGACGATGATCCTGCTGACTACTCACATAATGATACGGTGTTTAATAGCTGGCTTCTGTTGGACACGGTCTAAGGCAGTGACATACACACAGGCAACTCTATTGGTAACATTTTTGAAAACTCCGTAGTGGGAGGCAATGAAAACAATATAATTTACGATAAAAAATGTAAGTTAATATAAGAAAAAAATATATGGAGATCTAGGCTTAGATAAATGCAAAATTTTGTATGAATATTTGACATTAATATTTATTTAATGGCAAAAAAAAAGTGGTAATATAACGAGTGGATAATAGATCACTTAGTGGATAATAGAAAAAGTTAATAAAAATATTAAAATCCCGAGACCAAAATAAACAAATAATTACGCGACACAGGTAATCTGGAGCACAGGTAAATTGATCGATTGATTGGTTGATTTAATTATGGCAAATAAATTATTATTATTATTAATTTGTTTTATAAGAGTTTGTGAAAGGAAAGCCCAAAAGTAAAAAAGACTGAATTTTGTAAACATGTTTTTAAATTAAATTCATAATTTTATCAAAAATAAAAAACGAAGTGTGTATGTAGCGATTCATGGAGGAGTAAATAACATTGTCAATGTATAGATCTTGATAGCAGTAATGAGGATGCCAGGGTCGGCGGATTGCTGAGTGTGGATGGACAGTAGTAACGAGCGGGCGGCGGGCTGGTCCGACAGCTGCTGGCACCAAGGCCAAGGTGCGCGGATGTACAATATCCACATTACCTAGTTACCTATTATTATTACATCATCCCATGCAACGCAAGAAATGCACCGTCAAAATGCCGCCGTGTCGAGTCATTTACCGCTTATATCACTCATCTATTTAGCTACGTACATTACAGTACATTAATAACATACGTACATTCAAGCTATCTATGTATTTAATAAATAAAGGCATGACGCTATTTTTTGCAGCCCACGTCACTCCAGTTTTTCTGGAAATAGCCGATTATCACGTTGACGGCGTAACTGACCGTTGTTTATGTAACGTTAAGGACAATTTGTGGAATTTTACCTCAGAATAAACCATAAACTGCTTATGTCTCATTCCGACCACAGCACCATTGATTTGATTAATTTTCATTTTTTATATTTTTTCCGGTTTAAAATAATAATAATTTTAAGTTTTCAAAATTCAATAAGCACGCATTAGATGGATGATTTCTACGTTTTTGACGAACTGTAAATTAAATTATTTTTAAATTATTTACAGTTTATTATATACAAAAAGTAACGCTTACTTACGACTAAAGGGTGCAGTACTTACTCAAGCGTAAAGTCGATATCCCAAAAGCTAGCATTAGGGCAAATAATAAAAATCTACTTATCTATTCACATAGGTAGATTATTTAAAGAGCTTAGTAAAATAATAAATGGAAAGTTAACTCTTACCTGTAGTATTTAAGCCAGCAAAACTTTGGAACTCCATGATAGCTTTCTTCCATGAGTTCTCATCCATGAGGTGGCCGCTGGAAGGGTTCCGCACCGAAGGATTGAGATAGCCGTATTGTGCCAGGTACATCTAGAAATAAATATCGGAATGAAATTCTAAGGAGACTTAAAAAGATTTCAATGCTGGCGGTTCAGTACACAATTAAAAGAAAAATAAAGCAGGAAATTGCTCATCCATCATCATCATGATCCTCGTGTGAGTAGTAAGGTCGACAACCGACCTCACAAACCCAGGTGTCAGTGTTATAGAGCCGCCAAAGGCCACTGACTTGGCTCGTGTAACAACTAGATAACGAGTAGCCGGGACCAACGGCTTAACGTGCCTTTCGAAGCACGGAATCATCTTTCTTTTCGGACAATCTGGGGAAAGTCTCACAAGGAGATTTTTGATTGACAGTGTCCCCACCGGGAATCGAACCCGGAACTTTCGTAATAGGCGTTGAAATCTCGACCATTCGGTCACGGAGGCTGTTATTCGAAGCAGAAATTGCTAAGCATTAGATATTTCCATGTTCGGAAATGATGAGCAGATTAATTTTATTTTAACAAATAGTGGACATGTGCACGAAGCAAATCTAGACTTTAAATAATTGTTATGTTATAAATCGCTTTATTTAACAATGGGTTTGCATCCCAAGCAAAGGAAGAGCTCAAAAGCACGATATACAGGCATGTTATATTTACGGTTTCATTTGTAATAGAGATTATAAATTAATAATTACAGGCTTGGTTAACATGTCTCAGTTATACTTTAATGCTGATTTGCTTGCTCCTGATTATCTGCATTAGCGCATGTTACAGATAGCTCGCAAGGTTAGCCACCCATTGTATATTGTTACCGTTTTACGATAAGGATTTCACTAAACGATACATATATCTCCTTTAATCAAGCTCAAATTGTTTATCGAGAGTATTGTTATTTTTGCGCTGTAGAGAACAGGCATGCAGTTTAGTTTTTCTTGGTAATCCGACTAGCCAATAGATGCCAACAGATAGGAAGATAGTAGCACCTTCATCAAACCCTTCATTAATTTACCTAAACTCGGAAAGTAATAAGTAGCTGTCAAAATAGTTCGGACTTCTATTTTGTGGTTTGTGGTTTCTTACAATTTGATTGGGTCCCTTACTACTTATCGAAGTGTAAATTGACAAGGGAACCTTTCTTGTCCAAATACTCGTAGAATATAATCTAGTGGTGACTATATATATTAAGTTTAGTTAACTATCTAGGAATTAATCCTAAAACCCAAAGCTCAAGACTGACAATGATTGGTATATATTTGTCCTTGAACGGTGGCAACGGCAGGTGCGTGAGAAGCATCGCAATGATGCGCGCGCGCGTCTAACACCTTTGTTCTATCTTCCACTTAGAGATCATACCCACAGTTGGCAACCCTCAGTCAATACCCTCAAACAAAACCTCTTTTGTTTATTTAATGGTTAGCGCCGGCTATATTTAAAATACATTCAGACATTATCTAGCTATTTATTTTACAAGGTAAATACTATAAACACAAATTCGTTATCAGTCATTTGTCACTGACAAAACGACGGTTAACAGAAAAATATAATCATAATAATCATCCTTTTCATTGTTGCTTTATAGTTACTAAGTACTTTTTAAGTACATTTACCGAATCTCCAAGGAAATCTTTGGATAATACCCATCGCCCGCCATCCTTGCTTAAAACAGGCACGTAAAACAAGCGCTGATAAAACGCGATAAGATTTTGTCATGAATTTATGTTAATATCAAATATCCACACAAAGACACTAGGTTGTAATGCTCTTGACTAACGGGATAGGAATCATTGGTCTGGGCCACGTGCGTTTTGGGCGCGTCGGCTAGGACATTGACAGTACGCAGTGGTATTGTCTAAGGAAGCAGTCCTCTGCCTAACCAACGAGGACAGGAACATTACAATATTTATTTATTTATTTTATTATACATTTTACTCAGTTTAATAAACGATTTTACTGAAACTCTACATTACTTAACGAACTCTACATTAATTTGCACAATTTATATTTTAAAAACATTACGTAAATTCTCTCGGGCTATAGCTCCACGAGTTTGAACAAATACCTATAATATAACATTTTAGAATCCAAAATCGTATAAGAAATTATTGTACTGCAACAAGCTTTTTTTTAAATAAAAACAGCACTAACTAAAAAATATACTTCAGTCATAAATTTATAAATATTTTGGAATTTTGCCTACTGGCATGCAGTTTCTGCAAGGTACATTACTCGTAGCAGCGTTATTGCATTTACTTTAGTTTTTGCAGGATTATTAACCTACAAGCTTTGTTTTACCATTTTGTTATAAATCACTTCATTCCGTCTATATTTAACAATTTATCTGATGACAATGACGTTTAAGGCAATCATTTTAAGAATATTTCAAGAGAATAGTGAGTAAATTATATAAATGGCGCGTATGTATCGGGGTCAGTGTGTCTGCGAGTGAGTGAGTAACGGTCGGAGGCTGCGTCCGCGCCTAAGGCGAAGCGCCGAAACTCCTCTGGTGTACAAGATGATAATGAGGCTATATTTTATAAGACGAAAGTAATAATAACACAGTACTAAAATAATGTACATACAGATAAAAAAAATGTTGTAAATTATTATCTTTGACATAAATACATGGCACGTTTGTTTACTAATATGTAAGAGCTTGTAAAAGTAAGTAATTTAAGCATCCTATACCAGTCAAAAACTTTTGCCAGCCGTGCTCCACAGACCTACTTTCTGATTGAATCCAACATTCGCAATCTTGGACCTCACTGGGTCGGAAAATCACGCTACGTTGCTAACTCACAACACAAAGTGGTAAAATAACACCTCTCACACAATATTTACTGCTGATTAATCGTCAAATGTCTCGGTGTGTTAACTGATAAGAGAAAGCTGTAAAACGTTTCTTTTTATTGTGAAGAAATTAAGAATTAGTGCGTGAATTCCTAAAAAATGTAGAGCTGTTTTTTATATGCTCACGTCCACCTACTAACTTAAACATGTTTTTAAATTCAAATCATACAAGGAAACATTTACGGGTCAAAGCTAGCTATGTGTATTCAAAAGCAGTTCTCACAAACCGCAATTGACGAACAAATTAGAATAAAACAATAGAAAAACATGCTTGCTATGCTAGTCACTGCATAATCCACCGGACGAACAATAAAGCTGAATAAAAAACAAAGGAAAGTGGGTAAGTATTAAAAAAATTGCGATAAAAACTTTTATGTTTATTTAAAGACAACAGTTACTTCCTAGCTGGCATGTAGCATGCAGCTGACCCGCCTTGTTTGTATAGTGCGTAAGCCGTGAATCAGTGTCTATCGTTCATGTTGTGTGTACTGTCAGGTGGACGTAGCCCTTTGAAGGTGGGAGGCACTCGCTTCTAGCGCATAAATCCGTAGCTAAATAACGACTCCAATATTTGATTACAATATTTTTGTATTATCTTTTCTTCATTTCAATCCCTAATCCACACCATTATTTTCTTCAGCCAATCATTCTCTGACTCCATACGTCTAATTAGCTTTTTTACAATATATAGGGCGAATATCGAGTGCCAGCAACAACAAACAAAGGGAAAAGTGCGCGGAGACTGCATGTAACCAATGCAATCTCCACATCCCTCCTCCTACAGGAAAATGATCAGCCGATCACAAAAGATAAACCTAACTAATTACCTAAAAGTGCGTATAATATTTCATTTAACAAACCCTATGATTTGTACAAGAAGCCATAGCTAACAGCTACCTGGTGGAACAACGTTTCACCAAATACGAATAATTAAAACCACGCCAAAAGATTATTCATTCAAGTACAACTCATGGTACACTACATGAACCAAAAGAACAATAAATAAATTTTGAAGAATTAATAGAACAACTAACAGCGACACAAAACGTTCAACATAATATTAACATTGGACCATGCTGCTATAATTGACCAACAAGAACAAACGAAATTATTATTATGTAATATCAGATAAATCAAATTATGACAACAAAATCCCATCAACATAATGAACAAACTTTAAGTGATCACACCTAATCTAAACTTAAATATTTCAACCTAAGCTAAGACAAAAACAAATGAAAAACGCGAATACAAAGTCTAAAAATCGAAGTAGCGGCAGGTCTGGAACAGGAGCTCAGGCCTATTCGTATATGTAGAAAAATAATGATCACCTACACTATGCGTCACTTACGTTAAATATTAACCGAATAACAAGATCTTTTCCGAAGAACTATAAATATTCGATAGCATATCTAAAATGAGTGGCCTATACACTAAGCTCACCCTCCCCTTATAGAAAATAACAACCCCATTAAATAGCTAGATTTTTAAAACCTTCTTTTCTTCATGAAGTTTCTTTTTTTAATATATAAAATGTTTATAAACTACTTATTACGAATCTGCAAATAAGAGCTGGATTAATCCATTCGAGAGAAAAACAAAAATTAATAGAACTTGACTAAACCTAATAAGCATAACACGAAACCAATAAGCGTTCTCGAATCCACCGACTCATAAAATACTAAACCAATACGATCGTGCTAAGAAAAAGCACATCTCATGAGGATGCATATGTCCTATTATGAGATCCGACAAGTAATGCTCAAACCAAACGAATATCTCGAACGATTGTTGATTAAATGAAAATACCATAGCTTAAGTCAAAAGTCCATGACAAACAAAAATAAATAAAATGTAAGAATAAGTTATCAAACTATGCCATATATAGACAAACATTAAGTTACCCATCATACAAAAATAAAAATAAATTTATATATAGAGACAATAATAATTATTTGTTGACAAAGACGCTGACATAACATATCAACTACAAATGACGATAGAAGTTCATGACGAGTTGTGAATAAAGTAAGGCATAGGACAGATCAAGGGAAACAAACGCCAAGTTACTATAAAATAATATTTTTAAACACGCAACCTGAACGGTTTCAGAGAATTATGGTGAAATATTAAATCACGTCTGGAGCTTCCATCTATCTTACGTAGTAAATAATTATTATTAGATAGCCTTCGAATAACACGAAACGGACCTTTATATGGACGCGATAACTTCTGACCAACATTTGTTATTCTTTTAGGATTATATACCAAGACTAAGCTACCTGGATCGAACGTTACGAACCTGACTTTCCTGTCATAATATTCCTTTTGAGTCATTTGCGATTTACGAATATTTCTCAACGCACAAGAGATCATTCTAATATTAGCATTATTGCGAGCAGCAATATCCAAATCATTACGATTAGACACAATATCAACATCAGAACGCAAAATTGGGTCTCTAGCAAAAACAATAGTGTAAGGAATCGTATTTGATGACGCCTGTCTCGATATATTATACGCGTACGTTGACATGGGCAAATACATGCACCAATCTGCTTGACTCTCGTTTGTATACATCGCTAAACTCTGAGATATAGTGCTATTAAAACGTTCTACGAGTCCAATGGTCTGAGGATGCCTAGTTGCAGCAACCGATAACGTGGAATCAAAAAAAACTATCGTATTTTTAACCATGTGTGATGTGAAAATTGATCCACGATCTACAATGACTTCATTTACCATACCAAATTTACAGAAGATCTCTTGAGTAAGAAAATCACTAACGGCCTGAGCAGTTGCACTTGGGACTGCTCTAGTTATCGCGTATTTCGATAAATACTCTAAACAAACTATGATGTATTTGTTTCCTAAATCCGAGGTCGGAAGAGGTCCTAATATGTCAAGGGCTATTTTATCAAAAAGATGATTGACTTCAATCGGTTGCATCGGAGCAATCAAATACGATCTCTTCCTCTCTTGACATTCTTTACAACTTTCGATATATCTAGAAATTTTCTTTTCAGCATCAAGAATAAAATATCTGTCCCTAAATTTACATAAAGTCTTCGTAAGACCAAAATGCGCTCCATTCCAAGGATCATCATGAATTTCCTTCATAACGTCATTAAATGAAGCTTGAGGAACAACCAAACGATCAACATATCTGTTACCTATCCTACACCTGTGAAAGAGCTTATTGTCTCTAGTAAGAAAACCTTTATAGTTTAGCCGAGATCTAGAAGCAATCCTTGAAACATGTTCAGTGCAAAAACTATCAACGCTTTGATCAAATTCAAAACGAGAAGCTTCAATCCTGTATAACTCTAAACCATCCTCAACTACATCCTTAGGAGAGGTCTCCTTAACATCAACATCCTCAATTAATGGATTCCTGCTTAGGAAATCAGCAATTTGGTTATCTTTGCCCGAACAATATACTATATCAAAATCATATTGTTGAATCGCTAAAGACCAACGAGCTAAACGCCCATTCATATCCTTTTTAGTACGGAGCCATACCAAAGCTTTGTGATCCGTCACGACGTCAAATTTCATTCCCCATAGTAAATGCTTAAAATAATTAAGAGCCCACACTAGAGCCAAACATTCCTTTTCGGTAATCGTATACCTGGTCTCACAATCAGAGAGCTTACGCGACGCGAAAGCAATCGGAAATATTTTATCATCACCCTGCAATAAACAAGCACCTAATGCTTTATCACTAGCATCGACAAATAATCTTGTAACTATGCCTTCGCTATTCGAAAAATGTCTTAATAAAGGGGGGTTCTGAATAAGAGAAAGAATTTTAGAAAATGCATGTTGCTGTAGTTCTGTCCAAATAAATTTGACACCCTTCTTCATCAACCTTGTTAGAGGCATAGCCAAATCCGCATAATTATCTAAGAATTTTCTATAATATGAAAAGAGTCCTAAAATAGATTTAAGTTCTTTAGTCGATTTTGGCACTTGGATCTTCATAATCTTTTCAAACTGTGATTGATCTGGTCGAATTCCCTGACCCGTTATTTCATAACCAAGAACGGAAACTTTTTCAAAACCAAATTTGCACTTACTAGGTTTAAGTGTCAAATTGCATTCTTTAATTCTATATAAGATTTCATTTAAAGATAAAGAAAATTCTTCAAATGTTTCCCCATAAACCAATATGTTGTCAATATAAACAATAGCATTCCGATATTTCATGCCCCCTAAAACACTATCCATAACCCGCTGGAAAATCGCACCACTTGTTTTAAGGCCGAACGGCATGACGTTAAATTCATACAATCCCGAAGGGGTAACAAAAGCAGTTTTATGCTTATCAGATTCCTTGATTCTCAACTGCCAATATCCACTATTTAAATCCAGATCCGTGCTGTGATATTTGCTGTTGATTCTACAAGGCAAATAATCAGGCAAATAATATAGCAAAGAAAAAGAAATACGTAACTGGAGGTACCGATTTCTTCATAAGTCTACACCATGTCAGGTGGACGTAGCCCTTTGAAGGTGGGAGGCACTCGCTTCTAGCGCATAAATCCGTAGCTAAATAACGACTCCAATATTTGATTACAATATTTTTGTATTATCTTTTCTTCATTTCAATCCCTAATCCACACCATTATTTTCTTCAGCCAATCATTCTCTGACTCCATACGTCTAATTAGCTTTTTTACAATATATAGGGCGAATATCGAGTGCCAGCAACAACAAACAAAGGGAAAAGTGCGCGGAGACTGCATGTAACCAATGCAATCTCCACAGTACGGACAGGACAGTCACTGAACTTACTCATTTTTAGAGGTCACCTCCTGTTCCTTTATCTTTTAAGTAAGGTGATACTCTATTGACACAACCTCAAGCTAAAATTAATCTGCCCTTGGTTTGATAACGTGTATTTGCATCTTAACTTTGCTTTGAAATCTTGACTTCCCTTATAAATAATACAGTTTACCACGTAGAAAACCAATGTTTACAAGATTATATAATCACTACACGAGTTTCAAATAATTGTAGTTTTTTCATTACTTGAACAATCTATTTTTTTTACTGAGTTTTAAAGTTAAACACATGTAGCAAAAAATATTAAACTCATAAAATATAATTGCTAACATTTTTCAGAGTAAATACCTATGGCCAGTAGTAACGACAGTAGCTATGTTCAATAGTGTAATATCGTGTCATTAGGTGCCCGCATACTCACAATAATACTCGATCATTATAATCGCTTGTATAGAAGCCCATTCTGCGCATTTTACATACAGATACAGCTAAGTATTAGTATAAAACGTATTACGTGTGTTACTTACATACACGTGTACACATGTAAATTATAGCAAAAGAGGCTATACTGTTACATAATGCACCTGAACATTATAAGCTCTGTTCAACTTTATATTGTTGTTTATGAACGACGTTTGAAAAATAACGTAATTAATCCGTTGTATCATAATTTGATCTCTACAATTGGAATCTGAATAATCCTGAGGAGTTGTTAGGTAAAGTCACGCTCACGCACGGTTCGAGGAAGTGCAACTGCTAAGAGATGGACGATATGCCGTACCAGGAACATCTGACACGTGCAAATATTTCAAAACACTTCCCCTCTGTAGGTAGAGATATTTAGGAAAAAAATTCTAAACAGCCCATACTTGGTCCCTCAAACAGACCACTATCTTTAAGTTAATAGTAAGGGATTATAATTACTAAAACTAAACTCTCACTCACACCAAACGCAAGAGTAGTTTTGGGTTAAATAAAAACAAAACATTTAAAAAAGCTATTAAATATAATATTTAATTTCCTCAGACAGTTCATCAATGCAACAGTTTGCAAGTCTGAATACAATGAATCATAATTTTTCAGCATTCATTTACAATCTACAAGATGCGGAAATTCAATAAGCCTTTTCTATTGAAGCAAATTATGCAATATGTGATAATATAAATGGGTGCATTAAGCTCGTTAGATGCTAATAACCGCTTGTCACGCCCACACCGCGCTCCCATTGTGGCGTGAGGATCACTCCAAACATCTGCGTTTGTTATGCGACTGTAATGTTTATTAATCCTTCCTTACAATCACTGTCAACAAATATTCTTTATGATATTTTTATTTCAATCATCAAAATTTGTGTTGAAAAGTGAGTAAATTCAAGTATTCTAAGAACTTGCAATAAAAACATTTATGTTTATGAAAATGAAAACTAAATTGATTTATTTATTTATCAAGTCGAGTCTGTTGCAATTTTACTTAGAATTGCAACAATAGGTATTTCATTAGGAAAGCTCGCAGAACGAACACATGTGGTATTAATTTAATGACCTAAGAAATCAATGCATGTATCAACCATTCTGCAGATTAGCCAATGCGTGACACGCAATTGCATACTTTAACCTATATCAACACATGTTTCAATTTAATATGCAACAGACACGTCGTCGGGATGATGTGTGTTTTCACTGCTGCGCCACTTGGCGCTCGTGGACTTGATTATTTTTGCGTGCTGTGTTTGCATGGTACAATTACATCGGTTACTGATATTTATGACCATAATATCGACCTAACAATGCTCGGAGGTAGACAGCTGCGCACTTGCCCTAATGATATTGAACGTAATTCGCACCACTTATAAATTATGTAATTTAAACGTGCCATGTGTAGGAATATGGTTTATTTTATAGATCTTGGGTTATAGAGTCATCATACAGTTTAAAATACTGCACTTACTTTTTCTTCTCTTTTCATTTAGTTTAGGCTTACTTTCGAAGTATTTGTTGGTTGTCTGTGCTTATCATCATTCTTATACGCTAAGTTGCTACCATTTCTTAGCACGTATTTAGAATGCCATTTGTACTGTGTGATGCCTTGAAAAAATAGTTTTTCTTTCTTTCTTAAACTCACTTTGCAAAGAATCGTTTAAGTGCTTAGGATGTAAACTGAGGTTTAGATTTGGATGTCTTTGATATATGATATTATTATTTATATTTTAAACCGGTTTCGCGGGACTTATCGCAAAATCTTATAAAGGTAAACAAATAGATTCGATTTACCTATAAAACCCCTTGTTACACACAGTTGCACAAGTTATTTGTGCTTGTATTAAAAGAATTAAAATATTGTCCTATATCATCAATCAAATTACAATTATTGATTACTTGATGAACATGAGGCGTTTCAGGAATGTCTACGACGATTTACGAGGTAGCAAACATCCTAGAGCAAACACAGTATAAAAAACAAGATTTATGCCATGATAGCGCGGTCAGGAATATTTAATTTTGATGTTAATGTTTGCTTACATCGTTGGCGCCCTTTCCGACCTACTTGCAGATTCACAATAACATACCTATCGATTGTTAGTAGGACATCCATTTGTTCCTATCAAGACATTTTAAGATCAGTCTTAAGGCTTCAGTAATTTTTAGTGAATTGCGCGCGGAGGGCGGCAAAGTAAGTTACCTGAAAATATTGTCTTTTCATACAATGTACGCGTGTAAACGTTTCCCCACTGCACCGTCTTTTGTTCAAGATGTATTGGCCACCTTACTTGAAGGGAAGTCGTCGGTGCCGGTCGCCGACGACGCTGCTCTTATTCATCGCACGTGCACTACAATAGGATAATTGCCCGCGTAATTACTTTCAATTATGTCGCGATTGTCAAAAGATTAAAATAGAATCTATCGCGTGTGAACCACCACTTTTCTACAGTAGAATGTGGAAAACGTATTTTTTTCTATAGAGTAGGATAAGTTGGCCCTTTGTCACGTTGGTCACGTTGTTGAGAGCATTGTCTCACTTTTCAGATGTAATAGACTCTGATCTCCTGATTACCTGCCAATCATCAGACGTCTTACACGTGTTTATGCCCTTAAGAATCTTTTTCGATTTCTTCTGAGGAACAGAATGCTTTTAGGTCCCGATAACATTTATCGATTCAGTTCAAAAAACTTACCAGAGTTTCTGAGGTCGTTTGTCGGCCTTACATACCACACGATGAAGAAGGCGAAGATAAAAAGCTTATGTTCCTTATTACAAGATCTACTAACGACAATGGCTTGGCTATGCTTTCGAGTACAATTTAATTTACTTTCATTATACTTTGACCGACTGGTAAAGTAAATACGCCGACCTATATATAAACATACAAAATTATGTTATCCAAATTATTAGCAAGTTTTAGATTTATTTGAAAATTGGTTCTATAACATAAACCTGAAGAAGATTATAAAATTCTAAATGCATCGTACGAGGTCGTAACTTAATTTACCACAAGCCCGCATACACCTTTACATCGGAGTGAGTTTTCTACATACATTTGAATCCGCCTTCTGCGTTCAAAGGGTCACTAATCCGCCATGTGAACGTATTAAATGAAGCAGATGACAATAGTAGCTGAACCGATAGCTGAACGAACAATGGCGTAGCGGGCGCGGCTATGCGCACGGGCACAGATGACAGCGCGGGGCGCGCGCGCTGAGGCCCGGCCGTGGCGTGCATAGTGAAGGCCGCGGGGCGAGCGCTTCCTGCGTGCGTGACGCGCATGCGCCATCATCATCATCTCCACTTGACACATCATCTAACTTATGGCCTACACTGTCAAAAGACAAGCAAAAACACGCTGAACATTTTATATAGCCTCACTTTTGCTTGAGAGGTCGGATGTTTACACATAGAATTGTTTACACGATGTTAAATACGGAGCAATTAAACATAGTCGATTTGTTTCCTTTTTTATTGTTTTATTTACCTTATAAAACAAAAAAGGAAACAAATTGACGGTGGAGCTATTTTCCTTGTGTTTAATGACACCTCGTATTTTTTAAGTAGTCATTTTTATAAAAACGTTTCCAATTTATTTCTTAAGATTCAAGTACACAATTTGTAACAGAATTCTTTAGATTTATGTCATGTTCTAAAAAATCTTTTATAAACACGTTCGACCGTAACTTTACTTTTATTTCTTTCAGATGAAAGGAATGGAAGCCGTTACTGAAAAACGTTCTCTCAGTACAGCTAGGTGACCGGGTTACCTGTGTTTTAGCCGTCTCTAACTAAGTCGGAGTAACTATTGTTCACAGTGATGTAAAGATATATCGTTATACGTTCAACGGCGCGCGCGGCGATTGTCAAAGAGTTTAACTGTTTCCTCACGAGTTCTTGGAAATCGCGGAAATCGTCCATCTTATAACACAACAACTCCCTTATCTGGAATCTGGATATTCTTCGAAACTTTAAAAAATCCTTTCCAAGATCGTGATTCGTGAGTAACTGAGTAGGGTTAAAGACATGCGTGTTAAAAATACTTTTTTGTTGATCACGTTTCTTCCACAACGTCCCATTGTGTGTGAGATACTTATCGGGACGCTGGCTTACCGAAACGCATATCAGCGAAACATGGCTTGACTAACATTTATGAGACATTTTACGGGCTTACCGCGATAATATTTATATATTATTATTTTTTATTTATATATATATATTTGTTAATATTTATTATTATTATTTTATTTATTTATTGTTTTTTATCGGGTCTCCTCAACATAAATATTATCGCAATAAGCCCGTAAAATATATCATAAATGTTATGATAATGACCGCGAAATTCTAAAATTACACTTACCGACACTATTGGCTCTACGGAAAAGTTTAGTAAAGTATAAGTATTTTACAGTTAAGCCTATGTTTCTAAAATAAATCAATAACAAATAATCAATCCCTGTCCGGTTGTGGTTGTCGACATTACAACCCACACGATGAAGAAGAATCCCTAAATATTTTCAACTTCGGTTTAATTATTTTTTTGTTTTGTTGACTACTTAACTCACCATGTAGTGTTTTTGAAGGAACTTAATAGTAAATAAAATTAATTAAAAATATCCACACGTAATGAGGCACCATAGTCAGAGTCATATTATGACAGTCAGATACATTATTTGGAAATCTATACCACTAGGATACTGTTTTGCACATTCACACGTTTTCGCAAATATTTAAATGGTTTGTAAACTCAATTTAAACTCCCGGCGCAGTCATCGGCGAGTTCATTGTTCTTCTAAACACGCCGCCGCCGCCCGTAGAAAATTTTACGAGAGATGTCCGCTCGTCGGAACACGCGGCGAATTTTTATATCGCATTAATCGTTTTAGCTGAAGAGGACAAAGAATATTGTAGGTTCTTGGCACTTTCTGGCTAGGCCATTGTTCTCTCTGCAGCAGGAGAACGACCTGCTGCTTATGGATACCTTAATCATAACAGTACTGCATAGCACTTGTACAAAGGGCAGGAAATGCCTTGACCATTACAATGGGACACGTTGCCTAAAAAGACACGTGCCTTCTAAGTACAACGACCTATAAAATGTGAAGGAATATTGTGTATATAGATGACGGTTGGCGGCGATGCAGGGACCGGGATGATATCGTGACCAAACCCAATCCCACACGCACGACAGTCTGCACCGACCCGTAACCTAGTAACGATTTCTGCATTTCAATACTTCTATTATCTACTGAGTTACTCCCTACATCGATCAATTTAACTAGTACCTTCAATACAAAACTCGTTCTTTTAATATGATACGATTTTCATCATGGGTTTATCTGATAGACAGTTATGTATTCAAATTATTGTAATCAGCAAAAAAGAAACAGGATTACTAAAGTGTTATTCTCTAATATAAAAATAATCGATTTGGTTTTCCCTTGTCACAAGGTGTCATTTTGCGGCAATTAAAATCTAACCACACATCTTAACCGGTCTTCAGTCCAATCCTATGTCGATTGGACTGATTAATCCAACCACGAGTTTAATATTATGCCAACTCTGTTTACGTAATCGGGAATTAACAGAAGCAATCTAGAACTCGTGATGTCAATGTTTTGAAATACATATTTTATTCTATAACTATGTAGACCTTGACTATATTGTTTTTTTTTTCGACATTTTGAACAAGCAGAGGGATTTTCTTAAAAAAAATTAGTTTTAGTAATTTTTACATCTGCTTCGCAAAAGTTCTGCGTATATCTCATCCAAGTATCACAAGACATGTGTTAATATTACAGCTATAGATAATATACTTCAGAAACAAGTCAAAGAGTATTTTGTACGCAACACGACTTGTGTTAGGATCGAGAGCTGTGTTGGGAGAAAGTTATTTTTTTACAAGCTTTGTTGTGTTCTGAGTGGCCAGTATATTCGCTACTTAATTATTAAATCGATTATTCAAAGTTCACGGTGCGAAAGCAAAAAGGGGTCAGTGGAACATATTTTCACCTTGACATCACGATGCTTCTTTAGTATAATATTTTCTATTTAAACAGCGTAACAAAAGGTCTCAATAATTGAAATCACATTGATCGTGAACGACGACGTCCTTGTCCAAAAATTAGAATCGCAAAAAATGAGTTCTTTTTTTAAGGAGAGAACAAGGAATAGATCGAGCTTTCCTTCGAATACCTTTCCACGAAAATTTTGAGCAATCTGCTAATAGAGTATTTTTACACTTCAGTAGTTTTCATGAATCTATTACTGTACTTATTCACAACAAATTTTTTTTTTTTTATCGCCTCGTTTTAAGGCAATGAAAAGAACTTTTTTTTGTGTAAATCATTATTATCAAAACAACGTGTTTAACTGATGGCTGGATGGCACGTAATCTATTACAGGTAAATTAAACTAGTGTGTCGCGGCCACACTACATGCATGAATACTTTTAGTCACACCACGCAACCCGGTGTTTACGTGTCTGACACGCGCAGGCCCTAAACAAGCTTGTACCGCAGCCGCCGCGCCGGTGCTCTATGACCTAGAACTTGGCGGCAAACGAGCTGCGTGCGACCAGTTTCTGATTCATGCTGAATTTCCGAGAATCGTGGCTGTTACAAGTTGTATTGCCTCTTCCTACTGAACTTTTCTTACAAACATGTATATGACCAAGTTAGTAAAATGATATTAGCATGTTTATAACAAAAAATATCTTGTAAAAAACTATATTTGCAAACTACATCTGCAAGTTTTGGTACCTATAGTATACGAGTATTAACCCGTATTCACCTATAACAAAAACTTAATGACGTACGTTCTAAATTTAGATTATATGAATTGCAATAATTAATTAACCACAATAACTTATGCATAACATTTTTGCATGCACTAACACTTAGGTATTCTTTGAACCAAAAATATAATTTGGATATTAAATATATTGGTAAAATCTTACCAAATACGAGTATTATATTATTTAATTTAATTTGTTAAGAACCAACACACTAAATTATAAAGATGAGCATTTTACGACCATTGATTCATACATGCTTAGCGTATTTTGCAAAATACTACAAAAATGACGTGGAGCCCATTGAAAAACTTTAATGACCAATCGTATACCACATGTGCCGCCGTGAGAATGAGTCACTTTGTAGTGTGGGCTGTATTACTACACAAACGATATGAGAAGACAAACAATATCATCTTGAGTGTTTCAACGTAAGTGTTTTCTATCTTGGTCGGATGTGATACGAGTTATGAATGAGCGGTGCTTGGCCAATCTGCTACATTCTATAGAGGTAAGTAAATTGATTTAGGAGGCGCGGGCGCCGCCGGTAAGTGATTCAGAGAATATTGAGTCACCTGTCATTTCCGATTCCGATCGGTAGGTAGATGAAATAGATCGATGGTTCAGGTTTTCATTTGTAACGGATCGAGTAACACATGTTACACACACATGTCTTGTTCTTTGACCTAGATTATCTTTTCTAATTGGTCTGGCAGATAGTTATTTTTAAATCACAAAACGTTTTATTGTTGTTATCAGCTTGAGCTGTAAATGAACACGTCCTCACCGAGAGGCTTGACTTAATTTACAAAACGAAAACCCGTATTATTTACTAATTAGTTATTTTACAATGTATTTATTTATTTTATTTTAGTGCAATAAAACGACCCAACAGTATTTGTAGAGAAATATCTTCCAGCAGACCTAACTTAAGTAATTTTTGATAAACTCACCATTGCTTTGCCGGTAGACCCATCATACGTTGGTGCCGCGCTACTTCTGGAGAGGAAGACCAGCGCCAGGGCCGTCCACAGGATCCTCAAACTCTTCAGACTAGCAGCCGCCATGCTTGACGAAATTCTTCTCGAACTCATTCCAATATTCTAATATACTCTATATAATTAATCTCTTAATTTGGACGGATTGTCATTACTCTTATAATATTAGTCCGATGATATATTTTAACCAGTGTGGTTACAAATATCATTAGATAAATTATTCTATCGATTTTGCTATCTTGTGACATGAACGGCGACGTTTTTATCTGTAACAAAGAAATGTATACAAATTAATTGTGTTTGCAAAAATCATTTTTATAAGTAACTTTATTATTATCATCAGGTAGGTACAACAAATAATATGATGATAAATAAATAACCCACTTGTGAGTTGTGAAAGTTTTATCAGTAGAAAAATTCTACACAGTTGAATGACAGTTTAGCAATTACGCACAATATCCGGATTACTGGAAACACGTCCGGCCCTTATCAAAGTTATTATTATTTTATTTTAACACGTTTTTATTAACTCGCTTTCTTGTCTGTCTGTTTGTTTGCTTGTTTGTTCGGTCCGAATCTTGCAACCCATTTTTGGAGCACTGGCTGTCATTCGATTGTGCTGTTTGGTACACTTATGTAACCTCAATGACAATGCAATATTATGGTATCATGGTGCTGGTCTGATGATGGAGCCGGAAGGTGACCATAGAAACTACTTAAATATACAACATAACCTCGTCGAGTTTGGGCTCGTTGGATTTGTCTTGACAAGATCTTTAGTCACCTCATGGTGGAACCGGAAGTTGGCCATAGGAACTCTTCAAATACACAACATAACCTCGTCGTGTTCGGGTTCGTTGGATTTTTCTTGACAAGATCTTTAGTCATATCGTACGTAATGTCCAGGGTCTCCTGATGGAGCCGGAAGTTAGTAGTAAAGATTCATAGACATCTTCTACGTGGTTCATCTTTCACCTCAAAATCAATTTCCATCATCAAGGAAGTCAAACGCAAGTCTTTCCAATATTTAAAAAAAACACAGCAATTCAATTGTACAGCAAATAATATACTAATAATAACTTTTTAGAATAGAATATAATTTGTAAAAATATAGTTTTCAAGACATAGCACATAACAACCCCTGGCACTGATAAGAATTAGAAGATTTATTCATTGTAGTAGTAGTAGTAAGTAAAAGGGCTGCTATTTATGTATCCGGAACTGGCCACTTACATAAACAATATTTAAAAAGAAATTATAACATTTAAAAATAGAACTCTTTGGCTGTAAAATAAAGTTTGTTTCATTCATCTGTCAATTGTTTTTACATTGTGGCGCCATTTTTAAAATTCATTGTCTATCATCACCATGGATTTGACTCGTGAAAATTTTCGTGCTATGATTTATTACGACTTTCGGCGTGGATTAACTCAAAAACTGTGCATGGATCAACTTTTGTCGACTTTTGGGGAGGAAGCCCCATCGAAAACCACTGTGTATCACTGGTTCAGTGAGTTTAATCGTGGTCGTCCTATGCTTGCGGACGATTTTAAAGAAGGTCGCCCTAAATCGGCTGTTGTACCACAAAATATTGATGCTGTGCGCGAACTAATAATGCAAGACCGTCATGTTATATATCGCGAGATAGAGGCATTTCTGGGCATTAGTATGACGAGCATTTATAAAATATTTCACGAACATTTGGCTGTAAAAAAATTTGTTCTCGTTGGTTCCCGCACAACATGTATGATTCTTTATATATTTAAAAGAAAAGTACAAAAGATACAATTCCTGTGGAGTTTCTTCTGGCCGTTCTTCTCCACAGAGGGCGTACACTGGTAGTGAACGTGCCATCCATGATAGCTTTAACGTCGAAAAATTATTTGTAAAAATCTTAATTCGAATAAAAAAAATTGACTTTGACTTTGACTTTGACATAACAGTTGAACAAAAACAGGCTCGTGTTGATTGGTGCAAAAAAATGACAAAAAAATACAAAATCAAAAGCTGTTCATAATATCTACACAGGAGACGAATCTTGGATATATGCGTATGATCCCGAAACTAAACAGCAGTCAACGGTTTGGGTGTTCCAAAATGAGCCAAACCCAACTAAAGTTGTTCGTGCAAAAAGCACTTTGAAGCAAATGGTTGCCTGCTATTTTGGTATTAGTGGACATGTGGCTACAGTACCACTAGAGAATCGTAAAACGGTTAATTCTGAATGATACACCACCATTTGCTTGCCAGAAGTCTTTGCAGAAATACGCAAGAACAATCGACAACGAAGAATAATCCTTCACCACGATAACGCCAGCTGTCACACCTCGGCCGCAACAACGGAGTATTTAAATAGTCAAATGATCGAATTGACGGGTCATCCGCCGTACAGTCCCGACTTGGCACCCAACTACTTTTATTTATTCCCAAGCGTGAAGAACAAATTACGTGGACACCGATTTTCGACCCGGGAAGAAGCCGTTGATGCTTTCAAAATGCACGTTTTGGAGATACCCGATACAGAATGGAAAAAATGCTACGAAAGTTGGTTTCAACGTATGAAAAAATACATCGATCATCACGGGGAATATTTTGAAAGCAATAAAAGTATATTTGGTTATAGATGTTTGTTATTTTTGTTATTCCGGAATGCTGTTTTTCAGCCATCACCTCTTTCTCTACTTCTTAGAATATTTATTCCATGCACCCCACGTTTTTCGTTTTAAATCCTACAAGAGTACTCCACCAATAAAATCACAAACAAAATTATTTTATACTTTTAACGTGTTATGCTAAAAAATATGTTTACTTTAATAATTATTATTTATTATGAGCGATATGTAATTTAATGAAGATTGCATTAAATGAACATGACTAATCTTATCAGATGGCTTTATACAACCATTCGGATATCTATAAAATCATAAGTTATTATGGTCTTCGATGAAGCTACGTCAGAGGTCAGCAGCTTGCTACGTCATATCCGCGACAAAGTGACTCACGCGCTTTAAACTATACCTACTTATTATAATCACGCTTATTTTACTTAACTATACAAAAAGACTGCTTTACAACCTTGTTGAAGGATTCACTCGATATAAAAAAAAAAATGCAGATAATACAAATTAACAAACTGGTACATATTGGTTTCGGGCAATATAACTTTATAAAGTTAGCACAGATATATTGTTGTGATTATTTTATAGCTAGTCATATGAAAATCTTAATTCAATAAATACACAAGTAAAATCAGTTTTATTGTAATTACTAGCTAGTTATGAAAACAACTAGGCGCGAGTCATAAAATGATTCTATCTAATGATAACCGCTATATAGAGGTACATTATATATGACCTACATTATGTAGAGTTATCGTGGAAGACGCTAAGATATTGCTTATTATGACTAAATTTAAAGTAAAAAGATTAATGAATGACCTAGTTGAAAGATATAAATATTTTTTAATTTTAAAGAAATTCGATAACTTATTCGGATATTTTAACGTATTTATATTGTGGATGCTAGTAATGGAAAGGTAAAAAAATCTAAGGCTAAATCCACTAAACGGCACAACCAAACTAGTTGAAACTGATAGACAAGAACATTAGGCTACTATGAGAGCGGGAAAGTCCAAAAAAACACCCAAGTGAAGAACCTAGTATAACTGGAGAACAGAAACGTAGAGTCACCATGGAAGGTCCGTCAGACAGAGCCGGGCGCGCGGTTGACAGAGGTGTCGCCAGCAATGTTCCGCTCGGTGGCGCGTGTCCGCGAGCCTCCGAGCGCCGCCGCCGCCGCGGGCCGGTGAAACCGCGACATTGGCGACGACGTTACCTAATATTTGCCCAAATTTTATCGAACCACGTTCATTGCCCAGGCCAGTGCAACCATAGATATGTAATTGAATTGTTTCGCGAAACTAATCTATCAATAATCAATTAACACTTTGTTTACTTTGTTTGTAACAGCTTAAATAAATTAAAGTTGTACTGTTTTTAAAGGTTGCACTTTTTGCAATTCATTGTACAGATTTTTTTCTACGTGTTCTCAGGAAATCCATTAAATTGGGGAAACTCCGAGGAAGCCAGAGTTGTTAATGATGATTTGATTATTTCTTCTCACTGCGTTAGTCAAGGCTGTCAACACCATACAACACAACATAGGTTGAGTCGTGTTCGTGCGTTATTGCCTCTATGTGTCATCGTAAATCTAATTACTTATAGGTCATATTATAAGTGGTTATCACATCACGAATAAAATTATTTAAGTCATAAAAATAAAGCAAAACGCCTAACGGTTAACGCCTTGTCCTTCTTAATAAAAAAAAAAAACTATGTTTTGCATGGGTTTCTTTCTTGTACCTTACACGATGGGATACTGGAGAGTGCAAACTATTTTTCAAAGCGGGAATTCTTTATTTAAGTAGCCTATAAAAATATATCAGGCAACAGAGTCATAGAAAGATATGATACTATAACTAATAAGCACTAAAAAGTAAATGTATATATTTTGCATGCAGTTTGGTATTTGCATTGTGAATGTAAATGAGTGTCCAAGTATCAAGCCCAGTTTCTCTCTCGGGGCTGGCGTGTGCAGAATGCCGCGGATTCTCTCCAGCAGTGACCCTCGACTCTTCCTCGTTCCGGACCCTCGCGACCAATACTAATAGAATGATCACCTTATATGACTACGTAACAAAGATGACAGACAATAGATAAGCGTGTCTACAAATCTCTGCCGCATGTGTCTGTGAATGCTGTGTATAAACGACATGTTTAATTTTACTGCTTTCTTTAGTGTACATGACCGACTAAAATGGTCTGAAATTCAATTTGATTAAGTGAAAAACAGAATAACGCGTTTGAATATCTACATTAAAGAGTAATTTTGACGATCTTCCTAATTGCACCTGAATATAACTGTAGCGAACAATATCGAGTCTTATAATCGACAAAGAAAACTCATTCAGATATGACACATTTTTCCTGTAAATACTGAAGCATTATTGATTTTATATCATGCAACATACAAACATTTCAATAACTAATTAAAAAAAAGTTATGTGGAAATAAAATCGTTTAAGTAAATACTTTTTGAAACATTTTTGTTTCGCATATTTGTTTAAGACAAAAAATTCTTTAAATATTTTAAGTATTCCTATAACAAGTGAAACTGATTTAGGTATTTATATTTGATATGCTATATACTAAATTAAAAGCATTAGGCATCAAGATCTTTGATATTCGATATGCGTCTTCTCCCCGTCATGTACTCCATAGGTACGTATTATATGCGGGTTTCTTTGTTTTTCTCTCTTTTATGACAGTGTAGTGTCAAACCCACCGTGATAAGCTGATTACTTGACACTGGCTAAATTGCAAATCAGCAGAAGACATAATTTAAAAAAAAATTGTCGCTAACCATATTAATTAATACATTAAACCTAATATTCTCATTAGGTAGGTAAGTAAGTACCTAAAGTCAAGATAAAAGTTTTCACAAGTAACTGTATGACTCATGTCAATAAGTGTTGACGATACAAACCAATGTTTGTTTTCGCTACAGCAAGCTACTCAGTCAGCCAGTACTAACGAAATAAAGTAGGTATTGTGTTCCAAAACACTTTTTTCTGGCATTTTTGTTAACATACCTTCGTGCTAATTTCCAGGGTTATTGGCTGCTGAAGGCGACTTTTTTATATAATATATTCAACGAGATTCCTTTTTGTTACAATTTTATATTTTACACTGTTAATGAAAATCACTTATTTTAATGTAGTCATTCCTTTGAAGTGTTTTTTTACATATACGTAATTATTTATAACGGTAAATAGTTAATTATCATTGCAACATTATCAAAAAGGCGACTGAACAATAGGAGGTAAGGCACACACTAGGCGTATCTCAAAAATGTGAGATCAGCTGTTATCTAGGAGATAGTGTGAGGTGCGCCAACGGCATTATCCAGCTCTTATCTGATAAGGTCGCCAGGCACACGCTCGTTTGAGGTTCCTTTGCCATATTTATTATCTAGAATTTCTAGAACAACTAAATATTATGTACGAAGGTACTTTGATTTTTAAATACTTCGAAATAGAAGGAAGCTTATCATTTAAGTTTTTCTTGTTTTATTAATAATACATCTAACGGCTACAGTGAGTAAGTTTTAATTTTATAGGCTCGGGTCACGGATATTTTCATAATCCTGTGTTGTAAAATTACATCTGATGAAGTGTATAGTTTTTGCTCGATGTACATCACAAATGATAGGTAATTGTTATCCGCGCACAATAGACAGGAAAATCATTGAGATGATTTTTACGTTTCTACCTATATATACACTTACTAGTACGCAACACTAATTGTGAATTTTCTTAGATTCTCTTGAACGTATCGTAAATAAAATATTTGTATGGCATAAAATAAACAGGCATCTATTATGCTAAGCTTACGCTTCCTGCGTATCAAGTGTGTATAACAAAGCAAAGCAAATAATTTGTATTCGTCACAGACAGGTGAGGTATTGACATCAAACCAAATCAGACATTATCTGAAGTATTTACACTTACACATCAGCTGTTAAATAACCCGCGACACCCTAAATTGTTGTTTGCTTAGGAATTTAGTGCTACTCGTACATTCTAACTTACCATAAACTTGGTCCCATAAGCTGTGAACGCAATCCTTACAACTGGAAACGTAGAAAATTCTTAGTTTCACTGGTGTGATCACGTCCGTAACTCTAATTTAACTAACAAAAAATGTAAAAAAATAGAGTCAAATACAAAAAATAAAAACATTAATCACAACGCACACGTCGGAGTTATCGAAAGCGCGGAAGATATGGTTTGTTACACTATTTTCTTTGCAATCGCACGAATTTTCAAAGAAACGTGTTTGTATAAAAGTTGTCGCGTATCGAGAATAGTCCGACTGCGATCGTGGCGCCCCCGTGTGGCACGACCTACCGCAGCCCGCGACTTTGAGTGAGTGCGCGCGGCGGAGCGCCCGCGGCTTATATAAACGGATCGGCTCGCCGGCCGGCAGCGGCGGCGCTGCGGAGCTGCTGCACGCCGCCGCGCAAACTTTCTTCAGTAAAGCTTTTTCCACGAACCCTGAAACTTACTCACTCGTGCCGCATTAACATAAAAAATTCTATGAAACTGTTTGAGCATTATGCCTTCGCATCCAGCTAGTTAGATGATTACTACGCCCACCGTATTGGGTCAATTAATGAAAACTGGATTTGACTGGATCTTTCCATTTTCATATTGGTTATTTCTCTCATTATGAAACTTTACCAAAATGTTAGGCACATACCTTTTTATAAACAAAAAAGCTTTTTCCGTACATACTTTTTGAATTTTTAAGCTGAACCAAAATCCGGCAAAATTAAATAAGCTAGAATTAAATTAAAGAATTGTGCTGAATTAACTTAGCATAATAACTAAATCCGGAAAACTGTTCCAAACACCATGTACCTCTGTAATAAATAGTATAGGAAAATTTAAATGTATGACGTCATTGAAAAATAATCTTCATCAATAACATACATTTACATTATGTAGGTAATATATATAATTGACCCATAATTTGGTCATAAATAATATCGTCATTGGTTTGCTAATAGTTTTCTCAAAGCTGCAAAATTACTTCGGAAGATTTGTAACAGAACCACAATATGGAGGCAGTATTAACTCTTATTAAGTTATTACAGTTTCTTCGTACATCGTTTGACAAAAATGGTTAAAAACGAACATTTCCTGCCTCATGATCCCGGATGAACAATATTTTCCTTATAAGTGCAAAGTAGAGAACTTCTTGAATGTTTTCCATAGAAATAAAAGGATAAGACTAGTTATACATTTTTCTTTATCTAGTAATAAAATTTCCAAATTAGCTTCCAACTAATCATTCATACTTGTAAAAAAATAAGATGAAAATTCTCATGAACAAAATACTTCAAATTTGACATTAAGATGTTGCATATAATTCGTTAGCTTAAGGCCTCGATTGAGGATATTTAAGCTAATTACAACTAAATCTTAACAGTTATCTATTTACTTTTGAAATATATATATAATTATAATAAATATATAAAAAATGATATATAATAAATAGAGGAAAATAAGTTTAGAATCACTCACCAAAGCACATTTGCATGCAATTTATTTAATTTGAAATATAAATTTGAACTGAACAGAAGAGTATCAAAAAGGTAAGGTAACACATTGGTCCTGAATTTTTTATCAATAGCTTGCAATGATACATTAAACATACAGAGTGTCCCATGATGAGTGTACCAGCGAATACCTATACCTATCTATTAGATTGATTAAATCCTGATGTTTGATCCGCAATTTTTTGTTGTTTTTGAGTTATGATTATATTTTAAAAGTTCTTGTGAATTTTCTACCAAATCAGCTTCAATGTCATTTGATAACTTTTCTGCGTGTTATTTCAGTTTTATTTTTCTGTTACGGAATCCTCATGAACTGTACTTCTAGACATGTAACAATCAGCTTCCTAACATTAATGCAGGTTACTTTCGAACGAGTCAGAGTAAATTTTTCACCATTAAATAAATAATCTAAATCTGTTCTGTTTAATGGATAAGTATTGGTGTCTCCTAACCCTATACACTCGCTGGTACAACTGTCATGGGACACGCTGTATATTATTATATAAGTATTTATATAATAAGTGATTTTCTCTAAAATATCAACGACTTCTCCCAAATCAACGCGTTCTATTGTCACTTTACTTTTTGCTTCGTGTTTTGGATAAATTACAGTAGCATGGAGTGAAATAATAAGTTTAAAACGTTTTTCTTTCATTTAATAAAATTAACAAGCTTTCCACGTCGTTCCTGGTATGTCAATTATTTCCTCACTTCCTAACAGGTATTTTTCATCGAGTAGCAGCTATCACAACAAAGCATTATAATGGTGGTACTAGCCTTGGTCGCCTTGGTGCCCTTTCCGAGTTGGCGATGAGTGGGCCATTGTCTGCGGGCAGCCAGGTGCCGGCTGGTGAATAAGCGAGGGTGGCTCTGGGGGTCTACACCCGAGTGAGGTCACCAGCGCCGGTCAAGGACGTGCTGGCTAGCCTGGCTGTCTCACCGACTTGATGCACTTTCCAATAAACTTAATGTGGTCAAATCGATGACACACAACAACTGTTTGCGGATTTTTTTTGTTTATAAAGTGGTGAGTAAATAGTCCGTCGGACATCAACCGTCTAAATAAAGTGAGACGAACCCTCCGAACAATACGCATCTCATAAGAGAGACGATTGAGCAAAATCGGGGGTCAAAAGTCTTTGCTAAAAGACTGGGTAGGAGCCACCTGACGAAGCTCAAAAACTCGGAAGGCTTAATCGGCACATCAGTTCCAGAAATCCTCGCCGAGGTGAGGTCGAAGACTTATGGCCGTCTATATGCCTCGCATGCCTCAAAGCCTCCGCCTAACGCGAACGACCCAAGAGCCACACTGACACGCCACTTTACAGAAGATCTCCCAGACGCAGACGAAGACGAAATTGAGAGGGCTCTCAAACAGTTAACCTTTTTATTAAAATTGTCCTTAAAATCTCTGTTTACACTTGATTTCGGCACTTTTTCATTAGTATTACTCATTTTATTTCCTAATTTTAACGAGAGGTCTCGGACGCCATTTATTTTTGTAATTACATGTATCGACAAAATTTTTCATCATCATCATCGGATGGATTGTAAGGTCACGGTTGTTGACCTAAAATCTACAATGGAATGTTTTATTTCACGCCATCTTACAAAACTTCTGACAGTTTAGCCAGTTGCTTTGATGAACTTTAAACGATTATGCAATTTCGCGTGTTCAAGTTCAGTAATTATGAAAAACCGCTAAATGTAATTCAGCTGCTTTACAAAACGGAGCTGTTTTGTAAAACAACTAGCGGTTTTGTAAAAAAGCTGATTCGACAATCCATCTGCGACATATTAAATGTCCCTACCGAGGTGCTCGAGCCTTCTCGGAGTTAGAGCGATCGGATCGTGTTAAAAAGCGGTACATTATGCCTTATAAGGAGTAAGATTTTTATACTATGGTAATCATTTTATAGGTATATCCCATTTTTAGCGCTTTCCCCAAAGAATGAGATAAGGGCAAGTGGCTCTTACAGTACCTAATTAATAATATTATTCATCACATGAAAACTTTACAGATAAACAGATAAGGTTTAAAAAAAATGCAGCCTCCCAATTCCCAAGGCGATCAATGGTCACCATCACCAGTCAGGGACAAAAGCTCAACGCCCAATGTGAAACACAGCTCGGCTCACTGCGCAGTGCCATGAACTCATGACTCATTTAACGGCCCCGTAGCCTAGGTGTTAGTATATCTGCCTCCGACACATAGGGTCGAGGGTTCGTATCCCACCCAGGGCAAACATGCGTGTGATAAGCACTTGTCTTTGCCTTGTGTCTGATTGTTGTTTGGGCGGGATTCGTAACCGCGACCTTGTGCTTCGAAGGCAGACGTACTACCAACTAGGCCGGAGCCGTCAAATTTAATTTATTAAAACCATTTTAAGAAAAAATAATGTTGAAAACTAGACTGATTCATTCATTACTGCAAAAAAGAAACACAAATCCTAGTACTACAAACATTTCCTTTTAGTAATTGAGTAAACTACACATGATCTACTGCGTAACAATTTATCGTGAATTGCAGAGCTACCCGTCGTCGTCTTATTTTTTTTTTGACGGACCTAATCATTATTTATACCAGAGTGGTAATATAGTGGGCGCGTACTTGCGGGGGAGCAGAAGGCTCGTACCCCTTAGGAAATTTTACCCATCGTCGTCGTAGCAAATTGTAATAGTTTACAACTTTGTTGGTATTTAGAATAGCTATGATCGTCTTAAATTATGAAGAAAAAAAAACTGCAGTGTAAGTAACATTTGAGAACGTTATCATTCCTTTTTTTTATTTTTTTATTTAAAATTCGACTTTTTTATTGTAAGTTACACCGTCCCAGTGCGTCCCAGTGCGTCCCAGTGCGTCCCAGTGCGTCCCAGTGTTACACCGTCCCAGTGCGTCCCAGTGCGTCCCAGTGCGTCCCAGTGTTACACCGTCCCAGTGCGTCCCAGCGCCGCCTCTTTGATCGCCTTACTATTGATTGTACAACGTCACACTTTTATCATCCAAACACAAGCGTATGTATCCGCACTATATAAAAAAAGTCTCTCTGTCAAACTGTGCGTTATAGTAATGAAAGGGTTACTATACTTTCCAGAGTTTAATAAACAGTAGTTTAAACAGGAGTTTATTTGATTTCAAAAGATAGATATGGCTACTTTTTATCACAAGAAAATTTCAAATATTAAATAGTTAAAAGTAAATCACACAATCAACGGGACGCAGTCTACTTAGTAAAACTATGAACTCCTCAAAAGTAATCCAGTTCCTGAAATAAAATTCAATTATTAAGTAAAAAATTTGCCTACTATACTATAATTGTTTGAAACAGTCGAGCCATTCGTGCAGAGTGAACGCTGAACAAGGGTATCAAAGGCCTAAACATTTGACCCTGAGCTGGGTGAAGGTTGGTGATTCAAGCCACCCAGCCACCCTTTAGATTACTAACCCAACGATTGTTAGTGATAAACATTAAGGTAAGGAACCTTGACATACTTTGATAGATAACCACCACATAAATGCTTCGTTTATGTAAGGTTTTTTTTTATTACGAAATTAAATGAAAAATCTTTATGTACTTAAGTACCTACCTGTTTAAGACAGTTAACATTCATCAAAGTATTTTTCTATGATATTTGTAATACCAAATTTCTTACTTGTACAAGTACATTTTATAAGTTGGTCTATTATTCGATAACCTGTAAAGCCTACTCAATGTTGATATTTTTTCCTTTAAATTCATCATACGCTCTACCACATTTCCAAATACAACGGTTTCACTGGTAGGGGGACACTTGACTCTAACAAAAATAAGCACTTTTTTAAAACGAAATATTTCCGAAACATACACTAGCATGTGGCTATGCCTTTATTTTAGGTTTATCATTCATTCAAAATAATATCATTCGTTCATCTGAATTTCTCTTTCATTAGTCATAAAAACGAATAGGATATATAATAGAAAGGATAGCTGAATTTTAAAATTAGAATTAGAGCATGACTTCCCGAATCGGGGACAGTGGCCCCAATTCACACTGTCACGCTCTAATCCTTAATTCAAGTTAGTCTCTCCTTATTACCTTTTAAAGATTAAAAAGGGACAGGAGATGGCCATTCTAATATTACAGCTGTCAAACAACGAATTTGAACATTATGGCCGTGTCGATTGCACAATTTTAAAAAGCACTTAAAACATTCAACTTAAAAATTTCTTAAACTGATAGCTATGCCCTTATTTTAGGTTATCATTCGTTCAAATTAATATCATTCGTTCATCACCTCTCTTTCATTGGTCATAAAAATGAAAAGGATAGCTGGATTTTAAAATTAGGATTAGAGCATGACATCCCGTATCGAGGCCAGTATATTTATATTTAGACAAAATAAAAGAGCACGAAGGCAGAATTTGTTTAAAAAAATATTATACATTAAAGGGTGACATAGGTGTACAATACAAACTACTACAATCATTCACCTCGCAGTTTGTCTCTATACCTATAGGTTAAGTACATTAAGAAGGTGCCAATAATACTTATATATAATATTTCCTGAATTGCTCAAGTCGCGTGTCGCATTTCCACTCCTCAACACCTCTTGTATTGTCTATAGTGGACAGTAAACACTAAGAGTCACAGAGTTGATATACGCCTTTACACCACTCCATGTTGCAACATTGTAATTGCATAATTGTCCTATAATTGACCACCCTGTATATCTGATAAATATCAATCATTCGATCTCCTCGCCAGAGGAAAGATAATGTATCAATAATAAATCGTTGCCTGAGATCTGATTATTATCTCAATAGACGCGTTGATATCTTTTTTACAGAGGAAACTAATTAGAATTATAAAGGCGCCAACCAGCCTCGCTATACGAGCTAAAAGGCACGCGAATAAATTATTCTGTCGTTGAGCTTTTATCTTCTGAAATATTATTTTAGATTGGATTATACCATAGCTAGTTAGGATCCAATCTTTGGCGCCGGGTACTATAAGTCTGGTAACGACCTTAATGTTTATCGACGGTAGGTGGGGGAGGAAAGTGCTGGAGTGGAGACCACGGACTGGGCGCAGAAATGTGGGAAGGCAGCCCGCGAGATGGACTGACGATTGGGTAGACAAAGGTTGAAGAAGAAGAGAAGAGAAGAAGAAGAAGAAGACTATAAGTCCACATGTCATACATAATGTTCAAAATAGGCTGCAAATGGAAAATGTAACTTTGCTTTGTCTTTACTTGAGCTTTTTGTTACAATTTTTATAGTTGGATCAGAGGATTGGCTCGGCCTCGTGTAAATACTCCAGTACGCTTGACGTGCGATCGACTGTAGCAAAATCTCAGTGTTTGTCACCAGAAAATGACCCAACACGCTGACGCTGGGCTAGAAACCACATCGAAACGAAATAACTAACCGTGAACTTTGCACTCGGTGTTGTCTGTTCGAATGTCTAATTTTGATTTGCAAATATAAACAACGATTCCCTATTAGGCTATTATAGTGGCAATATCGTCAAAAATTACCGTGACCAGCGGAATATCCGATCCGACATCGCAACTAGCTTGAATTTCGTGACTCTGAATTCGATTTAACGATTGTGCAAATAATAATTTTACTTTAATAAATACCAATGAACAGTAAAACAAGGTAATTAATACTAGAGACTAATATATAAACTAATACTAATCCACTTCTGTGCACCCTAAGATTGCCTAAAAAATATTTCCACTTTAACGATAACATTTTTAGTATTTTTTTTTCCTTACAATATAATATCACTAAAATAATTTGCAGCTTCCTAACTTAAAATAACTAATTTATTTTTAGGAATACCAATATAATGATTTAGATTAATATTTATAAATATGCAATATATTGCAAAAGTTATATAAGTGTATAACGATTTGAAGTTAAGTGTATAACGGTTTTAGTTAAGTTTAGCAATCATTGTCACTTAAATTTTCATTACTTATAATTATAATAAATCTGTGATAATTTTTTTATATATGCAACCGCATCATAGGTTTTGTGAACATATATTGAAATATATTACCTACCTATAGGTAATATATTTCAATATTTTTTTAGAATTTGATATTAATGCAATGAAAGATATTTTTATGACTGTTACCTAACTAAACCAGATGTAATATAACTAATATGACAAAAAACCCGACTGCGTAAACGAAATACAACAAATAATAATTTATAATGTGAAACATAACGACTTTAAAAAAAGTCACATACATACATACTTTAAAATTTAAACAATCGGGACCCATAAACAATTTAAACCGGATCAAATATTCCAAATTAATGATCCCAACTATTCAAAGCCGTTGTTACACATTATAAATTTATTGTTTTCTTTATAAATTGATCATGAAACCTTCCATTCAGTGAGTACTGGACTTAGTTTTTATTTACCTAAAGTATAGCAGTGAAGTTTTTTTTTAATTTTCGTTATTTTAGTTTTTTTAATATATTATACAGTTATGCGCGTAAATGTTAAAGTAAATTATTATGTAGGTAGAAGTAGATTGTCAATACAAATTGTAAGCTAAGACTGCATTAATAACATTTTGATAGAGACTTAATTCAGTTTTACGCATTGATAAGAAAAAACCAGTTGATCGCGTTATTAGCACTTTCATTAATGTGCGTGAACAGCATTCGTTTAGTAAAAGTAATGTGTAAACTTGTGTAAGTAAATAAAAGAAAGCTGAAAATTATGTTATCTATTCTAAAAATTAGACAATTTCTTTATAACTTGCCTAAAGCTAGTTGTAATTCAAATAAACCTACTTACTATACCTACAAGAAATCTAATATTTTCTTCTTCAATTTTAAGAGTTGCGCTGTCAAGGGAGTTCCTTACTAATACTTACTCCAGTCTAATATTTTAAAAGATATAGTTTAATATGCTTGTTTCACTTTCATGGCTTGAGCTAGCGAGATAGAATATAAAACAGAAAGGCATAAAAATATTTAAAAATATGGATATAAAATGTTATTGCTCATTTTATCTATAACCGATTTAAAGTTCAAAAACTAAGTTACAAACTTGACAAAATTGCCCGGAAATGCCTTCATGATTCATGCAAAGAACGAGTGGGCAGATGCTAAATCTTTAAATGGGACACATATGAAACTCATATCTGTTACTAGGTTGATTAATAAGAACAGTTAAAGAATAATCATAATTGTCATTCAACAGAAATAAATTAAATTGTGTTTGCCAGTGAGTGTCACGAATCACTCAACGACTAATAATTGCGTGAGTAATGGCTGTCAAGTGTGAGGTCTAGAGACAGTCGTTTGTTTATTCAAATATGAAAACATAAGTTCATACCATCGATTTGTACATAAACCTTATTTCGGACAAAAATCGTTTATGGTTAGCAAAAAATTAAAATTAAAATTGTGGTGTAAGATAAAGCCACCCATGCTGCATTTGCCTAGATTCCACGTGTGCGATGTTTTTCAAATTTTCCTCATACAAACGTCGTCGTGGCCGCACTTACAAATTGGTTTCTAGGAAGAATACTATTGCATGTACAAGTATCTACCTATATGCTTCCGGTCAGAGTTTCCATTGTACGCCTTATTGATTTAGCATATTTCGCATAAATCTTTTCTAATGACAAGATACTTAAGGTAGATTAAGACGATGCGAATCATAGAGATGTCTACGTTTATTAAATATCAATAGAATAGAGCGCATAGCTTGCACTTCCGAAGGTCGTGGTCTGCTATGTGTGGGAGATAAGTATATAAAATAAGGCTGAGTTAAAAGTTGCTTTATCTATGTTATGATTAATAAAAATCCCCTATGAACAAAATAAAGTTAGGAAACGAAAAGCAGTTGCTACTGGTTCGAAGACACTATTTGTTTTACAGTGTGTTTTTTTAATTTTTAATTCACATAATTATAAAACATTGCGAGGACTCCTGCGCATACCTGCAAAGAGAGTTAACGATTATGTCTGAGGTCAACTAATCTGCACTCAGAGGTCCCTATTTCAGAGAAGGTTCAAACCCCTCGGAAAACTGTATATACAAGCTGATAACAACATGTAAAACAACATAATAAGAAGGATAACAGTACAAAAAACAAAACTGCACTCGGTGCATTAATTCTATGCAATGCGATCGGAAAAACAAAAATTGGCCTCGAAACCTCGACAATGGGGCTTGGTATCGTTGTTTATGTCGGAGTAGCGGCTGAAACAAAGCGCTTGTAACTGTAAATTTTGTAACAGTTGTGTTGCATAAAAGCAGTGAGATGAATAACGCTGGACTACTGGCCGGGTGGCCGACTCACCCGAAGCCGTTAAGTTCGGAAATCTGGAACAGCTGTATCATCCATTCATGAAATACATGAAGTAGACACTCACAGCTTCCAAATAAATCCTATACTATTAAAACCTGTGCCCGTTTAAATCAATTTATTTATTTTTTGCCGGAATTATATTTTCCCTTCGCCGAAAAAAACTCTTTACTTACTTTACTTCGGCAATTTTTAAACCATAGAAAATATTATAATATAAGATTTTCCCATTAAAAATATAATGGAAATTTTTTCCATTTTACTTTTCAAAGTACCTACGAGTACTGTTATCGTTGTTATTATCTTCTTACATAATTTAACAATTTATCCGTGTATCCGCATGTTTACTTGTAAATTTGTTCAGCTCGTTTTACTTACTATGTAGACGAATTCTCTTAAAATAAAATGATTCACTTAACCACATTTTCTTCATTATTAAAAAGTTCTGAACATAATCTGTCGAACTTATAAAATAATAGGCAATAGGGTCAGAAAAACCCACGTCTGAAGCTTTTTACACAGTGCCACAGACAGTGCGTAGCCGCGTTTTTGTAATGACTTTTCTAAGATTTATGAATCATCTAAATTGTTTATTCTTTTTATCCAAGAAGGAAACTATTTGTATATTTTCTGACTATACGTGGAGCATACTGAAAGTCTCTGGATCTGGCCACTTACAATAAAAGAATGAAAAAAAAAAAACAATTATGGAATTCGAAAATGGAACTCTTGGGAAACATGTAACTAGTACCAAAAAAAAAACTTTTTATTTTTCAAAAATTGTGTGTGCGTCGCCTTCTTGTCTGTCTGTTTGTTTGTTTGTTTGTTTGTGGGTTTGTTCGGTCCGAATCTTGCAACTCATTTTTGGAGCACGTGCTGTCATTCGATTGTGCTGAAATTTGGTACACTTATGTAACCTCGGTGACAATGCAATATTATGAAGCCATGGAACTGATCTGATGATGGAGCCGGAAGGTGGCCAAAGGAACTCCTAAAATACACAACACAACCTCGTCGTGTTTGGGCTCGTTGGATTTGTTTTGAAAAGATCTTTAGATATACGTGATGTTCAGGGTCTCATGATGGAGCCGGAAGGTGGCCATAGAAACTCCTAAAATACACAACACAACCTCGTCGTGTTTGGGCTCGTTGGATTTGTCTTGACAAAATCTTTAGTCATACGTGATGCCCAGGGTCTCATGATGGAGCCGGAAGTTGGCCATAGGAACTCCTAAAATACGCAACACAACCTCGTCGTGTTTGGGCTCGTTGGATTTGTTTTGACAAGATCTTTAGTCATACGTGATGTTCAGGGTCTCATGATGGAGCCGGAAGGTGGCCACAAAAATTCCTCAAATACTCAACATAACCTATTCGTGTTTGGGCCCGTTGGATTCGTTTTGACTAGATATTTAGTCTCACGTTATATTCAGGATCTCATGATGGAGCCGGAAGGTGGCCGCTGTATTTCCTCAAATACTCAACATAACCTAGTCGTGCTATAGCCCGTTGGATTTCTCTTGACTAGATCTTTAGTCATAATATGTGATGTGATGTCCAGGGTCTCATGATGGAGCCGAAAGGTAATCTCAACGTAACAACATAATCGCGTCTTGCTTGGGATTTTTAGTCTTAGCAATTTAGTCCTACATGATGTTCAGGGTATCTTGCAAAATTTAAATACGCTGGACTAAAACACAAAATAATTATAAAGTAAAAAATATTTTTTTACAACACGTTTTAACGCACTAAAAAGTATAAAATAATTTTTATTGATATTTTTATTGGTGTAGTACTCTTGTAGGACTTAAAACGAAAAACGTGGGGTGCATGGAGTAGATTTTGAAGCATAACCGTGTTTCTCAAAAAACTATAGATTAGAATTTAGCCCCTTTATAAAAAAATCATAGACATCTTCCAGGCGAGCGTGGTCCATCTTTCACCTTATAATCAATTTCCTTCAGCTAGAATAATGGTCAAACGCAAGTTTTTCCAATAATAAAAAAAACACAACAATTGAATTGCACTGCATAAAATATACTAATAATAACTATTTGGAAGTTTTCAAGACATAACACATAACAATAAGAATTAGAAGACATTATTCGTTGTCATTACATTAATGATATGTTATGTATCAATAAGTAGTACAGACAGACATGAAAATAAGTAAGACAATGAAAAGGTTACAGCGTCAGCTATGCTGTTTTTCAGCCATTACCTCGTTCTCTACTTCTTTGAATATATATTCCATGCACCCCACGTTTTTCGTTTTAAGTCCTACAAGAGTACTACACCAATAAAAATATTAATAAAAATTATTTTATACTTTTTAGTGCGTTAAAACGTGTTGTTAAAAAAATATTTTTTACTTTATTATTATTTATTATTATGATTTTCGTTAAGGCTTAAGTCAACATGAAAGTTGCCAGAGACTTCAATTGGCATTTGGTGATGAAGCACCATGTCGCAGCTCTGTGTAGTCGTAGTTTGGAGAATTTAAACGAGGACGTGATCATCTTCATGACGAGGTCGGCCGGCGACTGCGGTTACAGACACTAATATTAACCCGTACGACAACTTATTAAAACTGACAAAAAAAATACTTACCAGCAAATTCTTGGAATGGAAAGCACGACTCATTAGCCAAGTGCAAAACATTTTACATGTGCATCTGAAGGTTTGGAAGCTTTGCACTTGACGGATACCGCATGTCTTAACGGAGGACCAGAAACGAGTGTCCAGTGGTGCCGTAAAAAGATAAAAAAGTTTAACGGGAAACAGTCATTGGCTGTCTATAATATCGTAATGGGTGACGAAACCTGGGTGTACTGCTTTGAACCCGAAGGAAAAAGCCAGCCGACAAAGTGGGTCTTTCCTTTTGAAAATTTGCCGACGAAAGTTAGGAAAAGTCGAAGCATTGGTAATAAAATTGTTTTTTTCTTTTTTCGGCAAATCATGACATTACACTACAGTATCGCTTGAAGATCAAAGGACAGTGACTGCAGATTGGTACGTCAATACTTGCTTGCCCAGAGTCACAGAAAAAGTTTGCGAAAAGCATCCTCGAAGCAATGTCCTCCTTCACCACGATAACGCATCCTCACATTCCGCTAAGGTAACAGAAGCCTACTTGACGGCTTCAAATATCTTGCTCAGAAACAAAGTTATAAGGCTTCAAAGTTGATAGTTAGACAGAGAGGTCCGACGTGACGTCATTGGTCACGCGGGCCATACATACATCCGCCATAGAAAATTTTGTTTTCGTTGATGATGAAAGAGGGACAGATATATTTGTTTAATAATGTTGTATCTAGTTTGTTTTTCGAAAGAAAGAAAGAAAGAAAAAAATATTTGCTTCGATATATGTTAATAACAAGGTCTTAAAACTAAATACATTTGAACCAATATATCAAGCCAGCAAGCCGGCGTGCAAATATTTATTTTTGTCGTGATACAGTAGGTAATTTATTTTTAAAAACACAACAAACTACTTGAATGAAAAGAATAAATTATCAGCATGCATTTAAAATAATTGGTCATTAATTATATTTATTTGTCAGATATTCTTTGACACTGTAGAAACCTTTTCGATCAATTTCGATTCTGTTTTGACTGACAGTATTCTATTTTTGTGTACTTTCAGATGAACTATGAAAAAACTAATAATTTTTTTATGCATATTCCCTCATTTAGCAAATGCAAAAATTCATTAATTGCGAGGGAACATACTTTGAAAAAAAAATGTATCGTAAGTGTGTGTTTCTGGATTCTGATAAATAAGACTAGATATAGATCTAGTCTTATTTATCAGAATCATATTAATCAGGCGAGCGGTCATACTTTGAATAATACCTAATTAATTTAGCATATTTTTTTAATATTGAAAATTTGTTTCGATGTCATAAGAACGAAATCTGACTAGGAATGAGTGATTCAACACTTGAGACAGTTGTCAAATGTTCAACTGGCTTAAATTGAGGGACGGCGTCCGCCATCACGTTACGACTGCTCATTCGATGAGTCAGGGTCTTCCACTAGAAGCGATCTAATGGGGGCACCGGGATCGGAGTCGACGAATTCACGGGCGTCATCGCCATAACACGCATCCCGTTTTATTTTAACTAAAGTGTCTACTCTCGGTACGATCTGCTGTAGAGCAGAAAGATATACAACTATTATTTATTTAAAACGGAAACACTCACGTAAAAATGGAAACTAAGTCTACCAACGTTTCGATCCTGTACGAGGATCTTCTTAATGGTGGCCGGCGGCAAAATTACCTATATTTTATGAGATGCAACTATGCGAAATAAAAAGAAGCCCTACTACTTTATTTTTCCATCGCATAGCTACATCCCTTTCTGTTGTAAAGAAGATTTTATCGTAAGTGGGCTTTAATATTACATATTAAAACATCCTGTCCTAACCACTCTTCACCATCTATTGGTCTAAGATCTTAAATAATATTATATACAATCATACTAAACTGATATGAACACTGGTAACGGGCAACGTGAAAATACAGTACTCGTAAGTAACGTTTTACTGTGGGTAAATATATTTTTCAGGGAAAACCAAAGCCACATACTCTTGTCATATCAAACTCCATTTTTCTTTTTAAAATTAGATTTTGTTATAATATTAGGTAAGTAAATAAACTATTATAACTAAAACTAACTAACTTTTTAACAATTTTTTTTTATATATTTGTCAAAAATAACCATTTTGTGAGGGTTACCTACACACTGTTATTGCTTGTAGTCATTTAAATAACTACTGTAGCGTTAAAAAAGGAAAGCTAGCTAACCTGTGGTCGACGACCACAGGCGAAACGTGAAATTTAGGTGTACAAAGAAAGAGTTAGTTAAATTTGTCCGAACGGTATAATGTCAATTTAAAAAGGCCTGGAAATTGCCAAGCATGAGCCGAGAGTCGTGTCCTGAGGGGACTCCGGCGATATAGTGTCGCTGAACTAGTGTTGTGTTGTGGTGTATCGATGCAGGAAGGTGTACCAAAACCGCGGAGTACCCCGAGAGAGTATAGCCAAATGGGAACCAAAAAAGGGAGGGCCAGAGAAACCTAAAGGGCCTTTTTAGAATTTAGAAAAGAATTTAAATTTGGCAAAATCCGCATACAAAATTGATACAAAAACAGATACAAAAAAAGGCTAAAAAAATGTTGGGCAGTTCCGGGGGGGACGCCGGAGCGCGGGTCTGCGGCACTCAGCTGGCACGGGCGCGGGCGCGCACAACGCAGGGGTCCAGGCACGTCCAACGCCCGGTGGCCTCAGGGGTCCGGAACCACGGCGAGTGAACGAGAAAGGCACGGAGGGACCCTCGTATGTGTGCCGCAGAGACCGGAAATACACTGTAAAAATGTACAAGGAAATAATCGACATCCGACCAAGTCAGGGAAAGAAAAAAGTACGTCGATAAAAACCAGGAGGAAGACAGCACAAGACTTACCCGGCAGGTCCAAAGTAGGAATCCGCGATATTTATTATCAGCGATATCAGATTTATTAGTACTCCGACTTAATATTCACCGCCTTAGCAAGAGATACCGTATCCCAAGATATTTATTTAGAAAAAATTCAAGCACGTTCAAGGGATAAAACGTTTCTCTCTCCTGACAGACGACAACTGAGAAAAAACAATCAACAATTTAGAAAAAGGTCAAACCAAGAAAATTTTAAATTTGAAAATGTGACATAAAAACCGGCCAAAAGAAAAAAGAGCCATACCAAAAAGGTTATTAAAAAACCCTGCAGTAATGCTGCACTACCTAATGATACAATAGGTATCTTTATGAGTGTACACAAGACACAACACATTTGTCCATAATAGGTATTTGAAATAAAAACAGGATATACCATTGTTTTTGATAAACGGAAAACTAAAAACGGTGTAACTAACCTTATTAAAAATATATTTTATGTTTAACAATGACTATTGCATTTTGTGTTTTCATGAACTGGTATCCTGTTTGCGTCAATGGACAAGAGATTCCTTTAAAATAAACTTGCTGTGATTCAGTTACATTATAAATTAACCCGTGATTCACTCTCTTGAGCTAATAACAATCTTGTATGCTTTGCTTATATTATTTAATTTGAACCTGATACAATTATGACATTGGTCTAGGAATTATCGAACTTTTCTTGTGACTTCTTATTGTAATGTTACTTTTATTGTGCAATAAAGTGTTTACATACATACATACTTTCTTGAAAGGAAAAACAAGTATTTTTAAATTAATCTCCTTCAAAACATCCTCAGTTCGGTTAGGTTATCCGAAAAGTAGCATATTTTCGTGGTTAGGAAAGCACGTCATGCCGCTAGTCCTAAATAAATAGTTGTGACATGAGCCATGTTAGAGGCTCACTATCCACACAATAAGAAAAATACTAAATATGAGTGGTTTTAGGAGAAGGAGCCTTCCGTTCCTCCACAAAACCGCCGCCGGTTTCAGTTGCTTCATGAATTTTGCGACAAAATAAAAAATATGAGTATCTATGGAATCCGGGACCAAATTTACCTTTAAATTTATTTATTTAAGTGTCTTAAAACCTTCCCTTTAAAATTAAGATCACGCGGGTTATAGTACAAACACTTAGAGTTATATTGTTCCAGTATTTAAAAAAGCGACCCTCACATGCCCTCCTTGCTACGAGGGCCAGGACGCTGTTGGCGCTGGAGCGAATAAGTTTAAACGTTACACTTAATTTATTTTAAACATTTTAAAAAGTAATATTCATTTGGTAAAGCACTATTTTTTTAGTCAATTATTTAACTACCTATTTATTAAAACAACGAACAGACAATGATACAGACAATAGCGTTAAAATAGGCTTTTCTAATTTCTAAATCTTCCATAATTTTTATATTTCAAACAATTTTATATTTTAAATTTTATTTATTTTATTATTTTTTTATATTTTAAACACAACTAGATTGTTTGTTATGGACATTATGAAAATCCAATTTAATTGTAAAAAAGCAATGGCCTGTCAGAAGCAAGAAAATAACATTAACAAGTTTTTTCGAGAAAAAAGGCAATAATGTAAAAAAAAAACTTTCAAAACTTAATATATATTATCAAAACGTAAGGGGTCTGCGTACTAAATTACCTGTGTTCAGTAGTAACATTTTAATTTCGTCAGCCGATATGTGGGCTATAACTGAGAGCGGGTTAAATGAGTCGGTACATGACGGCGAATTAGTACCTACCGGATACAGCGTGTTGAGGTGTGATCGTGCCGACGGCCGCAAACTCGGTGGTGCGATGCTGATAGCAGCGCCCACTCTACGATTACAACCCTTGACACTTCCGGTGGGCTTTGACCTTGATAAACTTGCATTTGAATTTGTTTGTGCCGATGTCATTAAAAATAATAAACGTTTATTCACATGTTGCGTGGCCTACATTCCCCCGGATAGCAATGATTGTGATCGTATGCAACTTTTTAATTTAGTAGAACAATGTAGTAATAAGTTTAAAGAATTATTGTTTTTAGGTGATCTTAATATGTACTCTGCTACACTGGATGTTCAATGCTACTATGAATGTTTTCTAACAATTTGTGAATTTTGCCAATGTAACGAGATAGTTAATAAAAACAATCGTGCATTAGATGTAGTTTTAACAAATTTAAGTAATTATGAAATCTGTGTCAACAAAGAAAACGAGCTCTTGGTGCCTATTGACAAGCATCATCCTTCACTAAATATTAGTTGTACAGCTAAACACAGTGTAGCGGAACAACACGCGCGGGAAAATAATATGCACTCAAGGAGTGCTCGTAAAACCCAGCCTCAATTTGTATGGAACTTCAACAAATGTGATCTCACTACACTTTATACCTCGATAGCAACAATAGATTGGAGTAATTTGTATGAAATAAGTGATGTGAATGAGGCCGTCAATACATTTTATGCGACACTAAATAATCTGATTAATAAATGTACCCCTAAAAAGGTAAGTAAACAAAATAATTGTAGGTATACTTACCCTACATGGTATACGGCAGAAATAATACAAGCTATTAAAGACAAAGCGCAGTGGCATGCAACATACAAAAAAGACGGATTGGAGAACACATACAATATTTATTCGTACTTTAGAACCTCAGTTAAGCGGATGATAAAAGATGCATATAAACAATTTAATGATCGTATTGAAAACCAAATTATTTCTGACCCCAAGAGTTTTTGGTCTTTCGTTAATAACAAGCGTAAAAAAAGGACGAGTAACCATATCACAAAGGATGGGCAACCAGTTGATGCAGAGGACTGTCCACAGGCTTTTGCGGAATATTTTAGGTCAGTGTATGAACCTAGTCCCCCTCGGCTTGAGACACAGGAGGCTATGTTAGCAGCAAAAGATAATGCAAACTACGTGCATATAGCAAGCCTTTCTCGAAAGGAAGTGCTGCAGGCTCTAACACGGCTAAAGCCAAAAAAGTCGTACGGTCCGGATGGGATTCCACCTTTTATTGTCAAGGACTGTGCATCAGTGTTGATTCAGCCTCTGTTATATATTTTTAATCTGTGTCTGAGGTTAGCTACATATCCAAAACAATGGAAGCTTACGCGAGTGACTCCTGTCCCTAAAAGCGGATTGGGTTTCGATATTTCTGGGTTTAGGCCTATAGCGGTTCCATCAACATTTGCAAAGTTGTTCGAATCCGCGTTATACTCAGCCATTGCGTTGCAAGTAAGCGCTACGATAACTGATTGTCAACATGGCTTTCGAGCGGGCCGAGGAGTTCATACAAATTTAATGTGCTTCACGCAATATGTTACTGCTGCTCTAGACTCGCGTACTGGAGGTCAAGTAGACGTAGCCTACTTTGACTTCAGAAAAGCTTTTGATGTAGTTAATAATGATATTCTTTTAGTAAAATTGGCAAATTCAGGATTCTCTACACACCTTTTAAACTTTTTTGCAAACTATTTAAGAGATAGAAAACAATATGTAGAGTTTGCTGGACATGTATCGGAGACATATGCAACATTTTCGGGTGTCAGTCAAGGGAGCAACCTAGGCCCATTGGAATTTATCTTAATGGTAAATGACTTGCCTGATGTGTTAGAACATGCCCAATGCCTTCTGTTTGCGGACGACTTAAAGGTATTTCTAGAAATTAGAGAAAAGACTGATTGTGAACGCTTGCAACAGGATATCAATAAAGTTGTTCAATGGAGTAAAAACAATAAATTAGATTTTAATACTGGTAAATGTAATCTAATGTCATATACAAGAGCTCGCAAGCCTTGTGAGTTCCAATATCAAATTGCTGGGGAACACTTAGAGAGAGTCAATTCAGTACGAGATTTAGGCATACAAATGACTTCAGATTTAACGTTTCATCTTCATATTCAAAACTTATGCAAAAGGGCTTATAGAAAATTGGGATTTGTTTTACGGCACACAAAAGATTTACAAAATATAACAGCAATAAAAGTTTTATACAATTCTTTAGTTAGAAGTCAATTAGAAACAGGAAGTATAATTTGGAATCCGCATGAGGCAAAATATAACCAAATGTTAGAAAAGATACAAAATAAATTTCTACGATATTTATATCTGAAAATGTACGGAGTTTATCCCTTTTTTCCACTCATGTATCCTACCTCGTTTGTGTTAGGCATGGTGGGGTATTATAAATTAGAAGTTAGAAGGGGGTTGGCTCTGGCAACATATATTTTTAAAGTTATCACAGGAAAATTAATCAATCCACAGATTTTACAATTGCTTGCATTGTGCATCCCAAACATGAGGCTTAGACTTGGACCTCGAAACCAGCTGTTTGCGTTACCGGTCTGTAGGACAAATATCTTAAAGCATGCCCCGGTTCCCATAGCTCTCCGAATATTAAACGCAGTGTCCTTAGAAATTGATGTTTTTAATTGTTCATTGGCAAAGTTTACTCAAGTTACTTGTAAATATTTAAGTTCCTGAAATAATAACAATTATAATAATTGATGCATATAATGAATTTTTCGGTTTAAACAAAAATTGTTATTGTTTGTGTTGATTTATATTGTGTTGATTTTAATCATAAGAATGTATATTTGTGTTTTTAACTAATTTAGATGTGGCGGTATCGACTTGGGATCTTCCTGTAATGATACCGTTTTCTTTGTATACTTAGTTTAATAAAAATAAATAAATAAATAAATAAATATTCGTAGCTCTGTATTAATTAATAAATAATTCACAAATAAACAACATTATTGCAACAGTGTAGTACATATAAAGATAGCCTCAAATAGAAAACCTATACTATCTATTTAGGAAGGTTTTAAAGATTGTGTAGCTATTTGATTCAGACCGGAAATCTTGTCTTGACGGACAAACCAAACGTGAATCATGCTCTTATAAACCGCAGTAAAGTTTCGAGTACATTCGAACTGTCTTGTTTGTCCCGTTAGGTACAGTTAACCATGGTCCAGGACAAGGTACGGTGGACTTTAAGATCCATCCAAATTTATAACAAACTCCCAAATAGTAATATTAATGAAAATAAATATTCGTTTTTTGTATTATATTGAAATCTCTCCTCCTAGAAAAATGTTATTATACTATTGATGAATACTTGTAAGATAAAATTTAATAAATTAATCTCTTAAATATTTTTAATAAACTGTTATTAAGTTAAGTTTAAATAATAAATAGTTTATGGTCTTTGCTACACCTTATTAAACAGGGTACATGTAATAGTTAAGGCTGACTACATGTGTGCAATGAATAAATGATTACTGATTACAGCAGCGACTGAGTCTAGTACTGCACCAAAATACGAACTCTATCTATATTATAAACATAGGTTTTCGCGGTTGTTAATACTTGCTAGGTGATCATAGCCAAAAAGTACTACGAATATTATATATTCTGTGCCAAAAGAGTCTTTCGAAACACAGAAGATATTATTAATTAAAACCACAAATGGCATTATATCTACATCTAACGTAAATTGAAAAAAAAAAACTTTGAATCGATACATTAGACCCTAAACATTTTTCCTGACGACGTGTTATTCTGTTGGTCATAGAGATAATATTTTACAATAATCTAAAAATTCAACGAAAATAAATTCAATAATGGTAGTACTAACACGAATATTAAAATTACTTGCGTAACTGTCTACTTTCCATGTTATTGTAACCTTAACAAAAAGGTTGCAACACTTTCCATCATTCTATGCATTGTTCGCCTATGCATTCATCGAGTAATATTTTAATGAAAATCTTGCAATCTTGCATTACTGCTATTAAAATAACACGTTATTATTAAATTGGCAATGGAATGATCAGTAAAACCACAAAGTACGTAAAGGAGTTATTTTGTGGAAAATTTACGGAGTAAGAGCAGAGACAAAAACATTTATATTACACCCCCATTATTGGCAGCACTGGTTATTTATTTTTCAAACTATCTACCATATCAGACTGTATAAAAAAATTAGGACTGTTGTATCGTTTTCCTGTATTTATCTAATAGTCTTTTTAGTTTTTACTGTGTATGTACATTAAATAGTTAAGTTAATAAAAACAAAAATAAAAGTTTGATGTAAGTATTTTCTTTTTCTCAATCATATATAAGCCTTCGAAATAAAAATCCATACATTTTTTGGAGCTTTGGCTGTTTTGATCTGTCCATGGATCCACAATCCACATTCATTAATATTATGAGCTTTCTATCTATGTGTACGTTTTATACCTCCTATATGATGATTCATCTGTCCTACATTAAAACTCATACTGATTAGAACCAGTTATTTCGAAAATCAATATTTGTACAAATCATGATTCCGTCGAAAGGTCTTATTAAATGCGATGACGTAACTACACAAAACCTGAATCGCTCTGATATCATAATTCCGTACAGGTATTTTATTGTTTCTCTGTAAAATTATAGAGTTTCTAAGAACCACTTTCATTTGTCATAACGTGTTTTTATCTATTATATGGGTATTATACGAATATTTATTTGTGTGTGTTTGTATACCTAATCAGTTAGAGCTTCCCGTAGTGGGGGTTGCTTAGTGGCTAGCGCCGCTACTTCCCGTACGGGTGGCGATGCCGCCGCACGCTGGTTCAATTCCCACCACGAAATTTGAATTTATATTTTGTTTGATGTATTTGCAGTCAGCCAACCCACACTGGACTAGCGTGGTCGACTAAGACATAATCCAGGGTAGGCTTAAGCCCCTCGGTGTGGACGTATATGAGCTGATTTAATATGGTGTATAAAAATAACGTCCTACCTTAAGCAGAAAGTGTCTTCAATGATCCATCTTCCAAAATCTCCCAAAAGAATAAAGCTGCAAAATTAAAAAGCACTTAATAAAAATGATTCATCATAATTTTGCAGATTGACAGACCATAACGTCTACCTGCCCAAATAACACGTTAAAATGATATCCTTCCAGTTAATTAATTCAATCGGTAAAGAGCGTTTGATCTGGGGGCACGGCAGTGCCCCCGCCAAGTCGAGCAAAAAAGCGGCACGGCCGTACCATACTTTTCTCGAAGCAGTTCAGGCCATTTTCGACCCCCCTATAACTTCGTTGTGGATAGAACTAGAAGCCTGAGTTTTCAGTAACCAAGCAGGCATTGTATAAATACGGTATATTTCAAATTTCAATCAATTTGAACCAGTAGTTTATGAATTATAACTAGTCAAAGTTTCTTAATTTTGTCACTCACTGACCGATCATCAAAACTCTAATGCACTTCTAGCAGACATAGAAACTTCAAATTTAGAATGGAATTAGTGTTTAGTGTATAAACCAAGGAAAAACTAAAACATTTTGCAATTTCGGCCCAGTTTTCTAGATACATCATCTGCTAGATAACTTTGTAATCCCATATAAATCTTGGGGCATTATATAGGATTACAAAGTTACATTTGCAGTAAATGAATCAGTGTACCTGTATAATGGAATATAATTGAAATATAATTGCAGGGTAGGTGTAGGGTAGGTGTAGGGTAGGTGTAGGGTAGGTGTAGGGTAGGTGTAGGGTAGGTGTAGGGTAGGTGTAGGGTAGGTGTAGGGTAGGTGTAGGGTAGGTGTAGGGTAGGTGTTGGATAGGTGTTGGATAGGTGTAGGGTAGGTGTAGGGTAGGTGTAGGGTAGGTGTAGGTTAGGTGTAGGGTAGGTGTAGGTAGGTGTAGGGTAGGTGTAGGGTAGGTGTAGGGTAGGTGTAGGGTAGGTGTAGGGTAGGTGTAAGTTAGGTGTAGGGTAGGTGTGGGTAGGTGTAGGGTAGGTGTAGGGTAGGTGTAGGGTAGGTGTAGGGTAGGTGTAGGGTAGGTGTAGGGTAGGTGTAGGGTAGGTGTAGGGTAGGTGTAGGGTAGGTGTAGGGTAGGTGTAGGTTAGGTGTAGGTTAGGTGTAGGGTAGGTGTGGGTAGGTGTAGGGTAGGTGTAGGGTAGGTGTAGGGTAGGTGTAGGGTAGGTGTAGGGTAGGTGTAGGGTAGGTGTAGGGTAGGTGTAGGGTAGGTGTAGGGTAGGTTTAGGGTAGGTGTAAGGTAGGTGTAGGGTAGGTGGAGCGTAGATGTGCATTTTTACATTGTGTTTTCATGCGATCTACAAAAAGAAATGAGATGCCATCAAAAACATAACTTGTAAAAAAACCAAGTCTCGCACGCAACTTAGTCTACCGTAAAAAGTTGTGAGATCCATGTAATACCAAGTCGGTTCATTTATTCAGCCCCTACTTAAGAGTCCTTCTGTCTGAAGTTATTACGTAATTAGCTCACCTAACAACATCTTATAGTGACCAGATCAATATTAAAAATCTCTTATGTTTTAAATAAATACATAGATTGACTTGGCAATCGCACTAAACAATAAATTTAATATAATAATGTATTAATTGTGAGATACATTGTGTTTTCATGCGATAAATACATAGATTGACTTGGCAATCGCACTAAACAATCAAATTTAATATAATAATGTATTACTTGTGAGATACATTGTGTTTTCATGCGATTGCCAGGTCAATCTATGTATTTATTTAAAACATAAGAGATTTTTAATATTGATCTGGTCACTATAAGATGTTGTTAGGTGAGCTAATTACGTAATAACTTCAGACAGAAGGACTCTTAAGTAGGGGCTGAATAAATGAACCGACTTGGTATTACATGGATCTCACAACTTTTTACGGTAGACTAAGTTGCGTGCGAGACTTGGTTTTTTTACAAGTTATGTTTTTGATGGCATCTTAATTATTCTCGTAACAGCACAAAAACGTTCTACTACAATGTAAATAACACATGAAAAATAAATAGATGCTGAAAATATTTGGGGATTCACGCTTTTAACGATGAGTACCTAGAAAGCAAAACAAAGCTTCCACAAGGTAACATTTCCTTGTTCAACTTGAAAGGCACTTACAAGTTGCGTGCTCAAATTGTCTGGTGGTGCGTGCGACTTTCAGTCCGCGTCATGTATCTTGCGTGCACACTAGAGGAATTGTATGAAGCCCGACAGAATGCTATTTGTCTGGCTGAGCACTGGTCCAAAATAGTTTAGTGGTTTCAAAACGTGTCAAAGTGCGTTAGTGTGTTATTTGATTTATTTTTTACTTCGCATTAATATTATAAATATTAAAATATATTTGAATGTTTGTTCCGCCTTCACGCTTAAAGTACTCAACGGATTTGGATGAGGAATAGAGATAGTCTGTAAACTGGATAACACATAGGATACTTTTTACGGAAAAAAACTTATTCCCACGGGAAAATCTTACACAACGCGAACGTAGTCGCGAGAGGACCACTAGTATTTTATATTGTCACTAGCTATCTGCCCACGCACACAAAAAAAAAGTTATAAATTATCCGAATAAATTAGAATAATAACATTGAGTATAAGTACCTTCCAACACCAGTATATAACGATTAAGAGGGTCCTAAGTAAATTTTGTGTAAAACAGTGTCTTTGCTACGCACGCAATGCTACGGGGCGCGCCGCCGTAGCCATAACGCGGTTATCGTATTGTAAGAACAAAACTATTTCTTACAGCTTTTTTCAATATTTATTACTGAAGTATAAAAACAGACAGCTAGATTATAGGGTATTTTGTATCATTACTATAATAATTTAGGGTAGGCTTGATCGTCTGTGAGTAGGTAACGAATTATCGGGTCAAATGGCCTGTAATGGGCGAGGCCCATATCCAACAGTGGGCTTCGCAGACTGATGATAACTTTAAGCATTTCCATAATAGGTGTAGCTTTAATAGGTGCTACGACTACTAATTTACAAGAAAAACTAGAGGTAAGGCCGTGGTAGTTACATCTGCTGGACGTCAGCCAAGGCCTGGATCCAATAGGCACCACTCCAGCACTTCCTAGTATATGTAGATATATTGTCTGTATAACCTTCACTCGATCGTGGGATACACTGCCTCAGTAAGAGCAAATATGGACTAGAAACGCAGAATGCATACAAATATCATATAAACGATGTATCCACGATTCAAAATATTCTAATCTATGCAAAGCTGCTCAGAGAAGATGTACCTATACCTATAGGTATAGTATATTACTTACTTCCAACTGCTCGCAGTATACCTCTAGTACCTATTCGTGCTCAAATATAATACTTTAGCGAAGCATAATGAAAATTATAGTCAAATAATGTGATATGATAATAATCGTTCAGATAGTACGGATAACCTATATAATTTTGTATCAGGTAGCTGGCCCGTGTAAAATAAATAAATTTCAAAACTCCACTTTTTACAAGTTTTTTTCTTTAACTTGCAATGTTTGTATGTATGTAAGTAAGTACGAGTACGTGGTGTGTTCGGGTCAAATCTTGTAACTGATTTTCGAACCACTTCCTCTCAATGATGCAGCCAGGACTGTCTCCTCATGAGGGAACTCCTCAACGGTTAGTAGCACGGATTCCAAACTTCGCATATACGTTAAATTTTGAAACCTAAACACGATCCTTATCATATTCATATACTGATGCTGCAGCCAGGATTGTCTCCTCATGAGGGAACTCCTCAACGGTTAGCAGCACGGACTCAAAATTTCGCAAGTACGTTCAATTTTGATAGCTAAACACGGTCCTTATACTGTTGCTGCAGCCAGAACTATCTCCTCATGAGGGAACTCCTCCCTCAACGGTTAGTAGCATGGAATTCAAACTTTGAATTTAGGGTAGTCTGTTCTTCAGCAGCTTAAAAGCTTGTGTTAAATTAAAACTTATCACCAACTCATAAAGCAAACATACAAACCGCAAAATTTCACGAATTAAGTACTGCAAGCATTTGCATTCTGCCTTCTACGAACTATAATGTTGTCTGTCAGAGTAAATGACCGACATTGAACATGCAGGAGTATTTGTTGACAGTTGATTACCTGTCAACCCCCCGGATTGCAATGTCATGGACTGCAACAACCTACGAGTATACCGTGGCAAGAACAAATCATCTCAGCTAATGATAGTGGTCAACGCACTGAATCGCAATAATTTAAAAATATAAAATACTATGCTTAATTCCCTGGATAATTTGGGTGGATGCAAGTTCTAAGCTCTGTTAGAAATTTCAAACGTGATTATTTCCGCTATTTCTTAACAACAATATGCAATTAATGATCTGAGTGGCACTAGCAAAAAAACACAAATGATGAGTTTTTAAAAATAAATTACGCTATTTTAATGTTTATATTGTAATATTTAATGTTTTGTAATATTGTAATGTTTAAATTCCAACATAGTTTAGCGTAATAATAAATAAATAGTCGAAGTAGCAGTGATACCGATCTTTTACGAGGCCATAAATTAAAACCCACATAAAATTAGGCCTAAGTCTAAATAAAATTTGTATATTGTAAACCAGAAGTAAAAAACACAGATTTTTGGATATTGTGCGATTTAGTCCGGAATATAAACGACTTATTATTGTTAATTAAGCACCTAAAAAATAGAGGAACATCTCAAGTAGATGGTGTGGTCGATGCCTGAAGAGGAAGCAGAGCGCGGCGGCCTGTGCGCAGAATCTCGGATGCGCGCGCTAATTCCGTGCGCACACGCGGAATCAGTAATCGGCCGCTAGTCGCCATTCATCAGTATTCACACGGGCCCGCGTCCAGCGTCCACTCCGACAGATCGCTAAAAATACAAGATACTACAAGGGCATCTCATGGCCACACCACGGCCTCACCTCAATCACATAAAAATCTCGACTAATTGTTATTCCAGTTCCGCTGAGTATAGAACTAAAGTTCAGTTAATTAAAACACGTGCGTCTTAAGTAATCTCATTTATTAATACAAACTCTACACGAATAATCCTACAATAGCTCTACTTATTGTCGTTAATAAATTAATATTTACATCCTAGGTAACTTGACATTGCCATATATTAACAGGAAGACGTTATAATTGCAGCTCATGCCTTCTGTTACAACTTGAGAAGATTATCTCTCATACTACAAAAACACGAAACCATCGACAGAGCACTTTTGCAGAAGTAATCTCGTCAGGACTTCAGGACTGCTAACTTCTTTGTCAACTGCTACTCTTAAGAAGATTGTCTCAAACTACCCTCATCGTCTTCTTTAGTATAATATTTTATTGCTTGTAAACATGTTCGCTTCAAGTTATATTCTACAAGTAAATGTTTTGGGATGCGCATCTTTTCAACAAAACCATAAAAAGCAACCTAATCTGGACAAATGACAGAATTGAGCCCAGGAATATTAATATATCCTTTTTGAAACACTTCAATATCTGGGTTGTCTCTCAAGCGCTCAGCTAGAGCCTTCTCTTGGGCTAAAGGATGCCACGCGCCCAAAGTGCATGCTGCATCGTCACGTGCCGCGTGGTAGTGGCAACGCAGAGTCGCACGCGCAGACGGTACGTACTCAAACACACGCACTCGTCTGCATCGGTGCATTGCGAACCACACTCCTGAAAAAGAGATCAGTCTGAAATCTAAGAGATATGCAAAAAAATCTTAAGTTGTTCACCGATTCAACCAATCCCTTATAGGCGCCATCAGTTTCAGGCCCCTTAATGGGGCTTCATAAAACAGTTTCAGTGCCAGTTACAGTGTGTTCAAATTACCTATGAACCCTGAAGAAGGAGGGTTTCTTCTTAACCTGTATGGCGATGAGTTTTGCAAAACAGACCATAGGTCCCACAAAACCTTGGGTTGAAGTAAATGGACGTCGGCATCGGCTCTCTCTTCGAGTAACCTGTGGGATTTGATGCATTAATTCAGTTAATGAATCATATAATATTACTCCATACAATTAGGATCAATTGAATAAAACGAAAAAAGATATAGTGTCAATGGCTAGGGCCGCTCCCTCCCGTCCGGGTAACGCAGGTTCATTCCCCACCATGTACTAATGTGTTTAAAATTTTAAATTCATCTGTACGATTATTCGACGCTGACTGACGGCGACGACTTATGGTGAAAGAAAACATCGTGAGAAAACCTGCACACTCATGCAAAGAAACTCAAAGGTTGTGTGTGAAGTCGACCAATCCGCACTCGGCCAGCATGGCCGACTAAGGCCAGGCTAGGTTAGGCTGACTAAGGCCAGGATAGGCGAGCCCTTCGTTAAGGACGTATATGAGCTGTTGACGATGATGACATAAAAAGAACACAACCACAAAACGTGAATTTCTTACTTTTTATAAACAGGGAAAAGCGGGAAATCCGGATGGTTATACCAGTCTTCCAATGTCGAGGAATAATTTGCTGGGTCCCATATGAGTACAGACACATCCTTGTAAAGAGGATCTTCTAAGAAATTAAACTCAGGTTTCGCGACCACCTGTGAAAAGTGAAAAATAAGTAAATTCTTTAGTTTTGAATGTCTATTTAGCTATTCTAAATTACTTAGTGAAAGGCAAGATGAGTATGACTGTAGGTACTTAGTATCAATTAGATATTTAATGTGGAGTAATTAGAATTTTTTTAAATTTTTAAGGCCTTGACGTTCTTGCCATTTTAACGTCTTAACGTTAGACCGAGTCCATAATAATTAGCGTTTCCCAAAAAATATTTCTAATATCTATAAGTATACAAGCACAGTCAATCGCTACGTTTTGTATGGGGGTTCAATTTATTGTACTTGTCTTTTGTCAAATAAATATTTTCTTGAGGAAAGTTCTTCGGTTACAGGGTCTGATTTTTGGTTTTCTGCTTTAAAAGCGCACGGTGTTGATAGTTTTCTTCATATTTTACCATATATTAAGGTACTTGCTATAATCTGACCTGACCATAAAAGCACAACTATTATAGTGTGCCAGTACTAACCTGAGAGTTCAATACGCGAAATGTGGTTTTGGATCCCACATCTTCAGTAAAATTCTCAGTCGGGGCGTTGTTGAACCTTAGCACCATGTCGTGAGAATCTGATAAAATTTAATATTATTAATATACTATAGGTATAAATGTAAATATTATTGCCTAAGCCTGCTAGCCATTTGTTTGGTGCATGTGCAAGTGCAGATTACGTGCGTACTTACTAAAAGTAGGTACTTAGTACTTGTGTACGTACTGGACTCGATCGAAGTGTTCTATCTATGACTAGCGCTGCCAGTTTTGCACTTAACAAAGTGCAAACAGATCTTGAATAAAATACTTCTAAATAACTACTTGCAAAATATCAATAAATAATATTAGAAGACATATTTTAATTTAATAAAAAAAAAACGAACAAGAGCAAGGAATAATTTTTGGTCACGTTGATCGTGACATTTTTTAGTAATACTCGTATTTTGGTACAGAGCTCTATTATTCCATTTTAAGCTAACTTTCTGGCTATTGTAGTTATTTGCGAATAAATCGATAAGAATCTAAACTGGTGCAGCTGACCTTGAACACAGTCAACTGTTCGTGTTTCTGCTCCACTTTAGGGATTTTGAAATAATGTCAAGGCCACGGAAATTAAAGAAATCTTTTTTTACACTAATATTGTGATACGATAAGTATCATAATTTCAAGACAAAACTATGTCTTAAATATAAGATACTCGTATCAAGGTAATTCTATATATTATTGATATGTATCGCAATTCTCATAGAACTTGGTGGTGGTGCATATTTTAGTTCACTTAGCTTTAGAACCAGGCACTGAGTTCACATGGTCTATTATTAGATCTTAATGGTGATAATAGGTAAATTTCGGATGAACCTGTAAGCCTGAAATTAAGCAGTCATTTGAAGTGAAGGCTAGGTGGATTTCCTAAGACAAAGAGGAACATAATATCCAACAGCAACATAAACAAGTGATAATATGTTATAAGTACATGTACATGTTATAAGTATTTATGCTGACGATCTGGCACTGGCATCCCAAGCGCCCTCGTTTAGGACGGTTGAAAGGAGTTTAAGCGAAGCACTGGAAACCCTTAGTTGCTGCTACGAGCTAAATTCCTTAAGGCCCAACCCTTCGAAGACTCAATCTTGCGCTTTCCATCTGCGTAACCGAGAGGCCCAGCGGACACTTAACATCACTTGGCGAGATGTACCGATTGCCCACTGCTCTACTCCAAAATACCTCGGTATTACCTTGGATAGAGCGCTGACATACAAACAGCATTGCCTTAACACCCGGCAAAAAGTGGGCACCCGGAATAACTTATTGCGCCGGCTCACCTCGACCAAATGGGGAGCATCGCCACAAGTTCTGCGGACGACTGCGTTGGCCCTTTCATACTCGGCTGGCGAATTTGCCAGCCCAGTTTGGGGTCGATCAGCACATACGCGGTTAGTGGATACAGCTCTGAATGACACATGCCGGATTATAACAGGCTGTCTCAAACCGACTCCCGTTGGTATGTTGTATCCTCTGGCAGGTATTGCTCCCCCGGACGTCCGTAGGGATGCGGCGAGCTCGCTAGAAAAATTAAAACAAGAATCTGACCCAAGGCACCCCATGTATCACCACGTGCCTGTAACCCAAAGGCTCAAAAGCCGTCATAGTTTCATCAAAGACGTGACGGCGCTAAGTACACAAGCCTCACAAGCCCGCCTGAATCTTTGGGAGGAGAGATACCCCACCACAACACTTATACCGCTTGCAGAGCAGCTTCCCCCTGGAAGTAACCTTCCCTGGCCGACGTGGAAGTCTTTAAACAGACTCCGGACCCAAGTCGGCCGAAGCAAGGAGAATATGTGGGGGGCTAGCTCGGATGGTAAATGTCGGTGTGGTGTCTTTCCTCAGACAATGGCATGGGCCATATGGATGTTGTCTTGCCCCGCGTGTCCTTGCACCTGCACACGCGCAGTCCTCTACAACGCCACTGATACTGCAATTTCGGTGGCTGCGTATTGGTCTGCACAAATTTGATCGCCATAGTATCGATACGATAGGAAGAAGAGTACATAAAATATAAGATTTTGTAGTAGCAATAAAGTTGCATGTTCTTAAGAACAAGACCATCTCATACCTCTTCCTACATACAGTCACGAATTCGAATTACATTGCTACGTAAGGGTCGCGATATTTAGAGAAGTTAATCGATGCTTTCCAACTAAATATAGGTAGGCGACTAAAGGGCTTCACACACGGCAGCTATAATGTGTATTAATGTACCTACATTACAGCTGTCGTGTGTGGTCTCCTGACGATTTCTATGGAAAGATGTAATGAAATGTATCGTGCTATAATGTACATCTTTATAGGTATAGCTGCCGTGTGCGAAGTAGACTTTCGATGACATGGAATGGAAATGACATTTGCACTCGTGGCTCCTTCAACCTGACAGTCCTGCCTGCCCGACACAATATGTAAGAAAGCGGAACAATGGAGTAAACAACATAATTAAACGCTACTAATTGCACCCATTCTCTCTGTTATTGAGTAAAACATGAGTAAAACAGCCATGTTTTTCTATACAGCAGATATTATTTATTATATTTCCTGACATTATTGGCGTTTGAAGTGTTTTTGTTAGTTGTCTAAAAAAAATATCGGTTTATACCACCAAAGAAAACCTTTATTTACGATACCACTAAGCAACTATCGAGCTACAATAAATGCAATGCCAGACTGATGAAAAAAGTATTTAAAAAAATCTATATTGTTCTCTCGTGGACAAAAAACTCATTTAAGCTTAAGTTATGAGTTTATTACCATTAATAAACTTAGATGAACAAAACTATGTCAAGCGCACGACTCTATTTATTTATTTGATACCTGGGCGACCGAGCTTTGCTCGTGCCATCTGATGGAAAACTTTCGGGAAATTTTAATTTCTTTCATTTTTGTATTTGTAAATGAAAGAATAAAAAAAACATCAACAAAATAAAAAAAAAACCTAATATATGTTGAGATTCGAACTCAAGACTCAAAAACCAAAATAGATTTTGCAGACTCACGGTTTCCCGATTGAGCTATTGTGGCGTTGCGGATGGTGGCGAAATTACCTTTCTATTTCAATGATAAGGCGTATCAATTATTTTGAGCCTAAAACCACGGGGTAATCCCTTTTTACTAAAAATTAATCCTAGTTAGATCGATTTATCGCCCCCGAAACGCCCTATATGTTAAATTTCATCGAAATCGTTGCAACTTTTTCCGAGCTTATTATATATTATATATAGGTAAATATACTAGCGGTTCGCCCGCAGCTACACTCGCGTTGTGTAAGATTTTCCCGTGGGAATAAGACTTTTTCCCGTAAAAAGTATTCTATATATTAATCCAGGGTACAAACTATCTCTATTCCAAATTTCAACCCAATACGTTCAGTAGTTTTTGCGTGAAAGAGTAACAAATATCCATACATACCAACTTTGGCGTTTATATTGTTAATAAGGATATACAAGTATTGCTCGTTTAAACTATTAGATTAACCAATTATTGTACACAATAAACAAAAAAATCTTTAAATCTCAATTACAAAAACGCGTTCTTTGTAATTCTTCATTTAAATTAACACCCCGTAGGTGGATTTTGCTTACTACGTCAGAACGCCAAACTTAGAGTAAGATTGTAATGAATACTTGTAAAAGTATATGATTGTAAATGTATACTTTTTATTATTTTAGTTCTCATGTTAAGTGAAGTCTTTACGAAAATAAAGTTCCTTAAACTGAAAAATTACTATAACACAAAAGAAAATCGACATAACAGGCCTGCTTGTTTCTAAAGAAATATCTTCCGGAAGACCTGCGGAAGAGAAAAAGGCTCTCGGAAGTTCTGGGTTCGAATCCCAGTGGGAAAACTGTCAAACAAAAAACTTCTTCGTCAGGCTTTCCTCAGTTTGGTTAGGATATTGAAGGCTGAATCACTTATCAAGCAAAAAAAAAAGATGATACCGTGCTTTGAAAGGCACGTTAAGCCACGTTACACGTCAGTGGCCTTAAGCGAATCTATAACGCTGACACTAGGGTATGTAAGTAAGGCTGGTTGGCGACCACACGATGAAAAAGAACACGAAGAATAAACAAAACAACCCATAACTAACAGTTCTTGGAAAAAAAGTTAAACCTGCAGCAACTGCTTTGTATGCCTGTGCAGGTTGGGTTTATAGCAAAAATAAATAAAAACTGCGTTTGACATTATTATTACCTATATTTAGGGTCAAGAACCTGCACGTGCAGAGCCTTAGTACCTACGCACTACTACTATTGTTTATCTCAGCAGCCCTGATCAGTAGGGCCAGTCACGCACGTGTCACGAAGCAAAAGAAAATGGCCCGACACTTCAAGAAGATTTAATAGAAAATAAAACTGTTCAATTATGTATGTGGTGCGTTTACACCTTGCTCGCCTTCGTTTGTTCTATTGTTGCCTGGTTGCAACACGCTTCGACATCAATCTTGTGTTGTAGATCAATTATATTGTCCAATCAATGAGATGACATTCTTTGATAAAATCTTAGCTGTGGCTTTTACGTTACCAGCTTTTATCGTTCAAGTCGGACGTCAGTAGTCAGTACTTCCTGGTCATCATCGGTCAATTATAATTATTACTGATACTAAAATATGACTCTATTTACATGAGTTTGTGAATTAAAATGAGCCTCGCCGCGTCGTCGCTACTGGCGCCATGATCGCTACTAACTAATATTTAGACAGTCTAATAAAATAACAACAACAAAAAACCAGTCGGCACATTGCAAAGTAAAGGACAATAAGGTGGTACATGAATTATGCACAGCTCCGCGGGTTGTTGACTCTTGACACTGAGTACGCGCACACGCAGCCTGCCCAACAAACAGATGAAAACAAAACCTTGCGCTCCACACGTCCCATTTTGCAATTAGCAAGTAAACGAGATTGGTAAATAAGGATGAATGTGCCAACATTAATCATTAACGAAGTAGTTCTAAGAAAAGTAGGTTCATACAACCGTTTTTTTTTTAATTAATTGAAGTCCCCTAAAGGGATAAGCTCAGCCACACAGGAAGTAAGCGTTGAAAGCATTGAAACCACGGTTATCAAAAATTTTGAGAAGAATTGTTACCTAAGAAAATATGGCACGCCCCGCCGATCTTTGTTTTGCATCTAATGACAGGTGTTTTCAAAATGAATTAATTAATGCAATTAAATGATACTCTACAGTATTTGGATACTACATAACATATTGCTGGCGTAGACTAGCTAGCTTCTACATACCTTGCCAGAGATGGTAACATCAGCGTTAATTCCGATACTTGCAATAAAGATTTTTATCATATTTGCTCATACTTTATTATATAGTAGGAAGTACTGCTGAACATCATGAGGTGTGTTGAGGAGTTTTGCATTGTGTGAACCACGTCTGGGCTATAAACTTATCACATTTTTTAAGAAAGGACAAAGACATTGCGGTTACTCTGTGACTAATACAATGCAATATTATTTGCATAAGAAATGAATCATCTACTTAGGTATTAAGTAGGTATTCCTATATGATTAAATTGAAAAATATGAAGATGTGCCTTTGATTTTCTACAAGAATGTTGATATATCAGCATAAGTTATAAACAAGATATACAGTAGGCAATAAAATATTTCTCTCGTGCCTGCTATTGCCATAAATAGTTGGATTTACCATTACGCACGCGCAGGAATGACAGAAAACATGAGGCTTCGCATCGCTGCTGGCGCCACAATATACTCCGATATACAGGCTTATCAGCATATCTAGTCGGCATCAGAGCATTTCAGACTAAACCTAGATGTAAACATGAATAAATCAACACGGCAGATCGATGGGAAAACAGATATCCCTGAAGGACAACATGCCAATCTTGGACAGACTCTATAATCCAAAATTATGCAGGTATGTTATCAAAAGTGGGATATACTCCAAATAAATAAAACCTTAAAGAAGTTCAGCGAAAGGCATATAATGTAGCGTTGTTATTCTTTATATTCTACTCAAGCCCTCTAGTAACTGTTCCCTCATTAATCAACTTAAGCTTTCAATAAAACAAGTTATTTGTGGTTTGGTTGTTGTGATGTGATAATGTTGAGTAATCGGTGAAGTCCCATGAACAATGATAAATTCGTGCAATTCGCATGCGATTTGGGCCGTTCGCCGAAGAGGGCTGCCCGCGCATGTCAATGCGGCCTCAAAGCAGAGATCCGATGCGATAACTGCACAATACCAGGTCAATCACCTGCCAATTTGTCTTGTCCGCACAGTGGTTAGTATAAGATACGACCATAGTTTTTGCTTTTGCGATACGATGTTGTACCTATTTGCTGGTAAATAACACATTAACATTTTTTTAAAGTATTCAACGTAGTTTTTATGCGATTTTTTGCGTAGACTGTTTTTAAAAAACTTCAATGTATTTGCAATTGCATTACATTTTGTAAGAATAGTCTTTCGCACTTGAAAATCTAACGTGTTGTTATCTGCCAAAAAGTAAGTAACCAGCTTTTATAGGAAGTGTCATCAAGGCACGTGCGATGCTCATAATTAGGACGGACAACTGTAAACAGCCTGTCGACTGGCACACAATCGCCAATTAATCATGTCTACGAACTACTATAAGTAAATCACATGCACTTGAATTCTGAATCATAGTTTAATAGAGCCAAACGCGTGGGTCGAGATATAAAAAATAATAAACCGACTGTTACTTTAGCCGGCCTTAAAAGTTAGTCACTGTCTAGCCTGTCTCGATTCTCGTCACCTACTGCTCCACTTTTATTGTTACTTAGTACCACCACCAAGCTTAAGAACTCGTGAGTAAAGGTAAAAAAAGTTTAAAATATAGTTACCGATAAAACTGCCAAGATGGGAGCCAAGCAGAGCACCGGCGCTTGTGACGACAGCACAAGTGTTAAAGGCACGGTGTTGTTGCAAGGGGTTGTTAGGAATACGATATCCGAACTTCTTGAATGGTTCATCTTCTCCATCTACCGTGCGAACTCTTACTCTTTGCAGTGCGCACATCATCTCCAACTTAGACATCTCCTTTCCAAGAGTTCCCTCATACTTGACATCATAAGTGTTGTGGACATCCAAACCAGACCGAAACACTTTACTCTCGCTCATCAATACTCTGTGAAATTCCTTTAACAGCAACACCTTATATTCCAATGTGCGAGTTTGACAATCGGACGAGTACAATTCATCACACAAGTATTTATCGCTGTCAAATTCTAGGATAGGTTTATGTATGTTAGGAAACCTTGGACTGCCGTGGCTCTTCCTCACTATGTTGTTGGACGGACGTTGTGACTCTGTTGATTTATCAGATGATTTTACAACCTTGACATTGCTCCAGAGCGACCCGATTGCTGATCTCTTGCGAACTGAATCCACTTTTAAGGTAGACGCATTAAACACCATATTGTAATTATAGTTGGATTCTAAATTAAGCCCAGTTAAGCTGCTTTTTTGAGTGGGCGGGTTCTTGCTGAACAGCCTTTGCTTTTCAATATACATCCAATATTGAGACCAAATAAGGTAGAGGTATCCGCACATTCCAAAACAGAGGAGATTAATAAAAACCCACACGGACATTGCGGCAGCACGCATTTTATCGAACACTTCTTCCTAAAACGTTTGTTACGAAAAGCTTTTTTATATTCTCTTAACAAATTTAATTCACAGCCCCTAAAAAATTAATACGTATGTAGGAAACAGGTTTGTTAAAAATCACAACCTTAGCTGTCGAATAGGGGATTGTAGGGCAAAGGATAAACAGCTGACGCGACGCCTATTGCGCCTGCGTGAGTGTGCCGCAGCTTCCGCAACATTCATTCATCATAATTCTTATACGGTACCTTCAGAAGATACTCTTCTGTACCTAAATGCTAATAAACGAATAGCGTTTTTGAATTGAAAAACTAATGTGAAATTATTGACTTGTTTTGGTGGCAAATTACAAACGAGGTGACCATAGTAAGCCTGAGCAGTAGGCCGTAGGGATTGGTTGTTATAACCTAATATCAGAGGGTTGTACGACGTTTTCCAATACACTTGTGAGAAAACAGGTAATAAATAATTAAAATGAAATGGTTAAGAGAGGTACCCTACAAAAGCTACGATACTACAGGTGAAACTGTTCATGTAAAGTTGTATAAACTAACCTTTATAATATCGCGCGCTGATTTAGTTGTTGTTTTATTCACATTTATCATTAAATATCAACACTTGATCACTCTTAAAAGTACAATCAATGTAACACATGAAAATTTATCAAGATTAGCGCCAACCTCAAAACAATACTATGTTGCTTTTTTCAGAATCGTTTCAATTTATTTTTTATTATTAAAATGATCCTGGCTGAATAATAATTATGGAGACCGTAGAAATAAAAAATAAATGTAATGAAAATCGCAATAGAGCGCTAAAACCAATGGCTAAATAAAACGCATTTACCGCACAGTTTACTGCCTTCGTAAGTTCAATTTTCGAGCAAGGTTGAAAAATTAATTTACGGTGGTACTTAGGATATTCTTGAACTATAATAAGAATTCATTGAATTAAATAGTGAGCGACGTTTTATAAATTAATACGAATATGAATTTCTGTAAAAATCACGTTTATTTTCAGACAAAATGCCGTTTTGGTCACAACCACTGCATACAAAATTTAGCATTCACTATAATCCATTTGACATTTAAAAAATATTCTATCAAATTTTATCTATTATAATATTAGGTTGAGCATTTTAAGGAAAACTTATTTCGTAACATTGAATTGAAGAAAAATACAATTACAGTGATTAAAATCCATTTAACACAGCTAGGTCGTAAATAATTAATATTTGAGGACGTCTCATACACGGCCACCTGATCCCACACTACACATAGCCTCTGTACTACAGGAATCAGACAACTGATATACATAGTACATCGTACATACACAGGCAATAGGGGATCGGACTGTTCACCATATTTTATGAATTATTTTTAAAATATAGATTAGTAGCAGACGATTCGCGAAGAAAAAAACAGAATCGGTTGAAAAACGAATTTACAGTGTTTTTTTAAAGTTTCAATATGTCTGTCTCTTTCAAAAACTATCAATTTTAAAGATAGAGCAAAAATTATTTAGTGTTCGATAGCAGACACTAAGAAGTTTGGATTTATAAAATAAAAAAAAAGTAGTCCGATCCCCTATAGTACATAACTACTTGTATAGATAAACAAAACAACATCCAGACACAAAGCAAACACAAGTGCTAATCACACGAATGTTTACCCTAGGCGGGATTCGAACCCGCGACCTTTCGAACGCAGACATACTACCAAACAAACTAGGCTACGAAGCCGACACTACTCGTAGAGCAACGGATAAAAACAGAGTATAAATTATAGGTATAAACCAATGATGGGTGAACTAAACTATTAAAGAGAATAAAAAAAACACAACAGACTGGTTCTAAAACCATACTGAGTGACAGTTGCAGGCTGATATTTTTTTATTTTAAGGTATTTCCAATATAATAGGACAAGTCTGATAAATCCAGAAATAGTTTTATTCAGAAATCTAAGGCAAAAATTATGTAGAAAGGGTCTCAAGAAAAAAATGTAACTAAACCTCATAAACAAAGCCAATATAGCTGTTTAGCAGCTTGACATACTCGTCGTATTTAGGTCGGCTCCAAATCGAATGTGTTTTTTATAGATCTAAACTTAGGTAACTATATAACAGTTTTTTTACTTATATATTTCTATGTACGCTTTTTTACATATAGAATAACGCCAGAGATTACATTGTAATAAATCGTTGGTAATACAGGTATTTTTTTTTTAGATTAGGACACATTGTTTTACTATTTTATCTATACAGAATTGATTATTTTCAACTATTATAATTATTTTACATAATTTAAAAACCAAGCTAAATACTCCAAATTCTCACATCTACATTTTCTCATTTTATAACCTTATTTACCACTAAATAAATAAGTTACCTATTTATAAATATTTAATATATTAATAAATAATAGTGTGATTGGTTCGTTTGTACTTAAATAACTAAGTTAGATATGACGATTTAATTAAAATTACGCTATCCTAATGACTAGATCACTTTGACGAGACGAGTCAATCATTGATCGTAAATATTCTCGTGAAAATCGACCTTTATTTTTCTAACATTGCTACAACATTATTTTAGCATTTGGCTGACATTATGAGTCTTAGAAGGTCCTAAGTGCAGGAGTAATTAATATATCTGTATTGTATTATTCATAAAAATTATTGACAGTAGTTAATGTCCACCTCCAGGCGCATGTAAGTTTGTAGCGTAATTTATTTATTTGTACACTGTTTTAGCACTCTACCTAGAAAGATACCAACTGTACATCTCACAGAAAACCACTGGTGAGGGTTTGAGGGGGTTGATTCCAACTAGGACATATTGTTGCTTTGCTTATATTAGCACTTTTCACTAAGTCTGGCGCTGTATTGGTGCTGTATTGGTAGTCGCAGCGCCTGCATGTACATTCATAGCAATGGCAAATGGTGAATTAATATAACATTATATTAGCGGGGTTTTAGAACTGTATACTTAACACGTTACAATAAAACTGCTTTACGAGATTATGTTTAATGCAACACTGTAATTATTTAACACTGTTAGCTTAGCACGGTAACAGTAAGTTCTAACACTGATAGTGGAAATATGTACTGCATCTTAATGCAACACACTGTTTTGTTTAGCAGGGTTGGCGCGGTAACAGTAAGTTCTAGCACTGGTAGTAGAAATCTACACTGTACGTACCTCAATGCAACACTGTATTGTTTAGCACTGGCACTACGTTCTAGCACTGGTAGTGTGAGCGTTTGTGGGGGCGAAGTCTCACCCGGGCCCAGTTTCAGCGCAGCGCGTCGTTCCAGCGCGTGTAGGGCTCGGGGGCGTCGCGGCGCGCCATCAGCGTCGAGTAGTGCAGCAGCGGCAGCGCCGCGCCGCCCAGAACCAGAGCCCCGAATGCCGGCTTGTGCACCAACCTGCGACACAATGGGTGCATTCGAATCAGACTTTAAGCGCCGTCAGCAATCAGAAAAACAAAAAGATGTATATGGGTTTCGCCCGCTGACAGTAATTCGGTACGTGATTAATCGGTAATCGATTACAGGGCATCTAACTAAATCTAAAGATTGTTAATTCTATAACTGTGACGAAGTAGGTTAAATTATTGCTTTGTTGTCGAATGTTATATATTTTTACATTATTCATTATCAAGTAAGATCGATGACCGAATTGACCAACCCCACAAACCCAGGTGTCCTTTATTTATTTATTTATTAGAGTCCTCTGAGGAATAAAATTGGTGCCAAATATCAAATACTTAATACATTATATTGTAATTCAAGTCAACAACTAAATGTATCTCTCCGTATTTTGTGGAGAAGAGACTAACAAAACCAACATACATACAACATACATACATACATTAACAATCAATAAAATTTACAAAAACTTATTACTGAAAAAATACTTATAATTACTTTTGATTCCTACAGCGTTAATTTATAAGAAGGAAAAAAATATAGACATAATGAAGTAGAACTTACCATGGTATTGAAATAATAAATAATGTATATGAAAACGCCAGCACTAAGTTGACCCACATCCTCGTGCACCTTCTCAAACTGCCTGACACCCAATGTAGTTGAAGAACTGAAAAGATCAAATAAAACCTCCTTTAGTTACTTCAACTAATCATTGCAAAGATGAACAATTTTACACTTAGAAAGATTAGTTAGAATTATCTATTCTAATCATCATTTCAGGAAAGAAATTCAGCTAGCATGATCCTACTGCTTATTTTTTAAGCAGTTCATACCCGTCTTATATCTGTAATCCACACATCCAGTTTTATTTATTATAATACTAATGGATTTATTTATTATACAATCAACATCAACGGCCCGTTACAGTCCACTGCTGGAATATGAGCCTCCTCCACTTAAGTGTTTGGTTTTGCCATAATCTGCACGCTTGGCAGGCGGGTTGGAGATCGCAGATTAAAAGGTTACTGTAACAGAGAGCGCTGCTGCCCGTTCCCTATTCAATGTGTAGTCCCTAAGTCGCCTCTTACGACACCCACGGGAAGAGTAGGGGTTGGCGACAAATGTTTTCTACTCTGCCGTCACCACACGGCTTGTTATTTATTATACAATACAAGTCTGAACTAAAATTCTAAATGCAGGTACATACAGCTAACTTACAATCGTCATCCGAGAGAATTTAGAGATCTATATAACTTATTCTATGGTAAATAGTCTTTGTATATTAAAGCCTATGTTATGCAATAGATATTTTATTCGTGGATGGAGAATGGATGAAATCGCAACTTATTGCGTGCAAGCGATTTCTTAACGAATAAACATAAATCTGAAACATTGAATGAGTTCAAATGAAATATGCTTACAAATGGTAACCCACTCAGGGTGTAAAGTCATGGCCGAGGCGTAGACTTGCACCAGGCCCAGTAGCCGGTACTTCCACGTGTGTATGTTGGCATCTCGCTTCTCTAGCTGGTAAAGTTGCTTCAAACTGTAAGAGCCTTTACGCAGTAGCGATATAGGGTCCGCGTGGGGGAAGTTCGCCGGGCTGTATGCTTGGAGGATCCCGTTTTCGACTACTCCTACTGCTGTGTACTGAAAAACATAACAAAATATTATTATACAATTAGTATACCAAAAATATATAGGATATCTCCGCTAACGTGCTATAAAAGTGGCGGCTTCAATCACAGTCACTCTGAGAATCACAGTAGTTATTACAATTAATTGACACCAGCAGCACAATTTATTAACCTACATCATGACTTATTTTATAATGATAAAAAAAATCAAATTTTTATGTTTTATTGAATGTGTGGACTCAATCATCTTTGTTTACTTAATTTTTTTTAATTTCTCATTCACACGGGAATACACGAAGACTACGTGAACAAAAATATGTCAACCTTCACCTACATCAAGGCCTTATGTCTGACCAGCGTAAAGACAAGTCTACGCACCACAGATATTTAACGCGCGCATGTTATGGGTATCATAATCGCACTGAGAAATGAGTTCACCTTCAATGCGCCTGAATCATTTATTTTCCTAACAGACCTGATTTCTCTATATACCTATACAAAGTGGTAATATAGCAGGCGCGAACTTGGCGCCAGCATCCATCTCTTTCGTACTTCGTGAATTGCTAGTAGACAGGGAAATAGATATACCGGTATATATTTAAATTATCCATGCTCATGACTCGTAGTGGCTCTACAGGCAATCTTCAAGTATTTTTTTCTTTCGAACTTACAATATCATCTTCTCGTCCAGCGTAAGAGAAGTGCACTCTAAGATCGCCGACCTCGTGTTCTAGTGCGCTCTCGCCGTGATAGTAGAAGCCGGAATGAAGCTTTATGTCGGAGCGCTCCGGCCGCGAGTCTGACCATATCTCATAGTAGTCATTCACTTTACGCTTCACATCTAGACCTGTAAAAGTTAAACTGTATTGTAGAGTGCAAGATTTTCAAGAGGACCTAGAAATATTAGGTCAAAGTGCAGAAAAGTAAGTAACACTAAAACCTATGTATTGTTTTATCAAACAAGAATAAATATAGAACCACTAGCGGTCCGCCCGCGGCTACGCTCGCATTGTATAAGATTTTCCCGTGGGAATAAGACTTTTCCCGTAAAAAGTATCCTATGTGTTAATCCAGGGTACAAACTATCTCTATTCCAAACATCCCAATCCGTTCAGTGGTTTTTGCGTGAAAGAGTAACAAACATACATACCTACAAACTTTCGCGTTTATAATATTAGTAAGGATTTTTCTTATTTTATTATTTTTTTAAATAGACAGAAAATATCTATTAAATATATAAAAGAACTTAAATAACCCTGCTTCTTCATAGCAAAGCTAAAACTTGAAATGGTAATGTATGACAGTTTTTATAATAATAAACTTATTTTCTTCCACAAATATAAGACTTGTCTTACACAACTTGCTTACTAATATAATATGCTTTATTAATTAAATAACTAGCTTTCTATAATAGTAGGAGTCACGAATCCAAACCAGTTTATTATTAAATAACCATTGTGCTTCTGCTTAGTCTAATACATAATGACTGACTAGGAATATATAACATACAAACCTAAATACAGCCAACCAATCTTCACATTTTCAGCAATGTGTGTCTCACTGAACATGGGCATGGAGGTTGGGTTGTGATGCCCTGGCCTGATGTAGAACAGATTTGAATCAACCACATAGTCTCTCCAGTCCTTATGATACCAGTAAGTCTTGTAAGACTCATCTGCTGGTTCACTGAGGAATGTTTCTTGTTCCCTGAAAGTTAATACATTAGTCATAAATGAAAAAATCGTTTAATGTTATTGTATTTTTTTATAAATGTAATGATGGATGTAAGTGATGTAATAACATCCTATGGAAATAAATAATTTTTGATTTGATTTGATATCACATAATTATATGTAAAAATAGTTTATACCTGCATATTTAGAAAAAAAATAAGCACACTTACATTTAAATACATCAAATCAAATCAAAATATACATATTTAACACATTTTACTTATATGTTTACTGGGATTACAGGAATAAAACTTACGTAGCCTCTTCAATCCACTGATACATCTGCACCCGTTTCCTCAGCTTTACAGCTAGAACTTGTATATTATAATCTGGTTCAGATATCGGCTCCAGCACATGCAAAGGACCCACTACATGGATGACCTGCCCGTCTAAACGAACCGAATCATCAGCAGTGTGCACATCCACAGTTTGAGCAGCCAGTATGAGGTCTTCTAGCATCAAATTACTTTGAATTGTTTGACTCTAAAAATGCCATGATATAAGTACTACTTAAATAATACAGACTAGGCTATATTAATATTTATATACCAGCTTCACAGTATCATAATAAAAGCAAGATCACAATAAAAGCAGGAAAAAAAAAAAACTTACCTCAGCCCATAACAGAAAGTAGGTAACTCCAGAAAATAGGACTAAACTTAGTAATGTAGTCAACCAGGTATTCTTAAACTGGTTCCTGACTGTAGACCACATCTGTAAAGGAGTGAAATTATAATGACATTCAATGGACATATTAATCTGGTCTCCATGATTTAAAAAAAAACTTACATTGAATATAAATAGTAACCACTAAATGCATTAAGACATTTATTAGTTATTCAAATATATTTTGAAAAGTCCACTATGTACTCAGAAATTCGTTAAAATAACAATTTCTAAAATGTTAGCAAGGAACATAATGTTAGGCACTGAAAACTTAAGAGTCACGTCAGTGAGTAGCACAGAGAACCTTTTAATAATACAGGGAATAGAGACCTCTCTTGGCGGTCAAAAGAAGCAACAAAATTAAATATAAGTCCAGTGCTTCCATCTGTGTTGCTCTTATGGTCCAAATGTGTGTACAGTGCTCCACATGCATGCACTGGCTACTGTACATACCCCTATACGTACTCGTACTGCTAGTTCTAGTTAGGAAATTAAGATTTTTATTTCTCTTTGCTTGAAATTACTTAAAAATTGCAAGCAAACAATAAATAAAAATCCTAAACAAAAGATATGACAGTAATAAATACAAATAATTTAGATAACATTTATTTTATTGGAATGTTTACATTTTTAACATTTTAATAACATTTTTTTGCTTTTTTAAATATGAATTATTTTCAAAATAAAAATCTAAAATATTTTATTCGAATTAAGATTTTTACAAATCATTTTTCGACGTCAAAGCTATCATGGATGGCACGTTCACTACGTACACCCTCTGTGGAGAAGAACGGCCAGAAGAAACTCCACAGGAAAGGAATTGTAACTTTAGTAATTTTCTTAATATATAAAGAATCATACATGAGTCATAATTACAATCTAGTCCGCTGATTTGGAACAACAGTTGACCACACATTTTTGTCATCTAAGTAATCATTTATCGTATCGCCTTAGAACATAAAATATTTTTAATTTTAGTTTTAAATTGGCTATCTCGGATAGATTTACAATGTCATCTGGTATTTTATTATAGAAGCGAATACAGTTCCCCATGAATGAATTGTTAAGCTTACACAGTCTAAATTTTGGGTGCGCTATTTTATTTTTATTTCTAGTATTTATATTATGTATATCAGAAGGAAACAGCATTTTGTTCTTCCGGACATACAAGATGTTTTCAAATATGTACTGTGAGGATACCGTGAGGCAATGAAAATTTTACACAGGAACATCGTAGGAATTGTATACCCTGGTGAGTAGTATATTCCTTGCCTAAGAGGATGTAAGGGGGTTCCAGGGTATACAATCTCAATACAAAGAAACGGATAGACATTGGCAGACATTCCTATGCTAAATGATTTTGAGTATACTTTATATGAGAGTGCCTTCGAATTTGATGCTTTTCAATTTTACGGGGTTAATATTTCTTTTTTTGTGTTTTAGTTTTTTATGAGACCTGCAGAATACGCTAGTAGCGACATTACGATGTAGAATTTACAACGTCACACAACTCATGTCGTTTCCTTAAAGATAATGTACATCTGAATTTCAAGCAAATATAAAATAAAAATCTTAACTTCCTAACTAGAACTAGCAGTACGAGTACGTATAGGGGTATGTACAGTAGCCAGTGCATGCATGTGGAGCACTGTACACACATTTGGACCATATGAGCAACACAGATGGAAGCACTGGACTTATATTTAATTTGTTGCTTCTTTTGACCGCCAAGAGAGGTCTCTATTCCCCGTATTATAAAAAGATTCTCTGTGGGGGGTTCTGAAAACAATCAAGCAAAGAAGCAAACAGCTGTGTGTGTGAATTGACAGAACAGAAACAATAATCCCTGCGTTCCGAGACGCGCTGAAATCGATTAAAGCACCCGTCCGTAATCGCGTACCGAATCACTCTCTGCGTTCTGAGACGCTCTGAAATCGATTAAAGCACCCGTAATCGCGTTCCGAATTACTGTCAGCTGTCAAAATCCATACTTTTTTGCTTTTGTGATCGCTGACGGCGTTTTTGTATATGTTTAATTTCTTGTGCCTATTTACATCTCCATTTTTAAAAATTCACATACCTTATCTTATTTTGGGTACTAGCCATGCGAAAAGTGCTGTTTTCACAGCTTTACGGTACTTTTTTAATACGTATAATAATTTACAATTTTGCCAGCTTTGGTACGGCAATCAAAATCTGGCAAGACTGAGTTATAAGCAGTTTCAGCGCGCTCAAACGCCGTTCCGTTTTGATTTCGCTCATGAGCCGTATTATCGCGATTTCTGAATCGGTACGCGAGTAATCGCTGTCAGTACTTTGAGCCGTGAAATCTGATTCGGAATACACCCTTACTGATGGATCTTTGGGCCGGATTACAGCACACCCTACACCATCAATACGGATCGCGGCAGTACTAAAGCGTTCTTTGTACGAGGCAGACGCGATGGACCCTAGACGGAGGAAAATTAGAGCTTGTTTGGCAATAATTGGAGGCATTGTAGCCCTTTCTTTAAACAAACGAGTAAAAAGTAAGCGATTGATGAAGAATTGGCTACAAAAGAGAGAAAAGTATACACATCTGAATTTATTTGACGAAATGTATGTTGTACCATCACGGCGTTTATTTTCTTCAAAAAATAATACCCTTACAGAAAATCGATATAGACTAAACCCAAAAAATAATAAATTTTAATTATTAATAATTACTATTATTATAAATAAATTATTTCATCCAAATCAACGGATGACTGAACGCAGTAGTTTAGGCGTGAAAGCGGAACAAACATCCAAACATATTTTCGCATTTATAATATTAGTGTGATTAGTCCTCCATCTCCATCGCTGCCGTCTCGCGATAAATATTGACGCGCGACACTACACGCACAGCTACACGCAAGATAAATATCACGATCTGGATCTCGGACCAGATCACAGGATTTCCAGAAATTCGGCGATAAATATTGTGATCCATCAATATGCTACCCTACACGTCGCGATATTTATCGACGCGTCGATAAATATCTTGATCCGTCAGTATATATTGACAGTCTGCGTTGAGTTAGCAGCCTCACCATCGACTTTGATGGTTTTAACCATGTCAAAAAATTGTTAGGAATAGGTTTAAATTTGTTTATAAGTCTCAGAAAAAGTTTGATTGTATTTCAGAAGATATTTGAGTATCTTACTGAGGCTTCTAGATCGACGTCAACCTAGCAGCCTCACCAAGATAGACTGGCTCTATCATTATGATTTATATGTCAAAAAATTGTTAGTAAATGGTTTATCTCGTATACAAAGTTTCAACGAAATCGGTTCAGTAGGAGCCGAGATATTACACCCCCTTGGTGAGGCTTCCAGCTTGACGCTTGACGTGAAGACGATTCCCGTCAAACGGAGGTATGTCCAAGCAAAGTAAATATACCAAAAAATTGTTAGGAATAGGTTTATCTTATTCCAGCAAAAAAACTTTCAATTCGTTGAGACGTTTACTCAGAAAATGATTCTAAACTTCTACATACATTCAGTTTTTGGTACAGTCAAGAACAAAAATAGTAAATTAATCGTATTCAGAACTAAGCTTACTCTCAGAAAGTTTAAAATTGATTGACGGTCGGAAAATTAATTTGTATTATTATTATTAGAATCATTTTCTGAGTAAACGTCTCAACGAATTGAAAGTTTTTTTGCTGGAATAAGATAAACCTATTCCTAACAATTTTTTGGTATATTTACTTTGCTTGGACATACCTCCGTTTGACGGGAATCGTCTTCACGTCAAGCGTCAAGCTGGAAGCCTCACCAAGGGGGTGTAATATCTTGGCTCCTACTGAACCGATTTCGTTGAAACTTTGTATACGAGATAAACCATTTACTAACAATTTTTTGACATATAAATCATAATGATAGAGCCAGTCTATCTTGGTGAGGCTGCTAGGTTGACGTCGATCTAGAAGCCTCAGTAAGATACTCAAATATCTTCTAAAATACAATCAAACTTTTTCTGAGACTTATAAACAAATTTAAACCTATTCCTAACAATTTTTTAACATGGTTAAAACCATCAAAATCGATGGTGAGGCTGCTAACTCAACGCAGACTATAGACAGATCACGATATGGATCTTGCGTGTAGCGTTCGCCTTATGACAGATATCCATCCATACTAATCGCGTTTCGTTCCCTCGTTTTGTATGTGGCAATGTGCAAATAGCATTATGCCAAAAAAAAAAATCCCCGGGTGTGTTCCGAATCAAACTGTCAGCGCCGTCAGCGATCAGACAGAAATGAATGCATGGCATTTGCCTTTGCCTGCTCAAAAAGGAGCGAATCGAAAAAAAAAGTATATTGTTTACATAAACACGGTTTAACTTTATTTTTACCTACTTTCTTTTCAATGATATACAAATAAATAATTCGTAAATATGTTGGCGAATAAACTAAAGATGTACAACCTTATTAAACGTGGTAATATAGATCTGGTCTCAAAATGTAAAAAACATAATATGAGGAGCTACCATGGAATTCCTTTTGTTGAATTATACCAAAGAACAACAGGTAAGTTAAATGAAAATTTCAAAAGGATAGATCAGTGTAGGTATCTACTACATTCGAGTTGCCTGTATTCGCAAAAATTTTTGTGTTTTACTAACCATACAACATACCTACCTACCTAACATTATTTAATTAAATCGCCCTAACCTTTCTGATGTAAGTAAATTGTGCTTGGTTTGAGTTCAAAACCTATTACATCTGAAACTCTTAACGCTGCCGCCGCCAGCCTAGCAAAACCTGATATTACCTTGTAGTACCTTGAAGTAGTTGCATCCCATGAATACTTTCATTCCATGAATACTTACCTAATTATTTGTGTAATTTACAATGATTACAATATCTTTAATTTTTGCAGGACGGTCAGTGTCAGATTTCTTTCTACAAAAAATTAAACAGAAGGAACCTTCATTATTCACCTTAAGTCACGACCAACTACAATGCTCACTTCAGATTTTGCAAAAGTTTGATATAACTGTGAGGGATGCATGTGATGCCCCTCATGTTTTTGTCATGAATCCAATCACAATGGATAACTATGGAGAGATTTTGAGAGAATGTGGTTTTGTGAAAATTATTCCTAAACATATCATAAGGTAAATACAGATTTTGTGTCTCCATTTCTAATTACTGTGCAAGAGTTCACTTCACTTACTATTTGCCTAGTAAATATAATATAAACTTTATCAAATTTTAAGGGTTGTATTTGTATGGTCTATGACTAAACCCACAAATACTGTCCCCACTGCATGACCACCGTAGATAAAATAAACCGCGCGACATATAAAGTGTTCACCAATAGTATCCAAATTGTCGCTTGAAGACAAGAACTGCATTACTATTGGCGGTTATGTTTTATGTCGCATTGTTTATTTTATCTATGGTGGTCATGCAGCGGGGGCTGTAGGTATTAGGTTGTTGAGTTTACAACATACAATTTAATATTACCATAATCAATTCATATAAATCCTAAAGTAACTAAAATGGTTTTTAATGTTATTTTCAGATATCATACACTAGTAAAATCCAGAACCATAGCACGGTTAAAAAAGGAAAATCTGCTGAGAGAAGACTTACATCTAGAAGAATTATTGTACAGTTACTTTAAAGATTGGTCCACAAATAAGTGTTTGGAGAATTTTCCAGATTCTACAAATATTTGTAAGTCAGATTAACTCTGTGTTCAAATTATAATTAAATATTATACCAACTTATCTCTTACTTATCTTTTACTTTCAGTAACAATCAGAATGAGTGTGCTGCAGAAATTTCTTGATTGGAAATTAGGAGTAACATTAGAAGAATTTATTAAATACTGCAGGAACTACCTCCCTCTGAAACACAAGCCCATGTCAGACATTCTGGAAGCTCTTGATATTGCTCAAAATAACATCAAGCTGGATGTTGCTGGAATCAGAAGAAATGGCTTTATCATAGCAGCTGATCCTGTGCACACAAAACTTATTCTAGAAAAGGTTGACAGTCTAGCCTCTCTGGATATTCGAGAGGCTATAAGAATAGAACCAGCTATTTTAAAGAATAATTACAATTCTTTATTGCAAATCAGAAGTATTTTTGAGGTAATATATTGTTACTTACAAGTTAACACAGACCACTGGATATAAATAATTAGAAAACAAATTTCATCTTTTCATGCAAGAACTTATATAAATTTTCAGTATAATATTGTGCTACTTTACAGTTTTATTTTACCTATTATTATGTAAACACCCAGTAGATATGTGCGTTATTAATATTATTATGTAGTTAAAATTTGGATTTCATTTTGACTTTTGCTTTACTGAATATAACCACATTTATTATGTTATAGGAATATGGGATATCAGAGGAAGCTCAAAGAGTTTGCTTGAAAGTATATTGCATGCGCCCTGACACTGTCAAAGAGCGCTTAGAAGAATTAATGAATTTAAAAGAATACAAAGTCTTACAAACCAATCCTAGAGTAAGTACAATATGATAACTATACAGGATTACCTCGGAGACAGTGCGCATATTTTTTCCATGTTTTTAATAGTGTTCTATTAACGATACTGATAGCATGGAAAAAATATGCGCACATTATAACATACACATTTAAAATATACAATATACACATTTCACGAAATAAAAAAAACATGTTTTTTTTTGCGAACTAGTTTATCTCCCGCTTAAAAAAATATCATGGTCACTCTACGCACGGGCTGTGGCACGGGAGTGCAAGGGGGTGAGGGCGCGGCTCTTATCTCGCTGTCATAACTACGTAGAGTGACCATGATACTGATTTTGTTGTGGATATTTTCATACGATTTTTTTTTATATATTTTTGTTCGAAACATGTTAAAACGAAAAAACGTGTCTTTTATTTTTTTTAAACCTTTCTGTACGTAAAATTTGCGCACTGTCTCCGAAGTAACCCTGTATAGATTGAATACTTATTTGTATTGTAAGTAAGTACAAGATATTTACTATTCTTGACTCTTTTTTTTTTCAGGTTTTATCACTGGTAGTCCACAAAAGGAAAATGCTGAACCGCCTTGAAAAAATTCAGGCAGCTAAAAAACAATGTTACAGTCTGAATCATCTTGTGTCCTCTAGCAAAGTTTTTAACAAGTAAGTGGGGTACATAACGACTAATTTAACTCTTCAGAATCGCAAGCCAAAGTGGACGCATATAAATTCTTAATATTTTTTACACGATGATGTCGTTTTAATAAAATACAGGGATTACTTTTACTGTAGTTACTTACCCCCTTCGGCCGCCGTCGAAACTGAGTTTCGGAACCAGTTCGAGGACTTATTTGTCCTTGTTTGAAACCTACTTACTTTATTTTTTCAGTTACATAAGCAGTTTTGGAAACAAAATTTGCGGAAAAGATTTAGCTATTCTAATCGGTACCTCTCTCTCGATACGAAACTCTGAGAACGAAACACCAAGTAAAATAGAGAAGAAGTTAGTTTTGCAAAAGATGAAACGACACAAATTCTGGTTGCACGCCGCTCTGCACGTCATCAACGAAAACATTCAGTTCCTCAAGCAGAAGGTCAACGATGAAGTAATATTTAATAACTGCCAGCTGCTGTTATATCCTGTGTGAGTATTACCTTACCTGGTCTATTTTTATTCCTGCTTTTTAATTACTATTTGTTATTTTATTACGTCCCCACCGAGGGACTCGAGCCTACCCTGAATTAGGGCGATTAGTCGATCACGCCGGCCCAGTGCGGGTTGGTTGACTTCACACACAACCTTTGAATTTCTTCGCAGGAGTGTGCAGGTTTAATCACAATGTTTTCCTTCACCGTATAAGAGCGTCGAATATACGTACATATGAATTCGAAATTCGAAAACACGGATCGAACCCGCGTCTCCCGGACGGCAAGCAGCGGCCCTAGCCGCTAGACCACCGGCGCTTTGGCACTGCATACTCCCACTTTATCAAAGTCCAGACGTCCAAAACCCCGTTCAGGCGACCTAGGTCACATTCTATGGATGTCACTTTCTTTGTATGTCATTTTCTGAGTACGTCACTTTCAGTACCCTTTAATAAGGGTTGTGGGTTGTTGTACTCAACCAACATGGCGTAGATTTTTATAGCTGTGATGATGGTGAAAATACTGACCAGTCTCACTTTTTCAAAACGTTTTAATTGTTGAACGACAAGTATAATATTTTTATAAGTATAACTTCTCTTGCAGCGCGGAAATTGAAAACTACATTAATTTTCTAATAAATTTACGCAGCGGTGATGTGCGAGATACTTCGAAAGACATCCATCTGGACCCTTCCTATAATAATATCAAGTACAGTGCTCTGAGCGACGATCAGATATTGAGCTTAGTTTTGTATGAGATAGAGAAGAAGTACCATTTCAGCGGCGACGGGATCTGGGCAAAACAGGATGGCTTTAAATTGGACGCTCGGGCCAGTTGATGACGAGGATATACTTCAAGGTAATCCACCTTTTTTATCTTCAAAGAATTAAAGAGTTACTGTCAATTGTAAAATCTGAACAATAGGGGATCGGACTGTTCCTAAATTTACCATATTTTATGAAATATTTTTAAAATATAGATTAGTAGCAGACGATTCGCGAAGAGAAAAACAGAATCGATTGAACAACGAATATCAGTGATTTTTTAAAGTTTCAATATGTCTGTCTCTTTCAAAAACGATTTTTTGTATGGAGATTATATGGCGTTACTAACAAATGACGTCACAAGTGGGTATGTGCCTCTCTGTCTAATCTTGAATTTCAAACCTTTATAACTCGGTCAATTTTAAAGATAGAGCAAAAATTATTTTAGTGTTCGATAGCAGAAACTAACAAGTTTGGTTTTATAAAATAAAAAAAGTAGTCCGATCCCCTATTGAAATTATATGAACCGACCGAATTTCTATACTACTTACTATATTATATTATTAATTTATAAGATATGTAAGTAGGTATGCGTATAATTTGACGGGCTTATCGATATACATACCTAACCGTTTTATAGGAGTCGCCACGAAAGCATATCTTTTTTACTTTTGCTAAAGATCATGTTCATTAGGAAAATTCAATTTTAATTACTTATATACAAAAAAAATGAAACCATGCATCATCATTTCATGAATACGATTCTTTGTTTATTTGAAATTCGTCCAGAAGTGTTAGAGTTGTCTATAATTTTAATAGACCTGATTTTACTTGAAATTGTTTTCAATATTTTGAAATTAAATCTAACTGATTCAGGAAGGCCCCGTCTGGGTCATTCATCTCCAACGCGTTTTCGCGTGGGCCCTGGCAACGTTCTGGGCTGAGGTCCGAGCCCGTCTGAGAGCGCCCCCTATACGTTGTCCTAAATTTAGGGGTCTGAGCTGAGCTTTCTGCTCCCACGCAAGTCCGCGCCCGCTGTATTACCACACTCTGGTAGAAATAGCGATTAGTCCGTCCAAAAAAACGTTAATAGCCAAGTAAAATATGTCTTACAACAGTTATCGTAATTTAATTTATTTGCTAACACTTGTAATTTATGCTAGAAACGTGATTTTCTAAAAATATAGGTTATGTACCTTTAATTAAATAACCTAAACCAATAAGTTTTTTCTTGAATTTATCACGTGCGTTTCATTCGATAGTGTGCAATCTAGTCATTGTCAGTCAGGATTAGATTATTATGGTGATGGTGTTTTTCGCGATTACCTACATAACAATCATATAAAAAAGTGGATTTGAAAACCAAGTGAACGGACAGGTTGCTATTAAGAGGTAGTTTTATTGTTTGTAATCAATCTATTCTATTCCAATATTGTTAATATTTTGTAAGGATTGAATAAAAAAAATACTCAAGTAAGCATATTTTTAATATTAATTATATCCCACTTTCATTTAAAAACTTTATAAAATAACCTGCTAGATCGATATAAACCTCTTAATCGAAATATAAGTATGTATTGCTTTAAAAACTTAACATACCTACGAAAATCTCATACAAATAACTAACTAAGCAAAACAAAAAATCATGCAATAGATATTAAATAAGTATATAAATGCTTATATAATTACATAATAGTCCCTGCTATTTATAGTTCGCGCTCGATCTGTATGCAGCTCTGATGTAAGTTAAGTATGTGAATACTATTGCTACGAATGCATTCAGATCGCGCGCGAATTGTTTTTTTTTTTTCAACAATTTTGATAGTTGTAGGTTTAAATCATGCTCCATACGCAAGATTTTATAATAGAACTCTTATAATCCATTACCAACGTAATCAAAAAAAGCTTAGCACTCCTTTACAACCTACAAATAATATACAACAAGTTGCGGCTACAAAAGAGCTACGGCGTAGCAATATCGTAGCGTTACGCGTATTTACAAACCAAAAAGACTACCACGCATTCAAAACAAAAGAAAAACCTAAATGTTGTTAAGTTACTGAAAACGTTACCCTTGAAATAGTTACACATATACCTACCTATATAGGTATATAACTTTATATCCACATTCTCACGATTTTACGAAATTTTGAATAATTTTCCGCTTTAGCTAGCTTACACAAATTTTGAGTAGGTAGTCAACTAAAGTATATTTTAGTTCATATTAAACTGTCCTAATGATTACACAATCAATCCTGGAGTAATCCGGAAAAATAATCTTAAATATCTTTGGTACGTTCTAGCTTTAGTGTTTGTTGTTTTAGTAAAATAATAATATTCTTACAATAATAAAATCGTACTGTGATGTTAGGAGATCATATTAGTGTTATGTTAAGGCACAATGACACTGAAATTAACCAGGGCTGAGAATTTAATTATGCAGAGGAAAATTTTGATTAAACATTGCGTTAACTGTCTTGTGCATTTTTTTGTGAGCACTTCTTATAATACTAAACCGCCTACTTTACTTGTTAAATATAATTCGTACTGTTTTGGCACAAATATTCACATTGTGGCATTTAAAAAGCCTTGTATGACTAAATATAATCCTAAAAAATGATCTATGCGTAAGTTTTGAAACATCTAAAACTACTCACATATAAATAATTAAATTATTACTGATGAACCGTGCTGTCTCCCGAATGGCTAATCATGTGCAGTCATTGATATACTAGGTAAAATGGCGTAGATAAGTCATACGCGCTCAAAAAGCGGCACACCAAAAGTTGGCTAATTAGCCAACGCTTTGTCTCTTTTTCGCACTTATGCTCAGACGTGTAAGTTTTGTGCCATTGTAAGGGACCTATCTACGCCTTTTTACTTGTAATATTATTGTGTACAGTGGTCCAAAAATATTAATTATCGCCCTACGGTCGAATGTTATCTGCAAATTATAGGACATTAGAATTCTTTTGCATAAACCTTATGGAAAATCATTAACTATAGGACACTAAATAAAAAATGATAAACCACTTTCTTGGCCACCAGTACCAATGTGTTTTTGGTTTATTTAACACTGGAGTAATCTGCACACACCTGCGAAGTGATTTAATGGCTTTGTGTGAAATTTAGACAAATTCATAACGTAAATGTCGAATGCTCATACCGGTCATTGCTATTGCAAAACTAATGTACCGTCCCAAATGCGACCCAATAATACCAGTATAATTTGAATTAGACTCAGCATAGCTAAATCTAAAAGCGGCTTAAGGTGTGATCGCTTTAATTCAGAGCAGGTTAGAATCGCTCTGTGGAAATATTTTGATTTGTGAATGTACTTACATTGTAGTTATTAAATTTCATTTTGGCACATTTTTTTATCCAAAACTGGCTAATCTAGATAATTTTCTAATTGAGTATTTTAATGTCGCTGCAGGTTTGTTATAACAAGCATATTTTCTACGAGTAGTATTCCTTTTTCTACACTTTCTTCACTGAGGGCACTTGCGCTAATATTTTGCTATGTGCTAAACTAAGATTTTTGGTCCCCTTCAACCGAATATTATAAAACCGCGCTGTATGACTTCATATCTGTATAAAATACTTGTAATGATTTATATCCTACTAGAAAAATACTCTAAATAAACGAAAATGTTAATTTATTATTACGTTCGGTCTTCGGATTTTTCCTAAGACACACTAAAGTAGTTTTAAGTTTAAATATGTAAGTTTCACGAGTATTTTGGTAAATATCTTACCAGTATCGGTATCTATAACTAGATACACTATATGTAGACAGTAATTTTAAAGTCTAATTGACAATTAGGCACTTGTCTCTATAAGGCACAAGGAATGCACGAGAAGTGGGGTTCTTAATAAAGTTAAGTTAGTATTAATTAAGATAAAACTTATAAAACGAAAAAAATACCTATTATAGGTAGTTCGCGCTAATATAACTATAAATACAAAAAGCATGAAAATTTGTATACTTACATTTCCAAAATTCAGAGCATTCAAACATTTATTGCAGTTCCGTATTTCTTATACTTACAAAATTATATGAAAGTGGCCAACAAATACATACTTATTCAATGGCCTATATCTATCATCATAGTCGACGCGGTGGTATGTCCGATAAAGAAGCAAGACGGTGTACAAAAAACATATATTTTTGTTTTATACACATTCATTGTATATCGCCTTCCCTCTGTTTCGGAAGCCGCCACCGTCGTCGCGTTGTATTTAATTTAATGAGTGCATAAACTTATATTTGTTTCTCTAAAACTGTCCATAGTAATACTCCTTTTCGAAATTACTCGTGTTTAGGATAGTTTCGAAAAGGAGTATTTCAATTCAAAAAAGGGGGCAGAGTAGTGTAGGGTTGACCTGGGCTAGGCTCCATCTTAACGACGACGGGGCCTGGTGGTACAAGATCTCCGCCGGGGGCGGAGTGCCTCTCCAGCTCGTAGTGTTTGTCGTATTCATCCTGGGGAGGAGCGTAGCGCGGCGGCTCCTCCTGCAATGCGCATGACGAGAACTTGTCTTCATGCTCATGCGAGCGGTACTCGAGCTTCTCGTCGTGAGCGTGCGCTTCCATTTGCGGGGAATGCGCTGCCATCATCGGATAATCACGAACACCGAGCGGAGGTGGACTACCCTCGCCGTATTCGTACGAGTGCCGCGGCGCGAACATCTGCCCGTCGTGTCCGTTTAAGACCGTCGTATACGAATACGCCGCCGGCTGTGTGTTAAACGCTCCGTACCCACTGCTGCCCGATGACAAGAGATGATGCGACGACAGTTCGTATGAATGTTGGTAGGACCAGGAGTCTGCGGGTGCCGGTAGCCCGTTCTGAGGGAAGGCAGGCAGGTTGTTGCCGATGGCTGAGAACCCGCCGCCGAGTGTTGTTGAACTTGGTGAACTCGAGCCGATGTAACCCGTTTTTCGAGGTGGCTCCCGTTTTCGCCATTTCGCTCTTCTGTTTTGGAACCACACCTTTAAAATAAAGCATTTCATTAATTTTTATTTTTATTGGCTTGCTTATTGAATAATGTACCTATACCATTGTAAGGTTGTATCGAAAACTCACTTGTACTCGTGATTCAGAGAGGTTGAGCTTGAGAGCGAGTTCTTCCCTTGCGAACACATCGGGGTAAGGCGCTCGCTCGAACGCACGTTCTAATTCCTCTAGTTGATAGGCCGTGAACGTAGTTCTGTCGAGAAAAAGATAACATTAGAATAAAAAATATAGTCACTTATATCCCATATAATTTTAAATTCAGGACCAGCTAATACTGAAAAGTACCCCAAGGGGGACTAGGCTTGGGTTGGAGATCACGGGCAAGTAGCGAAATACTCTATTCTTTTTTCTGAACGTTTAAAACACGACCTATCAACCCGTAACTAAACGTATGCAAACCGAAATGTTCTCAATTAAATATTCACAAACAAATTGTTGTTATCATGATCTGCGCATCTACCATCTGACGTGTGCAATATGGCTGCGGGCCGCGAGCGACGCACGCGCTGAAGTAGATTGAGCGTGAAACGAAATTCACCCCTGTCGCGCGTGACCACGTCTAATTGCCTGCCAATTGACTACGATACAGGACGCCAAATCATTAATTGTTTTACCACCTATCCATTACTATCTATTATTAAGCTTGAATTCTCCAACTGCATACCCCTTTAAAATGCAGTGAAGGGTTTATTATAAAGACGTACACCGTGCTATAAACCTGTTATTGTTCAAAATTTCACAGCTATATTATGAGAGAGTGACGAAAACAGGAGCTTTTTGAGAATTTTCAAGTTTTTATTACTTTCTAGTTTTTATATCACATATTGGATGAAATAAAATGTCTCAAAATCAAAAACCAAAGTCACAAGGTTAAAAAGTTACATCGCGGAATTTGTTGCCTGCCTGGCTGTGTTCATGTTAAAAACTACAACGCTCTTACTTACCTAGAAAATTAAACTGTCATTTTCAAACACAATGACCCTACACGCGACCAATTGCTTTTTATCCAAACGACCCCAATTTTGCTCACATTTCTCTACATCACGCTCGCTTCAATATTAGGGTTGGGTTGTATTGTATAGCATCAAAGATGGTGTCGCAACGATAGTCGAGAAGAGGGCCGCCTGATGATACGACCGATAAGGCAATTGGCTCCCCGGGGCCATACGGGTAATTAATCTTGAGGCAGCGACCGCCTCACTGTTTGAACTTCATTTTATTGCCTGGGCTTTAAGAAGATCTGAAATTTAAATTCTATTGCCGCAGCACATGGCTTAGGTTGCTTAAGAGTTCAATTTATCTGTTAAATTTGTTCATTGTTGCTACTTGTTGGCGCCTGCATCAAGTGTTTTATTGTTTTCTTAGGAATTATTCGCTTCCGTTGAGCTATGGAGTTAACGATAATTAGCACCTATGTACGAGGGCTGCTATTTATGTATCCGGAATAACAAAAAATAACAAACATCTATAACCAAATATACTTTTATTGCATTTCAAAATATTCCCCGTGATGATCGATGCATTTTTTCATACGTTGAAACCAACTTTCGTAGCATTTTTTCCATTCTGTATCGGGTATCTCCAAAACGTGCATTTTGAAAGCATCAACGGCTTCTTCCCGGGTCGAAAATCGGTGTCCACGTAATTTGTTCTTCACGCTTGGGAATAAATAAAAGTCGCTGGGTGCCAAGTCGGGACTGTACGGCGGATGACCCGTCAATTCGATCATTTGACTATTTAAATACTTCGTTGTTGCGGCCGAGGTGTGACAGCTGGCGTTATCGTGGTGAAGGATTATTCTTCGTTGTCGATTGTTCTTGCGTATTTCTTCAAAGACTTCTGGCAAGCAAATGGTGGTGTACCATTCAAAAAACCGTTTTACGATTCTCTAGTGGTACATGTCCACTAATACCAAAAAAGTAGGCAACCATTTGCTTCAAAGTGCTTTTTGCACGAACAACTTTAGTTGGGTTTGGCTCATTTTGAAACACCCAAACCGTTGACTGCTGTTTAGTTTCGGGATCATACGCATATATCCAAGATTCGTCTCCTGTGTAGATATTATGAACAGCTTTTGATGTACCACATTTGTATTTTTCTATCATTTGTTTGCACCAATCAACACGAGCCTGTTTTTGTTCAACTGTTAAGTTGTGCAACGAGAACAAATTTTTTTTACAGCCAAATGTTCGTGTAATATTTTATAAATACTCGTCATACTAATGCCCAGAAATGCCTCTATCTCGCGATATGTAACATGACGGTCTTGCATTATTAGTTCGCGCACAGCATCAATATTTTGTGGTACAACAGCCGATTTAGGGCGACCTTCTTTAAAATCGTCCGCAAGCATATGACGACCACGATTAAACTCACTGAACCAGTGATACACAGTGGTTTTCGATGGGGCTTCCTCCCCAAAAGTCGACAAAAGTTGATCCATGCACTGTTTTTGAGTTAATCCACGCCGAAAGTCGTAATAAATCATAGCACGAAAATTTTCACGAGTCAAATCCATGGTGATGATAGACAATGAATTTTTAAAATGGCGCCACAATGTAAAAACAATTGACAGATGAATGAAACAAACTTTATTTTACAGCCAGAGTTCTATTTTTAAATGTTATAATTTCTTTTTAAATATTGTTTATGTAAGTGGCCAGTTCCGGATACATAAATAGCAGCCCTTGTAGTACACAATACAAAACACAGTTTTACTCCAAAATATCATCATCATCATCATCATCAGCTCATATACGTCCCCACCGAGGGGCTCGCGCCTACCCTGAAAATATCACATATAATATTTATCTCACAAATATTTGAAATGCAAATCAAAGAATGGAAGAAGAAAGCATACTGACCCCAAATAACGTAAAAAGGCAAGGAAATGATGATGATGAAAATTATTTCAATAATATTTAAGGCGGGGTTATGTGGAAATAGCGCCCATAGTCGCTACTTTGACGATCAAATACCAGCACTTCTATTGATTTTATAAATGTAAAAAAATATATGCTAACAGAATATATCCTTAATTAAATTTTAAATCGAGTAGAATTTTTAAATACATTATAATAATTTAGAAATAAAAAGCACAACTTTAAAAAAAAAGCAACAAAAAAAATTTTTTACGTCCTAGATCTCGTAACTTAAAGCGATAACCATAGTTTTTTTTTTCGTAAATATAACTTGCCAATTACTGACTTAGATTTTAAATCGATCACATTTTTCATAAACTCTGCCATTTTCTGTTAATAAGCAAAAGAGTTCAAGAAAAACGAGTTTTTCGCACGATTCCTGCGCAGTGTCAGACGTAACCACCGTGAAGCATCGCACGCTAATATGAACGTTATTTCAGTAATGCGTCGGTTGAACTTACAACTAAACCGCGTTGAGTTGCTAATTTTTGCAATAACCCGGCCTTAAGTAGTATTAGATATTTTCAATTATTCTTGTAATGTTCTAAGCTACGAGTAAGGTTCTAAGCAGTTTCTATCATCTCCCTCACACACAAAAGATAGAGGAAAAATAAGAAAACATACATGGCTTACTCTGCTAAATTCAAAAGCCCAAATTCAAACATCTGTTGATATCATCCACGTTTTAAAAATCATCGAATTAGTTATGCAAATATTATTGGGGTAGGATCGCCCCGAGAGCGGCGTGTGCGCACCTGTGACCAAGCCACGTGCCAGCAGGCGCTACCTCCCCGGTAAATGCATATTTATGCATGATTGTGGGTGCTGTAAATACTCCTAATATTTTAATAAATGTAAACAAAATAAAGGAATAACTTTAATTATTTTAACTGTATTCTATGAAATAGTAATTTATTTTGTTCATCTAAATAATGGATAGTAAATAATAAAACACTATTAAATCATTAAAAATTAAACAAATATTTAAAAAAATACAATGTTAACCTCGTAACATTTACAATTTCTGACGTGGAAATTTTATGTTATATACGCGCAACATCTTTACTTGAAAAACGTGTCGTGTTCATAATTAATATAATCAATAATACCGTAAATACAACAATACTTAAGTACTAATATAATTTAATCACATACTATTGAAGTATTTAATCTAATTACCTACGTAAATATTCTCTTGTTGCCGCCAAAAGAAAAAAATATTTTAATTTAAAGCTACGCTAGAACATGACGTGCTACGTGGTGCTACGACGTCTTCGTAGCAATTGCTACGAAGACAAAAACACTTCGTAGTTACTGTTTGTGACATTTGATTATTTTATTTTATTTTATTCGGAATACCAACAGTAAAGATAGGTAATATATACAAATAAGTTACAACGTAGCCAATAACAGGTATTCGTATTCGCAAAGTATTGTTCTGCAATAAGGAATTGTTGTGGTCAAACGCTTTTTGGCTAAAGTTTTATTTTAAAATCTTTAAGTTTTGTAATTAACGCTACGTATGTGCTACATGATGCTACGAAAACGACTAAGTACTTAGCAACCGCTACTATATACGTACGTACGCTATTTACGTAAAAAATGTAACACAGCGCGTGAAATTTTATAATTACCTCGTTTTCTTCTTCTTGATGCCGTTGTTGTCGCCCTTCTTCTTGTCGCTCTTCTTGGAAGGCTGAGGCGCGGGCGGCGGCGGTGGCGGGTGGTCGGGCGGCAGCAGCAGCGGCTCCTCCTTGCGCTTGCCGTCGGGCGGCGGTGCGAACACCGGCAGCTCGTCGCGGTACGTGAGCTCGCCGCCCGCGCCCACCACCACTTGCACGTGCCGCTCCTTGCCGAACTCCCCGAACATGTGCTCCTCGAACGGCTGCTCCATGGCCGGCTCGAACGCGCACTCGTAGCGGGCCGGCGCGCCGCCGCCGCCGTCGCCGCACACATACATGAAGTCGGCGGCGGGCGCGTGCGGGCCCGCTACCTGCGCGCGCGCCTCGCTCGGCTCCGTGCTGCCGCTGGCTGCGCTATGCGCTCGCCCGACCCGACACACTACTACTTAATCGCCTATATTAAACTATTGACTTCATTTAGTCGAGCCCTCGGGATCGACGAACGCTCGCGCCGTTCGTATCGTCGTGTCCGTCGCGGTTAAATGGCTTTAATCAACTTTAACGAACTAACCGAATTTGCTCTACGGTTGGTCAATTTATATTATCATAATACGTTGCTCGGCGTAGGATGTTAACCAATGAGTGGTGAGTGCGCGACTGTCGCCGATGGCTGTAGAAGCGCTATTTTGATCTGTATAGTGTGAGGTGAAGTCGGGTATTGCGTCGCGCAGGGCGGGCGCTTACGGGCGAGGCGGCGCGTCGTGTTCAGCCAATGGCGGCGGCGCGCGGCACTCCCCGCGGAGCGCCCGCCCGCGCCCTCGCCGTCCATCAACCATGCGGGATTCCCACAATCTTACCCGATATTTTGTTTGTTCCGATGGTATTGCAGGCCCCAAACGCCCACATCATTACTGCGAAAGTCCATAGCGCTCTATTGTAAATCCGTATCAACACCACTAGTTGTCCGCTCAATGATTTATAGCCGTGGGAATTTATGAATTTCAAACGTTCGTCATTTTATTCAAACAGACAATGAAGGTATTATTACCTAGGTAGATATTGCTGCAATACGAAAATCGGATTGTCAAAGGATATCAAATCTCACCAAATGATCTACCTTTCATACTACGGCTGCTGAACATCAGTAGTGTGTCGAACTTGGACTAATTTCGAATCATATTTTCTCTAATTATGCTTTCTTTTTCTTATTGGTTTAAATATATTTTATTTTTCTTATTATGAATATTTGATTAGTTTCGTTCGTTAGTTTCGCAGCACGATGTCAGACAGACCCAAGCCGGCAGCGCTGCGCGGGCGCAGGAAGCGCGCCGTCGCGTCGCCGCTAGACGCACTGCTGCACCGATCGCCCGAACAACACTTAATTATCAATTAACAGTTACCGGCTGGGATTATTAATAAAACATTCGCCCTCGCTATTGGCACTTAGATTAGCGCTGAGGGAGTAATGGCGCATTTCAACAATTTCGGTTGTTATTTAATTGAAGTCAATTTAGATGATCAGAGTCTATTTAGGTTGGTGCTGGCGCTCGCCAGCGGGATCTCTGCTTCATTGGGCTTATTGGTGACTTTCAGACAGCACGAATTGCACTCCCTGATGCACTTCTCGACGCATTTGCAGTTAGCAGTGGTTTGCATATAAAATTGTTGTGATATGTGGAAGTCCTTCTGTGTGTTTAGATATTTTTTATGGACTATTAGGATATTTGGCAACCTGTGACGGTGACGGTGAATAGGTATATGTGGAATTGTGCAAAAATGGTGTAAGTGATGGAGAGCGTGTGTCCATGGTGTATCCAGCGGCATAAGTGGAGCATTTCGTGACTGCATTTATTTGGAGCGTGCGAAGGCACGCGAGGCGAGCCAGGCAGCGGCGTCCTCGTCGTCGACACATCAATTTTAATGTTGTCCATGAAAGTAAAATTTCCGCTCAATTGCGTGTATGACAGAGATTATGATAGCAAATGCAGTGTTATCTGAAAGAGGTAGGTTTTCTAAAAGTAAGACGTCTTTGTATTTATTGCAAGTTTATGTGTTATATCGCTCAAACATATAGACTTCTTCTTGTCATGTGATAATAAAAATTTACTATGCTTACCATACGTTATTTCTTAATGTATTTTATTTAGATTTGTTATTAAAATCCGTAAGATCAGTTTCTCTGTTAAGCCCATGAATCTATTAACTTATTAGCACATAGTTTATATACCTACCTACGTGAATATATTGCGTTGAATGAACTAAACTATTCTCTAAGTTTCCAAAGATGTTGTAGAATAAGTGGTGTTATTTTTCAAGATACCATGCCACCACGCACCATTCCAAAGATTACATATAGTTAGGTACTAAAAAATATTGCTGACCACAGCAAAATGCATGCTAAATAACGCTCTTCCATCATATTGTTACTTGTCAAAAGAATTTTAATAAATATTCAGAATAGTTTGCACCATAATATTATTATATTAGATAGATAGATAAATAAAAACGTTTATACTCTAATGCTAATTCACCAAGTTTCCGAAGGGCAAATAATCAAAAGATAGAATATAGTTATTTTCGTTTCGTAACATTATAAAACTAACTTGACAATAAATAAAACTGAATTTGTTCAAAAACCCGATGATGAATGAGTTAAATACATTTGTCATTTGTTTGTTTTTTTTTTGTTTTTTTGTATGAACTTTTCAGAGTTACTACTTTTACTTACTTACTGCACCTGAAAGTAATCCTTTTTCTAGTTTCGTATCCTCTGCACTGTTTTGTTTAGTTTTATATCTAAACTACATAATATTTCTTTGTCTTGTTATTGATTTGCAATTTACTTAGGTGCAAATTGGAATTAGCTAAAACACGATATGAATAGAAAAAAATATATGGTTTTCGAGAGCAAATCGCGACTTAACTTGCGGTATTTTAACTGCTTATTCAAATCATATTGTTTATAGACGGAGAAAAAATTCGCCAACCCCCATTATTTAAAAAAAAAACTTATCCCACGACACCTCACACAATGTCAACTTTGCCGCCCACTTTACGTATACCAGAGAAACACTAAAACAATCTTTTTTTTTTTAAGAATTTATTCTACCACTTTGTTGGCATGATAATTGCCAATTTTATTTTTATATTTTTATAAACAAACAGTCACAATTATAGCCTTCTAGTACTAAGAGTCTCTGAGCTAAGCCGCGGAGAGACAGACAGACGGACATGGTGAAACTATAAGGGTTCCTTGTTGACTATGGAACCCTAAAAAGAAAAAATGTGTAGGAATTAATATTTTTTTTATTTTGCCGTGACTATTATGCATTCTTCTTCGTGTCAAAATTCCGATACAACAGCTATGTAAATTTTGGCCACCCATATTTCAACGGCCACGCAAGCAACATTATCGGACGCCAGATTTAGATCCGGTATTTATTATGTAGTACTTATGACATTTTTCGATTTGTGAAATGTCGTTTAAAAATATTTTAGCAGAGATTTACACCAAGAAAAAAAAATTAGGCAGCCTCAATATAAGATGTGATAGTATTATGTTTTATCGTTTGAAATGATACAAATATTTACCTTGTAGTTTGAAAATTATTCCACGTAGGTATAGTGAGTCATGTGACAAGCGTAGGCGCTTCACATAAAATCTCCCTGGCGACGCAGCGCGACGTCGAATCTGCCGCCCGCTCAATTGAAACCAATTGCTTTAATTGACTTCAATTGAAATGACCTCGCAAGCGCTCCTGCTCCTATTCTGACACTTTTACATCTATCTTTTTTAAGCTGCCTTTCGATACATGTTTGGTGGTCTATTCAAAACTTTACAACTACTTGCTTAACTATAAATTCAACCTGCCCAGCGTCCGCAGGTACAGGAATTTAGGTAATATGTCTGTCGTAGTTAGTATAGGCGTATTCCTTGATTTACTTGAGTATAAATTGTCTGAGGTTTAGTTCAGGTACACTTTACCACCTGGACATCAATTGCAGTGGTCAACCTGGAAGCCAGTAAATCGCTTGCGAACCGAAGTTGACCGCTGCAAGGAAAACATAACTTGGCATTTTATAGACCGGATGCATATGCGCTGTGATTGAGGAGCTGCATCTCAAAGCATGGCGCAATTGATCTTCTGTCCATTGTGCCACTTCACCTGCTAAAGTTGTATATGTGTATCTGAGTGACTACTACCGTAATATTATAATAACGCTAGATTCATAAAACTCAGATCAGAAAAACGATAAAAAGAAAAACGTTAAATATTTTAATACTTTATTTTAAAAAAGAACATCGCTAATACATTAGACAGTTAGACATCAATCTTATATAAGGATATCATTATAATAAGGATGATTTTTTCTTTGTCTATCAGATAGATTATTCAAAAGTATTGGATACATATTTTTTCAATACACCTTGCTCGAAAATTGAACTTACGAAGGCAGTAAACTGTGGCAGTAAACAAACTCGTGACATTATAAACCCTCGCCTGCGGCTCGGGCTTACAAAAGTCACCTCGTTTGTAATATGCCACCTACGATCCTTGTATCGTAATGTACTATTTCACGTAATCAAAACGAACATAATTTCACGTAATAATTACGGAGATATATTGAGTTGAAATAGCGTATGACATCACGCTTAAGTTAATTTTATACCTAATTGGGACGTAGTGAGATCCCTCTTTCCAACTTGAATAAGGTTTAACTAAGTATTTTTTTTTAGTTAGATGAAACAAAAAATATATTGCTAGTATTTTTATGTAACCTGACTGAAAAAATAAAATTTCATTATCTTTACCTAGGCATTATCCCTATTGGGTAAAGTATAAATAAGTAATTTGTCGTAACATGGAGAACATAATAAAGATTGTAGAAGTATCACCAAATTCTAAACAGAAAGATGTGAGTGGTGGTAAATATTATAAATTAACATTAATAAAGATTCTTCAAAATTAAAAACTTGAACTTTAGTTACCTAGAAAAAAACACAAACAAATCTTATGTGTAATAAATTAATGAGTCTAAATTGCAAATGTACACAATGACGGAATTTAGTTAATGCAACATATTTTGGCACGTGTCGCGTCCGGTGCACAATTGGTCTTAATTAGGAAATGACGGAGCCGGCTCTGCGCGGACGCTGCTTCGCTCCCAAATATAAGTAAGCTCGTGAAATCATTTAACGCTTTTCTAACATAGTTAATAGTAGGTAGTTACTATAGCCTATCTAACATAATCTGCCGTGTTTTTTTATTATACAAAATAACAACAAATAAATCTTGTTAAAAGTAATAGTAGAATGATAATTTAATTAATTTATTTTATTTTATTTTTTTATTAATTTAATTTAAATAAACGCTTTATCTATCTATCTACCTAATTAAAAAGAACGTAGTAAATAAATATATTTGTTTCTGGAGATAAATACAGAGACAGATATTTATTTCTATGTAATATCTCTTTTAATGTATTTGAAGATGTGCTCTGTTCTGTTTCTGTTTGTCCTTCTTGTTCTTCTTGCTGGTCCAGAAGCGTCTGAAGTCCCTCGCGCTCGAGCTCGGGGCAGGTTCCAGTTCAGCGCTCACTTGCCCACTCACAGAAATTGTGTTATCGTCATCGTCTTGACCAACAGTGGTTAGAGTTTCATTAAATCTTATACGTTTAATACCAGTAGCTGCGATTGGTGGTATTGACGATGGACCTGGTACAGATAGAGGTTCTTGTACGACAAGTGGTATGTCGAAAGATTTTTTTTTTTTGAATGGTTCTTTTTGGAAAAAATGCGCGCTTTCTGCAGACAGATTTGAATGCATTGTCTGTAACGAGCGATCGTAAACCATGTTCTTCAATTCTGTTTCTTCTTTGTCGACGATAGGCTCGTTCTCGTGATTTCTATTCCACTGCTGTAGAAACTTTAACATGTTTAATTCACTATCTTCTGAAGTTCGCCGCTCGGCCTCCTCTTCATCATTATCGTAATTAAGTCTTATATCTCGAAATGCGGCTCTGGGATCGATAGATTCTTGTCGAACATGTTGATGCGGATTAAAAAATAAATCGTTGTCGTTTATTTTCGTTGGCATTTCTAAACTAGCTCCTGTTTGCACAGCTACTTCAACTCGGGGTGGCTCCGTAAGCTTGTTTATTTCTATCTCGGCAAAAGAAAATTTTTGATTATGGGGATGATATCCATCCATGAAATCAAGATCCACCAGACCAAAATCGTCATATTTCTTCTTTTTTCTACTACAGCATTGGATTATTCTCTTAAAGAAGCCTTTTTTCTCAGGTTCTGCTTGTTCACCAGCAATTAAAATGTCTTTTAAAAAACCACCACTATGAAACGCGTTTTTTTCAAGGAAGGCATTGTTCTCCAACGGTGATCGCATAATGGAATCTAAGTATAAACTGAAAAAATATAACACAGCGTAATGAAAGGTTTTATTAAGAGGTTAATGAAAGGTCAAAGGCGCTATGTAGCAGAAAATAATTAGTTATTATAAATTCCAAAAGCTGGTTAATATCATCTGTTTCACTTTGGCTTGCATCAAGATATCAACATTATATTACAGTTGTTTCACTCACACGTTTGAAAGTTTCTGAAGTTAAGTTTCGTAAATTAATGTTCGATTTTGGTAGATGCAAGTACATAATTTTCAATACACCTTGCTAGAAAATTGAAGTTACTAAGGCTATAAACTGCGATTTTCTATTATTAATTATTATTCAGCCCGGATCATTTTAATGATAAAAAATAAATCGAATCGTTTCTTACAAAGATAAAAGTATTTTATATTTTTTTTATTTCAACAAACCGTATCAAAATATTATCAGCCAGTAATATTTTAATAATAAGAATAAAATTGTCTCGATTTTAACGAAGAATTGATTAGAGGCTGAATTTTCGCGACGAAAAGTATACAAAAAAAAAAAAGAATACTGACAGCCAAACAAAACAGAATCGAAATTGATCGAAAAACAAACTAGATAGATATTATATCTGTCCCTCTTACGAAAATAAAATTTTCTATTGCGGATGTATGGCCCGCTTGTAATATGACGTTACATTACACATCGGACACTCTGTCTATCTAACCATCAACTTTGAAGCCTTTATTATAACTTTGTTTCTGAGCAAGATATTTGAAAAATAATTATTTCAGCGTTTATCTGGATCTGGAACTTGAAATATTTTGATAAATGAATAAAAAAAATTGTGCATATTCCCTATTGGATACAGGCACTTATCAGTTGTTTAGGCAATTAATTCCTGTAATCCAAAAATTATTAAATATGTTAGCCTTTGACCAATGTTTTACGTACCTAGTTTATTTTTTTAAGTTAAAGTGGTGTTGTAAAGTTAAAATCATATAATAATTGCTTGTATTTATTAATTATTATTATTACTGTGTTTTTTCTAATATCATTTTTATTGAATTAACCAAAAACAAGCATTCAGCCTTCAAAAATGTTCAAATGTGCGATCGAGTTCATGTTCGACAAAAAGCGCCTTTAAAAATATCCATAAGAATGTAGTTAACTAACATGTTCTCAGTTCCATCCGTGTAAATGAAGAATGCCTCAGACACTTTAGGTACGCATCTCTTGAGCCAGTAATGTACAGTATAAAGTAGGGTTAAAAGCACAGCTAAAAACGTGAACGCGGACAGATACACGTTATGTTGGCTACTGTCCGCCCCGCACAACAGCCGATCTTCGTCGTAGATGTCTAAAAATATATTTGAGTTTAGATAATAAAGCGGGCTATGATAATGTAATTTTTTCATAGCGTAGACAGATATTCAATCGTAGTTTAATAATAATTTTCGTATTAGCTGACCATCGCAGCTACTATCTTTTAGTTTTTATTTTATTTTTCCTATGGGAAAGTGGCGTTTTCTCGCAGTAAAAGTCTTTTCCAAGCTAACCGTCAAGATTGATTGTCGTGAAGAGTTACTTCCGTTAACCGCTGGCTAATATTAATGAACATGCACCTAATCGCCTACCCACACACAACAGTCGACGACGGTAAGTTTACTTACCGGATTAGCCGGGTGCGCACGCGCAAGTGGACTGTTGACTAGCTACTGACTTAACTTTAACAGCTACAGAAGATGTACTAAAATGTATCAACTTACCTTACATATAAGGTATTATAAACGTATTATAAATGAAATAGAAAATCCTTATCTTTTACGATGATAGTAAATTTTATGACCAAGTGTTGTTTTTTATACCCGTGGCTCCACAATTCGGCACTCCATCGCAAGCAATTAACTTATTGACACAACATCGCTTTCCTGCCACCTGGCATTCGAGGCTGTTTGCGTTACATCTCTGTCCAGATTGCGTCAGCCAACGCGATGGCGTCGCTATTACTGTCATACGTCTTAACTGAAATAGCAGCGTTACATATTAATATTCATTCTTTGTATTCATGCAGGTGGCTGATAGCTTCAGGTTTCATCAGAAATCCTTACCGTAAAGTTGGTCAAAGCCAAGACGATACGAGAAGTGTTAAAGAAGAGCACATGCTGCGTCGAATGCTCTGCGCCTGTGCATAAGTCGAACAACGTAGGGCCGACGTACCGACGCATATAGCGCAACGCTATGTGTCCTTGTATCTAATAAATCAAAGTCATCAATTTTATTTAAATATAAAAAAATATATATGTTTCGAAGACCGAATACATTGCATGTGGCAGCACGGGCTCCGACCCCATAAAGGTAGGAGACGAATTTGTCGTGAAAACGAATAAATTCAAATACCTTGGGTCCGTGCTGCACGAGTCCAAGCCCGAATAAACGCTGCTTGGGCAAAACGGCGAGAAGTAACCGGTGTCCTCTGCGACCCGAGGATACCGGTGAAGCTAAAGGGCCTTGTGTACAAGAGCATCATCCGACCAGTCCTACTATACGGCAGCGAGACCTAGCCTGTCCTCGGAAGACATGTCCAGCAGCTACACGTCACGGAAATAAAGATGTTGCGATGGATGTGTGGCGTTACGCGATTAGATCGAATTCGTAACGAACACATCCGTGGCAGTCTCGGAGTCCGTGACGTAGCGGATAAGCTTCAGGAAAGTCGCCTCCGATGGTATGGTCATATAAGCCGCAGACCATCAGACTATGTAGGAAAAAGATGCCTCGATCTCACTGTCCAGGGCCCTAGATCACGTGGTAGGCCTAAAAAGCGCTGGCTGGACGTCGTGAAAGCGGATATGGAAGAGAACAATCTCACACCTAAGGATGCCGAAGACCGGGCAAAGTGGAGAAGATTAAGTAGGAAAGCGGACCCCAGCACTAGGCCGGGAAAACGCTAGGACGAAGAAGATAAAAACAAAATAACCCGAAGGTCTCAAACATTACGCTGATAAATTATGTGGTAATAATTAAATAAACTGTCTAAACAAAGCAAATAAACCTCTTCATCCGTCAGCTCAACCAGTAATGCAAAATCCTGTAAGTCTTCGAAATTGTACATAGCCTCCGGAGTGGTAACGATGTCAGGGTCTGTGGTCAGGTTGTGGGGCCTTGCGGGCTCGATCGGAATGGCCTGGATGGAACGTCTTCTGCGGTGTCGACGACGCCGTCGCCTCTTGGATCTGCGTGATAATAATATACAAAATAAGTATAGATCTATCAGTTTGGATTTAGACCTACCACGTACGATATGCGCGATGGGTTATCCAACAGGATCGCTCAGTCAAATACCTCAATGGCGAGGTTTTCGTGTTATCCAAAGATTTTGTTGTGGTCAATTTGTCGGCTATCTTCGGCGCCACTTGGACCACATTCTCCCACGAAGCACGGTCTGCCATGCTGCCAGTCATTGGTATTTCTCTAAATTAAAACATAAATTATTTTCTCATCCTTAGTGAAAAGAAAGTTTATGAATTTTAGATTTTGCTCCTGTAACACTCACGTTAGAAAAGACGATTTAATTATAGGCCCTTCAGAAGTAGCTTTTTGAGTCTGTGCCGTACTTGCTCTAGTCGTTGTTGTAGTGTGATAATTACCGGCTCCAGATGTCTTGGAAGCAACTATTTCAGTAGGGATATTATTTCCTATTTTTTTAACCGACTTGGTAATCGCAGTAGCAAAATCAGTAACCATTTTCATTGTATTCATTGCAATCTTAGTAACATGGTTGGTTATAGTACTTGTAACTCCAGTTTCAGGTGATGTTGAAGGCTTACGAGTACCTAAAATTTCAATTAAGCTCTCATGTTTGCAAACAAAATTTTCAATTAATGTTCGATAGGAATTTATTGTCTGTTGGTAAATAATGTGCCTTAAATTAGTTTGTTGTTTTTATAGCTCTAGAGGTATTAACTCTGGGTAGTAAACTTGCTTTGTGTTTTGAACTTTCGCTAGCAACGTCTTGCAGTCTTGCTAGCGACGGTAATTCCAAAATATTTTTTCAATAATTGGAATTTTACGCAACATTTATATGAAAATCAAAATGAGGTAACGATGACAATGCCGCTATTGTGTTCTCCAGCAAAGCAACACATCCTTCTCTATCAATGACTACATTTTTTTTTTCTAGGAACTACATCGGTTTTATATTGTTTCTGTCATTTCTGAAATTCGTTTAAAGCTAACCTAAAATTTAGGGGTCTACATAGGATCTCACAACTTCTCTGCGATGAGGGGCTGGTGGTCGTGGGTGTATGTTTTTTTAATTTTATTTATTTAATGTTATTGTTGGGATATTGTCTACACTCACCTGCTGAAACTTTTATTAATCTTGTTGAACTTTCAGTAGCCGAGTGTGTATTCATTGACGACATTTCTTTACTTAACACGTTCGTCTTTGTGCTTAACTTTTTAATATCTGTTTTACTGTTATAGACAGAACATTAGTAATGTGACTGACACTAAAATAAGCATAATGAAATAACAAATTGTACTATAACTAATTGTAAATAACTGAGTTTACATACATATAATTTTTTTGGGACGACGTCTGCATTACTGTGGAAGCATTCAAGCTAATAGAGCTCAAATTTTTCTGCATATTTTCCAAAAACAAAGAATTCTTTAAAGTGAAATTTGGTGCTAAGTATGCTGAAAGAAAGAAAAACATTTATATTGGTATAAGTAAACAATTGGCCCCGATTCGGGAAGTCAAGCTCTAATAATTTTAATTTTAAATCCAGCTATCCTTTTCGTTTTTATGACCAACGAAAAAGAGGTGATGAATACAGATGAACAAATGATATTATTTTGAGTGAATGATAACCTAAAATAAAATGGCAAAGCTGTCAGATTAAGAGATTTTTGCATGTTTTAAGTGCTCTCTAAAATTTGAGCAATCGACGCGTCCATAAGGTTCAAATTCGATGTTTGACAGCTCCAATATTAGGTTGTCCCTTTTTAAACTTTAAAAGGTGAAAAGGACTGACGAACTTAAATTAAGGATTAGAGCGTGACTGTGTGAATCGATACAATCATAATGATTAAAAATAACAACTTTGTAGTATAATATGTATTGTAATTTTAGCTCTATTTATCAGTACTTTTATTGTTTTTATTCAATGACATATAAAAACATGTATAGTTAATTATGATCAAAACTCTTTAGGGTTTAGTGTACATTATTCGTATAATTATAATTTATTCTAATTAGGTAAATTATTTATGTGCACTTACTCGTTGTTGAACTAAACAACTCACCGCTATAATTATGTTGCCAATCGACCACCCGCTCTAGTAAATCTGAAAACTTTTTAGATTCCAACTTCTTTTCCCTTTCAATTTGTTCTGAATTATTTTTAGTTAAATTTGCTAGTAAACCTTCTATGTAAGACCAAGACTCATTAAACTTGCGTTTGTTTTCATGACTGTAAAAATAGACTATTCTGAATTTTAGGAAAAAAAACTGATAGACATAACAACATTGTGTTATATTTTTGTATGCGTCGTCGCATATTATCAAATTATGTTTTGGATAAAATTATAACAACAATAATTTATACCACTAAAAAAATATATTTTAATATGGTTTAGTTGTGTTTTATTATTTGTTAGCCCGAAGTTTCAGAATTTAGCAGCTACTCGCGTTGTTCTTTTAGTCATTATGGCTAAGCTTCAAAGTCTCGAAAATAACTTTGTCTTATGAAACTTTATATTATTATATGATTAGCTTTCTACCATATTTTTATTATTTAATGTATACATACTGCTCTCTTAATTTCGGAGCTCCATGTTGTGAAAACAGCTTTCCTTTATGTTTTTTGAAATTGATTCGCCTATTCACATAAGGTTTGTATCGCTTTCCTGCAGCGTTTGATTTACTTTCAGCCAAAGGAAACATTAGCCTGCAATGTAATAATAATGAAATGAAAATTATTAATGTATTTACGCCAATGTACTCCAAAATAAATAAATCGAAGCAAAATCGAAAAGAACAGTAAACAGGAACAGTAGTTTTCCGTGCTTCCAAATGCACGTTAAGTTATTGGCTGTAGCTATTACAATACAAATACTTTATAATACGGTGCAAATATATTCTAGTATAATATTGGTATAGTAACGGAAAGGCCAGTTTATACTTTGACAAGTAGAGTTGCGAGTGCAAAGTCAAAGTCAAAATTATTTATTTCCACAGGATGTTATTACATCACTTAGATCCGCCATTACATTTTTTTGGGTGAGTTCACTAACACATTGGCGGAAAGCGAGTGCAAGTGCGAGCTGGAAGTGCGAGTTGCAAGTACAGTTGTCAAAACAAAAGTGTCATATCTTCCTGTTGTCAAAAAGCATATTATTTCCTGTTGCCAAGAAAACACTCGTACCTGCAAAAAATAGAGCGGACTTCTATTAATTTAGTTGCAGGTTGACCGATTAAGTTGACTCGCAACTCGCACTTGCTACTTGTCGAAGTGTAAATTGGCCTTTAGATCGAGTAAGAGGCCATATTTTGACCCTAGACTGATAATGCTATCGGCCTATTATGAAGTATTTTCTTTAAATTATAAATGTAAAACTTATGGTATACCGAGGATCCAGCGTAAACCCTCCAAAGTCGTATTCGAAGTCGAAGCGCGGTTCTGGTGTGGTTGTGTTGTCGGCTGCGTCACCCTTGCCCCTTCTTCCGCTGATCACATTCGCTACGGAGAACTGCATCAGTGGTAATACTGTCGATTCATATTTCTGACCGGGTCTGTAATAGTCTCTATGTTATTGGAAGATATTGTACCTAGACGCCTGCTATGCACCTACGACGTAGGTTAAGACTGCCGTGCGCGTAAACCCGCCTCGTAGGTTATTTCCTATATAACAGCGCGGCCCCTACGCCGTAGGTGCTCTTTACTAAACGCGTATGCGGCCACCTACCGAGGCGGGTGGGGGGCGCATGGCTATGTATTATTGCGTTTTTCTTTTCAGCAGCCAAAGTGTAGATTTTTTTCCTTTTTTGTTGAGTAAAAGGATTAAAAGGCATCCTCTCCTCTCAGCGAGCCTGATATATTATCTCCGTTTTAGTCATAAAATGAACTACACCGTGAAATTTACATCGGTTTGTTCCCGCCGTGTAGTGATAGTACTCGTCAAACTGAACAACTTTTCGCGAAAAAACAAATCCCTGCGACAAAAAAATTTTTGGTCTCTCCATACAAAGTGAGACTCCCGCCGACCCACCCATTTTGTATGGAGAGACCAAAATTTTTTTTGTCACAGGAAATTATTTTTTCGTGAAAAGTTGTTCAGTTTGACGGGTACTATCACTACACGGCGGGAACAAAACGATGTAAATTTCATGCTGTATAATATTAGGCATGACATGCATGATACGGGTCGATTTACTATACGAGCCGATACGTATACCTATATAGTGATTGTTATGGACTTACTCTCTCTGAACATTGTAAAATAAATCAAAAGTGTCGTCTGCGGCGAAAGCTCTCACGGGTTCTTTATCACTTTTGACCAAATGTCCAGTAATATTTACTATAGGAATCTGCAACATCAAACGTTACGAAATACGTATGTAAACAAATCAGTTTTAGATTCAAAGTTTTATATAATATTTCATATTTTATTATTATATTTCATAGTAATATGGGGTTAACGTAATTGGTCTCACAATTATTAAATTTGTAAGTTATATATGTTATTATGATTGTAAAATGTATTGTGTTACTGTTTGTAAACCTAAAACAATTTTTTTTATATTCTAACTTAACAGTTTTAATTGTGTTCGTTCCGCTCATGGTCTCCATTTTAATGGAATTACTAATAATAACCTGATGAAAAATATTTTGTAAGAATCCTATAAAACTAAAAAATCCTATAAACTAAAACACCTAAACTATTAAACTAACGATTTCCGGGAAGAAAATGATGTGAATTACTGCATTAAATCTTCCAATACTTTAATATAATATGTGTGGACATCTCACACACGGCTATCTGATCCCAAACAAAGCAAAGCTTGTACTATGGGTATCAGACAACTGATATACATTACTTAAATAGATAAATAAATACTTATATAGGTAAACAATATCCAGACACAAGGCAAACACAAGTGCTCATCACACGAATATTTGCCCTGAGCGGGATTCGAACCCACGACCTTGTGCTTCGCAGGCAGGCGTACTACCAAGTACCAACGAGGCTACAGGGCCGTTAAAAATAAAATAAAACAATATTGTATGTATTATTTTATTTCAATGTGTATAAAAATTAAAAATAAAGTAGGTGACTTAAATATGATCTTCCTCACTTCATGTGACCTACCATCTCTCTTATGTATTCTTTCGAGTCTTCGTGCTCCTTCGGTGGTGACTGTTCTGCATTGTCCTCGTGATCGGATGATATCTGCTCTTCCGATTCAGATCGCACGAGTTCGCTTTCTTCACCATTGCTAAAAAGGTAATGCTTTAAACACAACATAAAAAGAACTTGTATTATAAAAATAAAACCGATTGGAAATTAATTCCGTCGTTAATTGTGTCCAGAAGAAACTAAAAATCCCATAGATACATAAGATAAGTTTAAAAGATAAATCTGTGAATATTGTCCTTTCTGGTGATGATGATGTACTGCAGTCTCGATAGAGTCTATCTACAAAACCTACCCGATTGCACTAAGTAATTGCATACATAAGTTAATTTTAATTTACTCGGGTTAGTAAATCATGTACCTACTTAATTAGTGCAGTCCAGTCTACTTATGCAGTCCAAGCACGAAGATAAATTGTAATTGTTAAAAGGGGCAATTTTGTAAATATGTTGTTTTTGTATTTTTATTTCGTTTCTGTTGCATTATGTACTATTCTTTATGTATGTGTTTTGTGTTGTGATGTCCTACAAATAAATGTTTCTGATTTCTGATATATGTTTGACGTTGCTGGTTGATGTAATCTACTACGATGATTGTATTACTTCTAAGTACTAGTGGCATCCTATTTTCTTGCTGGGGGTGCTCATGCCTTAAAACTTAATACCAACAGTTGTGTACTGACCTTATTCTAGTTGCTTGAAATAAAGTTATATTATTATTATTTTTGGGAAGTTTTATATCATCTCGGCATAAAGCTGGCAAAAACTACACTTACGGGCCAAAACCAAGTAAGTGCAGTGTGTGATGTATATAATATAATATTAAGATACAGTGTTTTGGCTAAGAGTTTCGTTTTCATCAATTTTTTTTTTGTTTGTTTTTTTTTTTATTATTTCTTTTTTATCCTGGCAAATAAATAATTTCTTTCTTTCTTTCTTATGAATTTTCTCACAATCCTGCATGTACTTAGAATGGCGGCTTTCTGCAGGGAGATGTAAAGGTTTTTTTTATATTTATTAACAAACAGCAATTTGACTGTGAAATGGCAGTTCAGATTCAGTTTGAATGCAGTTGGCACGACTGCAATGAAACTGCTAGCCAACTTTCCGTCAACGTGCAGTTTGATAGCAGTCGGTGTGCACTTACGGGCAGTTGACTTGCAGTTTCATTGCAGTCGTACCAACTGCATTCAAACTGAATCTGAACTGCCATTTGGCAGTCAAGTTGCAGTTTGTCTGTTCGTCGACATTGAATAAAAAAAAATTTATATTACCTAATTTTAATGATAACGATCTTATGTGCATTCCTTTTGTAAACAGAAACTTGTGCCATTGAATAATTTTATTTATTAGACACGTAAGATGTAATTACAGCCTAATTTTAATAAAATTTCATTGAGTTAGACTCAATACACAATGTTTTTAATTTCTTTATTAGGTATAGATAGTATAATTCTCTCTCTCTGTATGTTTATTATTTTGAAGTGTGTATTTTAAGGCTCAGACGGACTGTAATTCGACTGCCAAATGGCAGTTTGATTGCAGTTGGCACGATTGCAATAAAACTGCTAGCTTCTTCCCTTCAACGTGCAGTTTGATAGCAGTCTGTGTGCAGTTATTGGCTTGCAGTTTCATTGCAGTCGTGCCAACTGCATCTGAACTGCCATTTGGCAGTTGAATTGCAGTCCGTCTGTTTATAGCCTAATATTTTAAATCAATGAAGCTTTGTGATAAAATGTGGTAGTGATTGAAATCGGAGAGAGTAATAAATTAACGGATATAATCCTACCGGATAGGTACGTCTAGCAAGCATCCCAACGACGTAGGTTAATTGCATGATTCCTATACAAAGGCCCTACGGAGAAATACATTATGTGGCCCTCTGTAGGATTACTATGCAAAGGCCCTACGGAGGAATACATTATGTGGCCCTTTGTAGGAGTTTTCACATAAGCCCTTAGTTGTCGGCCCTTCAGTAAAAAAATGCGGCCAAATCTAACCGTTGACCAACCAAAGACATGTATAAGGCCCAACCAAATGCCTACCAAAAATGCTACTAGGGAAGCTATGGTGGAGATGATTTGGAATTACACCGGTGGTAGATAGAACAACTGGTACAACATACACTTTTTCTTATTTCCAGATTCTCATTATATCTTCACGAAGTTCTGCATATTTGTTTATTTTTTCGGTTACAGTCTTCTGTAAATTATGTGTATTGGGCACTGCGATATCTAAGTATTAGGTAAGTGGTTTTATTTATTTTTCAACACACTTGCTCATAAAATGAATCTTATTTCACCAGTTTTTTTATAACGTCTGGTATATACGGGTACTTACGTGTATTTTCCTGATTTAGCAAATCGAAATATTCTCGACTATTACATGTCTGTACTTATGATATTTGAAAGGAACTCTTACTCTGAGCTATCATTTTCTTCTGCATTTTCCTTCTTAGTAGTTTTTAGCGTGTAGAACTTTTCTACGAACGGCGTACCAGTGGACAGGATGGAGTCGGGCAGAGGCCCCCAGTAACCCCCGAAAGTCTCTGCCATGGCGAACACCTTCACCGGACTCTCCGTCGCCGAGTCCTTCGCACAAACTGACGACGCTTGGCTGTCTGTCTGGACTACTAGTATAATATTTCCACCCGTTTCTGTTCTGCAAAAAATCAATGGAAGAAAAGTTTCTATTACGAGCTGGTTAGTTTTGATTAGATATAATCTCAAATAAAATAGAATCTATCATATCACAACAACAAGGCGGTTACCAAGTACAAAATAAAGTAATTCACCCCAGTTTAAGTAATAATTTATTATACTGTATAAGTTAACAATGGTCTAATGCTTGTCTAATGTATTTTTCTGTGTTCCTGTGTTACATTGATTGTATACTTAGTGAGTTTTCATGAGTGATCAAATGCTAATATTTAATGATAAATGTGAATAGTACAGCAACTAAAATTGCGCGCGATATCTCGTAATAAAGGTTAGTATTTACAACTTTCACATGAAAATTTTACCTGTAATATCGTAGCTTTTGTAGAAGTACTTTTCTTAACCTTCATTTTAATAATTTATTATCAGTTTTCTTACAAGTGTATTGAAAAACGTCGTAAAGCACATGGATCTTAGGTTTTAAAACAAACTCGTGACATTATAAACCTCGCCTGCGGCTCGGGCTTACAGAAGTCGCCTCGTTTGTAATTTGCCACCTACGATCCTTGTATCGTAATGTACTATTAACTATTCTTAGCTTATGATCTATGAAAAGAAGGTACCTATAGAATAAACTTCGTAAAAGATTTAAGCTAGGACTTTCCTTTAGCTAAATTGATAAGTCAACCAAACCTGATGCTAATAAAGCAGCTGTAAGGTACTTCGAGCTGTGAAAAGTGTAGTATTTGCGAGTTGGCCTCCACCACGTTGCGGCCCAGGAACACTGAGGGCATCACTCTTCGACGACAATGTTCTGACATGTCTTTTTGGTAAACATACTTTACTACCTTTATCTTTGCGTCTACTTTTTGTTGTAAGAATGAACATGGTATGACTAAAATCAGTAGCCATTTTAACGAGAACATTGTTAGACGTCTATTAGTTATTTTTAACCATAGCCTCAGAGATTTAAAATAAATTTGAAGTATGCATGTCAATCAATCAGCCTATTGCAGTCCACTGCTGGACGTAGGCCTCCCCAAGGGTACGCCAAAGCGCACAATCACCCGCTTTCCTTATCCAGCCACCACCAGCGACCTTCCTCGGGTCATCAGTCCACCTGGCAGGGCGGCGTCCCACACTACGTTTCCCGAGACGCGGTCTCCCTCCATTCGAGAACCCGTCTGCTCCAACGCTCATCGGTTCTGCGACAGACGTGGCCAGCCCACTGCCACTTCAGCTTGCTACATTTCTGGACGATATATACTCTAGTTATATACTCTTTGTTAGTACATTTAAATATGCATGCGATTGTTTTAGTAAGTATACAATGGCCTCGATTCTAATTTTAAAATCCAGCTATCCTTTTCGTTTTTATGACCAATGAAAGAGAGGTGATGAATTCAGACGAACGAATTATATTATTTTGAATGAATGATAACATAAAATAAGGGCATAGCTGTCAGATATTTTTAAGTCGGTTGGTTGTTTTACGTGATCTCTAAAATTGTGCAATCAACGCGTCTATAATGATTATGATTGAGAGCCAAAAATCTGCCAACAAACTGCGTGTAGTTTGGCAGAATGCATTGTTTTGCTATCAGTTTTTGTATTCATAATAAATAAATATAAATAGTTAGGTTCAAATTCCATATTTGACAGCTCCAATAATATTAGGATGGCCATCTCCTGTCCTCTTTTAAACTTTAAAAGATGAAAAGGACTGACGAACTTAAATTAATGATTAGAGCGTGATTGTGTGAATCGTGACCAATGGCTAGCTAGCTTATCTTTATAAGAGATCTCTTCCAGCCACTTAGGTATGCAGTGATAAAAAAGTTTTTCTGAAAGAGGTTATGACCACGAAGTGTTATCAAAATAAAGCAATACCTGTCGGGTGGCCCATGAATGAACCTGAACAACTTTTGTTCCAGAAGTGCCATAAAATCTCAAAAAAGAAATCTTTCATACGTACTGATCAGCTGATCGAGTCAATTTGTATGAAAGTTAAAAAAATATTTGCGAGTTTTAAAAAGTTGTTCAGTTTCATGGCCTGACCAACCGACCGAGAGGTATTATTGCGTTATTTTGCTAAAGCGTTGTATATGGATTGTAATTTGAACATGTAATATTTTGGTTGATAGCCTTAAAAGTATTTGTACCTGCTACGAGCTCCATTTTTTCATGAGAGAAAATAAAGGGGAAACAATCGAAGCACTAGCGTGACGACGGGACGCTGGCTGCCGTGACGCTGCGCCCGCGCCGCCGCCGCCGCGCCGCTCTTTATGATAGGGGTCGCGTGACCCGCAGCGAGCGCCGAGCGCACCACATCAAAGCTTTTTATATAAGTGCTGGGGTGAGAGACGATCGTTTGTAATACTAATAAGCAATTTATAATGAGAACGTAGTACTCTATGTATTTTGTTTAGCTGGTACTCACTCGCAAATCTAATCATAATCAAACACAACTCTCTATATTTCCTTACGCCGCTAGTGGCAATCAAAGTGGTGGCAACCGTCAAGGTTGATAATGGAGTTTTTAGAATTTAATAAAACCGAAACATGTGTTGCAATAGACAGGTAAGTTGTGCCAGTTGTCAGTACAAAATAAGATGATTCTGTGTTTTGGAAGACACAGTAAGTCGTTGGTGGCGGCCTATCTACACGATCGAGAGCCGTTACACGAGCCATGTCAGAATATCTTAGATCTCTTTGGCGGGTCAGTAACTCTGACACCAGGTTTGTGAGGTTGGTCATTGACCTACAGCTCATGTACGTGCATGTGATAAATAAATAACCCACAAATACCTAACCTACCTACCCACGTTTGTAAAAGGCTAAGCAGCTTTAGTTTAAAGAAAAAGAATCTTTTTAAAAAAATAGTAAAACCATCTATGAACAAACGTGTTGCTACAATTGCTACGCCGTAGCCACGTCGTAGCCCAGGTCGGCGTAGGGCGTCGCTGCAGAGTAAGCGATTTCAGTATCGCTTGTATTCTCCAAGCTTTTACTGTATGTATCTCACTCAGATGAATAAACTCCTTGCTACGCGAAGGTATTTAACTTGCACTGTATGTATGTATGGGTGTATGTTCGGGTGGAATCTTGCAACTCAATTTTGAAGCACTTGCTGTCATTCGATTTTGCTGAAATTTGGTACACTTATGCAACCGCAATGACAATGCAATATTATGGTACCATGGAGCTGGTCTGATGATGGAGACGGAAGGTGGCCATAGGAACTCCTCTAATACACAACACAACCTAGTCGTGTTTGGGCTCGTTGGATTTGTGTTAACAAGATCTTTAGTCATACTGATGTCCAGGGTCTGATGATGGAGCCGGAAGGTGGCCATAGGATCTCCTCAAATACACAACACAACCTAGTCGTGTTTGGGCTCGTTGGATTTGTCTTAACAAGATCATTAGTCATACGTGATGTCCAGGGTCTGATGTGATGGAGACGGAAGGTGGCCATAGGAACTCCTCTAATACACAACACAACCTAGTCGTGTTTGGGCTTGTTGGATTTGTCTTAACAAGATCTTTAGTCATACGTGATGTCCAGGGTCTCATGATGGAGACGGAAGGTGGCCATAGGAACTCCTTAAATACACAACACAACCTAGTCGTGTTTGGACTGGTTGGATTTGTCTTAACAAAATCTTTAGTCATACGTCCAGGGTCTTATAATGGAGCCGAAATGTGGCCACAGGAACTCACAAATACACAACATAACCTAGTCATGTTTGGGCTTGTTGGATTTGTCTTGACTAGATCTTTAGTCATGCGCGTGATGGAGCCGGAAGGTGGCCACAGGACCTCCACAAATACACAACATAACCTAGTCACGTTTGGGCTTGTTGGATTTGTCTTGACTAGATCTTTAGTCATGCGCGTGATGGAGCCGGAAGGTGGCCACAGGACCTCCACAAATACACAACATACCCTAGTCATGTTTGGGCTTATTGAATTTGTCTAGACTAGACCTTTAGTCTTTTTTATTCTTATTTTTCTGAGGTAAGTATAAACCTGACGGTATAAGAAATTAACTGAGAAAATTAAGTATTTTTTCGAAGCCTTATAATATATACAGAAGCTTTATTTCTTGATCGGTATTGCTTTGGCACAGAGCCCCATAAAATGCGCGCCTGTTCCCCTCGGGTTGTATCAAAAATACAATACTTACAAAACATGATGAGATGATGATGATGTTCATCATCATGCTACAAAACATTTAATACTCGTATAATTATCCTTTATTAATCTTACAAGTAAGTTACCTACTTGAAGAAAATGTTACCTACATAAAATATCAACATGATATAGAAGGTGCTAAATTAATTCTGTGTTAGTGATTTGCACACGATCACAGAAAATGACTTATTTGGGGAGCGAGTTGGAAGGTAGCAATGTTTCCAGTGAAGCTTTTTTTTTCTAGCGCGCTTCAGAATAGGTATAATAAATGAGTCTTGTAACTATATTACGGAGTAATTTAAGATAATCATCATCAACAGCTCTTATACGTCCCCATCGACCCAGGGGAAAAATAAAATCAGGTAGATTAATGTAAAGCGCCCACTACACTCTCGTCCGAAGTTCTTTGACGAAGTGTCAAAGTGAAGCCCGAAACGAAGCGAAGTTGCACGAAGTGCCTCTCTATACTCTCGTCCTCGGCTTACTTCGATCAACTTCGCGAGTAGTGTAGTGGACGCTTAAATAACTTCTTTTTTTTAAGGACGGACTATCGCTATTTCTACCAGAGTGGTAATATAGCGGGTGCGGAGTGCGGACTTGAAATTAAATTCTCGGTTTGGAAAAGACAAACAAGTATAAAAATTTTAATGTTAAAACATTTAATGTGCAAAGAAATATTAAAGAAGAAATAGGAAAGGAGGGAAATTAACCAGAGCTGAAAAAGATCAGCTTTTATATTATTTTTTTGACCGAGCGAGCGAAGCGTCTCTGTTTCAGCTTGGCTGCTTTTGTATGTCCATCTGTTTGTTTGTTTCACTCTACAGGTCGCGTTTCTCAACCGATTCTCGTGAAATTTTGTGAGCAGGTTCGATAAATTAATCGATTTTTTTTGTCGAGTCAGTTTTGAAAAGATATACAGACTCACGTGGTCTACAGCTCACAGAGCCACTAGTTATTATTCGGTTTGCCTCTTTCTGGAGCAGATCAGACTCAACCTGTCAGTGTGTCTTCTACCATATACGTGTATATTTGGCGAGAGTAACCCAAAGAGAGAGAGAGAGCACAAACAGACACTTCCATTGCTTTTGTAAAGCGCCCACTACACTCGTCCGAAGTTCTTCGACGAAGTGTCAAAGTGAAGCCCGAAACGAAGCGAAGTTGCATGAAGTGCCTCTCTATACTCTCGTCCTCGGCTTACTTCGATCAACTTCGCGAGTAGTGTAGTGGACGCTTAATAGCACAGACAGAATTAATATAGATTAAAATATACCCATTTATATGTTCCCCTTTATAGATATTTATCTACTAATTTATTTACTTGATCTTGCCTCTACCCTGTCCTGTCTTTTCCAAATTATTCCGTTGATATTATAATTGTTTAAGCGCGTTTAGTTTCCCAAACTTGACACTGGCACAAAGTTAATCAAGTGCCATAACAAAAAAAAAATAGCTAGAGATTACGGCGACCCCTAGTGGATATTTAACAAACTAACTTGTAATTAGCGACATCTAGTACAAACTGGTAGAACCAGCAACAATGTCTCGAAAATGACACACATTACAAGATATCTATGGCAATAGCTTTAGCAATTGACAACAGATGTCGCTGCGTCGACACATGTGTCTGTCAGTGTCAAATTATCCTAAGCCAAGTTGCAAAGAGTATATAAAAGTTGAATTGGAGTTTACGTACAGCACCCCCTTATATCCTCTTTGCGTACAGCTATTTTATTTATGATCGAAATTATATAAATTGTACCGATTTCTGACTTTAATTAGTGAAACCAAAATGACTATTAGTGAATATGTGACGTCCTTGTCAGATAACCCCTATTTCGGGGCGGGTTTCGGGTTGTTTGGACTCGGTGCGGGTGCTGCAATACTCCGCAAGGGTGTGCAGACTTCAGCGATGCTATTCAGAAGACACTGTATGATAACTTTAGAAGTTCCGTGCAGGGATAAGTCCTACCAGTGGGTCCTGCAGTGGATGACCCAAAAAGGAGCGCGACAGACACAACATTTGAGCGTAGAAACCTCATTCTTGCAAAAGGACACAGGACAGATAAAAACTAAATATGACTTTATACCTAGCGTTGGACAACATTTCTTTAGGTTTGTTCATGAAAATGGCCTTTTTGTGTACACAATATCCATAAATTGTAAAGGTCCATTAAAAATATTTTTAAAAGTAGGCTATTTACTTACCTATTGATTAGGTAACTATATATAGCTTCTAATTTGTTGATGCATAAAAAAAAAACATAAATAAATGAAGTGCAAGTTAGCAGATAGACTTGATTTATACAGAACACCTCCCTTACCCTAACTGCAATTATTAAAATAAATAAATATGTACATAACCCTTTAACCGCAACCTGATTACTGAAATATGTGTATTTCATAATAAAATACAGTATTATAATATAAGGTCTCGGTGAGGTATCTCAGAAATATTAACCTAAAATAAGACCATGCCTACCATTATTGTCCTTTTGTTTTACTAGTCTATTTGTATGATTTTAGATATGGTAACACATGGATCAGAGTAGACAGAGCTCGAGAACAACATACCCTGGACTTGCACATGGGCATTCCATGGGAAACTGTGACCCTGACTGCTTTTGGAAGAAATAAGCAACTCTACTATGACATTTTAGAAGAAGGTAATTGAATGTTTGGATAAATAAATAAAATGTATAACTTACAAGTTATCAGACAAATTATAATCAATAACTTAACAGTTTTAATAAAAAAAAAACATTTCTTGAGGTGCCTATAAGTTTGAATCCATAGCAAATTTTGAAAAAAGGAAAAGATCATGGAGATTGGAAAATATTTAGAAGTGGAAAAACATTTTCTCTTTTTGTATGGACGAGCATGTACTATTCTTCCCTCTTATGACAATTAATTAGGTTTCCTGGAAAAAATTGCTACCAAGCAATAAGGCCGCCTATCTAAGCATTTTTTGTTGTTTTAAATGTTTTTTTATTTATTTTGCAGAGTATGCAATAATAGTATATTTTATTCTATTTAACAATTTTTTTAACATTCTAGCTAGAACAATGGCTCTGAAGCAACATGAAGGCTTAACGGTTATGTACACTGCAATGGGATCGGAATGGCGTCAGTTCGGGCACCCACGCCGGCGAAGACCACTGCACAGCGTCGTACTACGCGCAGGCCTTACCGAACACATACTGAAGGATTGCCTTGACTTCATTGACAATCCACAGTGGTATACTGACAGGGGTATACCTTATAGAAGAGGTATGCTCTGGGTTTTTCTCATTGTATTGTGGTACACGTCACAATGAGAAAAAATATTACTTAGCTTTTATAACTTATTTTATTAGATTTTATAACTTGAAGAAGTTGAGTCAGTGCTTATTTGACTCGTTTGTATGTGGTAGGCACACAGTAGTACAAACGACTGAAAATGTGTTAGAATAATGAAAAACACTTTTGCACATAAACTCGAACAGGTAGAATATTACGAAAAAAAACAGTTTTTTTTGATACATAGTATACTTCTAAACTTCTAAGGTCTTGTCTGTTTTGTGTAATTTAGTAAATTATTTTATTTGTGTACTATCCATGCCATAGGTATACATACTTAATAAAAAAAACACAACCTGGTAAATAGTGAGTCTAATCGTAACTTTTTTCGCGAGGTTTTAAAATGTTAGTGTTAATAATTTTATGCCAAATTAACAGAGAATGTTCTTCTTTGCAGGCTACTTGTTATATGGCCCTCCTGGATGCGGCAAGTCTTCCTTCATCATGGCATTAGCAGGAGAACTGGAGTACAGCATCTGTGTCCTCAATTTGTCTGAAAGGGGGCTTACAGATGACAGACTTAACCATTTACTAAGGCAAGCAAACTATTTCTTTTCAAAATAATCAATATTAATGTAATTTTCATTTAGCAAATAGTTCATCGATTTAAGAGTTACGTATGATTGTTACAGTGTAGCGCCTCAACAATCAATCATCCTGCTGGAGGATATTGACGCGGCATTCTCATCCCGAGAAGAGGCGCCGGCGCAGAAAGCAGCGTATGATGGACTCAATCGCGTCACCTTCAGCGGTCTACTCAACTGCCTCGACGGCGTCGCGTCCACCGAGGCACGCATAGTATTCATGACTACTAATTATTTGGAAAGGTAAAGGTAGTGCTATCCAGGAGAGAATGAGTGGTATATCAAGCATAAAGACCTGCCCGTACTGGCCAAAACGTTCTGAATAAAGATAAGACTAAATACGTTCGGTCTGTCCTTTTCGTTTTTTAATAAATAAAAAGCAGTTTAGATGAACGGATGACGATGATTTGAATTAATCACACTAATATTAAAGTATATTTGTATATTTGTTCCGCTTTCACGCCTAATCTACTGAACGGATTTGAATGAAAATTGGAATGGATATAGTTTGTGCCCTGGATTAACACATAAGATACTTTTTACGGGAAAAAGCAAGCGTAACCGCGGGCGGACCGGTAGTAATAGAAAGTTATCCTCTTTGAGTAAAGTTAAGTTTAAATTATGGTTAAGTCCCATGAAGCGGTATTGCAAGATTGCAGTGTCTCTTTTTGTTTACAGGCTGGACCCAGCCCTCATTCGGCCTGGGAGGGTAGACATGAAAGAGTATGTCGGTAACTGCGACCGCGAGCAGGTGGAGCTCATGTTCCTGAGGTTTTACAAGGGCGAGCAAGCTGCAGAACACGCCAGGATATTCAGTCAACGGTAATTAAATCTCAGTTGGCAATGGGGTATGATAAAAAGAAACAGTATATTTTTATATTTTCAAATGATAATTTACACTATTTTAAGAAACCAATTTAACTGTTTTATCGTTTAGATCTTTATCATTTTCAGGGTTCCGTAGTAAAAAAGGAACCCTTATAGTTTCGCCATGTCCGTCTGTCTGTCTGTCCGTCCGCGGCTTAGCTCAGAGACGTTAATTTGGCATGGATATACCTATACATATTAATCATGCCGACAAAGCTGAAGAATAAAATCTATAAGAATTATTTTTTAGGATTCCTCTGGTACACGTGAAGTGAGATTTTTTTTTATTCACGACTACCTTATAGTATGACGTATTGTTGGATAGGTTTTTTAAAAATAACGGAGGTTTGCTAAAACAATTTTTTGATGCTAGTGTACGTTTCAGAAATATTTCGGTTTAAAGTGCTTATTCCCTCCCCCTACCAGCGAAACCGTTGTATTTGGAAATGTGAAAAAATTCACGGTATTAGCGTATAGATCAATTTAAAAGGAAAATTATCAACATCAAGTAGGCTTTACAGGTTATCGAATAATAAACCAACTTATAAAATGTAGGTACTTGTACAAGTAAGAAATTTGGTACCTACTACAAATACATAGAAAAATATTTTGATTAATGTTAACTGTTTTAAACAGGTAGGTAGGTACCTAAGGACAACTACGGAACCCTACACTTTGCGTGGCCCGACACGTGCTTGGCCGGTTATTATATAATGGTTTAAGTGGCCAGTGCCTACTTACCTAAAAAGTTTCAATATAGTGCGTATCTAATTCTGCAAACAGAATGTTGTTTTTGCCAACAGAACTATTGGGAATGAATGAGTTGTGATGGACGAACCCGTAGTTCTGTACATAGAATTTATCAACAACTAGTGGGAATAAAGGTTAATTTTTGACCGTGTGACGTCATACGACCGACGACGGACAACCATACTCTTAGATTTGATTGACGACAAAAATACGAAATATCCACCCATTCTAATATCAAATCGTCAAACGTAACCAAAGCTTACTTTGTACAAGGTTTTTGTAAAAACTTATATTTGTGTAGAAGATGACGTCACACAGGTCAAATGGGTCATTTGGTTTTTCTGATTCTTTAAAGTAATCTTTAACTTTTTTCCGTCAAAAAAACGAAAAATATTGTGTAAAACCATAAAATCTCGAAATGGTTTTCGTATGTATTTCTATACTTATAGTCAAGAAATTTTAGCATGCCCCATTGCGCTTCATAGTGTTGCTGCAGATCTTAGACCAGAACCACGATGGGAAACGCAGACCTCGTCTCGGTCTGAAATTTCCGCACTATGCGGTTCAAATACGAATACGACAGGCTCGGGGCTAACTTCACGCAAATCTTGTATGAACTACGATGCATTTTATTTATTTGATAAATTGACGTCATATAGCGGCCGCCCAGTCCTATTCTCATTTTAATCGCATTGTAAGTTTAGTTTAACAAGTAATAGTAGTAATTTCACGTGCGTTCCGAAATACGGAATCATCTTTTCGAACAATGAGTGTATATGGTAACCTGGGGGCCGTTTCACGAAGCTACAAGTTACAAGTACAATTCGACGTACATTGCGTAGACGATTAGATAAAACGATAACGGCTTACAGTTTAGGCAAATGGGCTACGCAATGTATATCAAATTGTAACTTGTTGCTTCGTGAAACGGGCCCCTGGTGGTGATTCTGGCTCCCCTGCTTCCAATTCGGAATCTCTGGAACGAAAGCCTCAATAGGGGATCGGACTATTCCTAAATTTACCATATTTTATGAATTATTTTATAAATATAGATTAGTAGCAGACGATTCGCGAAGAAAAAAACAGAATCGGTTGAAAAACGAATCTACAGTGATTTTTTAAAGTTCCAATATGTCTGTCTCTTTCAAATACGATTTTTTGTATGGAGATTATATGGCGTTACTAACAAATGACGTCATAAGTGGGTATGTGCCTCTCTGTCTAATTTTGAATTTCTAACCTTTATAACTCGGTCAGTTTTAAAGATAGAGCAAAGATTCTTTTAGTGTTCGATAGCAGAAACTAAGAAGTTTGGATTTATAAAATAAATAAAAAATAGTCCGATCCCCGGCGTTATTTACCGAGACGGTTTTTTTTTTTCTCCGACCCGATATGTAGTTGTAATTAGATGAAGACTGACATCGCTACGACCGTCGTCGCTTCTCCATATTGAGGTTTAGTTCAAACCGAAGTGACAGGCTTCCTCGCTTAGCCGCCGAACCAGTTGTATCATCCTCGCGCTCATGGTACAAATGGCGCTCATTTTATTAGTCTCAACTCCCAGTTGTACCATTACTCCTGATTCCGTCCTGCCCTTTAGGTACACCCATAGGGGGACACTACTTGCTAGTTTATTTTTATTTTATTTTTATCGGTTGAGAAACGCGACCTGCAGTAGAGAAAAAACAGACAGATGGACATCAAGCTGAAACGGAGACGCTTCGCGCTCGCTCGGTCTATAATACCAATGGCTCAAATCTCGTTAGGCCGCGCTCCTTCTTTGGCCGTCACAATTCCTCTAAAAGCTAGGCACTGCCATTTTGTGATCGTCAAGATGACGGGACCAAGTCTTGGATTTCGAGTCTGCACGTGTCAAGGTCTAATACTGTTAATCTACCATTTGCTACCTATGCATAAATTTTAGCTACCTCAAAATGTACACAACTATACTATCCGCCATCTTGACGTCAAGATGACGGGACCAAGTATTTTGTTCAATAGTTGTCTACATTTTGAGGTAGCTAAAATGTATGCATAGGTAGCAAATGGTAGATTAACAGTATTAGACTTTGACACGTGCAGACTCGAAATCCAAGACTTGGTCCCGTCATCTTGACGATCACGCCATTTTGGTGCTGGTGTTGGCCTTTGATGTCTGTTGTAAAAAACCTGTGTATACTTGTACTGTGTATACAATTTTACTCTAATAAACAAAGCTTTTTTATAGAGATCACTTCTTCGGAGCGCAGCGAAGGAGGCTGATCTTTGGTATACTTAAGTACTTATTTTTTCGCAGGGTATTAGATAAGAAGAAAAATGTGAGCCCTGCGCAGATTCAAGGCTACTTCATGTTCCACAAGCATTCGCCGCCAGAAGACGTGCTCGCTGACGTAGAGAACATATGGACATTAGGATAATCTGTACAACTGTGATAGTTTTTAATATAGGATCAATAATGAAACGTTATTGTTATAATTGCTTTTTTATTTCAGTACCTACTAATAAACATAAAAAAGTTAGAGAACTTTGAAACAACGTTTTCTTAGAGAGAACGTACGAAGTCCTTACTTGCGAGGGGCTACCGGCGTTCACTAGCGCCACTTCGATTAAAAACCATAACTCTTGCACAACAATCAACGATTTTGTCGACCTAGGTTGGCGCTAGTGTTCAACTTAATTGGGTAGTTGACTGTATTAAAAATAAATTAAGTATTTTACACTAACCTTATAATAATATACAGGGTGGAAACGTTAAGTGTACTCACTATATAAACTGATTACTGATACTAAAAGTGCCCCACGAGCTCTGTCGAATGGTATTAATAACTATTTGAAAAATGGGACATATCGAGAAAATATATTTTTGCTGCTCCCATACATTTACTATAGATAAAAACAAAAAACCCGACTGCGTGAAATTTTTAAACTTTCCAACTTAATAAATGAACTGAAAAGATGCAAACAAGTTTTTTTTTGTTTTGAATGATCGTGGTTGATAGTGTTCACGATTAGCAGTCGGAGGCATCCTTTGGCGCCAAAAATCGGCCAACTCGGTTTTTTTAAATTTTGATGTACCCAGTGTCACTCACGAGTAAGACGAATCTAACGACACCTTTTTAGCTAAAATCCATTAAGCCGTTAAGGCTGTACAGCGTGCCACAGAAATATACATACATAAGCTCGAAAAACATAACCCTCCTTCTAAAGCAGTCGGGTAATAATGACACAGTGAATAAATAGGTAGATAAAAAAATGGAATTTAACGTTTTTATATTTTATTGTTTCATCAACGGCCCATTACAGTCCACTGCTGGACTATGAGCCGACTATGACTATTTATTGTTTACACGTAACAAAATAAAATTGTAAAAAACTAATTATAAGTGCGGTTAAATGGCAGGAAGTGCAACTTCATAGTAAATGTATGGTGACAGCAAAAACATATTTTTTCGATATATCCCATTAATTTTTCAAAAAGTTATTAATACCATTTGATAGAGCTCATGAAGCACTTTTAGTATCAGTAATCAGTTTCTTGGTAACTTGTATAGTTTAGGATAAATAGAGTGAGTAAACTTAACGTTTCCACCCTATAGATTCGCGGCCAATTTCAAAACCGTCCTAAACTTGTTCGTATAAACCTAGTCTACGATAACGCAATTTGTCAATTTGAAAATTGCAGTAGAAATTGATTGAGAAGCAGTCAACTACCGGATTGTAGAACCCTTCTTCGTCCACCTTTAACAATCTAGAATATAATTAAACATTTAAAGAATACATTTTATAGAACTACTTAACTATGTTATAAAATTTATTTTTAATCCTTGACCCAAATTATGTTTTTGTCGGTGTATAGAGTATGCCATTGATAAACCATGACGTCGCAGAATTTTATTGTTTTAGCAGTTAGCACATTAGCTAGCTACTTCCATGCTGTCGTGTCGTAGGTACACATTTTACACGCCATTAAAAACAATTAAAATTCAAACTTTAATAAAAAGTAAGTAATTTATTTATATTTACAAAATAAATTGTCGTTAACAAAAACTCGACAAAATATATCATGTTTTTGTACTAAACTAAGTATTATGTATATCGAGCTGCTTTTAGTCATTAAATGCCCAGAGACTCTTAGTACTAGAAGACGGTTATTTTATTAATAGATTTTAATAGAAAAATAAACCTGTTGGTATTTTCGTACATTTCCTGGCTAATCTTTTGTGCATTTTGCAACATTTTATCAATGACATCTTGCCTTACAGTAGACTTTAGAATCTCCCACTGCCAGTTGGCGGATAATTTGTTCAAGTCGATGTTATTCAATTGATTTGGATCTCTAACTCCAAATAAAAACATGTTCCCTGCGCAATGTACGGATAAACATACCGTAACTGGCTGGTTTACAGTATCTCGAAGAAACTGTAATCTAAATTTAATAAGACAATTTGCACTTATTGGTAAAGATGCATCACTATCTAACAATATAATATTATGTATCTGTAACAAATTTCTAAAATACTGTATAGGCGATTCAGTTTTTGTATTGGGTAGCTCAACTGTGTCCAGTATAACATAACAGCGTTGTATATTTGCCGGAGCTACACTGGTTGAATTCGAATTTGCATGATGATTTGGCAGCACTTGTCCCGATATCACTCGTGTTATATTTATCATGTTGAGGCCTTTGGTACTTTTAGCCGTACTCGTACCCGGAACCCAAATATTGTTAGGTGCAGGCTGCTCGCAAAGATTCTTTAGAACACTTTCAGACATAAGCTCAGAATTGGGTTTTACTTTAATTCTAGGAGCAGGCTTTTCTACTCCTTTTGTATTTTCAGTAGACGATTTTGGATCATTATCCGATTTATTATAATTTTCATGTGTTTTTGATGAAGTTGATGTAACAGCCAATGATGTTGTTGAAGTTATTATAGGCATACACATTTCGGTATCAGTTTGGTCGGCTTCTAGATCGAGAGAAAGGGATTCATCAATGTTTTCATTTGTTTGTGAATAATTATGTTCTACAACATTTATAGCTTGATTGTGCAACTTTGTGTCAGTGACGTTGATCTTCTTTGGCAACTGTTTCGGGTTAGCTACTGGATTAGCATTCAAGAGTTTTGTATCTGGATCTGTATACAGCATTGATTCAGATTGACTACTTTCTTCATGGTTCTCCCGCACAGGTACAAATTTACAATGAGAGGTAGTAGGAGATGCATTTCCAACGTTATTGGAATTCCATGTTTCGTCAGGATTTATATTTGGTAACTCATTCGCGGATGAAGTTGTTTTTGCCTCGCTACCAGACTTATTAAGCTGGTGAATTTTGCCAGCGTTGCTTCCAGTTACTGAAACTTTGCTAAAATTATTTTTAGCAAGCTCATTTGTAGTAGAATTGGTTGCAGGTAGATTTACACGAGTTAACACGAAATACAGTTTTGGCACTATTTGCAAATTTTCATCTTTTGGTAAGTATTGGCTATGTATCTTCTTCCAACCCAAGTTCTCAGAAGTTAACTCATCCTTGCCCTTTTGTCTCGCCATTATGCGAGCGTAGTTATTGTCTTTATTTGTTGCCATCATAGGTATCCATTTAACAGCCAGGTTTTTACTTTCCATAAATCTCAGAAGACCAGTGCAAGGCAAACCTTTTCTGTTTATCATTTTTCGACCCATGCTAAGAAGTTTATGTTTCAAATGAGAACCATTGTTTGCTGCTTTTTTTCTTTCAATCTCAATCAACTCTTGCCTTTTTGAGACGTATTTATTATGACATACTTTTATGAGATTCCTAATTGCTTCTATATCTTTAGGTTTAACAGGAACACTATCGTTGATACTCACAGGCACACAGTCACTTTGGTGTGAACCATTCGAGGAATCATCAATATTAATACATTCTATTTCTTCTTCTGCTTGGGTTGCTGCTTTTAGAGCTACGCGTTTGTGCCCAATTTCAAAGTCTAACGTCACAGGACTTTTGTTATCGTCATCTAAAACCACTGTATCAGTAGAACTTCTTGAAAGTAATCGACGTCTTTTGGCGTTCGAGCGCATTGCAATTATTTCTTCTCCATCATCCGACTCTATATTAGTAGTATCTTCCGACTTCAAACAGACAGGTTCTGTATTTTCTGAGTTATTTTTGTCTTCTTGTGAAAGATATAAAACGCAAACATTTTCTTTCTGTGGCCCTATGATTCTATTTTTACAAAGAACAACAGTATTATTATTACCAGTAGAGTTGGGCTTCCCATCTATTTTAATTAATTCTACTTTACAAGATCTTTTTAAAATATCTTGATATTTTGAAAGCAGATTGGCATGTATCTTGAAATGATTTGAGAAGCCGGCACCAACCTTAAGATGTTTGTTACATAGTTTACAAGCATATCTTTTAGTGTAATTTGCTTCCCAGGATTTACGTCGTCTCTTCGAATGTTTTTTGTAGCATTTTTTTTTACTTTCAATAGCATGTTTCTCAGAATTCAAAACCGGACTCGCTGATGCAACTCGACTAATTTGAGTAGATGAACTTGACGATGAAAGAATACGAGACTTTCTCTTTTTTTTTTTTCGTATGGATACGTTATTCTGTTCTTCATTATCATACTGTTGACTGGAGCTTACAGCTTCGTGTGGAGGCGATGGGCATAAACTACCTTCAATTTCCTGTTGACAAAATATCAATACGCATTACTTAATTAATCAAATATAACTTAAAAATAATATGCCCATAAAAATATATAAATTATATACGGCTTTTAGTTAAATTTAATAGAAAATATTCACCCACCTTTCGAACTTGCAACTTTGCTTTCAAAGCATTTTGTCTCCCGACAAATATTCTTTTCTTTGTGAAATATTCGCTAAGTATTGTTTCACACTGTCCACAAATTAACTGAGGCAACCCGTCAAACTGATCAACCTAAAAAGAAAGGTTTTTTATATATTTTGTATATCATAATAAAGTAAAAGTAAGTATATTTTGTGTATTTTGATATCTACTCTACCCTAGGTGTAATGTAGACAGTAGGTACTGATCTTATTTAGGTTATGTATTAATTATTTTAGCGAACAGGAGCACGCAAACACAAAAGTAAGAGTGCGTTTCCATTGAAACAGAGCGCGGAAAAGAGAAGGAACGATGACGTGCTGGAATAATCATATTGTTCGAATAATTTCAAGTTCGCGCCCACTATACTACCACTTTGGAATATGCATAAAAATATATTCGTTTTTTTTATAGTTCATTTGAAAGTATACAAAAATAGAATACTGACAGTCAAAAACAAACTAGATACAGCATTCATTTATTAAATAAATATATCTGTCCCTCATACGAAAACAAAATTTTCTATGGCGGATGTATGGCCCGCGTGACATATATCACGTCGGACCTCTCTGTTCAACCTTCAACTTTGAAGCCTTATAACTTTGTTTCTGTGAGCAAGATATTTGAAAAAATATTTTTTATGTATCTACAACTTGTAATATTTCGATTAATTAATTAAAAATTTGTGCATATTCCAGGCCTGTTAAAAAAAACTAAATTATAGCTGTACAAGTTATCTGAGAGCCGAGGTATGATGTGAAGTGCAGGGAGAGAGAGTGACAGACAGTCGATAATGAAGTCAATGTTTCAACTTGTTGATCGACTAGTCGACGGACATTAATTTTTCAACACTCATGCTCATAAATTTATTTATTTATCTTTATCTTATTTCACCGGTTTTTGATACGCAGTTCATAAAACACGCGTGTGTTATAAACGCAAATTAATATATATTATAAATTATAGAATATAACTCACAGGTTTATTCTTAACTCACGGTTTGCTATGTTTTTAATCGGCAAAGGTTTGTCATAGAAACAGTTCCTATGTAAATATGTTTTAATAAATAAACTCTATTACTTAATATATAATAAATAACGTTTATTTTCATAACATTATTTAGTTTTGTCTACAAATTAACAACGATTTGTGTTATTTAATCAAAAAAATTCAAATTATTTGGTATTTAAAAAATTTGGCTGTATGTAGCTTTAGCGTCTTTGCCAACATTTTCACGCAGCTACGGCAAAAAAATAATCCGCGCGCAATTTTTCTCTAATCCTTTTTTTGTAAGTATTTTTTTCATGATTTTTTATTGTTTCTTCGCAAGTGTGTTGAAAAACGTCGTACGATATACGTGCGTATATTAGTTATACCATGGATTGGTCCATGGTTATACACACTCGGCTCTATTACGCCTCGTGAGTTATAACCAACCTAACGCACGTATATCGTAATGTACTATAAATGCATTCTTATAATAACTCCTCTATTCTATTTATATTTATCAGGGTTCGAGGATATATATCAATGGATATATATCATGATATATATTCGATATATATCAAATGCTTTTTTGTGATATATATCAATACAAAAATCGTTTAAAAAATGGTTGTTATTAAGTAAATTTTTCCAGTTTGCTACTGTATTTTCTACTTCCCACATACATACTCCCTAATAGTAAGTTTTAATCCTTAAATCTTCGATCAGAAGCCTTAAATGGGCATCTCACCGGCGATTGATTGATTGATTAATGGCGTCAATCACGTCAGTGCACTACATGAAAAATTCCGTCACGAAAAAGCATTTTTTGTGTGTTTTATTCTATTATTTTTTTACCAGGAGGGTTATTGACAAAGTGCAGAAACGATTTTAGTTCATTATATAAAAAACTGCATTAAATAAATTTTGTATTTATAGAATAAAACTGTTTATTAAATGATGATTTAAAAAAAAACTAAAATGTTATTTATTTCCAAACTGATTCTTACAATAGTGGTGGTATTTTTATCATAAATAAATCAATAAAAACATTAAAAGTTTTTTTTCTAATTTATTTTGTTTATAAAACACTTGCAAATAGTATAAATAAATAATACAACAAAATAATAATTTGGCTGCCATACAAAATGGATATAATATCAGATATATATCATAAATATCCGATATTTTGATATTTATTATAAATATCGGATATTTTCGAACCCTGATATTTATAAGAATGCATTTAAATCATTGTCCGTCGACTAGTCGACAACACTGACTAGTTGAATGATAAATCTGACTGAAAATCGAACTGATTTGGTACAGCTGTGTTAGAAAGTGGATTGAATGTATGTTATTTTAACACATTATTTTTGGGTAACTCTTTTCTGACCGTGTATACTTAACTCATTAATTTTTCGTCTTACCACTCCCGAGTCCCCGACATCGAAATCATCAATAGATAGCGATAGCGATCTTGGTCGAGAATTGTTTAGCATTGTGTCTGTCTATACGATATAATTTTCAATTCAGAAATTATTCTATTCTGATTAAAATAAAATAATAAACGTTGAACAATGACGTCATTTATGACGGATTTAATTATCAGATATCATAGTTTTGTACTGTGTCTGAGTATATCGAATTTCAGAAAAGGTTAATAATAATAACAATTATAATTATATTCAAACTTACATTAACTATTTAATAAGATCATAATTGCACCATGTACCGAGACCTAAACTGTTACAGACAATATCCAAATGTGATTTTTGTACTCATCTGTATCCCTCCCCCCGCAAACCGTAGTTAAGTCGGCATAACACCTTGGCTCCATGCCGCTCGTTTCTGTTTCAGTGAAAACAGTGATAGCCGCTTAGTAGGTATAAGTAGAACGGAGTGCAGGTGAGATGTTAATTTCGAACAATACGATGGATTAATTTTCTGCACGTATCGTCTCCTTTCTGCTCTGCTGTTCAACTCCGCTCTGCTCTTTTCATATCCGCCAGTTTCTAACTAGTGGCTCTGTGACCTCGCAAGCATTTTTTTTAAATGGCTGTTTTAAGATTTTTTTACGTTTTCAACCCTCATTTCTCCGTAAATTTCCATAAACTGACTCGTTAAAAAAACCTATTAATTTATCGAACCTGCTCACAAAACTTCACGAGAATCGGTTGAGAAACGGAACCTGTAGAGGAGAACAAACAGACAGATGGACATAAATCGAAGCTGAAACGGAGACGCTGCCTCTTTTCACAGCTCCACTCTTTTCATTTCCGCTTCGCTCTACCCGCTCCTCCCGCGGCGGCGGAAACGCAACTTAGGGTCGTGCACGGCATTAAGGCGAGGCCCTATTTGAAAAATCGTTCTTGGGCCCTTTTTTTAACTCGCGCTATTTCACGTCTCAGAATATGTACCATATTAAGAAAGTTACAACCAACAGAAGAGTTTATCATTTAACGACGTAAGTCGTAACCAAGTAGATTTTACATAATAATCAAGGAATAAATCAAAAATAAATAACTAAAATCACCGAAAATCACCCCACATTCAAAATTTGCAAATCTGTTTTCTCAATATTTTCAGCGACAACAACATATTTTTTTTGTATTTTTTGAATGGCTATATTAATACCTAAACGGCGAAACCAGCTAGTTGTTTAATTCGTTCTATATTTTTCACAAAAAAGAGTAAAGAGTTTTTCGCACGATTCCTGCGCAGTGTCGGACGTAACCTCCGTGAAGCATCGCACGCTAATATGAACGTTATATCAGATGTGACTCAGGCTGGCTGGACAATTCTTCCAAATGAGCCGCGTTTAAGTAGGTCAATACACAATTTTAGGTGACGGCTAATCACGCTTATTTCAGTTTATGTGACGCTAGAGAACCCGAGATAATCGAACGCAAACGTGTCCAGCCAGCTTGAAAACCGCTTTTCGCATGGTCTCTCAATCTCCGAACAGAAGGGATTCTAACTATTTCTTGCTTATTTGGAAGCCGTAGACCATCAGACAGCGCAGATACAACGAGCCAGCCAGGCAACACATCAGGCTGGCTGGCACCAAGTTTTCATCGATTTCTCGTAAACGCCATTATGTGACGCCATGAAACAAACGCTATGACTGTCACAAATTCCGTCACTAAATGCTAGTAAAAGAACCTTGTTCGAAAACGCTTTCGTTGTCGAGATTCAGAGGTGCCAGCCAGAAGTTTAATACGTAAGTTCAGGCTGGCTGGCCACGCTTTTCGTTGTTTTTTAGGTAAATGGCTATACGTATCTCGAAAATTCAAACTGGATGCCTGTCACAATTTTAGGCAAGAAATTATTAATAAGCAAGAAATAGTTAGAATCCCTTCTGTTCGGAGATTGAGAGACCATGCGAAAAGCGGTTTCCAAGCTGGCTGGACACGTTTGCGTTCGACTATCTCGGGTTCTCTAGCGTCACATAAACTGAAATAAGCGTGATTAGCCGTCACCTAAAATTGTGTATTGACCTACTTAAACGCGGCTCATTTGGAAGAATTGTCCAGCCAGCCTGAGTCACATTATATCAGTAGTGCGTCGGTTGAACTTTCAACTAAAGCGCGTTGAGTTGCTAATTTAGGATAGGGCCTAGCCTTAAACGGATGATCGCGTCAGATGGGCTAATCTTAAGCTGGATAGTTCAATATTTAGTAACAACCAGTGTAAGTTGACCGTACGCACTTAGCCGCGCACGGGTCAACGATTTGGTCAACTACATCGCGCGCCCTCAGTGTTATTTTAGTAGGTGGCAAGTAGTTTAGTTATTCATAGGAACAAGAACAATATTATGTAAATTAGGGATTTTATATTCAAAGGGTTCGAAGATTATAACACTTGCCGCTGCCCGCCGTCTGTATGTAATGATGTACTACTGTAAGTTTTACTCACATCAATATCAAAGCAGTACTTGATTTGCTGCTGGACTACTGGGGTAATCTGGTACATGCCCATATCTTCTAAACATAACCGACATGTCGCAAACAATTTGGGATCCACTTTTACCATATCCATTGTAGTAAGTAGTACCTGCAAAACAAAATAATTTAGTAAAAAAATAAAAAAATTGTGTTTACGAGATTAGAATGGCTCTCAATACAATACAAATATTCTTCAAACAACTTAAAATCCTTTCGTTTTAGTATTTATAATATGATAGTTATTTATAAGTAAAATATTGCCAAATGTGGTTTGTGTGTTCCTATGAGCCCACTAAAGCTCTGCTCACCCCGTCAAGGATCCGGACGTGGTCATATATATGTATTTATAAGTATTTGTAACATAATTTAGTTACTTATTTATTAGTTTATATTATTATTTATTCAAAATGGAAACACGTAAAAATGGAAACTATGTCGTGTGTGTGTCTGTCTATGTATTTTTTCGCTCAATAATAAAATAGTTTATATTATATTTAAGCATGTATATTTATGTATGTATTATAATTTAGATGGAAGAGATCGGGCAATTATGTCCTGATGACCACTGCGACCCGAGTAGGATCTGTTTTAGTCAGCCCTTCGGTGTTAATAGACCAACAGTTTCAAAGAATCTGACGGTCGATAAGGGGCTTAAAGCCTGGGCTTCCTGGATGGCAATTTTGGATCCTCCCAGCACCCGGATTCTCTTGTTGACAAGGGTTTCTCACTCATATAGGATGTGAAGCCGAGTCTTCGTCATCTGCACAGAATCTAAAGTAAGGGTTCTCAGATAGACCCATCCTTTTTTAATGTTTTATGCAAATAAAGATTAATTTTCTATTAAATGTTGGCGCTCCGGCAAAATATAAAAAATTCAATATCAAATAATCCTGACATGAATTTTTTTTTTTCGGATAGCACATCAAAATCAATAAAAAAAAGTTAATTCGATCCTACAGAGGAAAACCATTGTAGGCCTGTGTAATCATTATTCTGACTCTTTATAGTCTTCTTGACTGACAAAATAAAATATTGTCATTTTACAAAATTTCATGTTTATTGATAACTAGCTGACCCCGCAGACGTTGTCCTGCCATTTTTCCCTACACCTACCCTACACCTACCCTACACCTACCCTACACCTACCCTACACCTACCCTACACCTACCCTACACCTACCCTACACCTACCCTACACCTACCCTACACCTACCCTACACCTACCCTACACCTACCCTACACCTAACCTACACCTAACCTACACCTACTCTACACCTACCCTACACCTACCCTACACCCCCGTAAAAACCATCCTTGAACTTCAACGAACATTTTAAAAAAAGATTTGGCCAAATTGGTCCAGGCGTTGTTGAGTTATGCGCTTACCAACACATTTTGCGATTCATTTTTATATTATAGATGATGAAAAGGATAAGCTGGACGGAAAGAAAGTTAGTTGAAGAGAACAGAAATTTGCTAAGGAAAAGCAGAAGGGGAAAGATGATAGGGCACTTGATATGGCACAACAACTTTTTGAAAAACGTGGAAGGAAAACAGGAAGGGGAAGACCAAGGCAAGGTTTTTTCGATCAAGAGAAGAATAATGTTAATGTGGTGTCCTATCAAGAAGTCAAATCACTGGCATTACACAGAGAGGAATGGCGGCTACTCCACCAACAAGAGCAAAGCTCTTAAATTGAAGATGATGGATAATTGAAATTGTAATAATTTGATAATTGTAACTCGAGTAATCTATTTCAATCCATATCGGTCTTCTTAGTAGTTGGATATCCTATAGTAACCTTTGCTTGATAAATATTTATTTATAAAAATTTAATTTAGTTATTTTTGAGTTAAGGGTAAGTTTTATTATTACTAATGTAAATTAAATCTGCAACCTGGTTGCATTCTCGGAATAATAACTTTCTCCACGGTTGCAATAAATACTACATGCAATAAATAATTCGTATTATAAACTTTAGTCCCTTGGCATAAGAACCACAAAGCTATTATCTCTCTTTCTTTTTGTTCTGATAAAAACTGTGTACACCATGTAACGGTTCCGTTACATGGTGTCGACAAACGGTCTCAAGGAACTTGTCTTTAATAAACTTAGCAATAGACTTACCTTGGTCTAACCAGGGCAGGAGAAAAAGCAGGGCATCAAACACGCCAACTATTGCTCAAGTATAGGCGGCAACAAGAAACTTTTAAAACATGACACTGTCATGATGTTCAAGTTATGATTACTGGGAACTCATCTATAAGACCACATTATTATGAAAAAGGAAAATAATACTTACTACGTTAATTTTCAATCAAAAGACAAAATTTGGCTAGGCAGGCAGGCAGGAGACACCAGTCAACAGACAGATTCTCGATAAACTAAACCACACCATCTATCGGCAAATAGTATGTTAAATAAAATGTACCTACTAAACGCCATCGTGTACCGAAAGGCGATAGGTATTTTTTTTTATTCACACTAGATGGCGCCAAATAAAAGATAACGCAGTTTTATTATGTACATCCTCTTTGACCTCTAATCTGAGACGTGAGAAAGAAAGAAATGTCCAGTTTAGCCATAGTTATCCCTCCCTTGTCTCTTTGCCAAAAAGTAGACCCTTTTTCTGACATTGGATGATGAAATGTTATAATTATATATACCTCCCAGACAGTTATTCTGGCTGGCTGGGCTCTGGGCCCTCGCACCCTGTAAAATACTCCTAATCTCAAAGTCTCAAGATCCAAAATGACTTTCAATTAAGAGGGCTTTTGGGAGCTGTTCACCAGCATCTTCAAGATGGACACGCTCATTTTGATGTTGAAATCAGTTCGCCACTCGCGATTCAGACCTTTGAGTTGCTCCTCCCGTGACTCATTGAGCAGTATGCATGCATTCAGCTGACGTTTCAGGACATCCTTGTAGTGTAGAAACTGTCCTACAAGCTTAGGTTTACCTGAGCTAAGCTCAGAAAAATCACATATTTTCAGGCAATCTAGAAGAGTCCACACCTATATGATTGACACACTAGCAAAAATAGTATAAAATTGACCATTCTTAAACACTAAATTCCAGCCAGATTGGTTCGACGTAGAACTTTCGAGTTTGGTACACGATCCTATCATCTCACCCAAAGAATCACTTGAAGACGTTTGGGGTGCTTGTGGGACTACCTCCTAGTATGGGGGAGTTGTAGTGATGCAGGTGGATACGTCCAGCTGCTTGACTTTTGCTTCCTCCTGGTGCACCCTGGTAACAGCGGCTAGCGACTGGTCCTCGGACCTCTCTCTAGCTGGTGGCTAAAAGTCCCTCCGGTTCTGCCGGTTAAGGTGGGTGTACCCGGCAGACTACACACACTCACCTGCGTCTTGTGGTCTGCGCAGTTGATCGCCGTAGGCCAGGATGAAGGGGTCCTGGGGGGTTGAGTCGAGCGATGGCAGACAGCTCCTTTTTGGAAGTGGGTCGGTCTACCTCAAGTTCCAGGGGCCCGGTGGGAAATATATTAAAGACCCACCGGCGGTGACACAGACCAGATCCAAGCTGGTCATCACTAGGGTATCCATGCCCCAGAGTTCCACTCTAGAGCGGCAGATAACTGTTCCCGCTAGCGCCGGGGATAGTTCTGCTGCTCCACCGCAGGAGAAGCTCGCGCGCTGGGAGGACATGCTGCTTGGTGAAGGCGATGAGCCAGAACCAACAGCTATGCCCTCCGAGGGCGAAGAGCCATTGGAGGAGGAACTCGTCTTGGAGGGGGAGGAGGGGTCGACCAGCAATGGCGTCCCTTTCGACAAATTGTAAAAGCCAACCTCCAACACAGCCAAACTGCCACGGCACAGTTAAGACGCTGGTTGGGGGCAAACAACACTGGCGTGGCTCTGATACAAGAGCCGTGGATCAACCGCGGCAGCATACGAGGGCTTTCCCATCTAAGAGGTAAGCTTTTCACTACAACTGATCACGACAGGCCTAGAACGTGTATCATAACTACTAACAACATCCCAGCACAGCCGTTAACAGAGTTCTGTTCCAGGGACCTGTGTGCCATAAGGCTGCAACTGCCCGACATAGCTAGGTGCCGCGAGCTTGTGATGGCCTCCGCCTACATGCCTGAGGAGGACAGCCCGCCTCCACACGACCTGTGCCGGCTGGTGGACCACTGCGAGAGATCGGGCCTCCAGCTCATCATTGGGGCCGACTCAAACGCGCATCATCCACTGTGGGGCATGCCAGTGATGAATAACAGAGGTAAGACGCTTGTTGAATACCTATGAGATGGTTGCGGGAAGTCGCTGGATGCGGACAGCGCAGGTCCAGCTGTTGTCTTTGTGATTCTTGAAGAGGAGACCTTTGTGTTTTATTTCACAGCAGTAGGTACTAATATCTTTCGTCTGAGATGATGATGATAATACATTTGCAGTCTAAACTGGTATGATCTTGTAAAAGGCACAGGGCCATGAGGAGTGGCGTAGAAGAGGCTTAATACCACTAGCAGTGGGTGGAGTGGATGTGGACAGGTAATGCTGATGATGATGATGTATTATATGATAAATACCATTCATCGAATAGATTGATAAATGCTAGGTACCTACATTTTGCTTCCTATGAGATTAAATTTATACACAGGTTATTTTTTTATTTCTGCCGATGGATTTGGAGTCTTTTCACTTGCTGGTTTGTCCAGCATGCTTGATAAATTAGTAGGTAGGTACTCGTACTGAAAAACTCTGAAATGTACAGCCAGTAGATATTATAGTTAGGTACCTACTTTGTGCCCCGAAATGAAGCCGCTTCAGGTTGTGTTTTATGTGTTGTCCTCTGCTTGTGTCCACAACATCTTCCAAACCAGAATTAAAGGTGATTCTAGTGGGTGGACAATACCTACCCAGTAGTTGAAAACGTTTTTATAGTCATAGTATAAGCACAAAATATATAATACCTAGTATTATTTATTTATTTATTTTTATTAATTATATGAAAATACTATTAAACTTATAACTAAACACAAAGTAAGTATTAAGTACTTATGTTTTTAAACGACTGCCAAAAAAAGGAGTGTAATATGTTCAGGGTTCATGTAGGATGTATGTGCGTTTCTTTGTTCCATCATAACTTCTATGTTTGGACAGATTTGGATGTGTTGGTATATCGTTAGATTATAATATGAGCCCTAATAACACTGGCTATAGTTTTTTTGGCAGGGCAGTCGTGTTACTTCATTTTAGATATTTATTGCTATTACCTAACCTACCTAGGTATTATTTTATTTGAGTCAAACCAACCTATCGTCCTTCACACTATTTTTGTAATTCTATCCGATGATAGGGGGCTCTGTATGTCTGCTAGCAACGAGAATATTCTAGAAACAAATAATTTTAATTTTAATATAGCATTTCTATTATCGATTAAAACTCATAATAAAAAAAAATAAGAAAGTTGCTTACATAGATAAACTTGTTAAGCAAGTTATATTATGTAATTTCTCTTGTGGTGGAGATATACACGACACGATGTACAACAAAATGGCGGTAACTTTACTTTTCCTACTCACCGGTAGATAGAGTAACTAATATGTAAGTAGCTTCAAATATTTTACCTAGATGGTGCTTTCAAAATTGCCAGTTCGTACGATTGATGGTAGATGTCATCACATGTACATCCTGCAGCTTCTTTCATTACTCGTGAGATGGCGCTAATTTAGCTCAACTTCGATTAGTGCGCATTAAAAATGTATGGCCATAAGCAATCGAAGTATACAAAATCAAACGGCTCGTTCCAGACTCCATGAGCTTCTTTTGGCATTTGGTGACGGTTCACGGTACCCTTTTGCGCGGCCGCACATTGTAAGAAATTTCTGTCAGAAAATTTTCTGACGCTCGCCGGACGCACCACCACTCACACTATCAGAAATTTTCATCCGGCAACTTTTGAGCCCAGTCGTGTATCATATGCGACCAACATGGATGAAGACACGTTATTGCTTTTAGCACTATTGTTTTGTTACAAAAAAAGAAAGATAAAACGTCGATATTGGGTTCACCCTCTTAATCCCCACATATTTATTTATTTTATTTAATATATTATAAAGGTGAAGGAAAACATCGTGATGAAATCTGCACACAAAAAAAAAAAAAAAGGTTGTGATGTGAGTGAAGTCGACCAACACACACTGGGCCAGCGTGGTCGACTAAGGCCTAATCGCCCTAATCCAGGGTAGGCTCGAGCCCCTCGGTGGGGACGTATATGAGCTGTTGATGAATATATTATAAGGCATATTTGCTCCCAAGCTAAGTCTCTGGTTATTTTATTTTGATAACATTCGTCATCAAGATTCCACAAACATGGATATTTTTCCACCCCTGCAATTAAATTTTGAGTTCCGCTCGTTTTCGTCTACAAAACAACAACACGTGTGCAGCGTTGTGCCTGAACTGACACGAATATCTGATAGTATGCGGGGCCTAGTACAAAATGTATGGCTAACACGCCTTCCGCCATTTCCATCAGAAAAATTTCTTACGTCCGGCAGAGGTGCTGGCCGGCGGCGTGTATCAGAAACGCGACGTTCGCTCAGAATTTTTCTGACAGTATGCGGGGTCTAATACAAAATGTATACGCGAGTGCCTTCCGGCGTCAGGAATTTTTCTGACAGTCTTACAATGTGCGGCCGCACTTTAGAGCATTATTCTAAGATAGTAGTACCCTACACGTATCCCTACCATTGTTAAAACAGGTGAAAGGTTTTCAATTAAAACATCCGTAGTAGGTATATACTTACTTAAAATTTTAATGATAATGCAATATCTTCCGTAACAAGGACACCTACTACATTGCAATTCTGCAATGGTTCCGTAGATTACATAAAACAAGCATGTAGCATTTACACTTAGTCTAATGTAATGAATAACTTTACAAGAATTATTACTATCCATAATAATGTCAACATCATAATAAACAGTCCTCAAATGCATTTCATTAATGAATTCAATCAAAATTAATTAAAAACAATTGTTTTGTAATCATAAAAAAACATTCACCCTGGGGACTGATAAATTTATAGTTAAGTAGCCATTTAAGTAATCATAATCATGAATTTATGGTAAAATACCACACATCTTCATTTGTCTATATCACAGCACTTCTAAAATTGCAATGCAAGTTGTAAATAGTACATTACGATACAAGGATCGTAGGTGGCAAATTACAAACGAGGTGACTTTTGTAAGCCCGAGCCGTAGGCGAGAATATCACGAGTTTATAAAACCTAAGATCCGTGCGTTGTACGAGGTTTTTCAATACACTTGTGAGAAAACTGATAATAAATAATTAAAATTAAGGTTAAGAAAGGTACCCCTACAAAAGCTACGTTACAGGTAAGATGTAAATACTGAAATTTATTATATTGCGCGCAGTTTTAGTTTTAATTTACAGAAATTAAAATTTTATAAATTTAGCGCCAACCTCCAAACAATAATAGGTTTCTTTTTTATAAGCATAATTGTGGAGCAAATGCTCTCGCGAACATTCAGCCTCTACGAATCGATTCTTCGTTAAATCGAGATAATCATATTTTTATTATTAAAATATTACTAGCTAATAATATTTTTGATACAATTAGTTGAAATCGAATCAATTTATTTTTCAATATTGAAATGATCCCGGCTGAATAACAATTATTATGGAGACCATAGAAATAAAAAAAAATTGTAATGTAAATCGTCCTCGTGCGGTAAAACGCATTTACCGCACAGTTTACTGCCTTCGTAAGTTCAATTTTCGAGCAAGGTGTATTGAAAAAGTATTTACAAAATCTATTAGTTTGCTACAGCAGAAGACCCCAGAGGAACTTTTGAGACTCATTTAAGAGCAGTCAACGTCATCCACCATAACTACCTACATATTAGTTATTACCACAATTTCTAATATTACTACTAGCTAAACTGATCATCTATCTGCGCTGGCGGCGTTTCTTCTTGTTTCTTCGCTGCTGGTTGCCATTTTGAGCGCTCTCATCAGACGGTCCGCTGGATGGTTGGGTGGAAGGCTGTGGCGCCTCTTGGACTATGGCGAGCCCTATGAAGTGATGCTCCACAGGCGGGCTGGGCGCATTGCTGTGCTGAGTCACGGGTGACTGCGACCCGTCCAGCGCAGCCCTCACACGCTGGCGCATGCGTCTACGTGCGTTCCGGGACATAGGGCCCGGTGGGGGCACCGGGGGCGGCGGCACAGGAGCCGCGACCGGCGGCGGGGCGGGGGGCGACGCAGCGCGGGGGGGCGGCGCGGCGCTAGGGGGCGGGGCAACGCGAGGGGTCGGTGCGGCGCGAGGTGACGTCGCCGGACGGATCGCCGAGGCCGAACTAGGATTGGGTCGGTTGTGAGTTCGCATGTGAGCTCGCATTTCCGCCTCGGAGCGCACGAGCGCGTTGGCCTCGCGGCCGAGGGTGGCGAAGGCGCGCGATAGCCTGGCGACGTCGTTCTGCAGGTCTTGCAGGAAGGGCTCCAGCTCCTCAGCCACCGCGGTGTGGCGGCCGTTCTCGCGCGTGTTGCCGCGGCTGGCTACGCGCAGCACGGCGCGCGGCTGCGTCTGGTGCGCCAGCTGGTCGGTGGGCACGCGCTTCACCGACAGCTTGCCGCTGATCATTGACGGCGCGACCAGAGCGCGCGCGTCCAACCCATTCACTTTTAAGCAATGTCCGCGCTTCTTAAGTGTTCCTTCGCAGGATCTGACAGACCATACCTGTTGAGATTACAAACAATATTTAAGAATTAATAAAACTTTAATTACCTTGATAAATGTAACTCTTCAAGAATTTATCCCTGCGTTGCGAGATACAAATTACTGTCAGTGGACGAAACCCTTTTTTTTTTCGTTTTTCTGATCGCCCACGTTGTTTGTGGATTGTTGTTTTTAAATTACCACCACCACCTACCACCTACACGCAAAGATACAACCTATCTATATAGTTCCGAGCACATTAAATAGATGGCACTGTTATTAAGAACATACCTGTTCTTACCGTTGTGAAAGAAAATAAATAAATTATCATTATTATTTATTTTTAGTTATCTTCCTGTGGTAAAGTGCTACACCACCGTGCATGGGACGAGACATTTTTACGCATAAAAAATTGTCTATGTCCGTCCTTGGATGCCAAATTTCATCAAGATCGGTTCAGAAGTTTAACCATAAGAATGTAACAAAAATGTTCTAAATACTCGTAAAGGCAGGTTTAGACGAGGACTTGTTAGAGGCGCCATTTTCATGGCGCCTCAAAAAGGCATAGTATAAACACTTTCCGTGCTATTTTTTAAGGTATTCCAGCGCTGGTACGGAATAGAGCACGCGCGTATGTATTGGCGCCAGTGGCCTCCGCCCGCGTCTCTCACAACTCCCGCGTTTTTTTCGGACTCGCGTAAGCAGGTCGCGCCGCCAGGTGCATGCTCGCCTCCTTGGAAACTAGGGTGGAAACTGTACCGTATAAACGACCGGTGCCGGCTTGCTAGTCGCTGGCGGCGAGATTTAGGCGGCAGAAAGAAGTCGTCGTCTACACGATGCCTTTTAAAAGGCATGCCTTTCACTGGCGCCTGTAAAAAGTTCTCGCCTAAACCTGCCTTAAGGATAAGAATAAGGCAGAATCATATTTTGGATTAATATAGACCGAAAATGAAAGGACGCGACGGTGAAGTAACTAAAAAAACGCAACTTTACAGGAGACGAAAAACACGTTTATTTTATTTTTTTGGGTTATTTTTTAAATGTAAAAATATGGTTCTTTTAATTTTTAGTACTAATCTTTTCCCGCTAAATAATTAAGCATTTAGCTTCTATCTTTAAATAGGTGCCTAGAGTAATAAAGTGAAAATGACTAAAATCGAAGTTAGGAGGTATTGATACTTCACCGTCGGAATATTTTTTTTTTAAATACTTACACAATCCGAAAAAATTGCTTCGCGGTCATTGCCTGAAATGGTTACAGTGTAGCAAAACTCATGTGCCACCCATGGCGAAGCAGCCATCGTAAGCCAGGCAAACAACGAATCATCTGTAAAAAATTAAAGGAAAAGAGTTAGTAGATGGAGGAACTGGTAGTCTTATGTTTGTTTGTTTGTTTATAATAAAGGGCTAGAATCTAGCCACTAGATGATGCCATTCCTTTCTTCATCGTGTGGGTTGTAAGGTCAACAGTTACTGACCTCACAAACCCTGGTGTCAATGTTATAGAAAGTAGTTTGGCCCGACGGCTTAACGTGCCTTCCGAAGCGTCTTTCTTTTCGGAAAATCAGGCGATTCAGCCTGTAATGTCCTCCAAACTGGGAAGTCTCACAAAGATACCTTTGCTTGACAGTGTCCCCACCGGGATTCGAACCCGGAACCTCTGTGATGAGTGGCGAAATATTGACCACTCGGCCATGGTGGCTGACGACGCCATGAATTTGGTAATGATGTCAAATGACGTAAAATACACCTCAAAATTGACACCGAAAGTGCAAAAAAAAATTCGTACATACGACGAATTTTCACAACTTTCCCAACCGAGTGTCATTTTATCGTGATGTCATATAACGTAGGCATTCTTGCGGCGGTGGGTTCACGGACTATTTGACTATAATAATCTAAGCTCTGAAAAACTTGCATAAAATTTCGACTTACTGCTGATTTCAATCAATAAAAAGAACAGTCCCATGTCTGAAATACGGACAGCAGTTGCTAGTCGCCCTGGAACAGTGGAAAACTGCCAGGCTTGTAAATATTCTCCACCTTCAGACGTGCCCTGAAAAAATGTATCATGTTGATTATGATGATAATAAAAATACCAAAATACTCCTAAGGGGCCGTCCATTAATCACGTGATGTTTTTTAAGTATTTTTTTAATCAGAGTGACTGTCGGGAAAACTCCACTCTTCTCTCGCAATTGGAAAACACTAAACATAACGTCTCAGCTCATAATGCCTAGACAAAAAATATTGTATTATATATTTTTTAGTAATTAATAGCCGACTAAAACAAAATTAAAATATGATTACAATAATATGTAACCATTAAAAATGTAAAATTAAATCTTGTTTTATTTCTTGCTGTCTTGTTGTTGTCCTGCTTGTTGATGTTGAAATACTTTGTTATTCTTTCGAGGATACAGTTACAGATGGACTGAGGAATGGAGATATAAAAGACATTTCAAGAAAACGTCATTATGAGAATTGTTAGCTGAGACGAAACATTAACTATGTAAGTAAATAAGTAACTGTAAACAGAATGTAAGTACCTCAATAAGATCAGGAGCGTGAAAATAACGCAAGTGATTCAACAAACGGGCAGATGGCAGTCTCTCTGCTCTTCCGTTTTTACAGCACAAGCAACGGAATAGGCCCTTGCAGGGTTGTGGGGTCCTGAATGCTGGACGCTGGAAAGTCAATAGATATATTGATGATTAAAATAAAAATAAAAAAGTAGTTTGGAATATTGAATAAATTCATTACATAAGATGCATTCAATAAGATGTCTAAGATATAATTGCAAGATGTATATTCTGTGTACTTAATCTACTTAGCTAGTAATAAAGGATGATTAAAATGTTATCATATAAAAATAAAGAAGCAAGTTTTAAACAGTACTTACACTAGCAAAGTGCATACTATTCTCTTCATCTTCTACAGTACTGTCTTCAACTTCAGCTGTGCATGGTTCTCTTGATACTGTATTGTTATCAGATGTAGTTGCACCGGTGGTCACTTTACCACCCAATTTCTATAATGAAAATAAACAGAAAGTAACATTTCCAGAAACTAATTTGATCATCATACATAACATTTTTATTATTATAGTTTGTCACTTACAAAAGCTCGAAGCTTTCTAACATTAGCAATGAGTTCTTCCATTGCATAATTTCTTGTGCCAAAGAACAAAGCACGGCAGACTGGGCACACGTCAAGACGCATTTTGCAACGTCCACACACATGGTGGCCCTCATTGCATTGAAAAATTTGGCCAGACGGGATCTCATAGCACACTGGACATTGTAGCAAATCATCCAGATCTGGTAGAGCCTCCGTCTGAAAATTGAAACATTCAAAATAATATCTACTTCAAGATCTTTCAACTTTTAACTAAGTTTTTTGCTTTCATTATCACGTCATGTGTAGTACAGCTATTTATAGCACAGTATTTTCCTATAAGTGTTTTCAGGGTCAGGGTAATTCAAGTGTTGTTTTCAAGAATTAATTAGTGTAAAAGATGAAGCAATTCATGGACTTCAAATCAGAGATAAATAAAAAAAAAATATTAAGGAGTTGTTGAGGCTCAACGGTATGTTTATCGCGTGTCCCATCTGTCACTCTATTTTACAAATATCTATAAAAATAGGTAAACTATCGTCTATAGACTTTATGAAAGTAACAACTAGCTAATACAAACTTTCGACGATTTTGAACATTTAAAAAAACTGTAGTTTAACTATAAGATAGTTTAGTTGAAAAATATCATAAATATCCATGACAAACAAATAGATTGCAATTACGTGACTTATGTCTCCTCAAACGTAACTCATCTCACCCGTCACAAAATGTAAGGTGCTTCTTTAAATTACACTCAAGTAATCATGAAATAAAAAATTGAAGTAACATTTTATATATGAAAAAACTACTGAATAAAACTTTAATAGTTTGTCATAATTTGAGAAAAGCAATCAACTCAAGACACAGCTCTGGTCAGGTGTCTTGAGCATCCCACCCGTTACAGTTAGAAAAGGGCCATTTTCAGGTGTAAATGATGTAATTTAGTTATTTTATTGAATATATTTCAAACAAATATCTCATTTTATAGTATTTATATGGTTACAAAATTTATATATACTCAACGGCACAACTAACCACCCACCCTTAATTTCAGAGAATACTCGTGATTCTTTATAATTCTGATGATGTTAGTTAAAAAGTAGTTAATTTAACGTTTATTTAAATGTGTTTAATTTATCGTAAAATTTTAAGTAAATCAATTGTAATGTATAACAATAAGCGTAGTTTAAAATTAACCCAAAATACAAGGGTGGGCGGTTAGATGTGCCGGTGAGTATAGTAACAAGACAGCTTGGAGGGTAAGCTGGAATCAAGAAAGCCGCGCCGCGCTGCCGCCGTCGCGCGCCTTACCAGTCGTACAGTGTACCGCATCGTGGCCGCGCGTCAAGAACCCTAGTAGCATAACGCGCATTTTACTAGCAAATTGAGTAATAGGCGTTTAACACGCGGCGGTTGTATGGAGTAGCCAAGGTGTGGTATTAAAACTGGTTATATAAATAAGGAGAAATTATTTTATTTGAGCAAAAAGAAGTTAGAATGTTACAATGGAATGGTGCCACTACTGTTTTTTTTATAATAGTCATAGAATGTCTATCCTTTGTTTGCCCATATATTTTACTAATTCTTACCATAATTTGTCAGCTCCCATTTAAATCTATGAATAAAATAAGTTGGTGGGAAGGATAAGAAGAATGATAAGTTGAGGATATAAGAAATGAGTGAGGAGGAGTGGTGGTGGGTGCATGAGGAGTGATGAGTTAGGAAATAAGTTGGTTGATGTTGAGATGGAGCTTTAGTTTAATAATTTAGGTGTTATTTTGGGAAGTTTCATCTTACAATTTGTAAAAACCAGCACTGCAATAATCTTTTTTGCCTATGAGTGCTACATTCTTTATTTCTTCCAAACCCGTTTATTATTATTTGAAAATTTTCTTTCTCTCCATTCTGCCATATTAGATAGCTATTGCAAGTAAAATCATATTAAAATAGGTAGGTATATCAATCCCACAACTCGAGAAAGAGTTCTCACAATGTGCAGTGCAGGCTTGGTAGCACTACTAGTCGGCAGTGACTGCAACTAGACTTGACTCATAAGCAGAAGATGTTAATTATTAGATTTATTTATTATTGCAGGCCATTTTCCTGTTAATAGACAACCCCTATTCTATTTTATTCTCAGGTGGGAGAAGTTGTCTTTATAGATTGAATTATCTCATATAATAGCTACCTATACATTAAGATCCTAAAGAAAAAAATTGATCAGTGCTGTTTTGCCCTTGATTTACCTGCTCAGACCACATAATGTAGTCACAGATGAGGTAGCAATATAAATTCGTGCCAGAGGAATATAGCAGGCAAAGAAATAATACGTGGCCTTTTAGCAGACTACCCTCTTGATACGTATGGTGGTCAGCCAGTCAGTAGTGCATTATAACTCTAAAACGTAATTTTATAGTTAAAATCCAAAATATATACCTCTCATTGAAACTTTATGAACCTGCGTAGTAAAAAATAAGCCCGATTCTCGAAACCATTTATTGCAAAATACAAAAATGGAAATAAGACGTATTTATCGACCAACGGACAAGGTTGAACAATGGAAGTACAGACGACAGAATTCACACAATATAAGACGTACCTTAATTTCTCCTTTTTCAGACATGGTGAAGAGAAAATTAAACTTTTACAATCAATTTGTAAAATTGATGGATTTTCATGTGTATGTGCCGAAAACGGCGAAAAATTTTGCGAAATAAAAAATCTACTCCAACAGCTGTAGTTTTTGCGAAAATGGCGTCGTCCATGGAACCCTGCGTTCCGAGATGCGCTGAAATCGATTAAAGCACCCGTAATCACGTTCCGAATTCATGTCAGCTGTCAAAACTCATACGTTTTTTTTTATGTTCGTGACTTCCCATGTGCCTAGCTCCTTCTGGCTTCAGACTTTCAGCGCTGTCAGCGATCAGAAAAGCAAAAAAATGTATGGCTGACAGTGATTCAGAACGCGATTACGGGTAATTTAATCGATTTCAGCGCGTCTCGGAACGCAATCTTTGCAATCAAGATTTCTGAACGAGTGTTTTCCATGGCAAACATGCAAAACATTTCATAGACAATTTGTGTAGAGGAACCATAGACAAACATGCATTTTTTTTGTGTAGATGTTTTCTGTGTATTGTGTTGTGTAGACCAAAAGAAGACATGCCTTAAAAAGCCGTGTCTCCTGCGAATGTTTTGGTCTACATACTACACAAATCAGCCTACACATACACAAAAACAAATGTTTCAAACGATGTCTCTTGCTCAGAAATGTTTCGGACGAATGTTTCGGTTCAAAAAGTTTGGGGAAGCTTGTCTGATTCGGAATGCCGAATCAGACTTTCAACGTAATGACTGTAATTTCTAAATAAATGAAAATATAAACTTGGGTTCTTGAAATAATATGACAAAGATTCGTTATTCAAGCCAAATATAATTTACTTTCCCAAGAAACATGCAACATCTCTAAAAAAAGCAAATTACTTAAAACATATTGTTTGAGTTAACAAAAACCCACTAAAAGTAAGTCCTAGACCATTAAGATGAAAATATAAAATACAAAAAGAGAAGTTTGAACGCAGAACCGAACTCGAGCTCTTCAGGTGAAAAGCTACCATACATACAACTCGGCCATCATTAAGATATATGGAGCGGTGAAATAGCGGTACAGTAGCAGGCGTCAGGTAAGTTGTGAGTAATATTTTCTTTAAATAAATAAGTGTCCATGTAGCTGGGCGGACAATGAGCACAGATACTCCTAAAGGGCGTTTCCAAAAGCTGCAGACAAATAAAACCGCGAGTGAGTATAAGTTCGCATAGGACTCGACAAAATCGAACAATAAATTTATGTAAGCATCTATAGAAGAACTTACCCCGTTTCAAGATGCACACTCAACTACCAATTTACAATATTATTATTTCAAAAGTCGATAAAATACCATTAAATCAAATATTAAATATTTCGGAGCACAACCAGTCAATATCTCGACAACAACCGTCACTCCAAAAAAACATCTCTCCTACCTACGCAAAGTGATTCTCAAAGTCAATATGAAATTGACGATCTGATGCAACTACTAACGCCATCTCTGAATGCACCACTACAATATCCCCCCTCCTAAAATAAAAATAAAAATCGAAGGAGTTTTTTATTTTTATTTAGAATCATGCCATTCGCTTTAAATCGCAGGAATGCCATTTACCAAGATTTTTACCTTTTAAGTTTTTTAACATGTACACATCTGTTGAAATTTTCTCAGATATGACAGCCTTTTCATATTTGGGTGAAAGCTTGGCCATAAAACACTTATCTGCATTAGATAATGGTTTAGTCTTTTTCCAGACTAAATCTCCTACTTGAAATGGACATGTACGCCTACGTTTATTGTAGTTCTTGCTATTAACCTCATAAGATTTTATTAGTCGAATATTGACATCATCATATATTTGCCTTCTTTCTCTGAAGTTATTGTCGTAACCCGATCTATCAAAGTCGACAGAAGAAGTTAAATCCAGTTTTTTCGCAATCCTTCCATGGTTTGAAATTTCTCGACCAAAAACCAGGTAAGAAGGTGTATGCCCTGTAACTTCATGAACTGCTGTTCTAATAGCATGACCTATGTGTGGTACATGTTTGTCCCAATCTTTGTGATTTTCCTTTATGTATGAAGATATTGCTGTACCAATTACCCGATTAACTCTTTCGGTAGGATTAGCTTGGGGATGGTAGTAAGGAGTATACCAAATTTCAGAGTTATAACTTTCAACTAAGTCCTTAAATTGTCCTGCCACAAATTGTTTGCCGTTGTCACAGATGATGACTTTAGGCGTGCCGAAGATGAGAAATACCTGCTCTTCGACAATCTTAGTGATATTGGATGCTTTACCATTTCGCAAGGGAAACAGCAGTACAAACTTGCTAAACCAGCAAGAAACTACCAAGAGCATGGTATTACCAGATCTTGAACGAGGAAAGGGACCCATAAGATCCATAGATACAATTTGAAAGGGCTCGGAAACATCCCTATGCTTACCCATTAGACCATGAGGAGATTGTTGAGGAGTCTTATGTTTGGCACAAGTCTCACATTTTTTAACATAATCTTTAACGTCTTTAATAAGGGTAGGCCAATAATATCTCTGCCTTACCTTATTAACCGTCTTTTTTTATCCCAAAATGACCAGCTAATGGGTCATCATGACATTCTCTGAGTACATGAGTTCGGAGACTTTCCGGGACTACAATTTTCCATGAATCATTTTCATCGGGAAATTGCGAAAGCTTTAAATATTTCCATAAAATTCCCTGACTTAACATCCAATCAGAATCTTCTTTACCATTCTGAACAGCTTCCTCTTTTAACCGGTACCAATCATCTTTATCTTTAGATGTAATTTCGATAGCGTTCATTTCAAATTCCTCTATAGCTCTGGAAAGAGCATCAGGTACAACATTGTCTTTACCTTTCTTAAAGATAACTTCATAATCAAACTGCTGAAGTTTCATTGCCCAACGAGCAAGTCTTCCATGAGGGTCTTTGGTCTTATTAAGCCATTGTAAGGCACTATGATCAGTAATAACTTTAAAGTGAGTTCCCTCTATATATGGCCGAAACTGCTCAATAGCATGAATCACACTTAAAAGCTCTCTTTCTGAAGTGGAGTATTTTGACTCCCTTTCAGTCAGTTTTTTGCTTGTAAAAGCAACAGGCTTCTCCACGCCATTCATCAACTGAATCAAAACCGCACCTGTTCCTCTGTTGGAGGCATCGCATTGTATAATAAATTCCTTTGAAAAGTCTGGACAGCTTAAGACAGGCGTAGTAGTTAAAGCAGTTTTCAGGTCATTAAATGCCTTCTCAGCTTCTTTAATCCATATTATTTCACGACCCTTCTTACCTCCTTTTGTCAAGTCATGTAAAGGTGCTGCAACCAAAGCAAAGTTTTGGACAAAACGTCTGTACCAACTTGCTAATCCCAAAAAACGCTTTAGCTCGGTATAATTGTTAGGCTTGGGATAATTTATAATCGCACTCACTTTTTGAGGATCAGTACGCAAACCTTCTTTATCCACTACATAGCCTAAGTATTTAAGCGATTCCCTGGCAAAACAGCATTTTTCCACATTAATGGTTAGCCCTGCCTTAAGCAACTGATCTTTTACCCACCTTAAAGTGTCCACGTGATCCTCGAATGTCTGAGTGCATATTACAATATCATCTAGATAGGTAAAAATTTTACCTTCGCACTGCGGTGGAAAAAGTCTATCCATCAGCCTCTGTTGAGTTTGGCTCGCATTAACGAGGCCAAAAGGCATGACTTTAAACTGAAACAAACCCTTCCCAGGCAAACCAAATGCTGTCTTTTCCCTACTAGAAGCGTCCAAAGGAATCTGCCAAAATGCGGATTTAAGGTCTAAAGTCGAGAGATAACGAGCATTTTTTAAGTTATCGAGAATGGTAGTAACACGAGGTAAAGGATAAGTGTCTCTTTTTGTTAATTTGTTTAATTGACGACTGTCCAAACATAGGCGATTTTTGCCCGAGGCCTTCTTAACCAGAAGGATCGGTGACCGCCAAGAACTGTAGGAAGGCTCAATAACATCAGATTTTAACATTTCATCTATTTCTGCTTCCAGGTCCTTCATAATTTGTGGCGAGAAAGGATATTGTCTCTGGTTGACCGGCAGACCTTCCCGAGTATCAATGTGGTGTTCAATAAGATCAGTACGACCCAAACCAAAACCAATAGATGATTTCATATCTGAAACTAAATCATCCAAAATTTTCGACTGATCTTTATCTAGTTCGTGTCGAGACACTACTGCTATAGGTTTTTCTAAATCCATTACCTCCAAAATAGAACCTTTGACCACCTCCTCCTGAAAACCATCACGGACTCCCAACATAAGACTAAATGCCTCCAAAAAATCCATACCAAGCAAAATATCATGCTTTAAATCCTCCATAACATAAAATTGAATAACGCTATATTTATTAAGAAACTCCACTGGGAGAAATATAATTGACGTAATGTTATGTGCTGTTCCATCAGCAGTCGTCAAGGTCAATGACTGTGAACTAATCTGCTCTGAGAATCCCATCGCAGCCAGTTTTGTACATAAACTTTTTGAAATTACAGAAGTAGTAGCACCTGAGTCCAAAAGACCCATAAAGTTTTGACCCATAATTTTAATTTTCCCATAATATCGGTTATCGTTATTTTTTCTTTCAATATTACAAACTTCACCTGTTGTGAAATAATGTTTCACCACACTAAGCCAATTCTGCCATTCAAATTTACTCACTTTGGAAGACGTCTGGCAGAGTTGATGTCCTCCGAGTTTCCGTTTCCCGATCTCTTACAAGAACAGTTATTTGTGGTTTGTCCAAATTTACCACATTTGTAACAAAACATTCTTTGCCGAGGTATCTTACAGTATCTGAACGTGTGACCCACCATACGACAGTTCCAGCATTTCATGTCCGTAGATCTATTATTTGCTTTAATAATGCCAGAAGTAGGATGCCCCTTATCAAAAGCGTTCACCTCTGCATTATCATGGTCTTTATACGCAAGATCAGGTTCTAGGGCATTAATAGATGTCATGGGTTCCTGAAATTTGTCACAGTTCATTTTCGTCCGCTCAATAACGCGTAATATACACTTTAGTTCTGCAAGAGAACTAAATCTATCTCTACAGACGGCATGCTGATAATAGGGTTGTATGTTCTTTAGTAAGATGGCAATCTTTTGAGCTTCTGACAATTTCACTGGTAACCTGTGAAACATGTTCAACATAAACAAAAAAAAAATGAAACCTAATAATATATGACAATTTCACAATAAAATAATATGTAACTTAAACTAAAATGGTTAAACCCAAACAGAGAAAAAAAAAAAATATTGTCACCCTACTTAAACATAATTATGTGGAGAAAGCAACTTGGGATGAATAACGAATTCAAACTATAGCTTAGCTATTACCCGTTAGGCGCCAATGTAATGACTGTAATTTCTAAATAAATGAAAATATAAACTTGGGTTCTTGAAATAATATGACAAAGATTCGTTATTCAAGCCAAATATAATTTACTTTCCCAAGAAACATGCAACATCTCTAAAAAAAGCAAATTACTTAAAACATATTGTTTGAGTTAACAAAAACCCACTAAAAGTAAGTCCTAGACCATTAAGATGAAAATATAAAATACAAAAAGAGAAGTTTGAACGCAGAACCGAACTCGAGCTCTTCAGGTGAAAAGCTACCATACATACAACTCGGCCATCATTAAGATATATGGAGCGGTGAAATAGCGGTACAGTAGCAGGCGTCAGGTAAGTTGTGAGTAATATTTTCTTTAAATAAATAAGTGTCCATGTAGCTGGGCGGACAATGAGCACAGATACTCCTAAAGGGCGTTTCCAAAAGCTGCAGACAAATAAAACCGCGAGTGAGTATAAGTTCGCATAGGACTCGACAAAATCGAACAATAAATTTATGTAAGCATCTATAGAAGAACTTACCCCGTTTCAAGATGCACACTCAACTACCAATTTACAATATTATTATTTCAAAAGTCGATAAAATACCATTAAATCAAATATTAAATATTTCGGAGCACAACCAGTCAATATCTCGACAACAACCGTCACTCCAAAAAAACATCTCTCCTACCTACGCAAAGTGATTCTCAAAGTCAATATGAAATTGACGATCTGATGCAACTACTAACGCCATCTCTGAATGCACCACTACACTATCAACGATCAGAAAAGCAAAAAAATGTATGGCTGACAGTGATTCGGAAAGCGATTACGGGTACTTTAATCGATTTCAGCGCGACTCGGAACGCAGGGTCCGAAGAGGAGCAGGAAATCTTTGCAATCAAGACTACTGAACGAATGTTTTCCATGGCAAATGCAAAACACTTCATAGACAATTTGTGTAGAGGAACCATAGACAAACATGCGTTTTTTTGTTTTGTGTAGATGTTTTCTGTGTATTGTGTAGACCAAAACATGCCAGGAGACACGCCTTCAAACTTGGGCGCATTCCGAACCAGATTTTCAGCGCTGTCAGCGTTTAGAAAAGCAAAAAGACGTATGAGTTTTGCCTTCTGACATTCGGAACGTGATTACGGGTGCTTTAATCGATTTCAGCGCGTCTCAGAACGCAGGGCTTTTTTTTTTTTTTTTTTTCGAACCGAAAATACCCGTAATCGCGTTCCGAATCATTGTCAGCCATACATTTTTTTTGCTTTTCTGTTCGTTGACAGTGCTGAAAGTCTGATTCGGAATGCGCCCCAAACTTTTAGAACCGAAACATTCGTCCGAAACATTTCTGAGCAGGAGACGTCGTTTGAAACATTTGATTTTGTGTATGTGTAGACTGATTTGTGTTGTGTAGTGTGTAGACCAAAACATTCGCAGGAGACACGGCTTAACCTGTATACAATAAATTTCGAACGCACCCCAGTCATTGACAGACACGTGACATTTGTGCTTGGTTTATTTTTTATGCTTGCTTTCGCTTGACTGACTGACCCTGCGTTCCGAGACGCGCCGAAATCGATTAAAGTACCCGTAATCGCATTCTGAATCACCGAAGCGAATCACTGTCAGCCGTACTGTCAGCCATACATTTTTTTTATTTTCTGATTGCTGATAGCGCTGAAAGTCTGATTCGGAATGCGCCCTGATAGAACAAGAAAAGTTTTCGTCATACAAATGATAGAAGTCAGAACCCGTACCGTATATAAAAAAAAAGTTAATCTGTGGACAGAATCAAGGAATACTTGACAGGAGGACTCTGTGGGCGTCGTTGTGAGTTGATACACGTTTTAGCGGGAAAATTTTAATTTTTTTCAGTAAATAAGTGTATTTTACTTTAGTTTAGCCATAATTTAGGCTGAGTGTTGTGTATTAATAGTAGTTAGTTATTTGTGAGTGTTTATGCTGAGTTTTATTTGAAATTCAGTATAAATAATGGATGGGAATGAGAAGCCTCCTGACCCGGACAAGATGGATTTTGTGTCTCAATCTGCTAAACGTTCTATTGCTGACGATGTAAATTCTTTACCAGAAAAGTCCAAAAAATCGTGCGCGGAATCAATTCCGTCCAATAATATTTACCCAAGTGCCTACCCAGGTCAGTCTATTTTCACGCACCCTGTTTTGGCGGGAGGAACTAAGGAGTATAGTGACTTGGACGCAGGTCCCTTTATTGTCCATGTTTTCAAGGTAGGTGTTTCTAACTCTTCCATTTCTATTCGCCCTATGCAAGTTGGCCAGTTGCTTACCAAAAATGGAGTGAAAGGAATTACCCGTGGTGGACTTAAGAAAGTTTGCCGTAACAGAATATCTATAGAGTTTTCAGATTTTACGTCAGCTAATGTTTTTTTAAAAAGTGATTTTTTGAAAAAGGATGGTTTTTCGGCTGATATCCCAACGTACAACTATTCTCGTATGGGCCTTGTTCGTGATATTCGTACTGATTTGTCCATGTCTGATTTTGCAGAGTCAATTGAAGTCCCAAATGGTTGCGGCATTGTTTTAAAAGCTCGACGTTTAAATCGTAAAGATCGTTCCAACGGATCTACCACATGGATACCTACCAGTTCAGTTGTGTTGACTTTTCAGGGTCAACGTTTGCCTGAGAAAATTTATCTTCTATTGCTGTCCTTAAATATCGGTTCCCAACAATCCAATGTTTAAATTGCTGTCGCTTTGGCCATGTTATGGCTAAATGTCATTCAAAACAGCCGAGATGCTATCGGTGTGCGGGCCCTCATCTAGGTGCTGAATGTCCTTCAGTTTCTGATGAAGATCATGCTACCTGCTTGCATTGTTCAGGGATTCACTATGCAACTAACAAGTATTGTCAGGAACATATTAGGCAAAATAACATCAAGAATGTTATGTCAGAAGAGAGCATTTCTTATCAAGATGCCTCTGTTAGATTCCCTCACTCTAAAAGATCTTATGCAGATATAACTAGTAAATCTTCCTCCCAAAACACTCGGACTTCGGATGATCATGTTGCTTCCAGTTCTCCAACCTCTTCTTCATACAGAAAAACAGTAATTCGCTCTCCTCCTCCTAGATCTCCTCTTGGGAAGGGTTATGACCGTGTTTCCCACCAAAATATTATTAGCATTCCTACTTCTACTGCCCCAAATGGTTCTGCTTTAAATACCGACCCTTGTCAAAATTTAATTTCTCAAATCCCTGTTTTAAGTCATACTATGTCTAATAATGAAAATTTGCTTGACATTATTTGTGAGCTATTATTTAACCTAATCTCTAAATATAATGATGCTTTACCGACCAACGTAGCCAATTCCTTACGTAAAGTTATGTCCCTTATTCCTGATGATGGATCACATTCCTCTACTCCAATGGAATTGTAAAAGCATTCGTTCAAAAAAACATGAAATTCTTCACTTGATCGACAAGTATGATCCTCTTGCTTTGGCCATATCGGAGACATGGTTAGTCCCGGGTTCTCATTTTCGAGTCCCTGGCTATACATGTCTCCGGAATGATCGTGCTGACGGTTATGGGGGTTGTGCTTTGTTGGTCAAACGTTCGATTCATTTTAATCAAATTACGCTTCCTGCTCATTGTGATGGCTTTGATGCTGTTGCTGTGAAATTTTTAAATTTCACTCTTCTTTCCCTTTATATTCCTTACCCAAATCTTTCACTTATTTCAGATCTAAATTTAATTATATCTTCTCTCTCTCCTCCCTTAATCATCATGGGTGATTTTAACGCCCAACATGTTGTTTGGGGTTCCCATAGAACGGATTCTTTTGCAATCTCCCTCCTAGACCTAGTACATGACCTAGATCTTTGTATTTTAAATGACGGCTCCCCTACTCGTAGGGTATATCCTTCCCAAAACCCAAAAAGCGCAGTAGATCTTAGTTTTTGCTCTCCTAGTTTAGCTTCAGTATGTTCCTGGAAAACGCTTCCTAGCACCTTTGGGAGTGATCATTTTGCCATTCTCATATGTGTCGCCAGAAGATCTATTCCTTCAATTGTTTCGAATCCTCTATTAAAGTATAGGTTGTCTGGTGCTGATTGGGCAGCTTATTCTTCTTCCCTAGATGTGTTGGTCTCTTTTGTCCCACTTATTTCTGAAAATAATGTAATTTCTATTTATTCTCTTTTGGAAAATTCCCTTATTTCAGCTGCAGATAAACACATTCCCAAAAAATCTACACATAATCATAAGCCATCATCTCCCTGGTGGAATTCGGATTGTACTCATGCCATAAAAGAAAGAAGTAACGCTGAAAAAGCTTATAACTGTAATATGTCTCAAGATAATTTTGTTACCTATCAACAAGCATCTGCTAAAGCCAAAAGATTGATTTCCCAAAGAAAAGTTATTGGATGGAGGAACTTTTGTGAGTCCTTGTCCCCTAGAACAGCTCCTTCTATTGTGTGGAAGCAAATTAAAAGATACAGATGTTCACTCAACATTCAAAATATTACTAGTAATGATCCATGTTCCTGGTTGAATGCTTTTGTTGATAGGCTAGCTCCTTCTACAGTCCCTAATTATGATCAATTTCCGTCTAGTACTGGTATAATTAACTCCACTGATCAATTTGACTCCCCTTTTACACTTGAGGAATTAAAATGTGCTTTAGATGGCCTTTCTGATTCTTCTCCTGGAATTGATGGCATCCCATATTCATTTTTAATAAAATCTAGTGAGAGAGTCAAAAAAGTTTTTCTTGATTTAGTTAATTTCTTCTTTTCTACCGGTATTATTCCTGATTCATGGAAAACCCAAATTATTATTCCCATCCTGAAACCTGGCAAAGATTCTTTAGATCCCTCTTCATATAGACCAATAGCTCTCTCTTCGGTTCTAGCAAAGATTGCTGAAATTATGGTTAAGAATCGTTTAGAATGGATGTTAGAAACTCGTAAAATACTTGCTAATTCTCAATTTGGTTTCCGTAAAGGGTTTAGTACTTTGGATAGCCTGGCCATATTAACCACTGATATTCAAGTTGCCTTCCTTAAAAAAGATTTTTTGGTAGCAATTTTTTTAGATATAGCCTCTGCCTATGATAACGTGGTTCTTCCAATACTCAAACAGAAAATGTTACAGCTGGGTGTCCCCCTGAGGATGACTCGTTTCATATGTAACTTATTAATGTCTAGGTCCATATGTGTTAAATCTCAAGGCTCTTTACTCCCTCCACGCAACGTGTGGCGTGGTCTTCCGCAGGGATCTGTGCTAAGTCCTATTTTGTACAGTCTATATACTTATGACATTGAACCTACGGTTAATTCCTTTTGCAACATTCTTCAGTATGCAGATGACCTGGCCCTTTACGTTTCTTTACCTTCAATGACTGATATTTCTTCTCGGTTAAACACCGCCCTTGAATATTTGAGTAATTGGCTGGAGAATCACGGTCTTTCTTTGTCTGTTAATAAAAGCAGTACTGTAATTTTTACCAAAAGAAAAATTATTCCTCCTTTAGAAATTAAACTTAGGAATGATATCATTCCCTTGGATGATAAAGTTAAATTTTTAGGTATTTATTTAGACTCCCGTATGACTGGCATTCCCCACATTAAGTATGTTTCTGTAAAATGTAATCGTGGTATAAACGTGCTACGAGCTGTAGCTGGCATAAGGTGGGGCGCTCACCCGTACTCCCTTAAATTACTTTATAATGCAATCGTTCGTAGTCATTTTGATTACGGTTCATTTATTTTAGAGCCTTGTAACAAACTTTTCATGGAGACCTGGTCCAGGATCCAATCAAGATGCCTGCGTATTATTATTGGTGCTATGAAGTCTTCACCCATTAATGCTCTTCAAGTAGAATGTGATGAGCCCCCTCTTCCCCTCAGGAGACAATATTTATGTGACAGATTTCTTTATAAAGCATTACAATTTTCTAATCATCCTCTTTTTCCCAAACTAGAAATTTTACGGAGTTTAATTAATTCTTCTAACAACGACTCTAGATTCCGTCTTCTTAACTCATTCTCCCATTTTCTATCTCTTCCTCACCCTATATTCCAATTAAATTCTTGTCCTCTCTTTTCTGTCTCTTATGAGGCCCTTGTTTTCCAACCAGATATATGCAATTTTGGCATTGATAAAGATTCCCCTGGTGCCAATCGAGTATTTCAGGAGAAATTGTATAAGAATTGGCAGGGATGGTTGCCAGTTTTCACAGATGCATCGAAATTATCTGACAATGCTCCTGTTGGAGTTGCTGTGTGGATCCCGAAATTCAAAGTTTCTCTTAGTTTTAAATGTCCTTCATTAACTTCCATATTCACTGCTGAAGCTATAGCTCTACTCGAATGTATTTTATTCATCTTGTCACATAATTTAGATAAAGTTATAATCTTTTCAGATTCCTTAAGTTGTATTCAAGCTATTACCTCTAATCAATTCCGTTCAAAATCTAGATTTGCCCTCATTTTAAAAATTAAGCAGGCTCTCTTTGATTGTCACCAAAGAGACTTGCGGGTTGTTTTATCTTGGATTCCTGGACATTGTGGCATATCTGGTAACGAGGCAGTTGATGGATTTGCGAAGTCTTCTATTCATTCTGGCATAGAAACTCACAAGGAAGTTTATTCACAGGATTTATGCAGCTCTGCTCGGGTTCGCTTGAAAATTTTATGGAATGATTTATGGTCTCAATCAAAGTTGATAAAAGGAAAATTTTATGGTGATATCCAACATGATCTCCCAGTAAAACCATGGTTTTTTAAATATCGTGATATTCCTAGATCTGTTATTTCAACCATTTGTCGTATCCGCTTAGGTCATTCTAGTACTCCTGTCCATCTTGCCAAAATACGGGTTCGGGATAGTTCCTTATGTGAATGTGGTATTGACTTGGGTGACCTTGATCATTTATTTTTTAGCTGTTCTAAACTTGTTTTTTCCTTGTATGATATCCTTCCATCTGATATTCCTCGCCCTATTAATATGAAATCCTTGCTGTCCTTGGTTGATTCTCCCTTTATATATTTACTGTCCAAATTTATTTATCAAAACAATATTAAACTATAAATGTATATATACTTTATTTTATTAATTGTGTATTTATAAGTAATATATTTTATATATCTCCTCCTCAGCCTCAATTATTATTCGAAATTTAACTCTTCTTTTCCTTTCCTATCCCCATCCTGTATCCTCTCCGACACGTGACATTGGCGGAATTGTGAATACACAAAAGCCACAAAAAAAAAAAAAAAAAAATACTTGACAGAATAGAACAGAATGTTTTGCAAGAAAAACATCGATTTTATAAATTTTATTTAAGTTATAAAAATGATTATCAGGGCTTCTTGTTTTCCAGCTTTATTTCTAATTCTAATCATTGCGAAATGTGAGTATTTTTATGATGACTGCTTACTTTATAATAATTCAATTTACCATATTTTTTGTATCATTTATTTATGATTCATACTTTTGTCAGTATCGTGTGGAGAAAGGCTTCATGAGCAGATCTATTCATCCATCGAAGGAGGAGCGGCTTGTTTTCGTCGATTAAATGGGACGCATCAAGCGGGATGCTCTTGTAAGTATAACTAACGCGCCTTTTGAATTTGACTAAATTTGGACTAAATGCTCTGCCTGAAAAAGATTGCATTTTCCCCACCATCGTTTTAAGCACAAAAGATCCCATAGGGTCGAAGTGCCCCTCCTCCCCACCACAGTTGTTTTCAGTTAGCTGAATATAATCCGTGTGGTTCCTGATAAGGAATTATCCATCACCATAGAATTAGGAATTATTATTTTGATTAGGAATTACCCATCTTCGCATGGATATCGCATTAGGCGACTAAAAGAGGGGCCGCCGTGTGGTTCCCGGCATTCAAATAGGACCATAATGTTTTTTCCACGCGTGTCGTGCAAGGATTTAGTATCCCATAGGCCACAGGCTGTGACGAGGAGCGCTAAAAAACAATGTAACTTTGTTTAGGTCCATGTATATTGTATCTTACCCAAATCTATTACAATCATGATCATTTAGTGTGTGCTCCTAGCCAACTTCAGCTCTGATCTGATCCCTTTAGGTGTCTATAATATTAATTTACGTAGAATAAGTACTATTCCAGTTTTAATTTTAATTTATTTCAGCATCAGACAAAGGTGCAGTAGGTGTAGTTCATATGATAGACAATGTGAATGATGTACAATGGATGGTGTTCAAAGCCACAGCTGGGCCATATATGGCTGTAGTCAGCACAGAGATATTTCATAGTGTTATGGAGCTTTTGATGGAAAATCCAAATAATGTAGCTGGGGTGCTGCTTTATGATAATTCTTCAACACTGTAAGTTTTTATATTATAGGCACATACCAAACAAGAAAATTATATATACTTGCTTAAATTATTGAATTAAAATATTATTTGTGGCTAATAGTGGAGGTGAACAGCTATTTTATTATATGTGACTAATTTTATTGTTGATTCAGTCAGTATATAGTTTGTTCAATGCCTTTGTTAATGTTTATAGCTATTTCTTGCAGAGTAAATGCTTTCACTCAGGAGTCTAGATGTCCAAATGAGTACTACTCTGCACCAGGCAGCCAATGCTCCTCATCAGCAGCTGGTGGTATTGTATGGAATGAAATGGGGACAGGACTCTTGAGGAGAGATATACCTTTTCCTGTATTTTATTTACCAGAATCGAGAATTGAAGAGATCAATAAAATCAAGAAGTGTTATGAAAGGTAATCTTTTGATTAGAAGTAGATGCAGGCAATCTTGCTTTTATTAAACAAATACCCACTTAAAAGGGATTGAATATTTTGGCATAGTGATAACCACAATTTTGTGGGAATTTAGGATTTTCATTGAAAAAACCTGTATATATTGATAGAGGATCTATAGACAAACAAAATGTCATATGACTTAATGTACTACAGCGCAACTTTTTCAAGATAATCTATGTTAAAGACCCTGTATGGATAACAATCCTAATTTATTCCCTCTGTGATTAAATACCTATATATATATATATATATATGTATATATAGTACAATTTTTGCATGTGATGTTTGCTCTTTTCTATCTTACATGTAATCACGTACATATCCTTAAAGGGGTGAGCAGAGCCTTAGTTGATACATGGGAAGCTCACACTAAAACCATGGCAAAATGTTTGGACTTTGGTCGATATCATACAATATTTTTATCTTACTTTCATGTAATGTTCATAGTACAATATTATCTACGACTGTCTCTGTCCGTATCCTTTTGTTGGGCTCTTGACCTGAAGGTTCGATTCCTACGGTTCCCGCCGGGGTCGATTCCTGAGGTCCTCATCAAGATTAATGGCTTGATAAGGTTCCTTGAGGAGGTCGGGTGGCTCGAATAATTGTCCCATCCTTACGCAAAATAGGCGCATCAGTCGTCGTGTTGCGGATAATGATCCGCTTTTACCATTACCATTCCCCCTAGTGAAAAATTCACTTGGTTACCATTACCAGCCTGTGGTTACCATTCAAGAACCTTTCTTCCCCATTGGTTATCGGTTCGTCGAGCTATATGGCCTGCCTGCCTATTGCCATTTCAACATGATTATCCTTAGAGCTATGTTGATGACATTGGTAATTAACTCAAGATGAAATAATATAGTTTAGTTATACTAATCCACTGTCTTCGCTCTGATCAGAAGACCTAAAAATATTGTCTTAAAAAACAGCAGCAGAAGGTTATAACTCATATAACCAATGGAAGAAAAACGCACAAGTGATTTTTTCACTAGGGCAAACCGTTGGAATCGAACCCACGACCTCCGGATCAAGAGTCCAATGCATAAGACTATGGAGGCAATAGTAGAAAATATTGAACTATGAGCATTACATGAAGGTACTCCACGATATTGACCAAATGTTTGCCCAAATATTTTGCCGTGGTTTTAGTGTGAGCTTCCCATGTGCCAACTAAGGCTATGTACGTGATTATATGTATGTAAGATATCGTATAAGGCGCAGAAAGTGCAAACATCAGTCCAAAAATTTTACTATAAGTAGGTATTTAATCGCAGTGGAAATAATTAATTAGGATTTTTAACCATACAGGGTCTTTAACATAGATTTTCTCGAAAACGTTGCGCGGTAGGATATTAAGTCATATGGCATTTTGTTCATCTATAGATCCTCTATCGATCCGTTTTTTCAATAAAAATCCTACATTCCCGCAAAATAGTGGTTATCACTATGCCGACTTTTATACAGGGATGTTCTAACCCCTTTAATTTTTGTTTTAGGTATAATTTAGATCGAGAAAATCAAAAGGGAAACCCGCTCTGTTCTTTACAGCTGAACTCGTTTATGTTTGCTGCTGTTGATTCTCGTGTGTGCATGAGAAGGTAAGTTCAATCTTCTTTACTTCAAATACTGTGCACTATGAGTGGTTTTGAACTGTAATATTTTTATTATTTCAGATCAGCCTCATCAGTTATGCTAACATCAAGCAAAGTTTGTGATCCTCTGGGAGATCATAATGTTTACTATTCATTGTTTCCAAGAAACAAGGTTTGTTAATCGCCATAAGAGAAGTTCAGTTATGACTATATACAGCATGAAATTTACATCGTTTTGTTCCTGCCGTGTAGTGATAGTACCCGTCAAACTGAACAACTTTTAACGAAAAAAAAAATTTCTGTGACAAAAAAATGAATGAATGAATGAATGAATATACAAAAATGAATATATAAAATTTTTGGTCTCCATACAAAATGGGTAATTTTTTTGTCGCAGGAATTATTTTTTTCGCGAAAAGTTGTTCAGTTTGACGGGTACTATCACTACACGGCGGGAACAAAACGATGTAAATTTCACGGTGTATGTTATTTTACAAGAGATCTTACATTATTTTATCTTTATTTTAGGAAACTTCAGATACAAAGAAGCCAGTCCATTTAGTTACAGCAAGAATCGATTCTGCTTCATTATTTGATGGTATGTAATATTTATATTCTTCTTCTTAGCATTTTGACAGTCAATTTTATTTTTCAAAACTAGAAAACATGAATGGCTTTTGTAAAGGCCTCGTAATAGTTCTTGAAGGAAGTAAGAAACAGGATAGGAGAGAGACAGACAGACAAATATACACATGCTTGGGGCTTCGGGATAAATGACTGATATGAATAGCTAGTTTAACTTTCCCGCCACAAGCTATCCTGCTTTTCTGAGCCGCCTAGCCTTGGCAGTAGTGAGAAAAGTTTTGCGACTCTATCGTTGAGGAGCGGGGGTTTTGTATTTATATTTTTCCAATGTGTACCTAGACTATGTGGCTAGCCTTTAAAGTAACATTTATTTCACCTAAAAAAAATATATATATTTATAATTTATTTCACCTCACTAGTAGATAATGACAAAATGATATTATGCTGTAGAAATGTCGTAGTGTGATAAACAGGGAAAAGAAACTGTTTATCACGCTGCTAATGTAAGATCTTAGTGTGACAAACGGTCAAGGGAAACAAAGATATTATATGCATTCTATTCTTGTTCTAATGGATGCTATGATTATTTGTATTCTTAGCGAAATGGTTAAGAAAGGTACCTATCTATACAAAAGCTACGATACTAAAAGTAAATATGTCCTTAACAACTGTATAAATAAATAGGTATCCTCTTTTATCAATTCTTTGGTGTAAATTCTAAGACTACTTGCTGACTTCGAATAGAGTTACTAGTCAACCGAATAGAGTTACTAGTCAACCAACACCCTTGCCCTTGTAATAAGTATTAGTAATAATATTTTGTAAGTTTTTTTTTCTTTCATCAATCATATCATTTCTTTTTAGCACATTTCGTGTTTTTTTCGTCACTGCATTGTACAAGTTGAATGTAAAGTCATGCTGCACGTCCATTTTTTGGATGATAATTGGTTAATAAAATATTACTTGCTGATAATATTTTTGATACAATTTGTTGAAATAAAAAAAATATAAAATATTTTTCTCTTTGTATGTATCAGAGTATGAATCGATATAAATATTTTTTATTGTCAAAATGATCCTGGCTGAATATTAATTTTGAAGACTGTAGGAATAAAAATAAATTGTAATAAAATCGCACTAGTGCGGTAAAACGCATTTACCGCACAGCTTACTGCCTTCGTAAGTTCAATTTTCGAGCAAGGTGTATTGAAAAAATATTTTTGTATGCCTTAGGCGTGGCGCCGGGCGCAGCAAGCTCGGTTGTCGGCATGGTTACACTGATTACAGCTGCTGCTACTCTTTCCAAGATGATCTCAATCAACGATTCACAGTTGTATGGTAAGTATATGAAACACTCTAAATTTTAATCGGAGACGGGAGGAGAGGGGAAATAAATAAATAAATGAGAAGTAAAATCCTTTCTTGGTGCACCCCTAGACCTATTAAGGAACCTACGTGCCAAATTTGGAATTTCTAGACCCAGCGGTTTGGGCTGTGCGTTGATATGTCAGTCAGTCAGTATATTCTTTAATATATTTAGATATCCTGCTGTTTCCACTTGAACCATTTATCCACGGAAGTTAGGCGGTAAAAAGATGAGCATACCAAGATACGTTAGCGCCACAATCCGCCACATCTCTCCTCTCCGCCTAATTCTGCTTTGTGGATACCGGGCAGTGGCCTAAGTATCGGACATTATAGGGCCTAACATATTGATAAAAAAATATATTTTATTAGACAGCAACATCCTCTGGACGTTATTCAACGGCGAGGCGTTTGACTACATCGGGTCGCAGCGAGTGGCGTACGACCTATCGCGTGGTGCTTGGCCCCCAGTGGCGCCGCTCAGTCCGGCGGATGTACGACTTCACGTAGAACTGGGCCAGCTTGGCGGCTCTCTTCTTACACATAATGAAGACCACACTTGGCCATTGTACGCTTTCGCTCCTGATGATATGATTTCAAAGGTAAATGCACAGGACTTTATTACTTTTCGTGCTAGGTCCCATACGCTGATCCGGCACATGGCGGCTAAAACAAACAAGACGTATAACGTTCAATAATGTTATTTATAATTATAACATAAAGATGTTTTTATCGTTATGGTACAAAATTATTTATAAACTTTAATTTTTAGCTGACGGATTTCTTGGAGACCATGAAAAATAGTACAGCATCATTCAACATGACTTTAGAACAGAAGCCGACTAATAATTTTCCGCCATCATCTCTACATTCTTTCCGTCGGATCCTGAAAAACACTACCGATCCAGGCTTGCCTTCAGTTCTAATAGTGGACCATGATCAAACCTTCACCAACAAGTTCTACCATTCAGCACTTGATGAATATGGTCGAATTGGTTTTGTCTATCACAACATCAGTATAGGAAATAATGGAACATGTAAGTGGACGACATACTTAAGCCCAAGTCACACAGAGCGGGAGCGGCGCGGTCCGGGGCCGGGACAAGCGGGACGGTGCCATGCCGCGCCATAGCACCGTCCCGCTTTCCCGGCCCCGGACCGCCCCCGGCACGGCTCTGTGTGACTTGGGCTTTAATAGTACAGTCAGCTGACGAATTAGCTGACCCCCCCCCCCCCCCCCCCGCTCGAAACCGATGAAGTTTTCTTGGGTAATTGTTTTTGCTTTATCATGAAATTTCGCATAATTGTGCAGGTTAATAAACTGTACGAGTATATAAAATGTTATGTAAAAATATAAATAATCACCTGAGAAAATCTCATCGGTTTCGAGCGGGGGGGTTAGGTAATTCGTCAGCTGACTGTCCATTACGATACAAGGATCGTAGGTGGCATATTACAAACGAGGTGACTTTTGTAAGCCCGAGCCGCAGGCGAGGGTTTATAATGTCACGAGTTTGTTATAAAACCTAAGATCCGTGTGTTGTACGAAGTTTTTCAATACACTTGTGAGAAAACTGCTAGTAAGTAATTAAATTGAAATGGTTAAGAAAGGTACGTAGTACCCTACAAAAGCTATGATACTACAGGTAAAATTGATCATATAGAAGTTGTAAAAACTAACCTTTATTATATCGCGCCCAGTTTGAGTATCCTTACTATTCACATTTATCATTAAATATCAACACTAAAACACTCATAAAACAACATTCAATGTAAAACAATTCAATGAAAATTTTACAATCTTGGCGCCAACTACAAAACGTTTCTTTTTTATAAGCATAATTACCGAGAAAAGGCTCTGGCTTATTTTTATTCAGCCTCTACGAATATTATTTGTTAAATCGAGATAATTTTATTTTTATAATTAAAATATTACTGGCTGACAATATTTTTGATACTATTTGATGAAATAAAAATATAAAAGCTTTTCTCTTTGTATGAATCGATTTAAATATTTTTCATTGTCAAAATATCCTGCGCATCTGACCGCTTCCGTCTTCATCATCATTGTCAAAATGATCCTGGCTGAATAATAATTTTGAAGGTAGTAATTTAAAAAAAATTTTAATCAAATCTCACTAGTGCGGTAAAACGCATTTACCTCACAGTTTACTGCCTTCGTAAGTTAAATTTTCGAGCAAGGTGTATTGAAAAATAATTTCCCAATAATATGCTTGTATTTTCTTATTTATTTGATTCTGTCTTTAGCTTCCTTACAATAAATTGTGAGGTCACTTATCGACCTTACGAGTACCACCTACACGATGAAGAGGTAATAAATTGAATTTATTTCCAGTTATATCGACGGATGCGCTTTTGGCGAATGGAACTATGAAAGACCATGAGGCGCAAGTAAAGATCGCGCGGCTTGCGAGCGCCTTCGCCCGTACGTTGTATAAGCAAATCACTGGCCTGGTTTATAGTGGCAATGATTCTGCTTCGGCGCATTTGGTGAGATATTTTATTCTAATAAAGAACAACAAAATAAACTGTCAGTATTTAAAATTTATGATCTTATAGTAGACTGAAAGTTCAATATTTTAATAGTAATATTGTTTGGTTATACTACTGCACTTTAATAGTACATTACGATATAAGGATCGTAGGTGGCAAATTACAAACGAGGTGACTGTTGTAAGCCCGAGCCGCAGGCAAGTGTTTACAATGTCACGAGTTTGTTATAAAACCTAAGATCCGTGTGTTGTACGACATTTTTCAATACGCTTGTGAGAAAACTGATAGCAAATAATTAAATTATTGAAATGGTTAAGAAAGGTACATAGTACCCTACAAAAGCTATGATACTACAGGTAAAATTGATCATGACGTAGAAGTTGTAAAAAATAACCTTTATTATATCGCACGCAGTTTGAGTATCCTTACTATTCACATTTATCATTAAATATCAACACTTAATCACTCATAAAACAACATTAAATGTAAAACAGTGATCAATCGGTTTCCGCTGAGAACGGTCGCATTGCTAACACGCTAGCAATAACCGCGCTCGGGTAAGGCGCTGACGCAGCAGCCTACTCAGCCGCGCATTGCCTTCCGCGTTCGCCGCGTTGACACAGTTATCGACAGTGAATCACGTAGAGACTGCAAATATTGTAAACAAATGTTAAGGCGAAGCTATAATTTTTAAAACATTATGGCTTCAACGCAGATTAAAATAAAAACCGAAACAGAAAAGGTGTTATACACGTACTATTTAGAAGAACAGAAAGAACGAGAAAAACTGCAAAGTTTGGTAATCGACCTTAAAAAGCATATTGAGGAACTTCAGCATCAGCTAAAAGATATCCAGGATAAAAAATCTGGAACCAACGAAGATGTCAATCCCAAGACGCTTTCTGAACCAGTTCAATACGAGACTGACGAAGAAGAGCTTGCGAAAGAAACTGAGTGGGTGAGAAAAATAAGCAGGAAGAAAAGGAAACTAAATTTATCACCATCTCCATCACCTCCTGAAGGCTCTAGCGAAAAACTAAAAGAAAAGAGAATACCACCCCCTCCACTCATAATAATTGAAAATGTGAAGAACTACCAGCAGTTCTACGATCTTCTTACAACGAATGTAAAAAAAGACACGTTCATTGTTAAAATGATGAGTGGCGAAAACGTCAAAATAAATTCTCATAATGACGAGTCTTATAGAGCAATTACCAAGCTTTTGTTGCAAAACAACTGCCACTGGTACTCATATGAGAATAAGCAAGATAGACCTATTCGGGTGATGGCAAAAAATCTGCATTCTTCGTGTCTGCCAGACCGTATAGTTGAAGACCTGAAAACGAAAGGATTCAATATCCAAGAGGCCGTCAACAAACTAAGCTGGAGAAAAAAAGAGCCTTTAAATATGTTTTTGCTCTCTTTTCATAAAGACGAGGATATTACAATACAATACAATACAAATATTATTTATTGACACCAATCAAAATAACAAGAAAACATATGGTATGGTATGGTATTGCCAAAATATATGGTATAAAGTCCATACTAGGTTGTAAAGTAGATATTCAACCACTAAAATCTACTAAACTGATCCCACAGTGTAAAAGATGCCAGGCTTATGGCCACACACAAAAATATTGTTCAAAAGAACCTAGGTGTGTTAAGTGCACAGGTAAACACCTAACCAGAGACTGCCAGAAGGCCGCGAAAGAAAAGCCTAAATGTGTACACTGCGGTCTGCCACACCCCGCTAACTATAGAGGCTGTATTATGGCCAAAGAACTACAGAATATTAGAAATAAAAACATGAAAAAGAAAAATGATTCGCCTCCTGCCGTTCAAGTTTCTAGTGCAAACACAAATGTCAAGCGGCGCGACGTCACTAAGAATGTCTCATTCGCCCAAATAACAAAAGGAACTCAGTTGCGAATTCAACCTCAGTCGCAGGTGCAGAATAATTCGCTAAGCTCAAACACTGATGAGAAGATTAATACAATCTTGAATCTTTTAACCTCATTTGATGAGAGATTGAAGAAACTCGAACAGAGCACCAAAATAGCTACCTTAAAACACAAACAATGACTAGGTTGCTAAATATAATAAAAATGGGCTCCTGCAACATCAAAATGAACTACAAGCAGTCCTCAGTACAGAAAACATTGACGTATGTCTCATATCAGAATCACATTTCACTAAGGAATCTTATATCCAATTTAAGGGATATAAAACTTACCACGCGCTACATCCCGATAACACTGCTAGAGGAGGTAGTACTATTATTATAAAAGAAAACATATACCAATATGAAGCCAATATGATACCAACATAAATGCGAAGAACACAGCATACAAGCGGTCGCTGTTTGTGTAAAAGCAAAGGACAATCCTGTTACAATAGCCGCTATATACTGCCCACCAAAATATTCACTGAAAGCGGAACAGTACAAGAGCTTTTTAAATGATCTTGGTAGCAGATTTATACTGGGGGGTGATTTCAATGCCAAACACACCTACTGGGGATCAAGACTAACCACAACTAAAGGGAGAGAACTATTATCTGCTCTCAAAGAAATCAAATGTAATGTTATATCAACAGGAAAACCAACATACTGGCCTACCGATCCAAAAAAAAACCAGATCTAATAGATTTAAGTATGAATACTTAAGAACATATCCTTAAACTTTCTTAAAATCGAAGAAGGATTTGATATGAGTTCAGACCACTCACCAATATTGTTAACTTTAAGTGAGTCAATCTTACAGAAAGAGACCAATCCCACAATAAAAGAACTGACTGGGAAAGCTTCAAGCAAGACTTGGATGCTGCTATCAATCTAAACGTACCATTAAATAATCCACAACAACTAGAATTAGACTTACATAAATTTATATCATACATTCAACAATGTGCCTGGAAAAATACATACAATATTACTGGCTGATAATATTTTTGATACAATTTTTTGAAATATAAAATTATAAAATACTTTTCTCTTTGTGTGAATCGATTTAAATATTTTTTATTGTCAAAATGATCCTGGCTGAATAATAATTTTGAAGACCGTAGGAATAAAAAAAAATGTAATAATTTATTTATTTTATTTTAATAATGAAAGGAAACCTTACAGCACCTTACCTTATAAAATCGCACTAGTGCGGTAAAACGCATTTACTGCACAGTTTACTGCCTTCGTAAGTTAAATTTTCGATCAAGGTGTATTGAAAAATCTTTTATTTATCTTAATGTTTTATCTTTTTTTTAGTTCGTAGTTAGTAGAGAGCGTCGGTGGTCTAGTGGCTAGGGCCGCTGCCTCCCGTCCGGGAGACGCAGATTCGATCCCCACCACGTACCAATGTGTTTTCGAATTTCGAATTCATTATGTACGTTTAATCAACGCTCTTACGGTGAAGGAAAACATCGTGATGAAACCTGCACACTCCTGCGAAGAAATTCAAAGGTTGTGTGTGAATTCTATCAACCCCACTGGGCCGGCGTGGTTGACTAAGGCCTAATTGCTCTATTTCAGGGTAGGCTCGAGCCCCTCGATGAGGACGTATATGAGCTATTGATTATTACATAATTATTCTTTTTGACATGAATAGGATAGAAACACCAACTCATCATAATCAACAGCTCATATCCCCAAAGAGAAACTCGAGCCTACTCGGGCGATCAGACGTAACCTAACTTAACCCAGCCACCGCCTACCGCAAACACCAACAAAACATACTCTATTACTAATTTCTACCTGGCAGGTGGACGAGATGCTGTACTGCTTTCTCCGCAGCCAGGCGTGTCGTCTGCTGATAGCGGCGGACTACATGCAGACGGGCGGCGGAGAGGAGACGTTGCCTGCGCGCGCGCCGCCGCTGTATGTGGGCGTGGCCACGTGGCCGACCACGCCCGCCGTGTTCGCCGGTCACCTCCTAGCGCTGCTCACGGGCACGCATCTGCAGATCGATCGCGCAGCTTGTGATAGTAAAGCAAATTCTGTAAGTATTAGTTCCATAAAAAGCTTTTGTAATAACTAAAGTGATGCACTAACCTTATTGTTAAAGCCGCGATATTAATGGCCTCTGAATTAGATTAACTACATCTGTCTTACGCCAATAGGTAATTAGCATAAACTTTTAGAAAAGCTGTTACCTACTATTTTATCCTTTATCTAACTTTTAAACTAATAAATAAAGGCTGTATTAAAATATGAAATTATGAACTAATTAAGAATATTTATTTCGATGACATTCTTAATCTAATTTTAATAACTTCTAATTCACAGTGGGCTACTAAAAATAAAAAATTACCTCACTAACGTTTTAAAGCAACACTTTTAATCTGTCGTACGTATGATGCCCGAGCGACGCACACTAGAACCCCGCCATACAAGAGAATGCGTAAAACTCTATTTTTAAAAATAAGGTATTTAAAAAAAAAAAACAATAGTACATTACGATATAAGTGTGTTAGGTTGGTTATAACTCACCGAGGCGGAATTTTAGTCCGAGCCGAAGGTGAGGGCGTAATAAAGCCGAGTGTGTATAACCAATATACGCACGTATATCGTACGATGTTTTTCAACACAATTGCGAGGAAACAGAATAAAAAAAAATCATTAAAAAAGTACTTACAAAGAAAAGATTTGAGAAAAATGGCGCGCGGATTATTTTTTGCCGTAGCTGCGTGAAAATGTTGGCAAAGACGCTAAAGCTACATACAGCCAAGTTTTTAAAATACCAAATAAACTGTTTTTTTTTATTAAATAACACAAATCATTGTTAATTTGTAGACAAAACTAAATAATTTTATGAAAATAAACGCTTATTTATTATATTTTAAGTCAGGAGAATGATGATGATGATATTTTAAGTAATAGAGTTTATTTATTAAAACATATTTACATGGGTACTGACAAACCTTTGCCGATTAAAAAAATAGCAAACCGTGAGTTATAGAATAAACCCGTGAGTTATATTCCATAACTCACGGTTTGCGGTAACACGCGTGTTTTATGAACTGCTTTAAGTATCAAAAACCGGTGAAATAAGATCCACTTTATGAGCAAGTGTGTTGAAAAGGGATTGTAACGGTATATCAAGCAGCTCTCAACTCTTATCCATTCATATTTTAAATATTAGTTTACTGAGTAATAGCATTTAGAGATTAAAGGTGAACGCACAACATCAAGGCCTCGCATATCTATCCGCACCGAACGGAACGACCGCAACGAACGAATCGACCGCGCCGGAAGAACTCGCAATGAGTGAGACCAAATTTATATTAGTCATTATGCTAGAAGCTCCGCTAAAATCTGCGAAACATTGTTAATTTTTTTTATGCTAAAATTCTGCAAAGACTAACTACATAACTAATTTCTGTTAAGATTTCATTAGATTCTGCTAAAAACTGCCAACTTTTTCTAATTTGCGACATAATATGCTAACATCTATGAGACATTTTACGGGCTTACCGTGATAATATTTATGATAATGACCGCGAAAGTTTAAAATTATATATAATAAGGCCTAAATTGGGGTCAAATTCTGTTAAAATCGCAGAATTCTGCTAAATCTGGTCACACTGCTCGCAATCGTCAGAATGCGAGCGCATACTATGGCAGGTATCGAGATAATGAATCAACTGCCATAATTATAGTCCTGAACTGACGCCCTGTGACTTTCATTTTTTCCTAAGAACCAAAGATCGATTCGACCGCATCGTCCGCGCCGAATTTGATGACGTCATCCGCATTCGTCTAGGAATTCTCGGTTTCTTCCCGATTCGGACGATTCGACGCGGTCAGGTGAGCGGGTTATCATAGAATTTCATATAAATTCTAAAATTCGATTCGTTCGGTGCGGACGGCGGAGTGCGTCTACCTTAAGAAAGCTTTAAGTTTTTGATAAAACATTTTGATTTTAGTTTCTGTTTCTTATTTTTTTATTTGTTTTTTTGTTTCTGTTTTTGTTTTTTTTCTAGAAGGAAGTTTGTTGTAAATTTATACAGCCCTCTACTAGGTACTGTTTTTAAAAAACTCCATCCGAGGTGTAGGGAGTTCTAGTAAATGTTTCCACCTTACAACCCACAAGATAAGAAGTTTTTTAAATTCCTTAAGGCGGCATTAGACGGTACATCCAAAGTGATTCATTTTCGATGAACGGCAGTGAATGATGAACAGTGAACGACTTCATGTGTTAAGACACAAAATGTAAAGTGAATAAATGTGTGAGCATTTTTCTTATGATGTCGCGGCAACAGGTAGTTTGTGTTGAAATTTCTTGATCTTGAATCGTTATTTCCAAAATCATTCATGGTGCTAAAAATATTATATGAATATTTCCATGTAACACACTAATACAAAACCATGTCAATGTATTTAAAAAAAAAAAAAAAAACTTTACTCTGACAACCTGCATTGAAACAAATGAATAAATGACTGCCGCGGCTGTTTACACGCTCATTTACAGTTTATCTCGATGAACGATGAATGATGACAGAGCGATGCCCGATAAGCGAACGAGCGGATTTGACTTTCATCACAAAGGCACATCAGTGATGAGATGAAAGATGAAACGTCCTAAAATTATTATTTTTTCATAGTTCATATGAAAGTATACAAAAAAAAAAACAAAAAACAAAATCGAAATTTATCGAAAAACAAATTAGATACAATATTATAAAACAAATATATCTGTTCCCCTTACGAAAACAAAATTTTCTGAGGTGCTGGCCCGCGTGACATATGATGTCACATGTCATGTCGGACCTCTCTGTCTAATCATCAAATTTATCTGGAACTTGAAATATTTCGATTAATTAATTTAAAAAAAATGTGCATATTCTTTCTTCTTTATTACGACTTATGAAGCATCAAAATTAAGGCAAAAATTAACCGTCTAATACCGCCTTTAGCCGCAGTTATTCAGTGTTTTGCGGGGAGAAAACACACCTTAATGTTTGGTGCACAAATATAAATCCCATTAAAATGTTTTCAAAGAAACTGAGGTAATCGTTTTTCTTAAGACAGTCTGTGTTATCTTGTAGTGTAGACATAACTTACCACGATAGTATATAATACTGTTTAATAATAAAACATTCTGGGTGGCAGTAAATTTACGTTCTTTTTAAATCGTAAATAGATAATTTTTCGTCAGGACGGTCTATGTTATCTTGTAGGCGATGATATTAGGCACCTTTTTAAATGTTGGTCGCTGTTGTTTTCAGGAGTTCGCGTATTATTGGCTGAAGGGATGGGATCATAATGGAGTCTGTATTGAAACTACGATGAATTTCAGTCAAGCTCTCAGCCCTGCTTTCACGATACCAAGTAAGAAATTAATCCTATCGTAAAATACTCAATTTCATGCGGACTTTATGTTTTGTAATGCACTGTGTGGTGCCAGGTTGCCATCATATTGCCTATATAAATTAATGATGATATACGAGTATATAATACAGGTAGGGTAAATAAAAGTTTTATTATTTGTTTTTGCCGCCATTTTGTTTCAGCGCCAGACATTTACAGTTGACCAGTAACAACTATTTCGTGTCCATGCAGCAAAATCGTTATGGAGTGTTTGTCGTTTTACGGAAATAAACCTCTAATTTGGCCATTCTGTTCATGACACTTATTAAACCAAATCCCGCAAATCAGATTTGCATTACTTACATACTTTGATAATATAAAGACTATAATTGGGTTACTATAGGATGAGCTCTGACAGATAAAAATTTTAAGAACTTATTAATTTTATTTCGTTTATTTAATTATTTATTAAGTAAAATTACATACTGTTTAATGATAAAATAAGAGGTGAAGTTACTTTGTTTTAAACTGAATATTATATAAAAAAAGTTGTTAACGTTGTATGAAAAATTTTGTAGCTGTCAGAACTCATCCTATAATAATAATAACCCGACTATAATATAAAGTAAATCGGCTTTTAAACCGCATAGTTTACAAGGGAATATGTGTGATAGATATGGGCACCTGCCTGAGCTGTCTGCCAAGTTCTTTTTTTATTAATTATCATTTCTTTATTCTGAACCTCAGACTACGACTACACGTCGGGCCTGTACTCGACGTGGACAGAGTCCGTGTGGCAGGCGATGTGGGCGCGCGTGTTCGTGTCGTCGGGCGGCGGCGGCGCGCGCGCAGCACTGGCGGCGGGCGCGCTCGCCACGCTGCTGGCCGCCGCCGCCACGCTGTGGCTGCGCGCGCACTGCCGACTCATCTTCCGCGACACCAGCCTGCCCAGCGACGCGCACGCCGGGTATGAACGCTTCCGATACATAGAGTCGAAATACAACGTGTTAGCAAAATTCGGTCATCTGTACAAAATGTAAACAATCAAATTGAACGATTTGTATATTTAATAAAAGTCATTTACTCGAAACCGGTCGGGTGAATGTAATATAAGTGGAACTAGTAAGTGACTTTTATTAAATATGTCTACCAAGTTCCATCAAGTGCCGACAATCGCAAGTATCAATTGTATGAACGATTTGTTAATATGAGGGAATTGCAAAAAGTACACTCTAAGTACACTACACCACCCGCCAACCCACTGTACCTGCTTTATAAAAATAAGTTACTGACATTCCATGATTTATTCCTCAGCACATTTTCTTTTTCTCTTTACAGAATACTGCGAAGCGTGAACTGTTAGGAAGAAATTATACAATTTGACGACGTCACAGTTCATCTCAGACGAAATAATAATTCCTTAGTTCATCAGTATTATTTGTAATGCTCAAATTGCTTGACTCGTATAATGCACTATGGAGATTTTTAACCATCCGTGGGAATAACTTAGACTCCACCCAGAGACTGCAGCCAGAGTCCACTAACGCACCTTTATGTACTCGTAGGCATGGCAAAGAGAACAAACAAACAACTAGATTATTTGTGATATCTGTGAATTTGAAAATTTTCTCACCTGGTAACCTAACCTAACCTCCGTGAACGAGCTCGGTGCTCGATCTAGAGGTTCTGGGTTCAAACAAAAAGCACTTGAGACTGTGTTCTGTTACTGCAGGCTGAATCATATTTGCCCGAAAAGTAAGATGGTTAAGGTAAGGCACGTGCCTTTATTGGTCTTCATGTCAGTGATTTTGAGCGGGTTAATTACGGTCGCACAATAGTGAGTTATTTTCTGGACCCAAGGCTCCCCCGGAGGACACTATAGTGGTCCACCTCACCAGTCACATATTTTTGGCGATTGAGTGAAGATAAAACCGCAGCGTACTGAAGCACGCTGTATTTAAGTGAAAGTACACGCTGATGTTGCGGTTCCAATTTTACTCAACCGCCAAAAAGACAAATTCACGTCATACTATTCTGAGTTCGTTAGTTCTTCCGTTTGTCTGCCACAGCTTTACCATCACCATAACAAAGGGTTAAGATAGTTTTATTGCTAATATTGTTTTGATAGTGATGTGATCAAATTACCTTTCTTATTAATATAAATAACACTTTCTGTTGTTTCTTTGTATAGAATCCATGACTGTAGTCAATTCTTAAAGATAAGTGAAATTAATTTGTTAGCTTAATAAATTTAATTTATACGTACATTTATACGGATTTTATTGTTGTCAAGTAGTTCATTAAATTACAGAAGCGATATCAAAAGACTAAGCAACGTGCATCCTAATGTATGTCCTAGAGACTTAAAGAATACTTTTCTAAACTCGGGAGATATGCACTTATTGTGTAAATATGACAATCGCTCGAAGATAGTTTCGTCGAAGTAATTCAATGGTAACTCCATATTATGGGTCGGTACGGTATATTTTTTTGTTTTTGTTACCCAAGGTTTAAAAAGCCATCCTTTGGGTTTGGGTTTCTCATGAACAGAAAAAGCTGGTTCATCTCCTGCGCCTTTATCTATGGTTTGCTTTGGGTTTGGTGGATGGTGGAAAGAAAATATGGTTGACGTCGCAATTGCAGCACATTGTTTTCCAGTTACGATTGTACAGCGGCTCGTGGCAGTTGACAGGATTGAGTCAAATGCCGACATTGACAAGGTATCTTCACCGCCGCTGTCCACGAATATATTCGGCTCATTTTTGTAAATGTCAGCGCCTCCGAATACACCGAAATCGTTAACAAACGTATCAGAGCCGAAACTGCTCACACTTATACTGCCCTGAATAGTCGTCCCCTCGCAGGAATCTTTTACAGGGTTAATAATATCTTCTAACGTAAATATGTCGTTTTTCAAATTAAAATGAACTTCTAAAAATAGGTTTACCGTATTAGTTGTGATTATAATGAAGTAAAGATTGCGCATCACATTCAAGGTATTGACGTTACTTTTGTTCAAGACAAATCTTAACAGGTATCCTTGAGCAATGTTACGAAAATGCCAATTTGCAAAGTGGAGAGTTGGCACTTTTATCGCGGAATTACTACACATGTCATTTACGACCGGAAGCAACGACATGACATTTTGTAGAAACTTGTCTAGAGATAATTTGAGGTGAATCTGATTATACAAGGGAGTCAGTTTAAATTTGAGAAAATCAGTGTCAAGTCTCTCGGGCAACATTTTAACCATCTCGACAACACTTGTTCGCGTTTTGGGGCTTGTTGTACAGTCGAGTTGAGATGCTGGAAGATTGACGTCATCACTTTTCAAATCGCAAGTGAAAGTAAAATACATTTCTTGGCTCTTATGCTTATTCAATTGTTGAACCACTTGAGGATATGCTTTTTCTGCAAAACTTAAAAGAGCATGCAAAAACAATTGTACGTTATCTAAATCTCCCGATGAGCTACCGATTTTCTCTTTCACAGACGTGATACAAGAATCGAAACTATTTGGTCTGGTAATTGACGGTAGCTCTATTTCGCTGACTTCCGACAATAAGGCACTGAATCCATTTTCATTGCTATTTTCTGTTTTGTTTAAGTATAGTACTATAGTTTCTGATATAGTTGATTGAAATTTTTGTCGGGTATCTGGCAGCAGTTTTGTTGGTGGATTTAAAGGTTTTGAAAGTGTGTCAATAAGTCTCTGCTTGTCACTTGTCTCCGTTTCAATTACATGCAAAACACTTAATGTTGTATTTGTTGGATTTCTCTTTTCGGTTGTTGCGGTTGTAATGGGAACGTTTGTATTTCTTCGCGTAGAGCGAGCAGCACTTTTTACTAACTTAGTATGAATACATTTTCCTGAGTAATGCAATTTCCTATCTACTCCCAAAGAGCTCTCTGTGTTGTATTTAGTTTGCTCCTCTTCCTCAACATTCTGCATATCTTGTTTTATAGAATGCATTTTTCTGCTAGTAACAAATGCATTCCTTATTTCTTATTCGATTTTATTCTTCATTTAGTTGCTATTGAAGAACCTGGAATTGTTTAAATAACTTGTAAGTTAGGTGAATAGTTACAATCTTAGTTCAAACCTACATCAACTCACTGTTAAATGTAAGTATTTAAAAAGGAAATCGAAAAATGTGAAGTCACGCTAAAAATATTGGAAGCCTTCTGTGGTTGTACTCGGTACCCATTCAAATCAGTTTTGCACCGAGACCGTAATAAAAAAGTATACGAAATTAAGTTTTTGCAATCTTACCAAATGGTTAATGGGATGATAAAAATTACCAGTCAAAATAATAATAAAAAGCTTGGAGTGTTTCGTAAGTAAATATTCTCAAACCATAATTAGTCAGAATGGGATCTTTATTTTTTTATTAATTTTTACATGGTTCGGACGGGTACTTGTGGATTTTATGTAGTTATTATGAAGTTTACGATTTGAAACAAAATTGACAGGTAAAAAAACGTCGTCTGGGTTATGGTATAATAAGTTTGGATGTCCGGCGAAAATTAATCGTAAACGGAAAATGTCAAGCGCACGAAGAAAACTCCTTTGTTCAATCGAGTTATTTTGTGTACAATGCTCCGCGCGCGGTCGTTGTAGAGATCTTTTTCAGCAAGCAAAAATATTAGAAATTAAATGATAAATAGAAATCGTCACCATGGGCAAGTGTAAAAACCCAACATTTCAGGAGAGACAGAAAAAAGTAAATAATTATACAAAGGGGTTAGAACATCCTTGTATTGGAGACTGGCATAGTGATGATAACCACTCGCACCATAAACACCTATTCACCATCGGCGCGACGGACAGCCCTCTATGCAGAGGATGTCTGGAAGCAGAAGAAACGGTCACCCACGTAGTCCTGGAATGCGTAGGGTTGACTGACCAACGGGCAAAAATCCTCCAGAATGTGGGGTCGCTCCGCGAAACCTGTGACAGTCCCAGGAGGCTTCTGAGCTTCTGGAAGGAGCTGGGCTGGTTGGAGTAACCAGCCAAAACCGAACGTAAAACGGACCAATTCAGAGTCTAATTGCGGAAACGGGAGCCCACCAACTAACTAACCACTCGCACCGCTAATTTGCGGGAATGTAGGATTTTCATTGAAAAATCGGCGCACGATAAAACCTGTATAATAACGATAGAGAATCTATAGACATACAAAAACTCTCAGATTTCGTGCCTCACGCGTCACACGACTACGAGTACATTGGAAATGAATCTACGGAATTCGAAAACATATTGTCGCTGAGTGACGAGAAAGTCGGCTAAGGAAAAGGTTACAAAATAAAACTACAACGTTGAATGATAATTATTTTATTCTTTCGTATGCCGGAACGCAGATACGCGACTAAAATTTTACTTAGGTGAACCCTACACGTCAATATATATATCGTGATATTTACTGATGTATCTTGGGCCGGATCACAGCACACCCTACACCATCAATACGGATCGCGGCAGTACTGATGCGTTCGGACGGAGGAAAATTAGAGCTTGTGTGGCAATAATCGGAGGCATTGTAGCCCTCTCTTTAAACAAACGAGTAAAAAGAAAGCGATGGATAGAGAATTGGCTAAAAAAGAGAGAAAAGTATACACATCTGAATTTATTTGACGAAATGTATGTTGTACCATCAGGGCGTTTATTTTCTTCAGAAAATCGAAATAGACTTAACCCAAATAATAATTAATAATAATAATAATTATTTTTATTATTAATTATTTTTGTGTAAATTATTATTTCTTTAGATTTTAAGCATTGGCAGCCGTAAAATAAATTTTGTCATGTAATGTATATCACGACGTCTGGTTGACCTGTTTCTAGAAATTAAACTTTTTTTGTACTTAAAACGCAAATATAATTACAAACAAACAAACTATCTCTATTCCAAATTTCATCCAAATCCGTTCAGTAGTTTAGGCGTGAAAGCGGAACAAACATCCAAACATATTTTCGCATTTAGTGTGATTAGTCCTCCATCGCTTTCGTCCCGTCTCGCTGCGTACTGATCGCAATAAATATTGACGCGCGACTCCGCGCGACAAGCGATTTCTTATCATTGATCTGGCCAAGACACATCATGATGTGGCCAATGGACAGTGAAAATTTCATGGTATGGCCACGACATACATACCGTAACGAAGAATCATCGTAATAACCTATATATGATCTAAGTAGTAACCACACATTGAAAGAAGACGCATCGTAAATTGTCCAGAAGAGTTTTTCTCAAATTTTTGATATCTTCGTTTCCAAAATATCGAGCGCCAAAATCAAAATTTAAATTTAAATTCTATGTTAAAGACCCTGTATGGACAGTAGTAGATTGTTAACCAAGGGGTGAAAGGGATCAATTACTTACACCCGAAGTATTTTGGCACACGAGCAGCGTAGCGAGGGCGTTTACCTATAGTGTGAGGGTGGAATTGATCTTTCCCAAATGATGAACACTCTGCTTTTCATCTAGCTTGCGAGGAAAGTAAACAAAATAGTTTGTAAAAAATATGTATGGGCTACAATATACCATTACGCGCCATAATTATTAGTGCGCCGCACCCTATTTGACACATAAACTGGTAAATTTTCAGTTGGTTTTTATTGAAATCACTGCGTATTGATTTTAGAAATTTAGTTTATTTTACTATCAAAACATTGACTACAAAACAAACCACCACAGATATCTATATTGTTTTCACCATTCCCGTCTTTTAAAGGTTCGCGTTCGTGTCATTTTTGACAAAATTAAAAGAATAATTGTTTGTTTTATAATTATTTTCGTATTCATCTTGCTTAATTAAAGTATATTCACGCATTTTTATTTCTTTCTTATCGGAATTAAATTAATTGTAGAATTATCTAATTCTAGGCTGCATTCGTCACTTCCTTTGCCATTTATTACTGTGTGCTATTTACTTGTATGCTATTTGCTATGCAAATAGTAAAAAGAAAGATTCGATTTTCAGTTACTTACATCCTTTCTTTGGACTATGTCAGAGCATGAGAGATAAATAGTAGATTGTTAACCAAGGGGTGAAACCGATCAATTACACCCCGAGGTATTTTGGCGTACGAGCGTAGCGAGGGCGCTTATAGTGCGAGGGAATTGATCAGTTTCCCACGTGGTGAACACTCTGCATTTCATCTCGATTGTGAGGAAAGAACCAAGTCAGTTTGTAAAAAAATAACACATGGGCTACATACCTACCACATTGACATCACACATGCGACACACACATCAATGCACCGAGCAGTGGGGAACGCCCTTCCTCTTTTTCTTTTCCGGTACTTTAGAGCCGCAGCCCGCACTCATCAAACGTCAGTTAAAGTTAATCCTTTTGTAATTATCTCTATAACTCTATAAGACTAGCGGTCCGCCCGCGGCTATATACGCTCGCGCTATCTAAGATTTTCCCGTGGGAATAAGACTTTTCCCGGTGAAAAGTATCCTTTGTGTTAATCCAGATTACAAACTATCTTCATTCCAAATTTCGTCCAAATCAAAAGTAGTTTAGGCGTGAAAGCGGAACAAACATCCAAACATCTAAACATTCAAATATATTTTCACATTTATAATAGTACCTGGGCGAGCTTCTCGTGCCATTTGTTGGAAAACTTTTGGACCATGAAAAAATAAGAAATGTTTATTTCTGTCATTTTTGTATTTAAATAACTAAATGAAAAATAAGTAATTAACAAATAAAAAAGAAAACAAAAATATCGGTCAAGATTCGAACTCAAGATTCAAAAACCAAACTAAACTTTACAGACTCGCGGTTTCCCGACTGAACTATTGTGGCGGCGCGTTATATGATCAGCGGCGAAATTACCTTTACCTTACCTTAACTTATTGATATGACGTATCAATTCTTTTAAGCCTGAAAACACGGGGAAATCCCGTTTTACTAAAAATAAAACCTAGCTAGATCGATTTATCGCCATGCTAAATTTCATCAAAATCGTTGCAGCCGTTTCCGAGATTCATATCTAAATATATAAAAGAAGACACTGACTGACTGACTGACTGACTGACATATCAACGCACAGCCCAAACCGCTGGGTCTAGAGATTCCAACTTTGGCACGTAGGTACCTTGAGGTCTAGGGGTGCACTAAGAAAGGATTTTTCAAAATTCACCTCCTAAAGGGTTGAAACGGGGGTGCAAAGTTTGTGTGGGGAAACAAGATTAGTTACATATTTTATTAGAAACTTCACATGAGTACTCCCATCAATAAATTAATAAATACATGTTTCAGGTTTTTTTCAGAATTCAACCCTTAAAAGACGGAAATGGGGTGACAAAGTCTGAAAATCAACATGAGTATCGTTTGTATGGTTTATCGGGTCGCTGATTACGAAAACAATAACGATTTTAAAATCCTTCATGGCGGACGTGAAATACTATCATCGCCTATTGGGGCGCAGTGGCGTTGAAATGTCTAAATATCAATATAGGTGTCGGTTTTATGGTTTTTGGGGACATTAATTACGAAAATGGCATCGTTTTTTAGAAGACATGAAAATTTAATTATATATAATTTATTTAATATATATATGAAATAATATTGATTTAAGTATACACCGTGAAACTTGAATTGCAATTTGGCCCAAATAATTAAATTTTCATGTCTTCTAAAAAACGATGCCATTTTCGTAATTAATGTCCCCAAAAACCATAAAAACGACACCTATATTGATATTTAGACATTTCAACGCCACTGCGCCCCAATAGGCGATGATAGTATATATATATATATATGAAAATTCTTCGTTTTTCACACCCGCCTTTTATTCTTAATTATTTTCTTTTGCCCAATGGTTGCCTGGAACAAATCGCTTAGATCAATAAGGCCGCCTGTTGCTTCTCCTTAATTTATATTTGTACGAATGTTTGTTTCTGTCAGTCAAAGTCAGATTCAAAGTCAAAGTCCGTCAAAGTCAAGAGTCAGAGTCAGTCAAAGACAAAGTCAGAGTCAAAGTCAGTCAATGTCAAGGTCAAAGTGAAGGTTAAATCCTTAAAGGTTAAAGTAATTGACCTTGAGGTCAATGTCAGAGTCAAGGTCAAAGTCAGACAAAGACAATGTCAAAGTCAAGGTTAAAATCAATGTCAAAGTCAAAATCTGTTTTTTTCTTTTTTTAAATCACAGTTCATAAGTTTTAATTACAAAATTACTGTAAACTTTAATAAATAAATAATTATAATGGGGAAACTTCTTCAGTTCACCATAATAATAATTATTATTATTGCAATAAGTATTATAAAGATAGAGAATGAGATAGAGATAAAGAAAGATAAAGATAAGAGAAGAGGGCATCATGCGCGAGCAGCGTGTGTTAGTTGCCTTAGTTTGGTCGTGGCGGGCAAAAACTTTCCACGCGGACGAAGTCGCGGGCAACAGCTATACTTGGGTTACTATAGGATGAGCTCTGACAGATTAAAATTTTAAGAACTTATTAATTTTATTTCGTTTATTTAATTATTTATTAAGTAAAATTACATATTGTTTAATGATAAAATAAGAGGTGAAGTTACTTTGTTTTAAAATTTTAGCTATTATGGTTTTTAGTCTGAATATTATAAAAAACAGTTGTTAACGTTGTATGAAAAATTTTGCAGCTGTCAGAACTCATCCTATACTAACCCGATTACAGTATATACAAGAATTCATCGTATTTCCAATTTGCGTAAGTTAAAGAAAACGTGTTTTGTGTGTATGCCTGCGATATCGCAGTAAAACCCGAAGGTTGCCTGGAAGAAAGTGGCCGTGTATTACCCCCACAAACCCATACAATCTGATCGCTGCCGGCGGCGCTGACAGTTTGATTCGAAAGTGATATAAGCGCGTATCAGAACGCGGCCACTGACTGGGCGCATTCCGAATCAGACTTTCAGCACTGTTAGCGATCAGAAAAGCAAAAAACGTATGAGTTTTGACAGTTGACAGTACGGTTGACAGTAATTCGGAACGCGATTACCCCGTACTCGCGTTTGTAATCGCGTTTTGTAATCTCGCGTACGTACCGAATTAGAGCTAGCGCGCACTAGCGACTTTTGTCGCGGCGACAGTATGTCTCTCTCGTCAAGTTTACTAGCGTGCGAAAGAGAGGCATATAGTTTCTCGAGAGACAAAAGTCGCTAGTGCGCGCATAGCGTTACTTTCAGCGGGCGAAACCCATACTTTTTTGCTTTTCTGATCGCTGAAAGTCTGACCCTGCGTTCCGAAACGCGCTGAAATCGATTAAAGCACCCGTAATCGCGTTCTGAATTACTGTCAGCTGTCAAAACTCATACGTTTTTTTGCTTTTCTGATCGCTGACAGCGCTGAAAGTCTGAAGCGGAATACGCCCTGATTCGGAATGCGCCCATAATCATGTCTCTCTCGTTGATAAAAATGTTACGTGTTGCACTCGACTTCCGATTACCGGCTATAAAAGCATTCTCAGCGATTGGAATTTGTCATTTTAACCAGCAATTCCCAATAACAGTCCAAGAAGTTTCACATAAAATGGCACCAGCTAAAACTTTGCCTGAAATATTTAAGTTTGTGAACCAGAATACAGAAAGTTACAAATCGTTATTGAAGGAGGCAGTAGCGATCCCATCGGTGTCTTGTGATGTTAAGTACAGGGCGGAGTGTGTTCGTATGGTGCACTGGATGCAGGATAAGTTGCGGGAGGTCGGCACTACCACTGAACTCCACGATGTTGGCTTCCAGACAATCGATGGGCAGGAGGTTAAGTTGCCTCCTGTGTTGACCGGAGTTCTGGGGAATGTAAGATCCGTTGTGTAAGCTGTGTGACAATAATAATTACTGCAGTGCAAATTAAACATTTCTTTCTTTTTTAGGATTCAAAGAAGAACACCATTTGTATTTACGGTCATTTAGATGTACAACCCGCCCTAAAATCCGATGGTTGGGACACTGATCCATTTGAACTTGTTGAGAAAAATGGCAAGTTGTATGGTCGAGGATCCACTGATGACAAAGGCCCTGTGCTAGGCTGGCTGAATGCTATCAATGCTTATAAAGCTGTGGGTGAAGAGGTAATGTGTGTACCATTATTTGTATGCGAAAAGTAAGCAAGTTAACTGCATATAGAAGTTATGTAGCTTCTTTATTTGTAATCAGATTATTCATATATTCATTGGCATACTCAGCCATTGCTTAGGGTTGGGGAAAGATTAACAAAATCCCCACCGTAGGTACTAGGTAGCTTTGGTTTCTTCTTTATACATTTCTAAAGATCTATGGAAGGAAAGAGTTTAATGATGTATTTATTTACAGTTGCCAGTGAACTTGAAATTTGTCTTTGAATGTATGGAAGAGTCTGGCTCTGAAGGCTTAGATGCTCTCTTGATTGAAAAGCTTAAACCTCAGGGATTTTTCAACAATGTAGACTATGTGTGCATTTCTGACAACTATTGGCTGGGGACTACTAAGCCCTGCATCACTTATGGTTTACGTGGAATCAGCTATTACTTTCTTGAGATTGAATGTGCCAAAATGGATTTGCATAGTGGAGTTTATGGAGGAACTGTTCATGAAGGTAGAATTTTATAACACTTAATATTTACTATAAATATTCTTAAGAAAACAACACTTTATAAACAATGGACTATTCATTATTTATTATTACAGGCAATTATCTTGTTTATAGAGTAGGTTTATATATTAGTACAGACAGACAGTAGTTATAGAACATTTTATGGCTTTTTATCTTTTGTTTTAATTATTTTACTGATCTATCTATAATAACTATTGTTGAACAACTTTTTTTATTGTCTAAATTAATAGTTAAGTTATTGATTTCATTATTTTATATTTATATCAATCATGTAATTAATACACAATCATTTGTATATTGAGTCCCTTTATCATGAACAATGATAAATGCCAGCCTGAACAACTGTTATCTGTTACAATTCCTAATAAATCAGAGGCAGGATTAAAATAAATACTACAAGAATACTACACAATTTGTGATAGCAATATATGACCTCCAGTTACAAAAAAATATTAATATCTTATAAAATAAATATAATATTTTCATTATAAAAAAGTTGATAGTAAATAATATTCTACTGTTTCAGCTATGTCTGATCTAATATATCTTATGGACCAGCTAGTTGATAAAAATGGCAAGATTCTTGTCACAGACATCTATAAATCTGTAGCTCCACTGACTGAAAATGAAAAGAAACTCTACACAACCATTGATTTTGATACCAAATCCTACAGGTAGGTAAATGGAAAAGATGGTTCTTACTTTCTACTGTATTATTAAAGTTTATGTGATTTAACTATGAGTAATCAATCAATCAGCCTATTGCAGTCCACTGTTGGACGTAGCCTCCCCAAGGGCACGCTAAAGCGCACGATCACCCGCTTTCCTCATCCAGCCACCACCAGCGATTTAACTATAAGTAAATGCCCCTAAAATAATGTTTTCCATTTTGTTGACAGAGAATCAATCGGAGCGCATGCCTTGGCCCATAATGGCGACAAAGAGCAAATACTGATGCACCGCTGGAGGCACCCTAGTTTGTCCCTACATGGTATTGAAGGTATTCAGACTATTTATTTTTTTACTACCACCATTTACGATCTCTGGCAACAAACACTCTTTCTTTTAATCCGATGTTCAAATCATCTTATTTAATAATGACTGTATTTCAAAGAAAGATTTTTTTCTAGTAATTTTTGCCTCAAAATTACTTAATGTCATTACATTATTTCTGAAACCCCCATTATGGTACAATAAATTATTTGTATCAGAGCAGCATCCACATTAGACTAGCTGTTGTTTCTTTCTTTTAGGTGCTGCTTTCCAGCCCGGTGCAAAAACAGTGATTCCTGGTAAAGTGATTGGCAAATTCTCCATTCGCATAGTGCCTAACCAGGAACCTGAAGAAGTAGAAAAGCTGGTCTTTGATTATGTTAACAAGAAGGTATTATAATAATACTACGAACTATTCACATTATATTTTTAAAAATTAGCAAACATAACGTAATAATATCACAGACACTAATAGGGGATCGGACTGATCCTAAATTTACCACATTTTATGAATTATTTTTAAAATATAGATTAGTAGTAGACGATTCGCGAAGAAAAAAACAGAATCGGTTGAAAAACGAATTTACAGTGATTTTTTAAAGTTTTAATATGTCTGTCTCTTTCAAAAACGATTTTTTGTATGGAGATTATATGGCGTTACTAACAAATGACGTCACAAGTGGTTATGTGCCTCTCTGTCTAATCTTGAATTTTAAACCTTTATAACTCGGTAAATTTTAAAGATAGAGCAAAAATTCCTTTAGCGTTCGATAGTAGAAACTAAGCAGTTTGGATTTATAAAATAAATAAAAAAATTGTCCGATCCCCTATTTTGCTCAAACCTCAAACTTATGAGATTTTCACGAAGGGCGTGGGAATGGCTACGCGATACATCTTCTTACGTCCCGCGTGAAACGGATGTTTGAACAGAACTTTATAATTATACAGTTTAGAAACTGGCGCATATTCTGATAAAAATCCTTTATATTACATATGTGGTGGGTGAATTAGGGGACGAAAGTTATTATTACCGATGGGAAATCCCTTTGGGATGACGGCCCCGTAGCCTAGTGGGTAGTACGTCTGCCTACGAAGCACAGGGTCGCCATTCATACCTAGGGCAAACATTCATGTGATGAGCACTTGTGTTTGCCTTGTGTCTGAATGTTTTTTATCTATATACTTATACGTATGTTGTGTAATGTTATCAGCTGCCTGATACCCATAGTACAAGTTTTGCTTAGTTAGGGACCAGATGGTCGTCCCTACATATTAATTTATTTATTTAATTGCTAGTCATGTGAAATGACTTCCCTTTTACCCGTACCTCGCTCCTAAAGGCCTCCTAAAGCTCAGAGTGAGGTAGGTTGTAATAAGTAATAAAGGCCACTTTAGCGTAGATCATCGTCAGTGGAGTCACGAAGGGGCATAATTTATTTCAGCAATTTTAACAATGGAAAGATTTTGATGTCTGTTGTTTTAATAGTTTTGCGTAGTTTGGGATAAATTTGGAAAGAGGCGTGTATTTTTTTTATTGTTTATTTTATTAAATGTCCGCAAATAGGTTCTATAAATCGCGTAAAAGCTTAAGAATTTTGCAAAATCGCGAGTCACACTTTCTAGATAATATGCCTATTGTATGTGGAATAATATGCCTATTGTCAATTTCAGTGGGCGGAGCGAGGGTCTCCGAACAAGATGCGCATTACAGCGCAGAGCGGGCGCGCGTGGACCGAGAACCCGGACCATCCTCATTACCAGGCCGCCGCGCGCGCTACCAAGCTCATTTACCAGGTATTCTGTTTTATATTTATCCAACCATTTATTTTTCAGGAAAACGTATAGTGCGACAGTAAAGAGTAGAAATTAAATAACGATGATGGAATCATATTCTTTAATAAGATTTATGGCAACACTAAAGGATGCATAGTGGATCTCTATGATTCGGAAATCGAACTTTCAGCGCCGTCAGCGATCAGAAAAGCAAAAAAATGTATGGGTTTCGCCCGCTGACGGTAATAGGGGATCGGACTACTTTTTTTTTTATAAATGCAAACTTCTTAGTTTCTGGTCTGCTATCGAACACGTAAAATAAATTTTGCTCTATCTTTAAAATTTACCGAGTTATAAAGGTTTGAAATTCAAGATTAGACAGAGAGGCACATACCCACTTGTGACGTCATTTGTTACCCATATGTCCATACAAAAAATTGTTTTTGAAAGAGACAGACATATTGAAACTTTAAAAAATCACTGTAAATTCGTTTTTCAACCGAGTTTTTTTCTTCATGAATCGTCTGCTACTAATCTATATTTTAAAAATAGATCATAAAATATGGTAAAATATAGTAAATTTAGGAACAGTCCGATTCCCTATTGGGTAGTACCGGTACGCTATTAAATATGCTGTAATCGCAGGGAAAGCTGCAATGATTGGCTAAAAATCAACAGAGCATCTTCATTTTTTGTCTATTCACTTATTTCGTACTACAAGAGGAACAGTTCAGCCATTCCTAGTCGACTACTGGCTCATGTAACGTCTATTTTTTTTGTAAATAACAGCCGGGACCAATGCACGATGGCTTAACGTGCCTTTGAAGTACAGAATCATCTTGCTTGTCCTGACCAAACTGGGGAAAGTTTCACAAAGGTATTTTTGTCCCCACCGGGATTCGAACCCGGAACCTTCATAATGAGTGGCGAAATATCGACCACTCGGCCACGGAGGCTGTTATCATTCAGTGTCTTATTGTCATTGGTTCCAGACCGACCCGGACATGTCCCGCGAGGGCGGGTCGATCCCGGTGACCATCACGCTGCAGGAGGCGAGCGGCTGCAACGTGCTGCTGCTGCCGATGGGCGCCGGCGACGACATGGCGCACTCGCAGAACGAGAAGCTCAACGTGCGCAACTACATCGAGGGCGTAAGTCACACCTTCGCCACTCCATGCATCCACCGCGTTTTAAATGCCTACTACTCGATTTACTAGTAAAATGCGCGCGATGCTACTAGAGTTATCGACGCGCGGCCACACGGCGGCGGGTGTACGACTGACAGTGCGCGCGGCGCGGCCATCTTGGTTCGATACTCCTGACTCGCCCTCCAACCTATCACGATGTGGGGCGGGGTTAAGAAGCGCCGTTTGGCGGGAAGTGGTGAGTGGCCGATCTGTATAGTAGTACTATAAGGCTTGAGCAAACCAAACCAAAAGCTCAGGAGTAGTGCGGGTGCGTTGTATATGTAGAGCAATGCTGTACGATGCATGTATGAGGGGAATTGATAGGCTGTATGAGGGGCGTAACCCCTTGTAATGGCGACTTGGCGTCCAAGAGATCCACTATGGCTCAACCACGCTGCATGGCTTCACTAAGAAGAGTGGGTCCACCCTGGGTACTACTACTTCCCTGAGTAGAAACGGACTCCCCGCCGCGTTACAGATGTCTACCAGATTTCGATATACTTTGTTGTCTCGCAGTTATGATTTTTAGCGCTAGTGTGCAGTCAGGTAGGCCCTAAGAACTACGGGTCAGTATTATTGTTTAGACCTTGTGTGCCAAACGGCGTCGACCTACCATTATACCTTTATTAAAATTATATTATATAATATTAATATAATATGAATACTTATTGGCTTGTTTTGTTTTCAGATCAAGCTGTTTGCCGCCTACCTTTACGAAGTCGGCAAACTGCCGAAGTGAATAAGACTGTAGCTATAACGTAAGATTTACTGTATTATTTACACTCGGGGTTCTATTGATATAGATATTTGTACATTCCTATTAAGTACAACGAAACGTGCATTATAATCAGCATAATATCATCATTTTTAGCACATGTGCGTTGCTTGAATTTTTAGTTAACTTTGAATATTGAAACTCGAGCTTTTTTACCTATAAATCCTCCAGTTTCTTATCAGCTGACTAAAAACTTAAGAATGTATTATATTATATTACGTAATTGTTACTGTTATACGTATTACGTAACTACCTACATACAAAAAAATATGTAGTTATTTTAATTACAATTTATTTAGTTTATACATGTTTTCTAACTGCATAATAAATAGTGTTGTATATGTACATGTCTTATTTTTTTCATGACTAGTTCGATCCAAATAATAACTTCATTTTAGTTTGAATATTTTTGAAATAAACATACTTGAATAAGCAAGTACAATAAGTTGCAATAATACAAATAATATATGATATGCAATAAGAGAAAAGCAATATAATACAGGGTCCAACAACGCGCATGTAACTTCTTGCTAGTGCCTCGCTGGTTGCTGGTTTTGCCATTAGGTATTTCGTTTTTTCAATTATCCAATATCTTCGGTGTTACTTTTTTATAACTGACTATCATTTCGTCGATTTATAGCTATCATCATCATCATCATACTCAGCCCACATTAACCCACTGCTGGGTATAGGCCTCTTCTCTATAGCGCCAATTCTCACGGTCCTGTGCCAGCCTCACCCAGTGAGATCCCGTCATCTTGACATCGTCAGACCATCGGGCTGGTGGTCTGCCCACTGGCCTTGTCGCCCCTCTAGCCACCACTCTGTGACTGCTTCGGCCCACCGTCCGTCGTCCCGTCTAGCCAAGTGCACCTCAGTCTCGTTATCCGCTTACCTACGTCTTCGACTTTAGTTTTATAGCTAGCGATAAGTAAAATGTGGTAATTAGCATTCGATAATGGGGATGAAGACTGGTAAAGAAAATTATATTTTGTCTGTCAGTCGGGTAAAACAAAAATATTAGACACGTATTTTTTGTTTTATCAAATTAACAAAAAGATACTTAGTTAAACCGCATTAAAGTTAGAGAGTGGGGGCTTACTACGTCATAACTAGGTATAAAATCGACTCAAGTGTGACGTCGTACGCTTCTTCAACAAAATCTCCGTAATTTCCAAATTTGAAAAAAAATAAAATACGTTTTTAATAATCTACCTGACAGACAAAGAAAAAAGTCATCATCCCTGGAAAGTGTAATCGCTGCTTCAGTTTTAAAATTATTATTTTTGCAGATGAGCAAATAATAAAAGAAGAACCTGCCTGTAACGTGAACTACGGTTACTATTATTTATACGTATATTCTGGGCTTCAGTGAGTCACTGAAATGACACTGACAGCGACTATGAGAAATGATAAGGGTATGTTGCGGATCACCTTATTATGTACCTGACTGTTATGTTAATCTGTTCGTTACCAAAATATTTTATTCCTTTGAAGTAGAGTATAGTCTGTTGAGAAAGTCATGAAATTAAAAAGTGGCAGTACTGTAGACACTGTAGTGTCGTCCCTTTCAAATCAAATAGGTTGTGAAAACGGGACGACACTATAGTATTGCTTTCACTTTGTAATTTCATGACTTTCTTGACAGACTATACTCTACTTCTAAGGAATAAAATATTTTGGCTTGACAGACTGTATGTTTGCAACGGTTGCTAATAGAAGCACGCAGAAATTCCAAACGGATGGCTTCTCGAGTTGCAAGTGAAGTTAAGGGATGGATGAATGAATAGATTCAGTAGATATTTACTACACCAAATATTTCCGATAGGTACAGTTCCCTGCCGAAAATAATGCACACACGCCTTTTGTGCATAATTTCGTCTCTCGCGTGTAGCACAACAGATTATTCATTCTCTTCCTTCGTTTTCTATAGCCCGATACATATATTTACCGCCGGGATCTGTAAGTAGGTACGTACGATGTCTGAAATTGAGCAACATTTGTCTAAATGAGTTTCACTGATATGAAAGCTTGGCACTATTTGTACAGGAATTACTCGAATTCTTCAATATGAGTTCGTTAGTTCCATCTGTCAGCCACGCTCAACGCACTAAACCCAACGAATTCCAATGGACTAATTCGTTGACTAAACCATTGGAAAAGAGGAAGAAGAAAGAATCGGTATTTGATTAAACAAGCCTAAAAAAACAAAGAAAGCAATGGGCTATGCCAAAATTTCTTGACTATATAGAAATACGAAAACCATTTCGAGGTTTTATGGTTTTACACTATATTTTCGTTTTTTTTTAACGGAAAAAGTTAAAGATTACGTTAAAAATTCTAAAAACTTAGACCTGACTTCTGTGACGTCATCTTATTAACAAATCTAAGTTTTACAAAAATCTTGTACAAAGCAAGCTTTGTTTACCTACTATTGACGATTTGACACAGGAAAGGGAAATATTTCGTCATATTATTGTCGTCAATCAAATCTACGAGTATGATTATTCTTTTCATAGCCATTTGCCGTATGATCACAGACGTCACGTGGTCAAAATTTTAAAACTATAAAAATTATAAATGATCTATGACAAAACCGTCAAATTAGTTTCTTAGAATAGTTTAAGATAATTATAAAGCAGAAAATGAAAAAAAATATATATGACCGATTTTTCTTATCACTTATCCCATTATCTACTTTGTTAGATATTTTTTCTCGTACGTGGGGTGTTGTAAGTATATATAATTGCTGTATTTTTCTACATTAAATAGTTCTGCTTCTGACTCAACTGCAATATAAGGTGAGCAATTTTCTCAAAAATGCATACCTAACTATTCAAGGTAACACGAGGTATTTTACTTGGGATTAATCAATTATTAATTTAGAAATTATCAAACTATAATACCTAATACTTAGGTAGGTACCTACCTAGCCTAAAAATAATACTAGCTTATAATAAGTATGTGACTATCCCCTTCAGCCGTTTATAGAACCTATAGGTATACTTATGGATGGTATGGTGCACGGAGACAAATACAAAGAGGAGGTGCCACAAGCAACTTAGTCCCGTCTCATAGCGGACTGAGTACTCTTACTACTAGCTATTAACCACCAGGCGTCGCTTCTGTCAGTGTTACTTTGGATTTTATGGATACGACACGAATATGACTTGGTTTGATTACAACCATTTTAATTGAAATTAGTGACGCAAAAATTATATGCTGTATTGTATCGTGCAACAGTACGAGTAATACAACTATTTCTAACGAAAAAAAGACATGATTCCACTCGTATGTATTTTTTAATGCAATTTTTAATGCTCGTAACTGTAGAATAACTTCTTGACTGTAGAAGGTTATATGACCTGTTTCATTCATGCTCATTCATTCATGTATTTTGTATAGTAAGCTGGGTGGCCAGATATGGAATCTAAAAAAATATATTTGTATAAAATATTTATTTTTGTAGCATACAATTAAATAATGCAGATAATATTTATGAACTTACTCAATATTTATAATTGAATACATGACATCAAAATATCACATTTTGGGCAAAGATGTTTCCTGTTAAGTGATGATGATAAAGGACTTGTGAAATCCCGTGTCAAAATTGAACAGATCTTTTTATATAATATATTCTTTATATATATATTCTTTATTGCACACTTAAATTTACAGGATAATTAAGAGATCTTCTTCTTATCAGATCTTTTTATGTCTTATAGTTTCAGAGTTACCCATACTGACCCATCTAAATGGGCCATCCTATATCACCATTGCTCATGTTATAAGGTAGTCTTACATTAAAAACGACTACATAATACAAAAAAGAAGAGAGAGATCAATTTTAAAAAAATGGTCCGAATTTTTAGTTTTTTTCACTTGCCTGGCAACATTATACAGCGTAACGAACTAGCGAACAGAACCATCTTGTGTGTAATAGCGAAATTAAGTACGGTTCATTAGTGTCTAGCTGCAAAGCTAGTTTTGCTATTGACCGCTAGATGGTTAGCAGAACTTCATCGCACCCCCTCCCAATGGCGACCCCCGCTATCATATAGAAAACGTCTTAGGGCAGCTCCTCTTTGTATTTGTCTCCGTGGTGTAGATGAAGATCACGGAGCACCATTGACCAATAATACTTTAAAATTCAGGCTCTGCTCAGTAATTTATAAACCACAAAAATCATGTGACTCAGGCTGGCTGGACAATTCTTCCAAATGAGCCGGGTTTAAGTAGGTCAATACACAATTTTAGGTGACGGCTAATCACGCTTATTTCAGTTTATGTGACGCTAGAGAACCCGAGATAATCGAACGCAAACGTGTCCAGCCAGCTTGAAAACCGTTTTTCGCATGGCCTCTCAATCTTCGAACAGAAGGGATTCTAACTACTTCTTACTTATTAATACTGCGTCACCTAAAATTGTGACAGGCATCCAGTTTGAATTTTTGAGATACGTATAGCCATTTAGCTAAAAAACAACGAAAAGCGTGGCCAGCCAGCCTGAACTTACGTATTAAACTTCTGGCTAGCACCTCTGAATATCGACAACGAAAGCGTTTTCGAACAAGGTTCTTTTACTAGCATTTAGTGACGGAATTTGTGACAGTTATAGACAGCGTTTGTTTCATGGCGTCACATAAAGGCGTTTACGAGAAATCGATGAAAGCTTGGTGCCAGCCAGCCTGATGTTCTGGCTGGCTGGCTCGTTGTATCTGCGCTGTCTGATGGTCTACGGCTTCCAAATTTTCTTTAAAATTTAGTGACGGGGGCGATTAAGATAACCTGTAAATGTGACGGCGATCCCTCCCATAGTTTCAGAGATATTGATCATTGTTATTTTCCCATACAAACTTAGCAGTAGGATGACCAATATTAAAGGTGAATGTAGGATTACGTATGTTGTGTATTGACCTACTTAAACGCGGCTCATTTGGAAGAATTGTCCAGCCAGCCTGAGTCACATCAAAAATCAAATAAAAAAACTGTAAAAACGTACTAAGAATTTGCACGCCAGGATATGCGTGATGAGCATGAATAAACAAGCCTTACCCTGTATAAGTATGTTTACTTATAGTCCAGGGTCTTAGCATGGGAATTAGGTTAATTAAATAACTTGCGGTCCTGTCTAGCAGAAAGTATGAAAATTGGATTGCAGGTTTCGCTTATATGCTTCGTTAGATATAGGAGAACATGTTGACAAATGTTGTAGAGTAGAAGCTGTGAATTTATTTACAACCCCAGAGAAAAAAAAAAACTATCGCTTTTTGTTTACAACGTATTGAACCATAATGAACAATAAAAAAATTTACTTACGAAATGAGACTCCTATTTCATCCAAGAATTAGACTTTTTTTTTTTTTTGACAATGACCTAATGCTTGTGTCGCAAAATCGACGTATCAAGCGTAACCGGACTTTTGGGGGAGCGGAAGGCTCTTACCCCTAGTATTATAGCAACAGCCTAAGGGCGCCCACTTGGGGGAAGGAATGAGACTCATAGTCGTACGATACTCGGTCTCTGATTTATAGATAGCTGAATAAAACGAAGCAAAGGTGCCTTCCTCACCATCACCACACCGGGACCGTACTTTGAGCGAAGAACTCTACTATTAATCAAAAAAGTTCTATAGAAATCCTGGTTTTAGACCTAAAAAAAAATTGTTTATAAAAAAGCCTCGTATCATCACAACTAAAACAACTACTTAAATGGGTAACTAAATAGTTATATACTTATACATTCAGAAAACCGTACGAATTTTAATAGATAAGTAGGTACCTAGTAAGAATAGCGGCTGTTTATTAATCTAAGGAGATTATGATCTTGATTAATACGGTTTTATCCTACGGTTTTGTGTGGGCGGGCGAGTAAAGTCGGTAAATAAAACATTGTTAGCGATGCGTACCTGGTACCTGCGCTGTCGGTGTACGGCTACGGATGACGGTCGCAGGCGCATACCAGTTTACCAACACTAACATAAAAGAGGATAGCGACCGGCCCTCATTCAGTCTGCCTCGGAGTCTCAGCGCTACGTTACGTGCCGTCGTTTGAGCCTCTTATTTAGTGCATTCACTACATAATATCAACAAATCCCCGTTTTTCTTGGCAAAAATACTGTAATAAAGAGTCTTACTTCGAATACGGAATCGCTTGCGTGAGGAGAGGACATCCAGGTGAGATCTTTTTTTCCTCCATTCGTGACCTTTTGTTCAATATTTTTATTTTTCACTTATGTGTTGTGTAGTTTAAATTTGTAAACATATGTGATAGATAATTCAACAGTGTATTATTACATGATTGTTCGCTCATTCAGTGCGTAGACGAATTCGATTGCGATCCCAGCTGAACGTGGATCAACACGCACGCTTTCTAATTCACTATGACGAATTTTCACAATTGCAGGAGTACCTAAGTGTAACGTTCAACTCATTTTCTTGAACTGGTAATAACCGTATCCGTCTAATCAGTTACTTCGATTCCTTTCATTGCATTCGATGATTAATACTTTCTTTATGACCCTAATTACGCTAAGGTATTGCTGAGGTATGGCTTAATGCTATTTACTGTCATTATTCATTAAAAGGTGTCATATAAACTGAAGTTGTATAAACGTTAATAAGGTCTTTGATTTTGAGGCTGTAAATATATAAAAAAATATATTCAAACGCTTTATTATTCCGATAACGTCTACTTATAGCCTGACCGGCGCGGGCGGCCTGACCGACGAGGATCTTATGCAAACGTTACAACAACACAAAACATTTGGCCTCGATTATTGTTGAAAATATTTATGAGGACTTGCCCATCTCTTCGAAGAATCTTATCCAGATCGAGTTTGAGACTGAATAAAAAAACAATTTCATGGTAAACTTTTTTTCCCATCTTTTTCGGTCAAGTGTACCGGGTTAAAACCTAATATTATGTTGGTTCTCGAATAACCTAATATATTTAAATTAGATTAGGTAAAAAATCTAAATAATTATTTCTATAGAGTCTGGCTGCATGGACTTATTAAATTAACTTTCCCTAAGAACCACGGATCAAAAGCGACAAAAAAGTTTCGATCTCCCGAAATGCTCCCAAATAACTATAGGATATTGTATATTTTAATCTTTCTTCTAACCATGTTTCTTTACAAAATTACCTTGAGTCTTGGTAGATACCATAATAAAAATAAAAACTGTAAACAAATAACTCAACCCGTATGTATAAAACGTGTTTACTTAAGTATATAGAGTTTTTTCAATAATAAAATTATACACAGTCTGCCTGTTTGTAAATAAACCGTTCATTGTCAAATCGATTTAATAATATCGTAAATTATATAAGTTAAATTTGCTTGGCTGATGAAATTATGGTACATGAAAAATTCTCACATTAATTAATCTTGGTTTAAAAAAAACTGTACTAAAACATAAACTTTTTATAAATCCAAGTACGAAGATCATTGAGACGAAGATAGCTCTTATGTTCTGTAATCGGAACTACTTATATTTATTGTTCCGAGGTCCTGTTGTTATCATGTAATAGGCAGTTACAGGTTACTGAAATGAGACATAAGTTGTCATTACAACGCACACCTAAAATAAATAAAATACTAATTATGTCACCAGTCGCAGCGGTTGTTGTGTAATAATAAATGTGTCGAGACGAGGATGACGCGTGGACTTTCTCCGAAGAGCTGAATAGTTTGGAAGGAAATCCATTTAGTGTGCGTTTACAATAGCGTTTGTCTGCGCCTGCGCTCCATTGTAAATCACAGAGGACTGGGATTTCCTCTGACGTCACCTACGTGATTCATAAACGAGAGTGCGGCTGCAATATTGACTCTCACTCTGACCGTCTCCGTCGCATTGCCAACAAGGACATTACTTACTTACTATACTCGTACAACAAGGATTCAAGGTCACAACATGGTTAACCAACCAGTAATGAATCTATATAAATATTTAACACCTCAAATATTTTATGATGTTATAGATTTCCATACCATAGGTCCAAGACCATAAGTGATAAAATTATTCCATGTAATGAGAATCAATTATGAAAACCTTGATTTTTTTCGAGAATGAAGGTTTCCGCGTTCTGTTTTCCTCCATTATGTATTTTTACGACCTCGTGTTGATTGTTGCCGGTTTATTAACTAGAAATAGTAGATATTTACTTACTATATGATATAGTAGAGTAAAGTAAACATTATGCAAAATAATGATGACAATATAAACACCTTCCATGATTCGAGGAAAACTCAAGGAGGAAAATTATCGTAACTTACCGTGGTTCGTGTCACGATTTTATCTTACAGCACATCCTCTTTACTGAGTTACAAAAGGAAGAAGGTACATATGTAGCATCGAATCTACGAGTCTTATCCATAAAAAACCTTTACATATTGAATAAAGAGTTGGGATTACCAAGTCACAATCACAATATGGAAATTGATTATGAACTGCGTCAAGCAAGTGTAAACTTTGTCGAAGCCGGTGTGCCATGTGCAGTGCTCGACTGCTGGGGATTTCCACTACTATACCAAACTAAGGCGTGACCTATCGAATCAGGGGCAACCGCTCCTACGTTACTTGTCGCTACCGCCATTTAGTACTATATACTTAAACAATGCATTTGGTTGAACTAGTGTTTAAAAATTCGACCCAAATTTAGTTGCCACTTAGTATGCCAAAGACTCCGCCTTTCGTCTGTGTGCTCGTCTTGTCCATACAAAATGAGATAAATGTGTCATTTAAGACTTGACCTCCATGAAATTGCAATTTTAGACTGATCGGACCACAGCGAGCTTTCGACAAAAGGTCGGCGGTCGTATCATCTTGCCCACTGACCTCTAAACTCCGTCTCGGTTAAAGCTAACGATGATGATGATGACGCTCATACCTATTATAAAAAAGTTTGCTGTTCCGCGTAAATGTGGTTTAGAATCCAGTTAGATGACCTAACTGTGTCATGACGGACATACGGATGTAATTTATTCGGTGGCAAATCTACTATTGTATTCGACTTCAAAACCAAGCAGAACAAGCGGATTAATCACATGATCCCATTTTTACCCGAGTAAGAGTTTTTGCCTAGAGTCAAAACAAGGGCAGCTCTGATAGGCGCTCGATCACGATGCTGACGAGCGTGACCAGTCTCTTGCGCCTGCGACTGTGAAGCCTCCACCCCCGCGCTTCGCCGGAGAAAGCGCGCGCGCCGGTGAAATGTTGTAACCAGAGATGGACTCTGCTTGCGCCGCACTCGTCCGTCATTCCATTGCGTTGTTGACTACATCTCCTTTGTTCGAACCATATTCACAGTTGCGCCATGCAATGTTTGGACAATGGAAACAGTAGCCATTCAGCCTGCTGCAAACAATATATTTTTTTGTAGACCTTGCATAGCAGGTTTTAAATTTGTGTGCTTTGTATTGGTTAATGATAAAATGTCCATATTACATGCTTGTTGAGTAGTAATAATGGATGCTTAAATTGAAACATCATGTTTAAAAGCAATTTAATAATTTATTTTTAATATTTCTGTTGTTACAGATTCATCATGTTGAAATTTGCAGTGTCTGCGTTCTTTTTCATAGCCACTGTAAACAGTCAGTGTTTTTACAAAGATGATACATCGAAAAAGCTAGACCCTGAAGCTCGGACTTCTCTGTATAAAGGACAGCTAGAATTCACACTGAATTTATTTAATGCGATCAACAAGGCTGTCCCTGATGACAACATTTTCTTTTCACCGTTTTCCGTGTACCATTCTTTATTGCTCGGCTACTTCTCCACTGGCGGTCATACCGAGCAAGCATTGAAAAAGTCTCTAAAAATAGCTGAAAGTTTGGTAAGATATTGACCGTTTAACTTATCTTTAACAGCTGTCTGCTGCTCTATGGCTACGGTGCTACGGCGTAGCAAGCGTACCATTATATTTTTTTGACGTGGAAAACAATAAGCATAATTCGTTATTATCATTATGATAAAATTAATGATTCATTAAGTTATGTTAACTTTATGATTGCAGGACAAGATAAATTTGATGACAGCATACAAAGTAGACAAGCGGTCGCGGCAGACGAACAATAACAGTGAGAGCTATGAGTTCAACAGCGCTAACAAGATGTTCGTGTCTAAGGAAATGGAGGTTCGCCAATGTGTGCTGGACTTCTTTGGGGAAGAACTAGAGGCCTTGGTAAGACACGTAGTTAATTGTCTAATAGGTTGGTTGACTGGTCATATCAGCCTATTATTATTATGTCAATTTACCTTGTTCTAAGTATAGAAGTTATTGTTTGTCGTATGGCTTCTCTTTTGTAAAATAATTAAAAGATGTTGTGATACGTCTCTAGGGCCCTGGTGATGGGAATATACAGAAAAAGATCCATCACTGCTTAATTAAATTTAGTATAATGAAATCAGTAAGCAATATTCTTCTATTTACCAAAATAGAGAAAAAATAAAACTCATTTTGTTGTGTTTGTGTAGCTGAAAGTTTTGGTTAGCTGCGGTTGTACGTGTATTTCACATCTACATTATTATATTATATATAGTTCATACTTATCACTGTTGCCTTCGCTGTTTTAATTTCGTTCATGATCGCACGCGACGCATGAGAGGAAATCGTGCATTTTATTCAATGTTATGAGTATTATTTTTCATATTGTGTGATATTATGTTATCATAGGTGAATTTTTGAGGCTCTAAATATAATATACCTACAACGATTGATAGGTGAAATGAAGTTTGAAATCTTATTTATTTATTATACACATCTTCTTGAGCAGTATTAAGATTGATATTGGCGGGAATTATTACTAAAAATCGAATATTCTTTTAATTTTTCACATATAAATTACCACAACTTTCGTATGTAACAGAATTTCAAAGAAAACTCTCAAGAGGCTATTAAGTACATCAACGATTGGGTGTCCCGCATCACCAAGAACAACATAAACGACCTGCTGCCCTCTGACGGCGTGGGCCCTAACACAAAACTGGTGCTGGCCAACGCTGCATACTTCAAGGGTGTGTGGGCCTCCAAGTTCCCCGCGGAAAACACCAAGAAACAAGCCTTCTTCGTGTCGGAGACGAGACAGACGATTGTGCCGTTCATGAAGCAGAAAGGATCATTCCATTACAGTGAGTTATTACTATATATGTATTTTGAACAGCGAGAAATAAATAGAACCTTCTGAATGTTAGTGTCGTAGCCGTAGAGTTTTTGTAGAAATTCTCAGAAAAGTATTTTTGATGTCAAAGTTAAGCAATACTATGTTTTTTTAATTGACGCGTATCTATCTTAGAAATTTATATTTTAATTACTATACTTCGGTAGATAACGAAAGTATGCAAAGTATGTAGGCAAATTGTCGATAATCATCTACCCGCACATAAATGTAAAGTAGTCCAAAATATTACAATAATATCGATCATTCTTTTCATAAATATATCACGTACCTACCTACCTACTTATATTTATGAGGATAATGTATATGTTACAGTGGTGAGTGACGAGCTTGGCGCACAAATCCTGGAGCTGCCATACAAAGGCCACGATATTAGCATGTACATCCTATTACCGCCTTACTCAATGAAAGAAGGTAAGTCTAACGGGGTGTTGTCATAGATAAAAGAAGTACATCAGCCATTCCATATCCTAGTACATCTCCCTTAAATATAGCTCCTGTCGAATGACGTATCCATCTAAAGCTTGAGATAGATTAGTAGAGATAGTGCGTTAGATTGCTATACAGGGTATTATTGCGCAGATTTAGTTAATCGTAGATATGGCCTTGTTCTCCTTAGATTATGTTATAAAACATACACATTTTCAGAAATCGTGTGTAATTTTAAAATTCATCGTTTTTAAATAAACGTGTTGTAGCAAAATATGCATCAAATGCTTGGTGCAACAAATCAACAAAACAAATTCAAAAACCACCAAATCACCGAATTCTTAAACAATTTTATATTTATTATATTCCTACTGGCCTGAAATAAAGAGTTTATTATTTTTATACATTTATTACAATATGTATCTTCTTAACGTTGGTGGTGTAGTGCTTAGGGCTGGTATCTTCCGTACGGAATCCGGGAGGTGCGGGTTCGATCCCCTGTGTTATTGAATTTCGAATTCGACTTCGTGATGAAACCTGCACATTCCTGCGAAGATATTCAAAGGTGAAGTTGACCATTGGGTTCATCCAGGACCAGAAGTACCCCTGAGTTGTACCCCCAGGAGGACATTTGGTACATTTTTTGTCCCTCTAGTACCACTTTTAGTTGACCCGCATTGGGCCAGCGTGATCTGTTAAGGTCTGATCGCCCTAATTCGATATAGGCTCGAGCCCCTCATAGGCTCGAGCCCCTCGGAGGGGATGTATGTGAGCTGTTGATGATAGTATTCTTTACCGTATTGCAGGAGTGACGAATATAATCGCGAACCTGACTCCCGAGCGTCTGGCCGCTGTGGTGGAGGAGAGCTACATGGGTCGCGAGGTCGTCGTCGAAATACCTAAGTTCACCATGGAGAGGAGCATTCCTCTTAGAGAAGTAAGCTGTTCTCGAAGATTTCTGACGCGCGTCGCCGGAACGAAGCGACCGTCTTTTGTTCCTCTGAGGCTACTCTACTTATTTCGACTCTTTTTTTAATTTATGGCGTTATATGCCATTGTAATTTTTTTCTTAGCCAAAACTGCCGCTCTGCTGCGCAAAGACTTCTTTCTTTGCCTATACCAAACTCCTTTCAAAGGCATCAAAGCAAAAAAACTATTATTATTTTGAAGATATCATTAATTTAATGATATCAACACCCATAAAAACTTCATATACTTATTCAATTGTTTATTGAAGTGTTTTAGTCGCAAATAAAGTGAGTAGACATGACAAAATATTAAGCCCGACGCTTTAATTTAGAGTTTGTTTTTATATTAAAATATAATGGAACTTTGAGCTTATTTTAATTTGAGATAACAGAGTCATTTATGAAATTTTAATAGTTTAGATCAATGGAAAGATCTCAACCAAAAATTAGATGACATTTTATGACATCCATCTTTCTCGCAGCAAAGTTCACAACATAGATGTAAAAACTCTGTGCAGCGAAGGAGGTCGAATCTCTTTGGTCCAGATGAACGCAAGGCTTAGTTTTTTTATTGAATAAATTTTCCAGGTACTGGAAACGCTAGGCGCAGGCGCGTTGTTCAACACGAGCGCTGACTTCAGTACACTGACTCCACAGTCCGGGGTGCTCTTCGATGACGCCGTCCATAAGGCCAAGATTCAGATCGACGAAGAAGGTATGTGATGGCCTTCTTTTTTTTTTTTTTGACGGACCTAATCACTATTTATGCGGGGGAGCAGAAGGCTCGTACCCCTTAGGAAATTTATGACAATTTATTTATGGGCGCCCTCAGACGGGCTCGGACCGCGGCCCAGAACGTTGCCAGGGCGAGAAGCGCGTCGGAGAAGAATGACCCCTACCGGGTCTTACTGAATTAAATGATGGCCTTCTGTATGTCACTGTCATTGAACACCCTCCATGGGCATTTGGTCGAGCGTTCGACTCTCATTACGGAGGTTCCGGGTTCGAATCCTGGTGGAGACACTACGTGTATGAAAAGACAACAAGACAGACAGACTAGCATAAGATTGATTTTCCCTATACGACGCTATGTTTTACCAAAGTGATCTTATGTTGTGGTTTCTAAGGTCGAGAAACGACCTCACAAACCCTTGTGTCAGAGTTATGGTGCCACCATGCCACGGACCACTTGGTCCGTGCACCATGCTCAGCACAGCTCTGGCGAAGCGATTCTATTGGTTCTTGTTAAACACATCCCTCGCAACGCATCCTCGCACATCTCTGGTGGAAAAGCAGCCTAACAAGACGTTAACTACTATTTTCCGTAGATACAACTTAACGTGCCTCCCGAAGTACGGAACCATCTTACCTTTCGGACAATACTAACCAAACTGGCGACAGTTTTACAAAGAGATTTTTGTTAGTACGGAACATCATAATTAGAACTTACCGCTCGGCCACGGAAGCTAAGATGCTGTCATTTAACTATAAGCAATAGTAGATAGATGGTAGATAAACTTACTGGTTTTTTGTATGCTATGTAAATGTAACCTGTAGTATTAGTATAGCGCGATTCTATTCTTTGTTAGACTTTATTATATTCTTTATTGTACACAAAAGTTAATACACTTTATTCTTAAAACTAGTTTACAAAGGTGAGTTGATCTCTAAGTAGAGATCTCTTCCAGCCTACCCACTCTTTAGTACTCCTGCCAAATACCAGTAGTACATTTTTAAAATAGCTTGGACTAACGCAGCAGTTATATGAGTGAATAATAATAAATAATAATAATAAATAAATAATTTTTACTGTCCAAAAGAGTACAACTATTACATCAAACAATAGCAGATACAGATATAAACAAGCAGGTTGTTGTACACAAAGCAAATTATACCAGAACCTCTGACTCCTAAACTAAGACAAGCATATATTTTAGGAGCCAGCTGGCTCACCGTTCATGTTAAATCATATTGACAACCTGTGTGTATAACGTACTGAAAGTGAACAATTAATTATTTGTTTTGCATTGCAAGTAACGTAAAAAGGATTTTGAAAAATACAACTTATCTGATATTTGATACCAAAACTAACTACACAGTAAAAGCAGTGAGCAATGCAGTTTCTTCATAGTTTAAAGATAACAGCCAATTAGTCAATTTAATTTTGAGTTCATGTTTATTTAAAGTATATATATTAATTTTAAGCTTTACTCTATTATATAATCTCTCACTAGTAGCAGGATATTGTCTACGAGCGGAGGAAGTTCTGCACAATACCTGTGGACAGACCAGGGTTCTAATTGTTCTAGTGCATCTTCTTCTAGTGAATGACCGTCTTGCTCAACCAACGGCAATAAAAGTAAACACTCCATAAGGGTGGCCTTATGTGTGGTTCCCTTAGCATAAGTGTTGGGCCAATCCATGTCTTTCCGCTTTGGGTGTAATTATAAGGGATTTAGGTTGAGTTTTGGTGAACATTGCTGGCAATCTGACACTAGGAGCGTGCACTAAGAAAAACGAACATCGCCGTACCTTCGTTTACGTGTGTATATGAAACCATCAGTGTGAGTCAATTAAATTTCTGCTCACCCCTTTCGGGATGAGATGAGATCGTGAGTTTATGTTCTTATGAAGGTATGTAAAAATAAAAACACTATACCTTGATTTCCAATTCCGGAATTGTGGAATTCTGACAGATCTCAGGTCACTTTTCGCAAACCTTTTTTCACATGTACATTTCTGTTATCACTATTATAACAAGATAGGCAAATGATAATTTACGTACAATGCAATTATAATAACAATTCCAGTGGCTTGTGCAAATTCTATTTGAATCATGTATGGTTTACGCTCACCTTTTTTATCTGTGGCAATACAATACGAAATTAAAGTGAATTTTGCAATGAAGAATTTGTTGTTATTTTAATAGTATTGCTAATATGTTAGATTAAGAACACTTTTATTTGTACTGTTCCATGCATTTATAAAAGCCTTTTAGCATTAAAAATAGAAATATTAACCAACTGTTTGCAATCTGCGGTTATTTGAAAATGATACCCGGTCTTATTAAACATTCTCCCACATTGAATGTAGTAACTTGAACAGATTACAACTTAAAAATAATATAGTCATCCAACAATTGAAAAAATGTAATAAAATGAAGGCCGCATAAAGTATGACTTTAAAATAATTCACTGTGTTTTTTTATTTATCAAAACGTGATACTTGTAATTTTGGTAACCTGTTTTCTGCCTGGCAATACTCCATCTGTCAGAATTCCACGGATCAAGGTATAATCTTTAATTTTTGAGTAACTACTACGAGTACTAGTAGATATATGACACGAGGGCGTTGATTGGCGTAGCCCTTTTTAAAATATTATTTGGCGTCGAAACATCTTTAAAAAACAATTAATCCAACTATAAACAAGTTATACGTATCGAATAATAAACTACCATAGAAATAGTTTTCCGCGTAGCTATCTACATAATGTTACTTATTCTGTGTCTACTCTGCACGTCCGAGCGCTACGCACGCTACGACTCGTAGCACTTTACTACGGCGTGTCGTCGTAGACAAATTGACCAGTCATAAAGATATGTATATTATGTATACCATGATAGTAGTATATTTTCTGTGACCATAGATATTTTTTTATGATTCTTATTTCCTGAAGCTCAGGGGATTCTTCCGAATCTAGAACAAAAAAGCTTTAGTCAGTGAGCAGAATAATGATACCTAGAAACAAGGCGATTTTGTACATTTCTAAAATCGACTGTTTCGCAAGTTGTAAAAAGTAGCAATACTCGTAATATGGATACTGAATATGGTATGGATACTGCAATATTGGTATGGATGAGCGAACGCTTATTTATTATTGACTTGAGCATTTTTCTTGCTTCGGGCGGGAGACATGTTTAGCCGTTGGTTCTAGTTGATGTCAAATATATGTAGTAAGTAATCGTTAAGCTAAGTCAGAGGATATTTGTTCGGAAACTCTGACGAAATGATTAGTCAGGCTGATCACTAGAGTCTACAAAACCTCTTAGGCAAAATCTCTTTGCGGCCATGTTATTGTACGTAATTTTGCTCTGAAATGAACCACGATTATGTATGAAGATTGAGTAAAACGGTAGTTACACTTCTGTAAATATCGGATGCGAACTTAACTGACCATTGCTCTTCCAGTACTAATCCACCGACGGAAGAAAGTGACAAAACTCAGCAATGTAATTCGAATTAGGTATTAAATACACAGGTATTAAATAGACATGTAATCGTTGTGCTGTTTGTCATTTTCTGCGTTTTTTTTCATTGAGAACATTGTTTGCAGGCACAACCGCGTCTGCAGCCACAGCCATCTTTGGGTTCCGGTCGTCGCGCCCCGCCGAGCCCACCTACTTCAAAGCCAACTTCCCCTTCGTGTACGTCCTGTACGAGCGCCCCACCAGCTCCATCCTCTTCATGGGAGTCTACAGAGACCCTAAGAAGTAGATCTCACGTAAATATAAGTCGGCATTGAGACACGTTTAAAAATGATTTGAGATTGTTTTGAGTTGCTGTTCATAGTTTTGCTTAGTAATTGAGCTAGTGTTACGTAAAATTTTGTTGGATAAGATTTGTTTAAGTAGTTATAGTTTTATTTGTAATTTCTTGTTATTTGGTTATTATAGGTAGCACTCGAGAATGACATAAATGAGACTAGGAGCATGCTTAAGACACTTATTTATTGTTCCAAAAGCTAGATTACAAAGAGCTATCTGCAACACTCAATTTTTTTTAAAACGATTATTGTTAGTGATAAAATTACAGAATGACAGTGTGTTTTAATTTAAGTATGATTTACCTATGTTCTAGGTTAGTGATATGAAAGTGATAAGATGACAGCTAAAATATTAAATCTACTTGTTTCTAATAATATTTAGTTTATAATTTGAAGCCCTGTTACTTTTATGACCCTTAATAATAATATTAAAGAAAAAAAGAAAGAAAACAAAAATAATAATAATAATAGTGGCGCGAGTGTAATATCGTAACGTAGATAGAAAATGAAGAACGTCGCACTGCACGCTACATAAAATATTGTCAGTAAGTAATCGTATCAATTTGTAGTTAATTTATAAAAGTAAGTAAGTACTAATTTATCTGAATTATTATAGAGCTATTCAATAGCAAAACACACATACTTGGAAGCACATGAGTTGACTGATGCATCCTGCACTTCAATAGAATGCTGAATGCCTGGTTTTCGCTCATAACTTACGTATTACACTGTTTCCTGCGCAGACGACGACCACCGCTAGCCTAATGACTATTAAAGCTTTTACGTTTTCACTTCTGCTAAACATCATTTATCATTTCTTTTGTTTTCCTACACCTGTGGATTTGAGGTTTAACCTGCATGCATATATTTCAAAAATAAGTAACTGTAATACCAACTTTTCGCGTCATTATTTTTAAGATAGGTACAACTTTCTTCCATTAGAAGTTTAAGCTAGATGGAATTAAATGTATACTTTTGAAATAAAATAAAATTGGCAATTGCCACCAAATTAGCAATAAGGCCGCCCATCTGTACGTACACTCAACTTTATGTCTGTATTTCTGTCATATATTTATTGTATGCAATAAATTATATTCTATTCTAAGATTTCTCTCGGAAGAATAAAACACTATACCAGTTGCTTAGGTAAAAACCATATATAACCGCTCGGCTCATCGTTTTTACAAATACTTACCTAAGATTGAACTTAATCTCGGCCTGACCTTATATGAAGCAGTGATAACTGGAAAATCTCCTCTAAACTTGCGTTGATTGACGGCCCATCAAGGGAGAAAGTGGCGCTTCATCATGTTCACATGTCTGTTTACCTTAACTATGTCTTACACTATACACTACACACGCAACGCAGCATAAGTTTTCTTAACAACACGCATGGTTTATTTCTAATTCAACGTTTTGTTTTTATTTAATTTAGTAAGCCTTTTTCGAATCGATAATTTCGTATCTGATGACTACCACTTCGATGATTCTTCGAACCAATTTAGTCAGAATTAAGGTGTAAGAAATGGTTTCATAAGTGTACTCTACTCAGAACAAGCAAACTTTTTCTTTTCTAGAGTCTCGATATTGAAATCGAAATACTAACGGGACTAATGCTATTTTTCTTTTTCAGTACTTTTGTCCGTCTATGAAACCGAAGGGAGCTTTGATTTGTAACAGTCTCAGATGATGTGTCTTAAAAATAAACAGACAGCAATGCAATGAGTTTTATAATGTGCTGAGCTGACCATATTACTCGCACACACAATGATACTTACGTTGTTGCCTCTTTTTTTTTTCGAAATAAGGTTGTCTGTTATTAAGTTATTTAGCCGGTTGCTGGTCAGTCAGATTTAATGTTTTAGAAAGCACTCTAAATACGATTATAATTACCTCGTAGAGTCAAAGGTTATCGATAAGTAATAGCTTTCTATGATAGATTAGAACAGAACAGACATTTTTACTTCCGTGTTACGTTTAAGGAGTTATTTTCAGAGGCATTCAATTGGTTCGGCGCAGTTTTGATAGTCATTATTTAGAATGAACAATTATAATTCAAACCCTGATAATGAATAAATAACAAGCGAAGTCAAGTTAACAACAATGAAGCTCAATCTTAGGACTACACGTAACGTAAATTTTGAGTTAACATTGACGTTGTACGAGTATATCTTTGGTAACCCTGTAGACGATCGGTAAACAATGAGTGGAAAGCAGTGTGTCGGGTCCGTCGGAACTGTCGGCGGCGTTGATAAGATCTGAAGCTGGTGCGTCCACAATGGAGCTAATTACTGACTTAGCCGCAGCGTGCGCGTGCGCCGCTAGCGCTCGACTGACCAGAAACAATGCTCGATGGATGAACCCTGTTACGGGCTTCATAACCCGTAACAAATTTAGAAATAAAGACGATCCTTCGTCTTTTTTTTCTAATTTTGTGCAAATTTTTGTAAGATTTCGTTGTTATTTACAATTTAATAGAATTTCAGTTTCAGCCTTCATTGGTTTTTTAGGATCTGTCTGTCTGTCTATCTGTCTGTCCATCCGCGGCTTAGCTCAGAGACTTAGTACTAGAAGGCTGTAATTTGGCATGGATATACATATTAATCATGTCGACAAAGCTGAAAAATAAAATCTTTAAAATACTTTTTTTTGTGTTCCTCTGGTATATACGTGAAGTGGTGGGATTTTTTTTCATGACTACCTTTAGTGTGAGGTAGGTTAGGTTTTTTAAAAATAATGGGGCTTTTCTTAAACTATTTTTCGATGCTAGTATACGTTTCAGGAAATTTACGTTTTAAAGTGCTTATTTTTGTTAGAGTCAAGGTGTCGGAACCGTTGTATTTGGATTTAAAAAATCACGTTAGTTCGTGTATGATGAATTTGAAAAAAAAATATCAACATCAAGTAGGCTTTACAGGTTATCGAATAATAGACCAACTTATAAAATGTACTTGTTATAAGTATAAGTAAGAAATTTGGTACTACAAATATCAAAGAAAAATATTTTGATGAATGTTTACTGTCAAACAGGTACCTAAGTAGTAATTGGATAACTACGGAACCTTACACTTTGCGTAACCCGTCACGTGCTTGGCCAGTTTTATAAATTATCTTGAAATGTTTAATTCCTTTCTAGCCTCACGGTGCGGTGCGGTGCCATACACAAGTATTGTGTGTAGTATTTCAAAGTTGAACTCTGAAGCGTAACTGAAATATTAAGTGCTAAGTTTAGAATATAATATTTTTAGGCTTTTACTTTTGACGAAATTCTCGTAGAATTTACTTTTGAATAGAGATAATTAATATGAAATAAAATACATAGAAAATTATAAAAATTTTAAAATTTAAAAAAATATTATTTGCGAGTATTGAGAAAATAATCTGTTTCATATGAACAGAATTTCAATAGGACACCCTTTCAAATTACCAAACACATCACAAATTTTATCTTTTGATCCCGTTATTTCGTGTTGGATTGATGATAAATAAAAAACGGCGATTCCACCTTTTAGTTAAGACTCGATTCTTCTAATTTATCTTAAGGCGGGGTTATGTGGAAATAGCGCCCATAGTCGCTACTTTGACGATCAAATACTAGCACTTCTACTGATTCTATAAATGTAAAAAAAATATATGCTAACAGAATATATCCTTAATTAAATTTTAAATCGAGTAGAATTTTTAAATACATTATAATAATTTAGATATAAGAAGCACAAATTAAAAAAAAAAGCAGCAAAAAGAATTTTTGACGTCCTTGATCTCGTAACTTAAAGCGATAACCATAGTTTTTTTTTCGTTAATATAACTTTACAATTATTGACTTAGATTTTAAATCAATTACATTTTTAATAAAGTCTGCCATTTTCTGTTAATAAGCAAAAGAGTTCAGAAAAACGAGTTTTTCGCAAGATTCCTGCGCGGTGTCGGACGTAACCACCGTGAAGCATCGCACGCTAATATGAACGTTATTTCAGTAATACATCGGTTGAACTTTCAACTAAACCGCGTTGAGTTGCTAATTTTTGCAATAACCCGGCCTTAAGTCGAATGCGGCTTTTGTTCGCTTGTTTTTTAACACAATCAATTGATACATCCTTTGTCTGATCATTGTTCTCGGCGCCTCTAGTTTTCTTTTACAATAAAGTACCGTATATCTGAGGTTTTTTGCTCACTTTTAGATAATTTTGGGAAGTGATCTTCGTCTGCTTCTTAACATTCCTTAATTGAGATTTGAGATTGAGTGAAAGTTAGATAGTAAAAAAGGAAAAAAAATGGGAAAAGCAATCTTCCTCGTTATCAAAAGAACAGAGAGTTTTCTTGGCTCCCGTGAAGGATTGATGTCTCAGCAAGTAGATTTATTGTTCCTTAGAAGCCTCTTACAATAGCACGTATCTACGTATTTTAAACAGATCGCGGGCACAGAGTTCTTATAACAGTAAAAATTTGTTTTGCTTGGCTAGACTACCTTTTGTTTAACCTAACAAGCTGGATTCTTAGCATTTTGATTCTTTTTAACAGTATAATTTTACACTATATTTAGAAGTGTTCCAGATGTGAACTGTATGCTATTTTATGATTTTTCTATTTATTTTAGTTTTTCATAGCCTATTCTTAGTGGTACAAAAACTTTAATAAACACAAATTAATGTTAAATATACTATACATTTATGAAGTTGAAAATACGAGTTTCATAGTATAATAACTTTAAGAACAATACATTAAAAAACTACTATTTTCTAACGCGCATGGAAATTGTGGCCGTAGAATACTCCTGCCAATAATAAAACAAGGTTTTAATTACAAAAACATTTTATTAGCAAACTAACGTAGGAAAGTAAAAATATAAGAAATTCTATACAAAATTGTAAATGTTGTAAAAAATATGTAGCTTAGTATCTCTTTTATTACATTACACCATTGTGTGATACTGTTTACAAGTGACCAGATTTAACGACAGCTCTTCGGAGGCTTTTATACAAAATCTTTTATCAAAAGTTTCCATTTACTGTTTTAAAATTAGGTACTTACAAAAAAGAAAATTATTTAACATGTTGTCGTTTGTATAATTTTTATTCAATGTTTAACGTTCAATACGGTATGCAATTTATGTTATTTAAAAAATAAACGTTCATGCCAAGAAAAGACCTGTGATAAAACGACTGCGTGAAGGAAGACGCGCGCCGAATTCGGAAGACCTCGGCAGTGAAACAGAGCCACAAGGCGGGCGACACAAGCTGCAAGTTGTTATTCTTTTCTTCAATATGTTTTACAGTAACTTTTTTGCATAAGTCAATAAAGGTATTATAAAACATACTTTTGTGGACACTCTGAATCGCACAAGTATATTAGCTGCAAATATTTTTATTAATGTATCAATATCATAGAAAATTATGCACTTTCGTGTGCTGCCTATATAGCGTGAGGGACACTGTTCCAACAGACATATAATAAAAATCACAGCTCCGGTAAATCAAAATAATCGTTTTTGTTTTTCTTCTGTCAATAATTATACTTCTACAAATAAATAATAATTAAAGTATTGTACAGGACGGGTTCAGTTTAAGGACGGAATGGAATAAAATTTTGTGTTCTCACGATTGTTCTTAAGCACCCAATGCGCCTACAGCTTGTAATTTACGAACTTAAAATAACTAAGCTCTATTGCCGTTCAACTAAAATTAACTGGGACAAACTCAAAACAAAAAAGTTTAAATAAATTAATTAAGTAATATTTACAAAGTGCGACGATCGTCAGTTGCCCAGTCAAATCCACGCCGCCCTTAAATTAATACAGCTACTAAAATATTAAATTATTCAAGCAAGTTTTTTATTACTCATAAAATTCTTACAAACATTATTATAATTATCAATAAAATCTATAATCAACTCAGGAACAAATGCAATAAAATCAATCAATATTATAAATCCCTCTTTTGCGATACAAGTATTCAAAAGTTCAAAACCAACATAATATACACAAATATATTAACAACCATTTATGCTTCATACGCATAATTTGTCAAGGTAGCCACAGTTTCTTACGATAAATTGGTAAATCTCATTTTAATACATACTAGTTTATAAATTCGCTAAATTCAAAAATACCATCTAATGAGATACAAGTGGTAGAGTAAAATTTGTGTCGCAAATTAATTCGATTTTCTTAACGTAGGTACATAAAATTGTATATTTACAAAATAATGAGTATTAATTGTACAAAGAGATTCATTGGATCTACAATTAACTGATGTAGTAGAAAAAGTACCTAATGATATATAGTAGTCACTTCACTTCACCCACAAACAACAAAACTCGAATTTTAAATTACGTAAGCAGATGAAGATACGGTTCCAATTTGTTGCGATTTCCTAACGTAACGTAGTCTACAAAATATAAATGGATAGTGTGCTTCGTTACTAACGTCTTAAGTCTTAATGGCAAGATAATAAAAAAAGATCAAATGAAGTAAGACGCCAATAAGTAATTCGTAAAAAAAAATCATCTCATGGAAATATATATTGGGATCTAATAATTATAAAGCGAAAAATGAAAAATTTACTTTTAATAATCTATAATAATCTATATTGGGATCATTGTATCAGACTCATGAAAAAGACATGCGTAGGCCAAAATGCGTGACGCGACCTCTTGTTTTAATTGTAATTGTTATTTTATAAGTTGCAATCCACTACTTACTTTCAATTAAAGCAGCACTTAACGCTTTATGTTTATTTCTTTTTGAAGTACTTCTATCACGAAAAATTTGGTTCAGGTTAGTAAGAAAAAAGCAGAAAAAACAGGTAATCTTTAACCAATAAAGAATGGGAACTAGTTTATTTTGACTTTGTGGTCGTATGATCCCGGAAATCCAATAGCACCACCCGCCCTTGTTTTACCTAAACAAAAGCTAAAGAACTCACTTTTCGATACCAAATGAAAGTAAATAATTTAGTACCTTCTTCTCACGTTTCGCATAATTTAAAGTTCTTTGCAATCGCCTGGTATAGCACTATGTTTTTTTTTGTGGCATTTCCGTTCTGATTGGATCATTTTGGCGCCGCCAGCGTCGCGATTTGTGCCGAGTCATGGTTCAAATCAAGACATTTCCTGTTGTGGTTCAGACTTACTTTTATCTAATTATTTACTTAAACTCTATTATATTATTTTAAAAAAGATTACTTAGTCATCAAAGAAAATACATACATCCATTTTAATGCGCTATTAGTTGTAAAAAGAAAAGAAAGAGTTATGAAAGTTAAGATAATTTTGTGTATCCAGAACTTGAAAATAGTCATCAATAGAGTGGATAAGATGTATTTTAGTGAATTAGTGATAATGCTGCTTTTATCTTGAAGGTGGATTTATAGTCAAGATAAGATGATTACAGGTACACCTGCAAACTATATCTGTAAGTATAAACGAGAACAGGGCAAGCCTCTATACGGAGAGCATACGGCCAGCCAAAGAAAGGCCAATTTGTTAGACGAGAAAGGGAGCACAATTTTAAAGACCGCGATTGAAACACCACTTGTGTCTCAAATTTATAGCAATCTAGGGGCAATCAGGCCTTTCCCAGTATAAGGCGAAAGATATAATATTGGAAATGAGAAACCGCTTACTGTGTTGTCTGGTAAGGATGTCCAAATAATTATGGGAGGCTATCGCTGTTACAGCGGTTTCTAGGGAGCACATTACTATAATAACATTATTGTTCTTCCAGGCACTTAAATATCAAGTCAACACAAGTAATTTCGCGCAATGAAGGAGAAAACAACCAATGGTCGGACGTTTTCTAGAACGATAGTGTAATTAAATACCTTTTGTCAAAAACAGCTATCTCTAATTTACAAAGACTCAAATGCCAAAAATAAAATACCAGTGCCCTGAACTGATATGTAGAATACGATAGCCGCCCGGTGAAAGATGGCAGGTACAGAATGTTCGTTCTTTTGCTCTGTTTTATTTTTTATTTTTTAGAAAGTTTAGTCGGTCGCGCCGCGAGAGAAATTACGACGGCGGCAGCGCAACGCGGCGGCTTCGCAGCCTCAGCACGGCGGCGGCGCGGGCGCAGGCCCACACCGACGGACGACTCAACACCGTGGATATATTTTATTTTATAGCTCGTTACGTTAAGATGGTTATACCTAATTATTCAGTAATTTGTACGATTCTATACTTGCTATTACGTCCGGATGTCGAAATGTTGAGTGACAAATTTAGGAACAAAACAAATCTTACAGAGAAAATGCTCGGGAATACCTATGACTTTTCATCATACATAATCTAAATGTAACTATGACTATATAAATCTATGGAATGATAATTTACAATAATCTCATTAGAAAATACTTATAAAGTACCATGTTCTTAGATACGGCTAGAGCTAAAAGTATTCGGTAACGGACGGCATTACATACAAATTAACAATACAAACGGTCAAGGACCTGATCCGATTTACGTATTTTTCTGTTCTATAACTGTATTTCGTCTTTAAAACTATTATTTAGCACCTTAACATATTCCTCTGTGATATTTTCAGCCTTTAGGTACTCGTTTGTTATAGTGTTTGTTGCGATATCACGTTTTAAAGTTAATTGACTACGGGCGCGTCAGAGAGGACAATTCCTCTGGTTACCTTTTTGCCGGCTTGGCGGCTCCAGCGGCTGCGGCGCTTTTCTGTGCGATATGCGTCTGGTAGTGCTTGGCGAGGTGAGCCTTCTGCCGAAAGCTCTTCCCGCACAACGAACACGCGAATGGTTTTTCTCCCGTATGCGTACGCACGTGAACGTTCACCGAGTACTTGTCTTTAAATCCCTTCGAACAAATAGAACAATAGTGTAACGATCGCTCTTTCCGCACACCGTTTGATGTCGACGTCGCCGCTTGGATCGCCGTCCCAGTCTGCGCCTGGGACGCTGGCGGAGAGTTCTTGTTCGATATCCTTTTATATTTTTTACTCCCTGTCTTTGTGCTGGTGACGGTTGGCGACGTCGTCACTATTTGCAAATGCTGGGGCAATTGCACATCCCCAGCGGGAATCATCGTCACCAATTCACCATTGACGTGATGAATATTGTAAACACTTCTTGTGGGATCAAGTGGTTCGACGGTACAATATGGTTGAACGGACTCTCCTAATTCTGATGCTATTCGTTTTAGCTTCTCGTAGTCTTCTGGGTGATAATTAGCATCCAGTTGTGATAATATTATATCGTCGACACTTTGAGTCGATGTTGGGTTTTCACCATTAGTGATAACAGATGCCGTTGGATCCTCTAATAAAATTGATATGTTGACGTGACCATTTGGAGGTGCGATCGTCATTAAGAGATCTGACTCACCATCTTTGCTATCTTGGTACATCGATGGAACGTCGAGTTTGTTATTGTTGTTAATTATAACTGTTTTTAATTCTGTTGTTCTGTCAATTTTAGTTATGGTGTTTTTCGGTATCGTGCTATATCTAATGAAAGTTTTTCCCTGTAATGCATTTCTAAGTAATGATTCACTGGTTTCCGTGTTCTGATCAGTTAGTTTCCAATCATTATTGTTATTATTAAGTTCAATTTGGCCTTCTAATAATGGAGTGCTAGCAATGGAACTGCGCGAGTCTTCTCTTTTATCGTTGCCTTGAAAATCATTGTCGTCATAACTATATGCTTCAACTTTTATTAAGTTACTTGTGCTTGTGTTTTGACTTTCCGATTCACTTTCATCATAACTAAAACTTTCCACTTTTGGTAATATCCCTGAACTGAGAGAATCTTGACTAAAATCATTGGGAAAGCCATTCATATTTAATATTGACTCGAGATCCAGAGAAGACGGTTGCTCCACTATATCCGTGGGGCTTGACATAGATACTTCTTCCTTTCCCCAGTAACGATTCGTACTTGTCTCGTTAATGTCTTGATTGAGTACAGTCAAGGTGTAAATCTGACCGTCTGTATTGTTACTAATCAATTTATTTGAAATAGCAGTGTCAGTGCATGTGCTTGTTCCATTAATATCGCCGTCTTGTGTGTTCCAGTAGTATTTGTTGAGATCTTCTAACATGGCGTGGGTTTCTAGTCGGTCGCGGTCTCGGTCCACGTTCCAGATGGAGTCGAAGCTCTGCAGCGTGGTGGAGGTGGTGGCGACCTCCATGCCGGCGCCAGCCGCACTGCCCACGCTCAGCAAGCTGTTGTTATTTTGCTCCTTGGGTTCCTCCGAGAGCAAAGGGTTCGACCTTGAGTCTGGCGATTCCATGAACACATTGACAGAACGCATCTGCTGCTTGTATTGGGCATCAGTCACTTCGTTAGAAGTCACGAAATCGAAAAAATCTGACTTGGACAGTTCAGGGGCAGTGGCCGTCATGACTACCGTTTGTTTTTCAACCGATTGTAAGTTTTACACATTAAGTGAAACTTTTGATTGTTCTTCGAAGAGTATTTGTACTAATGTAAATATATCTAAGGTTAAATTAATGATTTAGTATTTATAACCCGGTATGACTTGTACTTTATTGGCAGTCGCTAGAGCGTCGGTAACTGACAGTGCGTCGGCGGCGGCGCGGCTCGGCGGCAACAGCGGCGCTACCTGTGAGCCGCTACTCGGAGGGCGAGCTTGACTGATGCGGTGGACCAATGGAGTGTGCGAACTTGATCCGTACGTTACTTTTTCCCATTATTCACAACAAAATAGTCCACTAAGTCTCTTGAAGTCAGTTGCCGTGACTTTTAGCAGTAACACTGATGTACTTTGTTAAATTTTCCATGATTTCTTGGCGGGATCGTCTGAAGCTGGTGGTGGTATCTGGAAAAGAAGAAAATGGTTTTAATTAATTTGTGTTTTCATCTACATAAATAATTGGGATTTGTTTAAACAACCAACGGATAGTTGTCGAGGGTATCATATTATCTGACAGAATGTTTAATTAATAAGTTCTCTCGCTTGGTTCGGTTAGTCGTGGCTTTGGTTTGGATCCTGTACGAAACCAGGGCGGACTAGTCACGCGGCGCGCGGCCTCCGCCCCGTCCCCGCCCCGCACCCCGCTCCGCCGCGGGCCGACCGTGTGCTGTGTCTTTGCCGGAGTAAGCACATCAGCAGCAGTAAGTACTTCCACGGTGCCTTTAATGTATTGTATTTTTAAGTTGTATACGGCTAGGTATTTGTGGATTTACCTACATTCTATTTTATTGCTTTGCATGATATAAAACTATAAATGATATTGCATTCAAACATGCTGTCGTTATCTTGATTGATCGTCTAACTATTTATTGCTTACAGTTTTCTGGTTCTACTACCGTTTCTATGTTTTTATAAATTATGCCAAGATGCACAGCAAGATGAAAGATATATTTTTGTCAGTGCCGCTGCCGGTGTAGATTCCAAATGTAAAACGAGAACGGTTTGTCAAATGCACGGTCAAATGACACGACGACGAAGTGGAGCAGCGTGGAGCAAAACACCGAGATCTTATTTCACCTGTTAGCTGATCTGCTAGTATGCCCGATATTTGACCAAAATATTATTTACCTACTATTAGATATAGCCAACTTATGTTAACTATATCAAATTGTTTCTGATTTTGAAAAAATCCTTTCATCTTCCGCCTATATGGTTTTATAAAGAATAAAGTCTGCCCACCCTACAAAACTATTTTGAAATGATGAAATTCAAGTCTATGAAGAAAGTGAATAATGTACTCCATTACAGCGAGGCAGCATTATAAGTATATCTCCTTTTAATTGTTTTTATTTCTTTAATACTTCTAATATTTTATAACTTTATTAAAAAGTTGGTTAATTTTTAATAAGATTTTGATATATTAATTAAAAATTAACAAAGACATAATACTAATTGAACAACGCAAAAAACTTTAATAATGTATCTTAATAGCTAACCTTTAATACGATTTTTAATGTTATAGGTTTGGTGAACACGATTTCATATTTAAGCTACGAGTAATATTCAAGTCAAATTCAAATAAAACCAAATGTCTTATGATTCATAAATAAGCAACTGAGTGCTGAGCCGAGCTAACGCACTTGACAGAAGTAGTAAAGATTATAATGAAATATAGTTATAAACCTATTTTAACTAGCGTTCCACATGTTAATGCGAGCTAAAAACATAATAAACTCAAAAGTCAATCAGTACTTAACACTAGTTAGTGATTGCAACACAATTACGTACAGATTACCTGAAATATGTACATTACTTAAATGTAACTGTTGTAATTTTCACGAATCACATTTTTAAATTTTAATACGGGTATTGTTCCGCCTGACTCGTTGGACAAAAAGTACTTAAAAGCCAAAAGGATCGATTTATTACATCATCAACAGCTCATATACGTCCCCACCAAGGAGCTCGAGCCTACCCTGAATTAGGGTGATTAGGCCATAGCCGACCACGCGGGCACAGTGCGGGTTGGTCGACTTCACACACAACCTTTGAATTTCTTCGCAGGAATGTGTAGGTTTCATCGCGATGTTTTCCTTCACCGTAAGAGCGTCGAATAAACGTACATATGAATTCGAAATTAGAAAACACATTGGCACGTGGTGGTGGGGATCGAACCCGCGTATCCCGGAAGGAAGGCAGCGGCCCTAGCCACTAGATCACCGACGCTCGACATCTATCATCTATCGCTCTACTCTATTTATTACATCCCAGAACATTATTGTTGCACTTTTGCAATAAGGTCGCAATAGTAATTTTTGCCTTATCCAGTTTAGCAGAAATAAGTTGTCCATTAATAGTGCTTGATAGATTAGTAAAGAAAACAAAAAAAAAACGTAAAAATATATAAGTGTATCCCATTTGTTAAATACAATTTAATGATTCAAATTATTGATCTCCGAGCTGTTGCTACAGTATTATTTTGATATTAATATACAACAAACAGCTTATTTCAACCATTAAACTGTCTGTACCTACCTATAAATCTAAACAAAAGATTCATTCATTGCTCTTCCTCGTTTTCTCCACTTTTTGTCTGGCAGTCATTTTCATAGACATAAAATTATGAGATAAAATATTGTATGAATACGAAGTTGAAAGATGTTAAATCGCATTAATGTCTTCACAATTGCGCGTTTCCTTGAAAAGCTCGCGTCGAGAAGCAAGAACTCGCGATGACAGATGATGAAGCTGTTATAAAGCAAATTGCTGTCGGTGTCAGACCTTATAAGTGTGGAACAGGAAAGGATGCATAAATACATAGAGAGAGAAACAGGGTGTCCAAAAAAGTCGAAGTTGAAGCTGACTTTTGATTTATTTTAATTAATCAAACAAACTTTATTCATTAAAAATAACAAGAAAATATAAAACTTAAGTATATTTTTAAAAAAGCTGTGTTGAACTAAAACTATTTGTATTATTTAAGCCTTTTTCTTATAACACGGCGGTATTTTTTTTGTTATCTCTAAAAATATTCTTTACTAGCGGTCTGCCCGCGGCTACGCTCGCGTTGTGTTAGATTTTTCCGTGGGAATAAGATTTTTTCCCGTAAAAGTATTCTATGTGTTAATCTAGCGTACAAACTATCTCTATTCCATATTTCATCCCAATCCGTTCAGTAGTTTTTGCGTGAAAGAGTAACAAACATCCATACGTACAAACTTTCGCGTTTATAATATTAGTAAGGTTAAAGATACCTTACCTACGTATCAGAGCTCTCCACAAATGTCTTGCCTTGCACCAGTGCGCCTGGTGCAGCCAATACTAGTGCATAACATCTCAAACACATTTTTTTACATCAGTTCAAGAAGAAAGTAAACACTTTATCTTGGGTAACTTGTTACTTGGATGTTATGTTTGTATACCTATGTGGTATTTTTTGGTCCCAGTGCCCAAGCGTCAGTACCGTATCGGTACCTGCATAAATATATCATTGATATACGCTACTTAATTATTCAGATTTTGTGTCTTTAGAACCATAAATCACTACTGCTGAATTTAGCTACGGCGTAGTAAGCGTAGCTATAAGTGCTACGAAATTGAATGCTCGTGTGCAATTATATTGCATGCGGTAAATGCATTTTGATAGTGATCTAAAATGCAAACACTCTGTGACTATAAACGGACGTCGGTATTTAATACGCTACCGCTTCAAGCCTCATTCATGTGTCCATAACGATTTTAAAAATTGAATAGCTCAGGTGCATCGTAACCCAACAATGAGTGCACAATATGTATAGCACTTGTTCCCCTAGCAGCCCACAGTGTTTTAGGGCAGTCCACGGTATTTTGGGTATACTTATTCCTTATTGTAATGATCGACGAAATAATTATTAAAGCAATTGTGGCGCTGCTGGTGTTTCAGAATCATCATCATTAACTACCAAGGGGCTCAAGCTTACCTAGGGCAAATAATTTTTATTTTTTTATTTTAAATTATTTAAACGGTGATTTCGAAAGCTGTTAATCGAGGTAGCATTCAGTTGTCACTGGTATTTTAACATGTTTTCATTAACTCGCTTTCTTTTCATTCCGGCATTTTAGTAACCAATTTGAAATAACGTTTTCAATGAGATATAGACTACATATATCTAGGTGATGATACTAAATAAAAATACTCCTGTAGGTTGATTGACAATCAAAACCTAAGTACCTAATAAAATAAATATAATTTTTAAAAACTAACTAACAAGTTTAAAAGTAAAGTAAAATATATCGCATAAGTGTACATAATCTTGTAAATTGTTATAATGTAAAATTTAAAATGTTCTAATATGAATACAATAATTTTCCATTTGCTTAGACTTTTTTTCTTTTAATAAACGTGTTATTTTTATTTAAATACTAGGTATTCATATATGTATTTAGTTTAGATATTTTGTTTTACGCATTAAACTAAAATCTAAAACATACTGACTCGGTACTTTTCCTAACGCAACCTTTTTCATGTAATGACATTTCTATTAACCCTGGCTTACATTCTGCCCTTTATCCGTTTACGATGCTATTGGTCTGCAGGCAACATTTATAAAATTGAGATGACTGCCTTTACGACTTCTCAAGAGATATTATAGCTATATTTTGCAATTCGGTTACCACTTTACAGTAAACACTTAACTTCAAATGGCCGGTGTTGATTTAAACTCGTTATCTTTAATTAATACGATTTAAAAGGTATTGGCACTACAAATGACATTATCTGGTTGTAGTCATCGATAGTTGGCTACAAATTGAATTTTACCTTCATACTTTAAAAATAAATGGACAATTAACACGTATGTCCGATAGGTTCGATTGTGTCAGCGGCGCAGTAGCCCGCGCAGGCAGGGCAAGAGCCGTGCGCAGCCGCGGTCTGCGATCCGAGCTGCGATATGCTCCTGGCGACAATGCGACCGTTTTAATTGACTGTATTGCATAGGCTTGACTTACCTCGCGATGTTTCTACTCGAAATTGGAACATCAAAGCGCACCTGCACCGCAACTCGTGAGAGGCTGTTTTAATACCTGACGCTTATCTATAAGATATTATTTATGCCAGGTAAATTGCACCACAGAGAAATTCTAAAGGAATCCACCCAAAACTCGTAAACAAAACGAATTAACATTGCAAATTTTTCCATCTATTGTTAATATTCGTTGAGTTTTTATGTGTTGCGTCAGAACTTTATTATCATAGCCGTAGAAGATAAAACGAAAGTTGTTTTCTAAATGTTATTTCTATGATCGATAAATTGAAGTAGATGTACGTAAATGGGAGCGCTAGCGCATACCAGAGCGCGTCACTTCGCGCGCCGGTGACCCCTGGCATTTGGATGAAGATGGCCGTTTGCTACTCAGCCTTTGATCTCTCTCATATACGCGGCTGTTGCAATTTTATGCCAGATTATTATGTATTTACGTCGGATCGCATCAGAAGAGAAATTATCATTGCGTACGGCTCGAGGCGGGCGTTATAACCCGCGATGACACGCGGATGAAGCGACTATAGCACACACACGATGACATACTAGATAGGCGCATAGCAACCATGATGGCGTGTTGATGTAAACATGTTTGTTGACATAGATAGATAAGACGAAACACCCAAGAAAGAATTAAGTATGTTTATTAGGTAGTAAACGTGGCGGAAGCTTTTCCTGTAACACCACTGATTTAGGAAAATTATAGTACATATTCTTTTTCTCTTCTCTTTGTTTTGTTTCAAGATACAAACATTTTAGAAGACCGCACCTTAGAATGGACTTTAGTTCACATAGGTACGATGCATATCTTGATGCTTCAAATATTGGCGCTATAAATTTGCAATTTAATTATGTTTGTTAGAAATTCAGTCGATATAATTAAGATAATAAACACGTAGGTAGTAGCGGTACGATGCTGCCTATAAAATCGTAGCCAATTGCAGTTTACGACCGATATACTTACCATGAGACTAGCCGAATGAGTACATGTAACCATAGTACCTGCTCTACAAGGATGCACAATCTACTCGCTAATGTTAAATTTGCACCGGCGTGCATCGAATCCTGACATAAAATATCGTCGAATGCTTCAAGTAGAGCACTTGCTCGAGTTCCCACGCCAAGCCGGCGCGCTCGCGTAAATAATGATCCGACGCATACTAACGCAAACACAAAGCAAATATCACAGCGTCGTCGTCGGTAGCATTGTTGACTTGGACACTTGACTAGTGAATCACTCACGCTTTTAATTTTCTTGATGTATGGTTTTTTTTTTTGTATTATTTAATAATACAAATTTATCCTTCCTATAGTATGACAGTATGATGTGGGTGAGGCAGTACCAGTCTATCTGGTTTGGAACTTGATAACCAAAATTATACTGAGGTTGAGGTGACCGTTTTGTTCTATAGACAATATAAATTGGCACATCTAAGGCTGTGCATTTTTAGTTTCAATAATACAATTTATAAGTATTTTGAGTTACACGCGTTGATGTCTTTTCTATGAAAAATGTGTAGAAATTCAAGGATATACTATCAGCATTGTTATAACTTTTATACCTATACTATAATGTGATATGACAATATAAAGTAATTTTATATTGCACCAATATAATATTATATTGAGCATGACTTAAATCATTTAAAGCGTTTTGCCCGATAACCGTCAATCACAATGTAGTTTCGAAATAAGTCAAGATTGTCCCACATCACAGGTGCACTTAAAAAAAAGAGAAACTGCGTTGTAACACTGCTTGAAAGAAAATCTTATTATCGGCGTAAGTTAAGGGGCGATATTCGAGAAGGCAGTGTGCTCCAGTTACAGAAAACGCGCCCTCAGTTTGGATCCGGTTCGGTCTGGTTTCGTGCGAACCGCGAGCCTCCAAACCGACCCGGCTGCTCACACGCACGCCGCTCTCTTATGGTGTTTTAAGCACTGTTATTTACAGTGCTCCTTTACTGACATTATCGTAACAATAATCGACATGAATGAGCAAATAAAGTCAATTTTCGGCTGTAAATTACTTTATTGCGCGACGCCAAATACCCAGTTGAAGAACAAAAGCAATGACGCCGACCGACACTTTCTGTAGCATAAACTCACTGGGAATTAATTGTTATATGAAATAGTCTGATATTTTTTTTTTGTAGAGGTTGATGAAACTAACTGATGTCAAACATACTTCTTGTAGGCATGAGAAACGAAAGGTTTTAAGATTTGAAATGCGCTACAGCGTTTAAGATTGACGGAAGTTCTACAAAATGTTTCCAATTTTAATTGGCCAAGTTGGTCTTGTGTACTTACCATCAATTTAAATAAATCGTGGTTCAATACGCAAGTAAATTGAATGTTATAAAAGCGTTTTTGCTTGTAGGTGTACAAAATAAAAATGAAAGTACCAACCATGGATGTTTTTGGTGCTATTCAATTTATTGATTTCTCTTATATTCGTCGTTTTTAGGGTTCCGTAGTAAAAAAGGAACTCTTATAGTTTCGCCATGTCCGTCTGTCTGTCTGTCCGTCCGCCGCTTAGCTCAGAGACTCTTTATTCTTGAGCTTTGTCGGCATGATTAATATGTATGTATATCCATCCATGCCAAATTACAGCCTTCTAGTATTAGTACTAGCTGAAGAATGAAATATAAAATATTTTTTTTTAGGGTTCCTCTACTTGTACAAGTAAGAAATTTGGTACTACAAATATCATGAGCTGGACTGGAGAGCGCACATAGAGAATCTTTGCATTCGAGTTAGAAGGCTTATCTATATATTTAAAAATTTGCGATTATCAGCTGACTGGCTTACCCTAAAGATAGTCTATTGTAGTTTATGTCAGTCTGTTATTACATATTGTATCTCTGTGTGGGGTGGTACTTATAAAACAGTTTTAATAGCACTTGAACGTGCACAAAGGTTTGTTTTAAAAGTCATGCTCTTTAAACAAAGAGATCATCCTACAAGAGATCTCTACGTTGAAACTCAACTATTAACAGTCAGACAGCTCTACGTTCTAAAATCAATCTTAATCACGCATAGACATCTCCCATTGGACCTGAACATATCACGACGTAGACCAGGGCTTCCTGTTTGTCCCTCCGTGCCATGCCGATCAGCATTTGCTCGGAAACAACATAAAGCACAAAGTGCATTTCTATACAACAAAATAAATAAGGAGATATCTATATACACATTAACTACACGGGAAGTAAATAAAAAACTAGACAAATGGCTACAGTCCTTAACCTATGTTCAAACTGAAAACCTACTTACTCACATCCAATAGATATTGTGTAAATGATAAATTAATAAACTCGCTTCACATTACACACTATCATCACATTATACACACACAAACACATCCACACTTTTACATACACTTTTACATACCTATTATCTAACCAATCTTTCTTCCTTTTATGTACAATACCACTTAATCGTTACACCTCAGTGTATACAATATTGTTTCGCTACCACGAAAAATGTACCACTAGCGACATATTATTTGTACGGAGTTGCATTTGTCTGTACCTATATTACAGGTTTACCCTAGTTTAGGTCCTGACAGATGCTCTGTCATTCTAATGATCTTGTACAACTTTATTATTAAGTCCTATATTGTATAAGTCTTTAAGTCTTTGTACTGAATAAATAAATATTAAAATATTATTAATATTAAAATATTATTAATATAAATATTATCATAAAAAAAAATTTATGAATGTTAACTGTCTTAAACAGGTACATAAGTAGTATAGGACAACTACGGAACCCTACACTTTGCGTGGCCCGACACGTGCTTAGCCAGTTTTTATTTCTGATTTTACTGATTGGCTTGTAAACTGTTTTCTATATAAGTACTGTACTATGTTAAAGTTAAAATTAGATAAGCTGTCATGTTTAACGAGTGGGTGTTGTTTTCTACAGAACGCATAGCAAAGTTTGGAACTGCGGACATACTCGTACCTTAATTGATAAAATATTTTATTCTGACTTTATGTATGGTGTGATATTATCGAGTAGAATTATTTCGTAAAAAGTACAAGTTATAAAAAGACATGTAAATTGAATGTTATGTTTCAAATAAAAGTTCAAAATCCATATAGGTAGATAAGTAGCTATAATTCATCGATAATAAAATAAGAATTTTGTTTGAATACGTTTAGTTTAGGTGGATAGTTAATGGTCTGTAGTACCTATAAGTTAGGTTACTTAGTTCAAAGCTGGAAAGCTTACGTTGCGTAGAACAGCTACACATTTCAGTAGCTGGAGCTACATCACCATGTAAGAGGTTCTACTCGGACCCATTTGCAAGTCGTGATCTTACACTCGCATCAATTTATTTCATCGTTAATAGTTGTCCTTATTTATAGGTATTATCTCGTCTGTCGGTCGCTGAATTTCGTAACACAGTTTAGCGTCATTTGCATATTCCATGCTTGTACCGAACTGCGTGTACTAATCGCCCAGAAATCTGCCTTCTCAGTTTTGCAACGAAAATAGTTCGCTTTAACTACGGAGAAGGGACTCGCTACATAAGTTAAATAAAGTGGCGTGCGATTTTGGTCCTAGTGGTGACATTGTGTAGGTTTCGGTCGTGATGCAACTGCCGCCGCGCCGCCATGGAGCGCGGATGCTGGGATGATCCAGATTTATATGGCATCCTTTCACCGATCTCAGCCTTGAGCCCAGCTCAGGACGCCGGCCGTTGCCGACGCACCGTTGAAATGTCCTATCGATTAACATAGATTGCTACTTACTGATATACTTCACTTGTACCCATAACATTTTATGGTGCTATACTCATAAATGGCGTCATGTTCCAGTAAAAGATAAGGAAATATAGACAGATATGCAAACAGTATCTACTTATAATATCGGCGTAAAATTGTTTCCTGTATAGTAATTGTGATATAAATTAAAAATTTAAAACCGAAATCTTGATATCCAATTTAAGTAGCAGTTTTGAAGTTATTATTAGCACGAAATAAATGTCGAGAATAATCTCGCTGAATAATATTTCACGTGGAGTTTGTTTGGCCGAAAACAGACAAGTTTGCCAATTAAGGTCCATGACGACGAGAGACCGGGTGCCCGACGCCCGTGGTCTCGTTGACTCCAAAACAAAAAACAACAATGATTACTTGGTATGTACCTATTTATGTATTGGTTAAATTAAGAGACAGCAGCAAAATATTTTTAATCTAAGTAGACTAACAGTAATTTTTCACACTTTTACTGTTCCGAGCTTTGCATTAAAATTTATCTACAATATTCAATGTGCAAAACGTCATAGTTCAGTTGGCCGTGTGTGAGATGTCTCCACATATTTATTATTATATATTAAAACCTTTTCTTACGGTACAAAACTCCAGTTGAGTAAAAACTCCTGGGCAGTGTTTCGTGCCCACTGGTGGTTGCTCTTAGGTTCGTTTTTTTAACCTTCTACGGGTTTGAGTACTCGGTTACGCAAGATTGGTCGAAAGGCTCTTGTATTTAGATGGAATAATAAAATAAATGAAAAAATAAATAAGTGGTGGTGTGAAGTGGGTAAAAATATCTGTACCTGTTGAGAACAAACCTCGCAACTCAACAGTGGCTACGAGAGGCGGTGATGCGAGCCCTCGTTTGCAATTTAAATCAATAAAGGCGCTCGTTCCTCCATCGATAATGGTGTTTTTAATTGGCTACCCGAGTTTCTTCTGTCCGGTGCTGTAACAGATCCAATGGTCACCAGTCTGGCGATATCACATAGGTAGTTACCGTCGAGATCAAATAACTCAACGAAGCGGAAGTGGTGGAAGGTAAAGCGATTAGGTAGTTGTATCAAATGTCTGCAGAAACTTTTACTTAACTAAAACGTAAACATGATAATAATCACCCTCTATGGATGTCTTACATTTTCTATTTAATTTAGTAAACATAAGATTTAATCGGTAAACGTTTACATACACTCTGAAATACGAGAGACGTATAAATCCAAGTCAAGATAAATAATCTCTACGTAGTAGGTAAATACGGAAAGATAATAATTATTTTACCGGTGACACTTAAAAAGTCACTTTTGTAATGAATATGGCCAAATTATCGTTCGTTACCCGGAGCTGTAAGTGCAAAAACCAGAATCGAGTACTTTAATTAAAGGGTTCATGCGTCGAACAGTATTTCAAGGTAATTGCTGCCAGTGAAAACATAATTTTATTTATTAACTTTCTTTAACTGCTCCAGATATTGACATTTGCATTAATGTGCACATACTATGAAAAAAACATTATTCGGATGAAAAAACGCGATTTTTTTTTTACTCTACTTGCTGCGACGCGTCTCGAGCGTACGATTGAACTCTTTGGTGAAAGCGGTGATATTTGAATTGATGTAATCATAACGTGATCATAACACAGTTATAAAATCGAAAACCTGATAAAGAATGAATGCATGGAATTAAAATAAGACCTAATATCTGAGTGTAAAGTAAAGATATTCCAATGATCTGTTTTAACGATCACTCTCACTGCAAGCTCGTAGTGCGCTAGCGACTGCGTGCTGGGTCGCGAGTATGCTTCGTCTGTTATCACACGCTAGTATCGCTTTTATTCTGAAGAAACACTGCTCATATTTGCAGTAGAAAGTGCCGCTTAGTCTGAACATGGGTACCGCGTAGCGAAACACGTGTGTGTCGGGACGCGTGTGATATACGGAGCGCGATTGACACCTGCAACCTGTCGGCCCCGCACCGCCCCGCCCCGCCGCTGCGCCGCCCGGTATGCAAGCCTTTATGATGCACGCTTGCAATAAATTAGATACGGGCCCAACACGACAACCAATCTCGATGCTAGGCAATCAGTTTTGCGAAACGCGGTTGGTTTCGTCGTAAATCGTTACTGTATTAGATTAGATTAGAGCTGAGATCTGTTGCGCGACTACGCGAGTGCTTTGCGAGTTAATGCGCTCTTCTGCCAAGTAATGCGCCCGTGTAATAAAGTTCCATACTTATTACATAGTGTTAAATACTAATGTAGCTGTAATTGATCGTTGCATGCACATGTTGTACAGAAAGTAATTGCCAATGCATTTTAAGTAGATAGAAATTGATCAATAGAATGGTACTCTATTAGTTTAACTTATTAATGTAATGAACTTTAGAAAATGCAGTACTTACTTTTCTCTTAATAGCTATAATATTTGACAACAGCTAACGCTACAAAAAATCTTTTAAACATTATAACTGTATTCAAACTACTTTCTATTGATGTTAAAAATATGTAAGATGTCGGTTAAAAAAGCACTCACAGTAGCAAGCTCACGGTGAGGTTTCACTTATGATTGATTTCCTACAACTGTGCTGTACTTACTTAACTAAGATTGAACGATTTTTTTCTTGGTAGCGAAAACATTTTAAAAAATTAGTCAATGGCTTCACTATGCGTATAGGCAAGCTTATTTCCTAATTATATCTATTTTGTTAACGTTATTTTTTGTAGAGTTGTTACAAAGTACTTGTAATTATAAGTAAACTTAAATTACGTGTAAAGTCAACTATATTTATTCACTTTAAGTAAAACGTAAAAATCGCTGATCAAAAGAGAACTTTTTGTTACTTTACTCTTTGATATTATTTATAAACGTGACGTGCCGATGATGACTTGTTTGGTGTAGTTGTTTTCTATAACTGTATATAATATTTAGTTTGTAAAATTTCGGTCAATACAACGTAACCAATGAAAGAGAGTTGATTGAATAGATGCGCGGAGGCTGATCTGTGGCACTTTAGCGAGACTATGTTTTGACATACTATAATAATCAAATAAAATAAACCGTCAACAAGATATTTCTAAGATTGGTAGATTTAACAGATAGCTCTATAATTTCCAGTGACTAAAAATTTTTTTTTACGATATTGTTAACAGACTTACGGTAACAACTGCGGTAACAACCTGCCTTCCTGTATATTTTGTATATTTTTCATTTCAATATCGTAAACTTTTTTTGTAACAAAATTTATTTGTAACTAGTGTAGTTGTATCTACTACTTGACGTCACAAGAATGAGGAATTCGTAAGATCACTTAACTGGAAAATCAATCAAACTTGCTTTTTTAACGCTACACGAAATCGCATCCACAAAAAACGTTAAGGTCATTCATCATAAAAAATGTTCCACAATAATTAGTCAAACGCTGTTTTAAATAACACAAAAGAGTTTTCGTCGTGACATAATCAAAACGTAAATATGTTTTTCAGATTCCTATTGTTGCTTGAGGTGCACGAACACCTTTTTGCTACAATTAAAAACACCAATTAGTTAGTAGTAGTGTCTTAAAGCCTGTATTATGTAACTACTAACTAGGCAAGCTAATATGACCTTTACCTTTTATTATTGAAGATGTTATAAGTTAACTACACTGACAGTAAAAATATTACAACAGGACAGATTTCTTAAATAAATAAAAATCGGCCAAGCACGTGTCGGGCCACGCAAAGTGTAGGGTTCCGTAGTTGTCCAATACTACTTAGGTATTAATACTGCCTGAGACAGTTAACATTCATCAAAATATTTTTCTATGATATTTGTAGTACCAAATTTCTCGTACATTTTATATGTTGGTCTATTATTCGATAACCTGTAAAGCCTATTTGATGTTGATACTTTTCCTTTTGAATTCATCATAAATACACTACTACCGTGAATTTTTTCACATTTCCGAATAGGGGGGGGGGGAACTTGACTCTAACAAAAATAAGCACTTTAACACAAATATTTCTGAAACGTACACTAGCAACGTAAAATGGTTTTAACAAACCCCCATTGTTTTTAAAATACCTATCCAACAACGGTACCTAACACTATAAGGTAATCGTGAATTAAAAAAATAACCCCCATTTCACATGTGCCAGAGGAACCCTATAAAAGATTTTATTCTTCAGCTTTGTCGGTATGATTAATATGTATATCCATGCCAAATTACAGCCTTCTAGTACTTAAGAGTCTCTGAGCTAAGCCGTGGACGGACAGACAGACATGGCGAAACTATAAGGGCTCCTTTTTGACTACAGAACCCTACAAACCTCAGAGTTTGTTGCAGTTACAAATATAAAACCGGAAACTCATTCATATGGACTTTAAAATTAGTAAAATTTTGATTTAGTTCGGGCAACTTATTTATATTCTTCTATCTCTTTCTGTTTTTTTATCTGACATTCGTTAAAAAGTGTTTTATTACCACCGACTTACCGTACTATTTGTCTTGAGGAACCTCTTATAAACAGTTTTTTTTTTCAGAATAAAAACCAATACAGACTTAAATCGATTCTATAGTGGCCTAAGCAATCAGGATTTAAACACAGAATTGATATAATCTTACGTAATTAAGTATAAGCACAAAATAATAATAATAATTTCACATCAGATACAATGAACAAGCAAGACGGATGTCAAAGTCAAGTTTACCAGCAAAAACCAGTGGCCGGTGTCTTTAGATCCGGCCGGTAGGACCACCGCGGCTTGGCTTCTCGGAATCACGGGACATGTCCGTATCCTTACTTACTCATAGTCCTAGTAGACCACACGATCATACACTTAGATTGATAAATTAACAGGATAGGATAACATGATCTTAAACTTGAATGAATGAAGCTACGACTAATATTAGTTGTCTACATAGCTCCACCAAGGGATTCAAGTCTGCCTTAAATACAAAAAATACAAACAAAAAAAATATGTGCCTAGTTGATAACGCCGCCGTTCCAGATAAGTGAAAAATCGTATATTGTACGAAACGCTAAGCTTACTACGCCGTAGCAGAGGTCAGCAAAAAACGATATCCTATAATTTATTCATGATTATTTATGTGTTATTAATAAATTATTTAATTTCTGTCTTTCTTTCTTACTTTATTTATCTCTTCTTCTTCTTCCTTGCCTTTTCCCATCATCTGGGGTCGGCCCTTCCTCGTTCTTAGGCGCCAGAACATTCCGTTCTGGGTTGTCTGTGCATTCAGCTGCGCTCTCTCCATATCCTTGGTAACGGTTGTCCACCACGTAGCCAAGGGCCACCCTCTGCCCTTTTTCTTGTCTGGAATGGCCAAAGCTTTTTTAACAGCGTATTCTTCGCTTCCCCTCATCAAATGCCTGAACCATCTCATACGACTCTCGACCATTTTTTCCGCGATGATGGGAGCTTTGTCAAGCCTCGTCACTCCCGCTGCCCATCGTAACATCTTCATCTCATCTTTTGCTCGTACTTACTTACTCGTCTTACTTTATTTATATTATTTTTTATTTGCTCTTTTGTTTGAGATTTACTTTGAGAAACCATTTGACCGTAAAAAAGAATACGAAAAAAAAACTGCGCATCGCGTTGATGTCTTCCATGCGTAGTCTGCAGTATTTCGTAGCACATTGCTACGAAATTTTGTAGCAAGATTCGTACTTCTTATAACAACCTAATTTGTAGAAATGTCCTTTAATTATAAAAACTACTGTTTTTCATTTGTTAATAAATAATTAATAAAGAGTGCATTCCGCGCATAGTTATGCTAAAATGTGCTCTACATGCGCAAGTAGTGTTGCAGTGAAATAATACCTGGAAACACGCATAAGCCGAAGGTAGTTCCGTATGGCCGACGTCCGGCAAACCTTCGACATTTCCGAAGAGAATAGTTGAATCAGTCAGCTCGGCGCGGGCAGTGCCGCCCTCCCCCCGCCCGCCCCGCGCTCCCCCTCCGCTGCCCGCCGCCGCGGCGCAAGCGCCCGCGCTGCTGCCACCGCACAGTCGCGTCGCGAGGTCGCTGTCTTTTTACTCGCATTACCTCCTGACATTCGAACTTAATGGACATGCCTTATTGAAATCTAACCAGAACAACTACCGATATAATGAAATAAAATTAGGTTATCGTAACAAAACGGACCACGAGTGCGAGTGGCCATCTTTAAATCTCGGCGGCTAAGGCCCAATAAGAATTCGAAACATTTAATAACGTGGTCGGGCTGTGCTGTTCGCCAGCTGGTTGTCTCTCTCGGTTAGGTGGTGAGAGCTGCATGCCAGAAGAGAATCGCTATAGGAACATAGTCTCAATCGACAAATAGTCATTGTTCTTGATCGTAATGGAACAAAATAAAGACAGAGTAGCGGTATTCGTGACTGCGAGACAAAACTATCAAGATCGAGGCGTGCGAGCGAGAAAATGCATAAGGTTTTAGGGTCGATGTCCGGGCGAAGGAACTTTAAAATTGGATTTTCGGAGAATTATGTTTCGTTATTTAGGTTAGGACACATCGATCACGTAATGGACAGTGAATGACTACCTACTTAATACACTAGGGACATGTTCACTTAACTATTTTGCATAAAGTTAACGTTTTTATAAGTATCTCCATCACTGGACTATGAATCAGCCTCGTCTATAAAGTTTTGCTAAGTACATAAAGATAACCTGTGATTTGAATATAAAAGTAAAGAATTTAAGTAATTTACGAGCACATAATATTTAAAACAAGGTACCTTTTAACTATTATGTTTTATAATATTTGCTATCTTTTTATTTAATAAGCAAATTGATAATTACTATCTCAAGTGGAAGCTTTGACTGACCTTTTAAAGGCCTTATTTAAGTAAGTAATACGTAGCAGTATACGTTATTTTCAGTCCACAGGTTAATTTCGCTCTGATATTAATATCTAAGGAAAAAATACAAATACTTATAAGTATCAGCTTATTTATTGCATGTTAATAGGGGATTGGACTGTTTCTAAATTTACTATATTTTATTAATTATTTTTAAAATATAGAGCAGACCATTCGCGAAGAAAAAAACAGAATCGGTTGAAAAACAAATTTACAGTGATTTTTTAGAGTTTCAATATGTCTGTCTCTTTCAAAACGATTTTTTGTATGGAGATTATATGGCGTTACTAACAAATGACGTCACAAGTGGGTATGTGCCTCTCTGTCTAATCTTGAATTTCAAACCTTTTTAACTCGGTAAATTTTAAAGATAGAGCAAAAATTCTTTTAGTGTTCGATAGCAGAAACTAACAAGGTTGGATTTATAAAATAAAAATAAAGTAGTCCGATCCCCTATTGCATAAAAGCATATAGAATTTCGAAATCTTAACCTATTATTTTCTCTACCAATTATTATCTTAATATAAACTACTTTCCTGTTTTGAAAATTTAGAGCTCTACATTAAGGTATACGGAATCTCTGTGAGCTGTAGACCTCGCGAGTTTGTATATCTCTTTATTTTTATATTTTCTCTACAAATATCTCCGACCCCTTGAAAAACAACCTCAGCGGTAGACCTTGTAAGCTGGCAACCCCCATTACTTCGTCATTTTTAAAAATTTCCAAATACTGACTCGAGATAAAAATTTGAATAATTTATCGAACCTGCTCACAAAATTTCACGAGAATCGGTTGAGAAACGCGTCCTGTGGAGTGCAACAAGACAGATGGACAGACAGATAGACATACAAAAGCAATTTTGGCTAAGCTGAAATGGAGACGCTTCGACTGCTCGGTCAATAAACTTTAGTGAAAATTCCTATTTATGGTTATGTTTTATCCCTTATTCCAATATATTGCTATTAGCGGAAGGTTGCGTCATCAAAGAGCCGGTGAAGCTAAAAAGGGAGCATCGTGACGTGTCCCGCGCGGCCCGTTCTGTTCCTGGTCGGGAGTGAGTACACGAAGGTGCGCGCGCGCCGGCCGGGATCGTCCAGACCGTTACTCCGGCGGCCTTGGCTGAGTTCTTTCCCGCGCGGGCCGCGGCAGGTCGCATTCGGCTCAACCCGTTCCGCGCTTACCACTTGAATTCTGTAGTAGGGTCTAACAGCCTGCTCGCCAGTTGCCAGATATAAGAGAATTCTATGATATTAAAATTTTGAGGAGGAAAATTTTAACTCGTGTACATTCATAAAGGGAAATAGTTTAATTTTGTTTCTTATGTAACGATAGCGTGTACTTCAGATTCTTCAAATACCACAATCGGTAAAAAATGTTCTAATAAGTTATCAAGGGTGCTAAATTAAAAGTATTTCTGATAGATGATTTTATTTAGTTCTTCATCGTCATTCTTAGATGTGGGCTAAGAATGACCGTGTCTCCACGTCAGGATTTACCTTAGACCTCTTATCTACTGCTACTAAATTAAGTTACGATAATTCAATTAATTTCATCTGGCAGCCCCGTCGCTCACGTGTGTAGCCCGCACTGACTCACTACACACGCGCTACTCTAGTGTATTTGTAAGTGTTTACATGTATTTAAGTTTGTGTGCGTGCATTGAATTACTACTAACGGATATTACGGAATTCGTTGGATAAATGCCTCAAAATATCAGCAAGAAACTCGACTTGATTTACATGTCTTCATTCAATACACGTGCTTGAATTTATATTAGATAGAAGCCATAATACCTTAAATAATAATATGTATTATTGTTTTAAATAATCATTCAAATAATATGGCCATTCATTTTATCAAAAATTATGTAGGCTCAGGAATTATTGAGTACGTTTTATTAATATTTCATTAACTCTAGAGGAACATCAACATATTTCTAAATAAATTAAACCTTCGACGGATATTCATTTAATTCTTATGGGGAAACTTTTTATATCATTATTATCAAGGAATGCGAGGCATTGGCAGAAGGCGGGAGGCTTTGATGGGACCACAATAATTAAGGAACTAATTTATACGTGAGTCACGTGACCCCGCACCCGAACACGTTGGAAATAAATAGATTACGATCATTACGTTTATCGCGCCTGCAATGACATTTATCTATAAATTGCATTGTGACCTTACGCAACATAAGTTTGTTAATAATAACGTTAGCTTACGTGTTCAATAGCGATCAATTTCGAAATTGTTCCAAGCGCCGACAAAGGTTAGTAATCACGACACATGCGCGAACAAAAATGTTACATTAAACAGTTTCAACCTTTTAATTGGTTTTGTTTTTATTGTGTGTAGAAGCTTTTAATGCGATGAGGCTAATATGGGTGCATTATCGAGGTTGAGCAAGCGGCAAGGACGGGCGCTGCGCCCGCGCCGCCGCCGCCGCCGCTGCGTTGCTGCAATCGCACGGGAGCTTAACGCGAACTACTAGTGTTTGATAACTTTCAATAAACCGTGTTACGCACTACTGACACATTATGTTTTGTTCCATTATTATTTTTTATGTACTTAAATAAATATTTTGACACTACATTAAATAGTGTTCAAACAAATAATTTCGTTGAGCTATTGAAACTTAATAGTCTGATTAGTGTATTCAACAGTACTGACAAAAGACTTTTTTCGTTTTGTTAAATTCACTAGCTATGAATAACTTGATCATATCTATAATTACTTGTCTAACAAGTATACTTTAAATTACAAACCTACTTCTTTTTTAGTTTAAAAACAATTTGCTAATTTTGATTGCAAAAAATATTTGACATATATATTCACACAGATACATGTGTTAACCCAATTCATGAATAAGATTAACCTTTAGATAAAACCAGCATCTTATCAAGTAAGGTAACCTAATTGGCCAAAACCAAAGATCTTTCTTAGTGTTGGTGTATCGTAAGAATGGACTCCGCACCGTATTACAGAGGTTTAGACTCAAACATAGAAGCAAGCTTGTGGTGTGCGTGAGTTTTTAACTCTTATTGCATAGAGCTTGAGATAGGCATACAAGCGTATTTGTCAATGTGTGCGTAGATTACGTACACAGGCAGAGCTCGGAGGTTCAACGCACCACTCGGCACTGCGCGAGTTCCTTGTTCCACTTTACCACTGACACTATATTATTATCGTTCCATGAGTTTCCGACTTGAGCAACCATTTTTTTTATAACAAAATAGTCCTTGTAATAAGAGGTCCGGCAAGTCGTGAGGTGCCTTTATTGCAGACAGTATTGGGATGTCACTTTAAAACGGTTTACGGACAAAGAAATTATTAACTAGTATTGTAGTACATTTTAATTGTAATACCTATTAAGTTTAGGTATCTAACTTTATATTATTGTAGCTTTTAAAAGACAAACAACTTATCTAACTATTTTATGAAAATACAAATTAACAAACAATAAACTAAGATGTTATTACGTTTCAACTAGGCCATGGTCGCATACATGATAAAAAATAAAATTCAGGATTCTTAAATAGTTATTTTTTGATGAATTACATTAGAATTATACTAGTTAATATAAAACAATAATTTACATACAAAACATGTGCAAGCTTCGTTCAAAATTCGTAAAACACTCGTGTGCTAATTATAAATGCAAATTCCCATCAGTAAGTAATATAATAAAAGAACCAGTTTTAAACTGACTCTATTATTATTATTATACATACTTTTTGGTAAAATGTCAATCTATACCACAAAGACAAAGATCAAACAGACGAGACACCAAAAATTTTATTATCTATAGGTATGGGTTTGATGAGAAACGTCTACGAGCTGAATGAGGGATAGTGACGATATAGTTTGCAATACAAACGACATCAACGAGATTCATTGTACAGAAATTATCATAATAAAATAATCTTTAAACGCAGTAAAATCGTGTTTTCTCTAATAAAACTTTTACGTCAGTACCGTTCTATTAACAGTCATTTAATTATAATCTTATTTAGATAATGACAAATTTGCGAGATTATTTAATTTTAATAACGGAACTTAAATGCAAAATGTCTTAACGTCATACAATAAGTTATCATCAGTATCAAGAATTGTGAAATTAAATTGTCATATAGGATATAAATGGTAATTATATATTTAAGTAGTAAAATTTTAATGATCAGTTTTGTAACTCGCAGAACACTAAAAAAACCATAAAAATTTGGCAAGCGGGGCTTGAGCTTTATTTACGAACAATTAGGTCATTTTCAAGCAAGAAGTAATTAAGATATATTCCATGAACAATGAAAATTAAAAGTGGTTAATCAACATATTATGTTAAGTATTGTGTTTGCGGATAATAGTCAAATAAGCATTTAAATACTTATTCATGATAGTTATTCTATAAATAACCTGTAGAATCACATGAAAGGAAGTTTGAATAGATATTTTAGTCAAATGAGATTATGATGATTAGCAAGTTTGACCACTTGTGTTGTTAATAATTACATGAATAGTGAATTCCATGCAAACAATGCTTTTACAATTACTTTAATCTTAATTATTAACCTCCTTCAACAATAGAACGCTCCACTGTCGTGCTGAAGCATTTTATTTTATTTAGTAAAACAGTAGTTGTCTTGTTTAGTAGTCTTGTTACATTTGTCCCGATATGATGGTACGTCAAACATAATAATATTAATATTTTATTTATTTATAAATAAATGACTTTAAGACTATTTGGTCAGAGCCTTCTAAGATGCCTTTCCCTATGAGTTTGGTGATTTTTTCACGGATTTCACCGATACTTTTTCTTAAAAATATATAAGACCACCCCAAAGTAAAATAAATAAATAAAGTACTAAATTAATAATTAAATATTCTTTTTAAATATAATTTGCGGGTTTTGCCAATAATAGATTTCATAATAGATTTTTTAATTCAATCGGCCAACAGATGAAAAATTATAACGCAGAGTGCAAAAAAAGTATATTTCAATGAATCTTCTCTTCTTTAAGTCAGATAAAAAGAAAATTATAATTTGGACTGTATGTTCGAAAATCAATTTCAAATAAGACTTAACCCAACATTAATTTAACACTTTTAATTATTAAATTCCTACCTTCCATAACTCGAATTTCATGTCGCTAAGCCTGTTATACAAGCATATCTTAAGTTCAAACAAGGTAAAGACCCAATTTTTAAATAAGGCAATAATCTTTTCACATTAATAAAATTGAAAGATAAGTTTACGAAATAAAATAAAAAGTACCTGTTTAAAAGTACAGTGAGAAAGAAAATATATTAGTGATGCTGTTTAATATTAAATTAATATATGAATATAACCTGGTTACTCCATCCATTGGATGTAAATATTCCGGAACTTCATTATCTGAGCTTCTCTGGGGATAAGGTATGAAAGCAAATATAGGGTATATTTGGTTGCGCAGGCCGAGCTCGCAGGCCACGTGGCTAGGCCTGCTCTGCGGGACCCGATGCGGAAGCAGCTTGACTCGAAGCCGCCGCGACCGCTGGCCACTCACATGCAGCGATGACAATCAAGATTTATACAGAAAAAATATAAATAGAAATTGGTGACATCACTTTTATCATTAGATTAGCTTTCATAGTTATTTCCAACGAATAAGAGACTGTTGGTTATTTCTTATTTCTATCTTTTGTTTCAACGTTATGTATGAATTACGGAAAGAAAAATATATACCTAGGTATTTTTTTGCGCGTTAAGGTTTTTTTTAGTATGGTTTCAATATTAAGTTTTCAAACCAGCAAGTAGGTTAAAATTAAATCACACTTAATTTAATATATATCTATATGTGAAAATATATTTGGATGTTTGTTCCGCCTTTACGCTTAAAATACTCATCGGATTTGGATACAATTTGGAATGGAGATAGTTTGTAACTTGGATTAATATTACATAGAATAGGATACTTTTTACAGGAAAAACTTTTATTCCCTCGGGAAAATCTTACACAACACGAGCGTAGCCGCGGGCGAACCGCTAGTAAAATAGTAAAAGGTTAATAATAAATAAAGGTACGAGTAATTAAAGTGGCAAGTGAATATATTCACTTGTAGAATATGTAGGCTTAGGTTTTAACTGCAATGTACCTATCTGTAGTGGCAGTATACTTCAATGTCATTTCCTGATTTACAAGTATTGCTAATGGAGCTTTTGCATTGGCGTTTAAAATTTTGCAAGTTGGATATAGAAAATAAAAAACGAAATTGTTTTCGTGAGAAACGTATTGCTGCGTTAATTTTGTTTCGTTGATCATGAGTGCTGTGAGTATAGGTAGAGATCGAGTATTCTCTACCCATGATTTAGCAGAACTGCAGACAGCCTTGACTTTTAAATGTTTACTCAGTTCATCTGGTCTGTTCATTCAATCCATCTTCCTTTTTATGTCTTATCACTTTTTATAGTTATAATATTTGTGAGGAAACTTTTATGTCGTTATTACTGAAATTGTTTATTTTGAGAAAATAAGAAATAAATTGGTTGCTTGACTTACGTCACAAGAACAATAAAGTGAACTTTCTGATTGATACCATATCTCCGAAAGTTATTACTGCAATACTTTATATAATTTTAGACCTAATTATTCAGACTCAAACTACAACATACTGCTTTTAATGAGGTTAAAACTTTTTATACTATACTTTTTATACAAATAAGTTATATTATATTGAGTCGTTAAGGTCTTAAAAGTGTCGTCCTTGTACCAAGTTATTATTATTATGAAGTTAGTGAAATGAAAACCACGAAGCCCTTTAATCCACGCTATGGGTGTACTTAGTAGTCGGTTTTACAAAAAGCTAACTTACCTTACATTTATAATATTAGCACTGTGCATATTTAGTTAGATATAATCAAGCAATATTTATGCAACATATTTTGCGTGTAGCTTTAAAATTCTACAGGAAATTAGTTAGATGTTTATAATATACGAATTAATGAAAGTGAAATACAGCCTTAATAGGCTGAGATTGTATTTATAACCTTCACGTAAAACTACGTTTATGTAAATATAAGAAAGTAAAGTAATTAATAAATAACCTTACTAATAACCGTAAAGCGATAAAACGGTGATTTGAGGCTTACCTTTTTGGTGAACTTCAGCTATTAGCGGCCCGAATATCTGCAACAAATAAATTAAAATAATTAATTGTCATAAAACTACCATATAAATCAATACGCAATATAAGAGTCTGCGATTGACAAGCTGATAAATCAATGGAAATCATTCGTATCTCTACCCACAAATATTATGGCACATAATAAAAACATAGTATAAATAAGTATTTTCAGTGTTTTGTTAGACATTAAAACTTTATGTTTAAGTATTTTGCTTTCGTATAATTTTACTAAGTACAAATAGACCCTTTTTTGTTTTAAAACTTTATTAACCCCCGACGCAAAAAAGAGAGGTGTTATAAGTTTGACCGCTATGTGTGTCTGTCTGTGGCACTGTAGCAGTTAAACGGGTCAACCGATTTGGATGCAGGTTTTCTAGCGATGATTCTTAGACATGTTTCATCAATCAATTTAGCCGTTTCAAGGTCATCAGCTCTTTTGTTAACTGCGGTAGGGTTCTTAGACGCATAATGTGTATTTACTTTTTACTTTCAAACATACGTGTGACCTAAAATTTGAAACACCCATGTATGCTTTATAACTTTGCATGATGATGGAATTGTTGGTCTGATGCTGTAGCCAGGATATCCAGAACTCTGTACACTCTTGAAAAAATAATAGCAGATATGTCGTGTTTGGATTCGGTTTGCTCAGTATTTGATTCTACATATATTACAGTGGTGGCAACATGATGAGCTGATGCTGCAGCCAAGATATCCAGCACTCTAGTACACCCTAGAAAAATAATAGCAGTTATGTCGTGTCTGGATTCGTTTTGATCAGTATTTGATCCTACATACAATGCAATGATGGTGGCAACACGAAGAGCTGATGCTGTAGTCAGGATATCCAGCACATTAGTTCTCTCTTAAAAAATACTCTCTAATTTGATAGTGTTCCTTTTAGATATAACTGTACTCATATATCATAATTTATTTGTTTTAAAGTAAAACAAACATTCATTCAAACAGTCATTTCAACGAACAAACCAAATCGTACCATCCACCAATTTCTATAATAAAATAAAAATATATAGGTGTAACCGAATTCGATGGCTCAACAATAGGTATTATCTTTGACTTTTTAATGTTTTGATTTTTTTGCTTCAGGGGTTTTTAAATTTTTAAGTTATGTTTAAGTATTTTGCTTTCGTACAATCTTACTTTTCATAATGAAGGAATTTATAACCTTGTCGATCACGTATTTTGCAATCAGCAGCTTCACAATAAAATCATGTTCATGCACATAATGGGAGAACAACGGTTTAAAATACTGAGAAAGAACTAACCAAAAAATTCAAATTGTCTCAATGAATGCAATTGCTTGATAACTTTTATGAACAATTACGCGAACAGTTTACAGGAGAATCGAAATCAAATTGGTTTTTATTATTGAAAATGATCAGCATTGACAGCGCAGGCGTGGAATGTTTCCAGCTTTCTACTCGCCGTTATTATTGTCCATAATCGTGAGTCGCGATGATTTGCTCGTGTATAGAGGTAAACAGGTAGACGCTATGTAAATGGAGGAACTATACAGTCAGGGCAGGCTATTAGTATGAATTTGTGAAGTACTGCTGTCTATAAAATATACGGCTATTATGAAGTTTTGTGCATAACAAGCCGGGCGTTGTTAATATTTTATTATTATAGAAATACTTCCTATTTACAGATTCGTCACATATTGTTGCAAACTTCGCGCAGCGCGGCGCGCACTGAGGTGCTTTATTAAATTCTCCACTTATGATTACAATATGATGTTGACTACGTTGCTTAACTATTAGGCTATGAAACCACACTATTATTACTCGTCGTAAAGGAGACGGATGGGCTTCATTATATCATAGAAATAAGTCGTAGCTAGATCGATAGACCACGAATGCGTCTCGGAAACCGGGTGCTCGGTAAAAGCAAGGTATATTTTGTTCTACACTCAGATAATGCTATAATTAGGTATTCTCTTGTATATTGAGGTATTTTTAGGCAGGATGCCCTACATACTCATTCAATGACAAAATTAGAGGATCACGTGTCTGTGTCGCTGGTCAGACGGACTGTCACAGTTTATTTATTTAATTATTTATCACAAAGTACGTAAAGCGGCGCGGGGCCCCATACTCGTATTTATAGAGATGACCCAATTACGAAATATATTTTTTTATATTCTGAATATTGTTGTGTTTTATGTACAGTTTATTTATACTTTGGTAAGTGGAAACGTAGTAGTAGTTATTATGAGATACCGGTGCGCATGTAAGGAACTTGGCCCTAGTGGCACACTGGCGCATGGCGCAGACAACGTGCAGGCATTGCGAAACCCGCCGCCGAGCCACGCCGCCGCCGCCGCCGCCGCCGCGAGAGTCGTGCTCTTATTCGCGTGTGTTCGAATTCACAGCAACGTACGGATTTCTTAGAACGGTAACCGCGATAACTCCTGTCAAAATAAATCATACATAACTTTAAGCCATACTAAATATCGAATACTGCATTTTGTATTTTATGTACGCAATTCTAAGTAACTCTCTCTAAATATAGATATCCCTAGCCTAATGTAGATATCACGTCATTTGGCAACCCAGCTGCTGGAAATTAAGCTTGCGTGGTAGCAATTAAGATAAAAAATGTGAGAGTTAAAAGCGTTTCTGCATACAAAATGTGACTTGTTTGTTCTATGTAGGTATACTCGCATGCAGTTGCCCGATCGAGTAGCTTGGTTGAAAACTGGTGCAAAGTGAAGTAGTGCAAACCGCAGAACCAGTCCTGCGACAGGAAGCGGCCTCGCGCCCCCGCCCCCGCCCCGCGCCACCTGCCGCGCGACCTCCTGCTCCAGACAAAGCGTGTCCTTCATGCACTGAGTGACGCATGCAAGTGCATTGCACTAATAATAATGTCCTTTTCAATGTCCGGTAACAGCACTCGACCGACCCCAACTACGCGGTAGCGACACCTATAAATATAAGCCTAATTAAATTTATCAACCTTGCGTCTTTTGGCTTTTGCAACTCTATATCAATCATATCTACAAATAACATTATTTTTGTGTACCTAAATATTTTATTTTATTATATTAAGTTTTTTTCATAAGCACCCTGCAGAAGTAATTTCGCAACTCATGAAGTAATCATATGCAACCAATGTTAGTGCCTACATTACATACATATTTCAAAATATTATCTGAAAGCCTTAAAAGATTTTGCGCATTTATCTCAATCAATAGTTGTTAAAAACTGTAAAATAATTTAAAAAAGATATTATTACCTATATATTTGGAATGTCCAATAGTCTTATTAATAAAGGGCGTAAAACAAAACCGCTTTTCCTTGTACGTATTTAAAATATCCATAAACCTAGGCAGACCCTTTCTTTTCTTTCCTTTTAACCCCCGACGCAAAAAGAGGGGTGTTATAAGTTTATTGCAATAGTAGAGTGCGTTTATTCGACTGTACTGTACATTACTATGGCATTACCTGTACTCTCGGTCGTGATCGAAATGTTGGCAATCTTAAAGAGACTCTTTATTGTTTTGGTGGAGAGTTAGAGAACAATGCATAGATGAGCCGCGTAGCGTGAGGCCGAAATACCAGCCGCAAGTCGCATCGAACCACCTACAGAAATGATCTCATAGAAAGTAGAGCAACTCATTTATTTATTCGGTGCAGCAGCGGGTGCGAGCGAGACCACACTGCGCAACCGGCTCATTAAAATAAAAATCTGATTTTCGAGTGCAACTTGCGCGAAGTCTGATAAAATTTACCGACAAAATTTGCTCGAGTTACACCAAAAAGGAGTAACGAAACGCCTCTGCACGGCGACAAGGTGGCGTATGTGCACGCATACAAGCGGTGCTGTGAGGAGAAACCGACCGCAATATTCCATTAATCTTTATATTCAAGACAACTGAAGTTGTCAGTAAAAACTTTAAAAACAATGCTAGTAATTACTTAATAAATAAACAGATTTGGTGCGCTCAAAAGTTTTCATAATAACAGGATTTTCAGGATTGATTAGTTGTTGCTGTTGATTTCCGATTACGACAATCTTCAGGTAGCATCTAACTAGTTGTTTGTTTATCTTATTTATTTATTTATTTATTTATTAATAATAGGAAGACCAACAGCTAAAGTTAACTTGATAGTAAAATACATTAATACCAAAAAGCCATTTACAGGTCTCCACATGTAGGTGCCAGAACATAAAAAAAACACATAAGGTCATACACTCATAGGCCTGAATACTAGCTCGCAAACAGATTGTTCAGTTACAAAAAAAATTGTCTATTTAGCAGACGTCTCGCCGAATCGGAACCAGTATTAAACAGGTCCAGGTCAAATTCTTGGCACAATTTATTAAAATTGCTGCTTGCACGCAAAAGAAATGAATTTTGACGGTAGTTCGAAGACACTGAGGGAAGATGGATGGGAGCGCTATTACGTAAGGTCAGTCTGGGGGTTCGGACAAAAATTTTGGAAAGCAGATCTGGGCAACCATACCATATAGGAAAAAATCCTCACACGTGGTTGTAAATTTCTTTCCGCATTAGTAAGACGGTTTTCACTGTTGAAATCGAGGCATTGTCTGAACATTACGCAGCTTAGCGTTGCATCAAGCGCACGATAGCTGCGGCTCTATAATCATCATCACGAGTCACGTCAGCCATCCAGCGCATAGTGCGCACGCGCGCTTGCTATGTAAATAACACCATGCACGGCATTCCGCCACCGCCAGATTAAATATAAATCACGATCAAACCTTACAAGATCCTATGCTAGTGCAGTAGGTACTTGTGAGCGTAATTTTACACAAAAAGAGTGTAATGTGTTCAGGGTTCATGTATATACATGTATGTACGAGTATGTGAGAGCGAAATGCCTGAAAAATTTGGATATGGGTACCGTTAGGATCCTTACATCAGCCCGAGTGCTACTGGCTATATAATTATTGGCGGCGCAGTCGTGTTTTTAATTTATGAATGATTATCGTATAGATAAAATAACAAATAGTAACATTTTTTCTATTCTATATAAAATAAAGTTATTTTGAGTTCACTCTCACTATATAATCGGACCCTGGACTCCACTATACCTACTTATATATACTTGCTCTTTATACTTATCGAAACAAATACAACGAGCCCAAATGAAACTAGTCTCTCTTGTGTATCATATGGTATGGCCACCTTCCAGCTCCATCATCAGACCAGCTACGTGGTATCACATCACTATGTTGCCACTGAAGTTACATAGATGCTTTTTCTATTGAATCGGATGCATGTAATGCTTGAAGAATAGATTGCAAAATTCAACAAAATCGTGTTCATATAAAAGACATCAACGCGACCGGTCTTACACTGTTATTTTTTTATGAAAATAATAAATGTATACTGACAAAAGAGGCGAGTAATAAAAACGTATTAAAATAAAATAAGCCAGTATTTACCGTAATTTGTAAGTACGATATCTAGCTGTGATCATACGAAACCAGTCGAATAGTTTTATTTTAAAAAAGCTTCGCAAGTGGACTTCACGTGTTTGTTGACTATCAACAAACTGAAGCATTCATTGTCATATTAAAATTGCATCTTTTGATAAAATTAAAATATACTTTTTTATTTAAAGGATTTTTTTAAATGACATTCCATGATATTATTAAGTGTATTTAAATATTTTTGTGACACATGAGCAGACTCGCAGTAATTTACTTTCTTGAACTGTTTCTTGCCTTTAAAATAGTTTTTACTATATTCGGGACAAATATCTGTAATAAGAAGAGCTTGAAAATATTTATTTAAGAATTTCTAGCGTGCTTTTAACACTAATGCGTAGGTATCTCTTTTAGGAATTTTAAATAAAATATTAATTAGACATGAACTTATTAATTAAGATAACGTCAACTTTTATGAGGTTAAAATAAGAACCAAAAAAATGCTTCGCGCAATGGGCAGCTCGAGTCGAAGTTGAGTGATGTTTCCAGAGCATGCGCGGCAGTTATTCACTCACGCGCATTTTACCAAAATCGACGAGTGCGAATGCGAGTGACGCAGACTTTCACCGAGCGAGTCCTTTCTAGCGTTTAATGTACGAATAAACTTTAATATTTTGCCCACCTCCAAACTTAAACTGCACACTGGCATGGGCACTTAATTGCTCCATAAAACGAAACTGGAGTGAAATATTTATTAGGGTCACATATGAGCCAATATTTCAGATGAACAACACTTAAAGTTTTATCGTTCAGTATTTTTAATGCTTCAATAAAACCATTTAATGCGAATCTGTGTATGGCCGGAGCCTAATGCAAAAAAAATAACTTCAATAAGCTATAATGAAGAGGAGATGATTAGTCCGATAAAATCATCGATGTGACTGCGGTCCCAAACTTCCGATCCGAGCTGAAGTAGGTGAAGCGAACGGAGCGTCGATGTCTTTTACATCTTATTTATTAACATAAAACTTTTTCTGCGTTGATAAATGTAGCCACTTCCTCAAACTAAAATGAGAAAAAACATGGTGAAAATAATATTTATGTAGTACATGGCGTGATATTCAGTGTCCCCTATATGCATAGAACATGCTATTTTACTTGTTTAAGTTACCAAGAATATTGTAAGTTTCTAAGCAGTTTATGCATTTACACATGAGCTTGAGCCGTAAACTATTGACCCATAATAGTTTATTGTAACCATTTTACAATAACAATTGAACGCTTCCTATAATTTCTAGCTATAAATTGCAATAGTGACGCTTTTGACTGCGTAATTTCAAAGGATATGGAAAATAAAAATATTAACTGAGATCTTAAATATATGAAAAGGAAATCCATAACTATACATAACTATTATTAAAAAGGAGAAGTATAAAAATAAAATATGATATGTTAATCCCAATAAGTATAACCTTTTTCTCCGTGAATAAGAAAATCCGATAAAAATATACTTATGTATGTTACTTTGGTACTCTAAACATACCTACATCCTGAGTTTGATAGACAATAGCGAGTTTCTGTGCACGAACATGCGATAATGACGATGAATTTAGGGTATGCCAATAGTACATTACGATACAAGGTTCGTAGGTGGCAAATTACAAACGAGCTGACTTTGTAAGCCCGAGCCGTGGCGAGGGTTTATAATTTCACGAGCTTGTTATAAAACCTAAGATCCGTGTATTGTACGACGTTTTTCAATACACTTGTGAAAAAACTGATAGTAAATAAAATAAAATTGAAATGGTTAAGAAAGGTACATAGTACCCTACAAAATCTACGATACTACAGGTAAAATTGATCATGTAAAAGTTGTAAAAACTAATCTTTATAAAGTATATCGCGCGCAGTTTGAGTATCCTTACTATTCACATAAATATCAACACTTAATCTCTCATAAACCAACATTCAATGTAAAACAATTCAATGAAAAATTTACAAACTTGGCGCCAACTACAAAACGATAATTTTTTATAAGCATAATTACGGAGAAAAGGCTCTGGCGAACATTCAGCAAATTGATTCTTTGTTAAATCGAGATAATTTAAATTTATAATTAAAATATTACTGGCTGATAATATTTTTGATACAATTTGTTGAAATAAAAAAATATAAAATACTTTTTCACCTCGGAAAGTTGGCTTTTAATGCCTGAAAATAGGGCCGAAAATCGCTTATTCATTTCTAGACGGGCAAACCATTCTCATGTCTAGAGAGGAAAATTATTTTGAATTTCGAACATTATCTTACACAGGAAAAAATATTTCATATATCCGCGCGTAAAATAATTGACGTGAGCCATTTTTTTTTATTGGGTGTATTCCGAATCAACCTGTTAACGCCGTCAGCAGCGATCAGAAAACCAAAAGATTGTATGGGTTTCGCCTGCCTTTGAGTGCGCTAAAATCGATTTAAGCGCGTCTCGGAACGCAGGGATAGGTTTTCATACAATTTTAGAACGCACCCTAAATTATAACTTAAAAGTTTGTTTATTGTTTTGGTTGTTTATTTTTATTTAAAATTTAAAAGTATTATGATGAAATACTGTAATTAAATCTCAACTTATAGAATTATATCGAAAATAAGAGAACTCTTGTACATTTTTAAGTACCAATATTTACGTAGGTAAGTAAATAGTTAATGATTTCCTTGCCGGAACAGGTGAAAAATAATGTGTTGGGTTTGAGAGGAAACTAATTCTCTCCTCGAACCTTAGAATCCCTCGCGAGCTTCAGAAGTCTATTTTTAGAAACACTCGCTTCGCTCGTACTTCTATTATAGACTCCTTCGCATGCTCTGGATTCAATATCAGTTCTCTGAGGAAAAATCAACATTCCTCTCTTACCTAACAAATAACTATTCTCTTTGTATGAATCGATTAAAATATTTTTATTGTCAAAATAATCCTGGCTGAATAATAATTTTGAAGACCATAGGAATTAAAAACAAAATTAATAAAATCGCACTAGTGCGGTAAAACGCATTTACCGCACAGTTTACTTCCTTCGTAAGTTCAATTTTCTGCTCGAGCAGGGTGTATTGAAAAAGATAAAAATATTTATTTTAATAAATAAGTAGAATAGTATAATATTCTTCTTGATCTCTAAAATGCACAAATATACATCAATTTACGTACCTAATTTAACTAGAAAGCATTAAATTTCATGTTATATGCTCTCTTTGTAAAATGGTGTTTGGTCTGGCAGGTTTGACGTTCAAATATTTACCAGACACCCACTACCTGTGTTAGCAGTTAAATATTAACACCATATTCAAACTCTACATTAGTGCTATTTGATTTTATATAAAGGTATGATTTTGACCGCGATGTTAAAGCAAGTAAAATAAACGAGGCAAACGAGAGCAAACAACCAATAAGATTTATCTCATAAACAATATAATATAATTAAATTTTCTCCGGCCACCGGCTACATGTCACTCAGCGAGCTATGGAAAGATCTATGCTTGGTATTTCGCTACGGGATAAAAACCGAAACGAAATCATCCGGCAGAGGACCAAGGTAGTTGATATCGTCCAGAAGTGTAGCAAGCTGAAGTGGCAGCGGGCTGGCCACGTCTGTCGCAGAACCGATGAGCGTTGGAGCAGACGGGTTCTCGAATGGAGACCACGTCTCGGGAAACGTAGTGGGGGACGCCCCCCTGCCAGGTGGACTGATGACCTGAGGAAGGACGCTGGTGGTGGCTGGATGAGGAAAGCGGGTGATCGTACGCTTTGGCGTGCCCTTGGGGAGGTCTTCGTCCATCAGTAGACTGCAATAGGCTGATTGATTGAAGAATGATTGATTGAAATTTTTTCCTCTTGTAGAATTAATAGACGTGCATTTTTTTCAATATCAAGTGTTTGAAAGCTATTGACGGCTGTTTTCAAAAGACTAATGCAATTAATTTTTCTTGCCAAGAAACCGAAACTTTTACGCGTTTGGTTGGACCCTCAGGCCGCCGCCGCTAGTGTTGTTATAAATAACCGGTGAAGCTGTGAGAATGTATTTGTAGTAACAGGGAAATAAACACTTGTTGATCGACGTCCGTTTCTATTTATGTTACAAGAGTACAAGTGTTTTCAACGTGTTTTGATGTGACAGTGATTTTGTTTGACGCAAAATAATAACGCTTTTTGTTGCATTTGTACGTACCTCCTTGACAGGCGCGCCATTTGATGATAGCAGCGAAGGGTGGCTCAGCTCGGCTCAAAATATAGAATACGACCGGTTGCTACATTAGACCACGCGTTTGGTGCACGCACAGGGTGTACAAATCTATCAGTGTTATTTGCAACAGATGTGTTGTTTCAACCTCACTCACTTTGTCTAGATATAAATTATTTCATCATAATTCCATAGCCACAAGGTATATCTTAATTTACGATAAACGTGACGTTCCATCGGTAAATACCGCAGGTCTTTAGTCTCCTAGATTTTAATGCCTAAGTGATTTAAGTACTGTAAATAACTTCTTAGAAACTGGAATCTATTAGACAATAATAATAGATACTAGCAATCTACAGGTTAGTATTGAAAGCATATCCGGCATCAAGTGCGGTCAGGAGCGGGTCCGGTTGGAGCCGACAACTCATGCAGTTTAAACATTCTGTCTAACATTGTGCAGCGCGAGCGTCCGACTCGTTGCGTAACGCCAACCGCCAGCGTCGCCTCCGCACCTTCCTTCAACTTGTTTTATTCCACAAACAAATTATCAATCATTATGAGTCTATTCACTCCGAGTTTCTCTCGAAATAGCAAATTAAAATGAACTTATAAAAGTGCTACTTTACCTTTATTAAGAGTAGGTAATTTATTGATTCGTTATGTATGATACATATCATATACATATTATTCACGCCTATTACAAATTAGGAAAGTGATACGAATTTTTTAAAATTATCTGTCTATAATGAAGTGAGATCATGAAATAGGCGATTATTATGATCATTATAAAAAATAAAATACCTTGGAAATGGACACGATTTGCGTAAGATACAGTTGCGTTACATACATAAAAGCATATGATAGCGCCACAAGCGCACGTAGCGGTGGAGCGAGCGCAGCGCTGCGCTGTGGTGCTCAAAGCTACGCGACCGCAACCGGATGCTCCGCACCACCAAATGCACAATCATAGTAACAAAACTCTCACGAATTTTTCTCCCAACGCTTTCACGTCTTCCACTAATTATTATCCACTTTATCGGGCATCTTCAATTTGATTTACGTCTAGCTCTTACACAGAGCTCAATTGGTACACTTTTTCTTTTCGGCGAGGTAATTTAGGTGTCGGTCGGCGCGAGTAGCGGCTAGTGGCCGTACGCGGCGGCGCGACCTCCTTATACCGCCTCACGCCAGCAGCGCCGGCGCAGCGTCACGCCGCCGTCGACGCCGCCGCTGCCAACTCCGCCACCACCATTGGCGAAACACCAGTTATTAATTAGCCAGCACTGACAGATATTGTTAACACAGGCTGGCTTGCCAATGATTCCTTAATTATGGGTCGTAGCTAAGCTGTAATGTCATTCATGTACCTACAAAGTACGACTTTGCTGATTAACTTGGAAAGTTATGTTAGTGGATATAAAATTTAGTTTATTAATACTAAATACTTAAGTTAGCTTTTATCGATAGGAAGTGGCTATTAATTAACCATCACTGGCAGACATTGGTTAACTATTTATGTTGACCAACCAGAGAAATCTTAATGTCAAAGCATATTATCATTTATGTACCTACAAATTAAGATGGCTCTCAACCATAGAAAGTTACGTTAGGTTAGGTTATGGGCCCATATACAAAATACATAAGCTTTTATATCTCACTTACTTCCAAAAATTATTTTATGAATAGGTTCAGCAGCGAATGGCTAATACTTTGTGTAACTTATTTCGTTTGCAGTTTATATTATCAGCAAAATAATTTGCTGGTACTCTACTCTCTCTCTCTCTCTATAAGTGAAAGTTTATTTTTTTGCTCAATGTATTAGTTAATTTATAAATGTATATTTTTTTCTTCGATACTTAAATAACTTAATATTTTAAACTGAACGGACATATACCGAAAATTCCTCATCGATAAAGGTGCTCGTAGTAATAAAAAAATATATAAAAATTCATTCTTTGCCTAACACACCACCCATACATTTATCTAAAGAAAAACGTCCGAAGATGTCAATAAATAAGAAGGACTTTCTTCAAGTGGAAGAATCGATTATCTTGACTCGTCCTGTCAATACATCATCATCGTTAGTTGACTTGACCAGCTGACCCTACCACAACCAACCAGCCGACACTTATATTATGTGCTTGTTATGTAGCGAATGTTGCGGCAGGCCCAATAAACAACTAAATAAAATATGATTTATAGTTGACTAATTATACGAAATTGTTTAAACGGCATAGTTATAAAGTTTATGATTGTCTTATACAAACAAATAGTTTTATATACATATTTAGTTTTATTTTTGACTGAATTTCATAATAAAATTTATTTTATGGAATGAAAATGTCCTTTAAAATATTTGCGAACAAAGCAGTATCATCCACCTATATATTAATTATGCACTACTTTGCTTTCAATGCAATAATTTAAATTCAAGTCAGTGTTTGATTAGATATTCGCTACTGTAATAAAAATCTGAGGGTCACGCACATTTTTTTTATAACTATGAGGTGGACGGAATATCTTGAACAAATGTATAAAAACACGAAAATTAATTTGATTAAGATTATTTAGTGTAGTTTGTTAAATAGAAACTTATTTTAATTGCTTTAATTGTTCATCATCATCATCATCATCATCATCATAAAATAAAATAAATGATATTACATTATATTTTACATTTTAACCGTCAAAGAAACGTTTCTCGACTATGAGCCTCTTCGCAATACGTAGCCAGACACGCATGTAGCCATTTTTTGATAAGTACTAGAATGTTGATATTATGATGATGTTCTATGTAAATACAGATTTATCTCTTGTTATTAAATTATTTAATAGTGAGTTTTATGAAGAGGTTTTGTTTACTTTTCATGCGGTTTTATATTGATGAGAGCCGACAGTAGAGATAGAGTATCTACTTGCATTCCACCGTGCCCCTGTGACGATTCTAGAAGTTTTCAGACATCAGCGATGTACAAACAGGTTTTAACGTCTAAATAGTTTTTCAGATTTTTAATAAATAATAGACATAGATAACTGTTCTATTCTATTTTCTGTATAAACAGCGTTTACACTTACACCCGCTAGTCATAGAACTTTTCCGGTAATAAATCGCTTCTGCCGCTTAATTTTATGGCCAACGATAAAGAAGACGCTGCTAAACTTTTTTGAACCAATAATGCAAAAGTGTACATAAAATTTTACCTTTCCATTTCTAAAAAAAGGTTTTTACTACGTGGCGGCAGAACAAAGTGGATGCATAATTGTAGAGTGTGTTGAATGATCATTTTGGTGCGATAATAGGGCGAAATAAGGCGTGGGTGCAGCAGCGGCATGGCAGCGGCCCGCGCGCAGCCGCGAGTCTCGCGAACCGGATCTATTCGCGCGATAAATCATGCTAGCACGCCGCCCCGCCCCTCGCCGCCCGCCCTCGCGGCTACTCGCGTCCAGCCAGACCTGCCTCACCAATGTTTGCCCATTGATCTAATTCTATTTAAAACTGTTACAAGACGAGAGCTACACTGTCCTTTAGCATGTGTAAAGATGATAGAGACTAGCTCCCAAGCTTAGTTCAATCTGTGGTTCAATAAAGCAGCAAACTTGCATGATACCACAGTAATAAAACATAATTCACTATCCAGCTGTGGCGCAAATTCGAAGTGTAAATAAGATAAGGGCAGTTCATAAAGATTTGCTACTAATGAGACCCGGCTTCCTATACTATCCAAAATAGTAAAATTAATTATAAAATTATCCAGTCCGTCATGGCAAACCTTTTTTTTAATTTTGTAATTTCGATAATATCTTATTTTTATTTATATCTTTATTTATTTATGTACTAATTAATTTATTGATGTTGGTAAATTTAAAGAAAAATATTTTATTCCATAAAGAATAAATAAATAATGGTAATTATTAACAATGAACATACGAGGGCTGATTGATAAGTTTCCGAAACGACAAAGAAAAACTTTAAAAATCTATTTAAAATAAATTTATTTCTCAACGTAGTTTCCTTCTACCTCGATGCATTTAGTCCAGCGCTTCTCCAATGCCGTTACACCAGTTTGATAAAATGTTTTCTCCAACCCCTCAAAATACTCGTCCACGGCAACAATGACTTCTTCATTTGATGAAAATCTCTGGCCACCTAACCATTTCTTCAGGTTTGGGAATAAGTGGAAGTCACACGGGGCCAGATCCGGGGAATAGGGTGGATGCGGTAGCAATTCGAACCGCAATTCATGGAGTTTGGCGACTGCAACCATTGACGTGTGTGCAGGTGCATTGTCATGGTGGAACAAAACTTTTTTCTTGGCCAAATGTGGTCGTTTTTTCTGGATTTCTTCACTTAATTTTTGCAGCAAGCTTGCGTAGTACTCTCCATTTATTGTTTTTCCTTTTTGCAGATAATCCACTAAAATAATCCCTCGATCATCCCAAAAAACAGTCGCCATCACTTTGCCGGCCGTTTTTGCTTTCTTCGGCGCAGGTCTTCCGCTCTCAGTCCACTGCTTAGATTGTTCTTTTGTCTCGGGAGAATAATGATGTATCCAAGTTTTATCGACTGTTACATAACGCCGCGAAAACTCGTTAGGATCTCGGTTAAACAGCGCCAAACACTCCGATGAATCGTCCACTCGACGTTGCTTTTGGTCAACAGTGAGCAAACGCGGCACCCATCGCGCGCAAAGCTTTTTCATTCCCAAATGTTGGTGCAAAATATTAAAAACGCGTTCAGATGAAAATTTGTGATTTTTTTTTATCATGTCCGGATTCGTGACTTCATTTGGACGGCCAGACCTGTGGGCGTCTTCGCAGCTCTGTCTTCCACGTTTAAAATCAGTTACCCAGGTGTGAATTGTACTCAATGCAGGAGCAGAATTACCTAAAACACTGTCTAGCTTGGTTTTAATCTGGGTTGCTGTTTTCTGTTTTAAAACGTAAAACTTTATCACCGCACGAATTTCGTTTCTTTCCATTGTTAAGAAAATTTACGACAGAGAAAGTTCTACGTCCTATCAAACAAATTCCACCAGTTCGATTAAATTCAAATTTGGCGTTCTATTTTCAAAAAGATGCCAAAATATAATGTAATTTTTTTTTTTGCGTATCATTTTTTTAAGTTCGTCGTTTCGGCCAGTTATCAATCAGCCCAGGTATATTCGACGACGGTAGTTTGCTACATACGATTAGTCATAATGCCCCATGGATGGACAGACTAAATAATGCTCATACTCGTCACCACGCGGCGGCGGCGTGGCATGAGAAGGCGGCGCGGCGTGGCTGCGCCGGCGCACCGGCCACTGCACCCGCTTCGATTTCACTTTTATTAGCAATCCACTTAATTGGATACCAGCCAGTGTTGCGCGCGCATTCATAACGCAGATTCATCTTAGAACTAACTTACAACTTAGGTATACTATACCTTTACTACGCGTAGTAAAATAAAGTGACAAACATGTTTGTAAAAATAAAATGCGACATTCGGAGACGAAAACTAAGCCAAGATTGTACTTTAATTATTCTTAGCAGAGTCTTCTAAGCACCGAAGAAACGCCGAAGACGGTAACTTAAGGAAAACACAAATGTCATTTTGACTTTAAATGTAATCTGTTTTTGGAGCTTTATTGCTCAGTTCAATACTTTTTTGAGCATTCTTAGCTAAGATTTGGCTAAGCCTGTGGGCTAAGCTTTGTCTTTGAATGTCGCCTGATTTTATAAATACAAAAATAAAAAGTTACTTTTTAATGAGGTTTTCCGTGGCTAATTTGTCCAAGGGTTTTCCTTATGGCCTCATTGTAACAGTAATTACAACGTTATATCTTAAATAAATTAAATAAAGACAAAAAGGAAAACTGGGAAAGTCCCTCATGCATGGCTGGCGTGGATATTAAGTAAATAAAAGTAAAATTAAACAAGATTTTGGGTAACCCCAATGCGAAACTTAAACTGTATAAAACCGAAGGTCAATATAGTTGGAAAAGTACAAGACAAATTAAAGTTTAATTCATTGTAAAATCTAAAATTGCCCGCAATCCCACGCTCGAAAGCGCGCCTTAACAATAATGTTTTTGTGACTAGACAGCGATAACACCGTCGTCGTAGGTAACCAAGTACGAGTACTTTGTGCAAATGGGTACAATTTGTATAAGTAGAATACTAACTATAAAATCGACTAAATGCCTACGATCAAGTTTTAAGTACTTTTGAGTACTTACTTGGTTTCTTAACAAAACTCATAATTTGCAATTTCAACATCATATAGATAAGTGTTTGTTACAACCATCGTCGCCGTGGCTATGATGGAGACCCTAGATACTTACATGCTTACTTATTTCATCGCACTTTAAAAATCTATACTGAAATATATGCGTATATTTGAACTTTTTATTGACATCAACCGAAAAGACAAGTAATATATGTACATATATATTTTTTCTGATATTATGAAGAAATTTCGGTGGAGTATAGAATGAACACTTTAATTTTGTGGAGACCTGTTATTTACAAACACCCTGTATCTAATTAAACCCAAGCCACACTAAAAGGTGTGTGTTTTATTGTAAAACAGGTCTAATTAAATATTGTAATTGCTTGATATTATTAAAGTTATTGTAGTCTACAAGACTCGTTCATTCCATGCCAGCCGCGCAGGTACATATGCCTACTACGAGTGCAGGTAGGTAGTAATTTATCTTTTAATTTCCGGGTTGCGGTGTCACTGAAGGTCGTCTGAAATGTCATTAACTAGTGCTAGCTGACCAACGAAAATAAACTCATTCTAACTATACAGTTTATATTTTTTATGATGTTGTAAACATTTTTTTCTCCGACATGCTCGAAAATGTGATCGTTACTGTAAAAAACAGTGCGCGAAGTGACTAATTTTTGGACAAAACATTGCCCCTACAAAACAGCGGCCAGCAATGTGCCCTCAAACGGCCCAGGCCAGCAAAGTAACTTTCGTCCAGAAATTTCAATATTTTTGAGTCTTTTTATAGCATACTCTTATGTTCCAAATTAAAATTATATATATGAATCGTACACGAGTAGTGATTTGAGTTGGCTGTATGCTATGTATGATACTGGCACAAAAAAAAGAAAAGTGCGCAATATGGTAGTTTGTAATTTTTGTCGCTTTTATTTTTATCTTACTACTAGTGGCCCGCCCCAGAACATTTAATCCGTACTTTTCCCCTCAAAATAAGGATTTTGATAAAATGCTGAAACACTTGTCAAATGATTTATTCGTAGTCTAAATCCAAATTTTCATGGTCCCAACTTTTAAAATGACGGACTTTCATACAAACTTGAATCCCCCATTTTCCCCAATCCCTTTTTATTGCTTGCCTGCGTCATAAATGTAACCTAACTGTGTAAATTTGGTGTTTCTAGCTTCAGTAGTTTCAGCTGTGCATTGATGAGTCAGGCCCGGTTTCCACCAAAGCGGAGAGGAGTGGAGATGTGTTTGAATTACCAATCAGATTTTGTTATTGAAGCTAAGCGGAGAGGAGATGTGGAAAAATCTGATTGGTTATTCAAACACATCTCCTCTCCTCTCCACTTTGATGGAAACCGGGCCTCAGTCAGTTAATCAGTACGGACGGACTTCTCTTTTTATGAGGAGGTTAAAGTGATAAAGATTAGAACTTAAAAATTCAGTACGATAGAAGTAGACATCTAAATCCAAGGTTGCACAATATTTTTATTATTTTATAATTTCATACTATATAAAAAACCTCGGCCGCAATAACTTTTGTAATAAATAAAAGTTAAACGTGCCCTCGTCCAGCAATAACTAATTTTGCGGCCGCGGCTGTAATTTAATTGTTAAGTATAAAATTCGACTCTATAAAGATGAAACGCATGTCCATAAGTAAGTATTGCTTGCACCTAGGTATAGTTTTCCTTATAGCAAGCAAGTTTTGCTGCGAAAACTTTTACCTCCTATCGTTTGATCAAACACTTATCACCTGCTAGAAACAATATAGTGGCCTCGCAGTAGGTTTATTTCTAGTAATTTTCGGCTACTTCTTTCTTTACTATCAAATACCTACGTTGTCAGATATTATTCTTACTGTGCTGTTTTGCTATATGCCTTAAGCAAAGAGAACAACTTGCTAATTAATGATAAAAAACAGAGATAAACCGGAACTGTTTATGTGTATGTCGATCATGGCTTTCACTTGCACTCTATCAACGAATATTCCGTCAAGAATTAAAACCAGTTCTTAATTTGGAGATACTTAGGGTTTGCCGTAGATATGTCTGTGGCAATAGTTATATAGCTTCACACCTGCATTTATTAGCTTAAATAGCAATAAATGTATTATTTGATCACAATGTCGATAGATCAAGAAATAATTAGGAAAGAAACGCTAACACTAGCTACTTTACTAGTTTAAGAGGTGATAGATGATACTCAGTTATCTCGTTTTCTTGTAACTTTCCAGATTTATAAACATAGAGCCATAACTAATATATGCACATATTTTATCATATGCACATTTTTTAGCATATTTTGCACAAACAAAAAGAATATGTCCTCCTTCCATGTTTTTAGGGTTCCGTAGTCAAAAAGGAACCCTTATAGATTCGCCATGTCTGTCTGTCTGTCCGTGGCCGCGGCTTAGCTCAGAGACTCTTAGTACTAGAAGGCTGTAATTTGGCATGGATATACATATTAATTATGCCGACAAAGCTGAAGAATAAAATCTAAAAAAAAAAAATCCTCTGGTACACGTAAAGTTTTTATTCACGATTACCTTATAGTGTGAGGTATCGTTGGATAGGTTCTCTAACAATAATGGTGGTTTGCTAAAACCATTTTTCGATGCTGGTGCACGTTTCAGAAATATTTCGTTTTAAAGTGCTTATTTTTGTTAGAGTCAAGTTCCCCCCCCCCCGCCCCTACCAGCGAAACCATTATTTGGAAATATTAAAAAATTCACGGTACTAGTGTATTTTTATGATGAATTTAAAAGGAAAAGTATCAACATCAAGTAGGCTTTACAGGTTATCGAATGATTAAAATGTACTTGTACAAGTAAGAAAGGTAACTACAAATATTATAGAAAAATATTCTGTCTTAAACAGGTAGGTACCTAGTATTGGACAACTACGGAACCCTACACTTTGCGTGGCCCGACACGTGCTTGGCCGGTTTTTTTATGTTATACTAGCGGTTCACCCGCGGCTACGCTCGCGTTTTGTAAGTTTTTCCCGTGGGAATAAAACATTTTCCCGTAAAAAGTATCCTATGTGTTAATCCAGGGTACAAACTATCTCTATTACAAATTTTATCCCGTTCAGTAGTTTTTGTGGGAAAGACAAACATCCATCAATACTTACAAACTTTCGCGTTTATAATATAGTAAGGATAATGTAGGAGATGAGATGGCAGACAGAACGTGTTTGATTACAACAACACTGTCGCTTGTGAAAGCTCAGGATTAGGGATAGGAGAACTTAGCCCAGACGGGACTAGACCGCATTCTTTTTTCGTTTGGTAAACTTCAACAAAAATCTGTATGATGTTTGTGTGTTAATGTTGGTAAAGAATGTAATTTAAGTTTAAAAAGACCATATTGCAAGTTTTTTTTGGCTTATAATTTTCCAGGTGACTAACAAATTAGAGGGTGGGTTTGCAACTAATAAAATAACTAGGTAGCGATTAAAAATTTTGGCAACAAATATATTTGATAAACTTCAAAACGAAGGTGTTATAAAAACTTAAAATGGCGAGAATAAATTACACAAGCTAGTTAAAATAATAGGCGAGCTCCTCGCCGTAAATAATGACTTGGCGACTAAGAAATGTTAGCGGGGTGGCATAGATCGTATATTATGAACTATTACGTGCCATCTAAAAAAACACTTTTGAGCTCTGGTTTGCGGGCAGCTTTATATGTGAAAACGCGAGTACAATAATAAAGTAATATGAGTTTATTATTACTAGTTTTAAATCATAATTTAATGAAAACGGTGATAACGAAAAAATGCCGGGAAACTTCGTGGAATGTGGTTGCAATTTATTTTTGTAAAATTTAATTTTGATTTTATAGTTACGATTTGTTAAATGTCATCATTTTTATCAGTTTTTTTTTAAGTACAAGTTATATACTCGTAATTTGTAATTAGTTTTTAAGGCTTCAAGTAATAAACGATTATTATTATTATTATTAATAAACAAAAATTGGGCTCTTGATCAGTATTTATTGATAAATGTAAAAATGTTCTAATATGTGGTAAAAATAACTACCAAAAAGTTAGACTGATGTCAACAACGGCCGCCGCCGCGACGACGCGCCGCCGCCGGTCAGCCAGTCGTGTTTTTGTCATTGGGAGTGAAGTTACCAGTTTATTAACTCGCTATCTTGTCTGTCTACTTGTTTGTTTGTTTATTCAGTCCGAATCCTGCAACCCATTTTTGGAGCACTTGCTGTGATTCGATTGTGCTGAAATTTGGTACGCTTGTAACCATGATGATAATGCAAATACTTATTATGGTATCATGGAGCTAGTCTGATGATGGAGCCGGAAGGTGACCATAGGAACTCCTTTAATATACAACATAATTTCGTCGTGTTTGGGCTCGTTGGATTTGTTTTGACAAGACCTTTACTCACACGTGATGTCCAGGGTTTAATGATGGAGTCGGTAATGAAGGTAATTTGAACATAACAACATAATCTCGTCGTGCTTGGGCTTTTTAGTTTTAGCAATTTAGTCCTACGTGATGTACTGGGTATCTTGCAAAATTTTATATACGCTGGACTAAAGAACACAAAATAATTATTAAAGTAAAAAATATTTTTAACATAACACGTTTTTAACGCACTAAAAAGTATAAAATAATTTTGATTGTGATTTTTATTGGTGTAGTACATTTGTAGGACTTAAAACGAGAAACGTGGGGTGCATCGAATAGATTATAAAGCATCACAGCCCACAACTGTGTTTCTCAAAAAAACTATAGATTAGAATTATAAGCTAGCCCATCTTTCACATCATAATCAATTTCCATCAAGTCGGCTAGACTTGCTAGGCTACAATATAAAAAAAAAAAAACAATTTAATTGCACTGCAAATAACATACTGATAATAACTATTGTAAGTTCTCAAGACATACTTCACATTTATAGGTCGAAAAAGACGCTTAGGCCGCGGCCTTGATGTCAGCGTTGAGAGGAGCGGGGCGGCGAGCGGCGAGAAATGTGTCAAATTCGATACATTTTCACTGGGGTGGCCTCGATGGCAGCGGTGTGGTGAGCGGAGCTGACAATTGAATGAATTATTTTTAAAATATAGATTAGTAGCAGACGAAGAAAAAACAGAATCGGTTGAAAAACGAATTTACAGTGTTTTTTTAAAGATTCAATACGATTTTTTGTATGGAGATTATATGGCGTTACTAATAAACGACGTCACAAGTGTCTAATCTTGAATTTCAAACCTTTATAACTCGGTCAATTTTAAAGATAGAGCAAAAATTCTTTTACTGTTCGATAGCAGAAACTAAGAAGTTTGGATTTATAAAATAAAAAAAAAGTAGTCCGATCCCCTATTATTTCAGTTATTTGTATGTAGATTATTTTTGATAACGTTAGGTAAATAATGTATGTGGGAGTGTTGCGAATTTAAAACGGGACGAGCTCTTTTGTTTTTGTCATTCATGCCATGTCATGCATGACTCGCGGACATCACCGACCGTAGAGTCTCAAAACAAAACCAAATAGACACACACAGAGAAATCGTCTTACAAATTATCTTCATATTTTTAAGCACTTTTCATGTTATTTTTGGTATATACAGGCTATTAAGAAACATTCGAGTTCAAATTACTAAGTATAAAATGTAGTCGTACCGAATACATGTTAATTTGTTGCGGAATCTGAGAGCAATAACCACCGTATGCTAGCGGTATTTGGCGGTTTCTTCGGCTCTAATATTCGACAAAAACAGGCGTTGTGTGTGCGAATGTGTGTGTTTATGTGTGTCGGTTCACTGTGGCGGCGGCGCCCGCGATGTCCGTCGTGTCGTGGCATCGTCGTCGTGGCCGCGGACCGTGGTGGTGCCGGCCACTGAGTCCGAGCCATGCCCATTGCCTACGTGAGACTCAGCCGTATGACGCACGGCAAGACACCGCCGCCGCGGCACCGGGCGGCGGCAGAGGTAGCGGCGGCGCAGCGGCGCGCGGGCGCTAGCTAGCTTTGACTGTTTCGACATAAGTATTAAGCTTAATGTGCAGATTAGTCACGCCTTGGTCTTTTAATAAAGTAGTTCGCGTTTCTCGTAAATATTAACTATTCATTAATTTAGGTTATAATTAATATTTAGTTGGCGAAGCTCTCGTTGTTTGATTAAATTCAGCTGCTTCTGGTGCTAAATAAAGACCGAAAAGTTTTAATATAAAATAAATCTCAGTACTTTCTACTATGAATTACCTATTCAAATTATTTTATAGGTATACTAGCAATACAACGGACTTAGGACAAGTTTTTATATCTAGATCAAGAATAACTTTCATTGAAACCGGTATTTTTAAAAAATAACTCGAACTTATTTTTATCTATGCATAATAAGTGCTTAATTATTTAACTAGATAGCAATTTATCAATCACATACATAATTAAGTACCCATACAAATTCGTTACGTACGTACATACATTTACTAGAAACTTGCTTAGGATAAATTTTCTCTTATTTATAACTTTCCGTACCTACAGCAAGCGAATGTATAGTCAGATCATATGTATAAAATGGGAATCTAGCGACAATAGATATACTTATATCGTACGATTCTCAGTACAGAATATATACTAAAGAATAGTACATAAAGTACATTACGATACGTGGATCGTAGGATCGATCGTTTTCTGCCTACAAACCGCCATGCAGTTTGGCAGATTTTTTATAATAAGAACATGTCTTTTTTTGGAAATAATTTTTTTATTTATTTATTTAGGTAGCAAATTACAAACGAGCTGACTTTTGTAAGTCCGAGCTGTGGGCGAGGGTTTATAATGTCACGAGTTTGTTATAAAACCTAAGATCCATGTATTGTACCACGTTTTTCAATACACTTGAGATAGCTGATAATAAATAATTAAAATGAAATGGTTAGGTACCCTATGAAAGCTGGTAAAATTGTTCATGTAAAAGTTGTAAATACTAACCTTTATTATATCACGCCACGCGTTTAGTTGGTGTGTAGTGGATCACTATTAAAACAACACACAATATAAAAGATTTTCAAAATTAGCGCCAAAACAATAATAGGTTTCTTTTTTATAAGCATAATTATGGAGAAAAGGCTCTCACGAACATTCAGCCTCTTATTTTTATTGTTAAATATTACTGTCTGATAATATTTTTGATACAATTTGTTGAAATCCTTACTAATATTATAAACGCGAAAGTTTTTATGTATGGATGGATGTTTGTTACTCTTTCACGCAAACACTACTGAACGGATTTGGATGATATTTCGAATGTACTTAGATATTTTGTAACCTGAATTAACACTAGGATACTTTTTACGGAAAAAAGTCTTATTCCCACGGGAAAATCTTACATAACGCGAGCGAAGACGCGGTCGGACCGCTAATAATAAATATTAAATACACTAGCTGTCTGCCCACGGTTACGCTCACATTATGTAAGATTTTCCCGCGAGAATATGACATTTTCCCGTTAAAAGTATCCTATGTGTTTATACAGGGTACAAACTATCTCCATTTCAAATTTCATCCCAATCCGTTTAGTAGTTTAGGCGTGAAAGCGGAACAAACATCCAAAAATATTTTTACATTTATAACATTAGTGTGATTCCTTTTTTATTTTTATTTGAACTCTGTGTGTTTTGTTTTGTGTACTGTGAATAAATGTCTTATTGTTATTATTATTATTAAATGATTTTTTTAATCATTAAAATGATCCTGGCTCAAAAATAATAATGGAGACCGGAAAAATTAACAAGAAAATGTAATGAAAATCGCACAGTGAGGTAAAACGCATTTACCGCACAGTTTACTGCCTTCGTTAGTTCAATTTTCGAGCAAAATATATTGAAAAGTATTTTTTTGAATTATTTCAAACTATCTAAAGAGTTTGTACTTATTCATCAACGGCCCGTTACCGTCCACTGCTGGACTATGAGCCTCCCCCACTTAAGTGGAGGGTTTTGCCGGTGTTTTGCCATAATCTCCACGCTTGGCAGGCGGGTTGGAGATCGCAGATTAAAAGGTTACTGTATCAGAGAGCGCTGCTGCCGTTCCCTGTTCAATGTGTAGTCCCTAAGTCGCCTCTTACGACACCCACGGGAAGAGTAGGGGTTGGTGACAAATGTATTCTACTCTGCCGTTACCACACGGCTTACTTGTACTTGTACTTACTATTTATAGGCAAATGAAGAATAGTAACATTACGCTAAACTATACAGTAAAACATAGTGTAAAAAGTGCGTGTATAAACGTACAGTAATTTTATTAGTTCCATGAAACTACATAATATAATATTATTATGTAGTAGGTATTTGCATACTAACTCACATTATCAAAACAGTACAAACAAAGGACTTCTGAATTATGTTCAAATTCAATAAATTGAGATACCTAATTAATTTTATTTTAAATAATTAAATTTTTAGAATTAACGATTTTACATAAATACACCAATATCAGCGTCGCGTCCCGTATTGCGCTCTTTTGCTTTTGCTTGCTACTGCTTTTACTTGCTTGTACTCAAGCAGCTAAGTAAGGGTCCTGCTAGGTAAGTTCTACCATTTGAGTTTTAGGGTTCCTAAAAATGTTTTGAAATGTTTGTATATGGCTTTGGTTGAATCCATTTTGAGTTATGGTTTAGACAGTTATGGACTCACATTTAAAACTTATATTGAGAAATTAGAAAGTTTCCAGATTAGATTTTTAAAACTTCTTGTTAATAATAAAACTAAAGCTAATTGCAGAGGCGACTACAAAAAACTGTTTAAAATATGTCAAATTCTGCCAGTAAGCTTAAAACATATTTATGTTATATATGATATCTACTTATATGATATATTTATATATGATATCTACTTATATGATATATTTATATATGATATCTACTTGCTATTAATAATTTCCCAAATAATAATTGTAACTCATTCCTGGTCAAAGTAGTTAATAAGTCGAACACCAGAACAATGACTTCGGGTAGTTATGTAGTACCGGGTGTCAATAATTATTACGGTGACAGAACATTGAAAAAACGTATCCCTTATTTACTTAACAGCTTACCCGTAGCCATTCGAATGGAAACTAATAAGGAAAGGTTTATATCTATGCTAAAAAAACATTATCTTGACAGTTTATAGATATTCATTGTAACGCAAATTATCTTTTACTAGTTTTTAAGTATATAACTGAGGCTCACTGTTTCCACAGTCAAACTGTACATGCAGTTTTGTGGTACTAGTTTTAGATTAAGACTAATATTGTTCTAATAAATAAATAAATTAAAAAAAAGTTGGTTAGGTACTTATTATATTTTTGCAACAAGCGCGATGTGCAATACTATTTTTTTTGCATTTTTAAAATTAACCAAAAAATATTTTTAGGCTCTAGTTACAAAAAGAAAAAAATATTGTTTATAACTTCCGAATTAAGCACATATACCAATAAATAACTTATTCAATTGATAAAAAAAAAGTACAGACAATGTTTAGATAAGTTATAGCTTCAGGGCCAAAGGTCGTACGAGCGCGTAAGTACGCAAGGACAGACACTTTCTGCGCAGGAGTGCGTCGCGGTTGAACGAGCACAAACCTTCCGCCTGCCACAGCGACCGAGGGTCAAGGCAACTCCTAGCTTTAGAACTAATAAGTACACCCACCCAACTGGTATATAGGTAGCTAGTCAAAAAACACCAAATAGTTTTTCAGTAAATTACACACTTGCATAGTTACGTACGATAAAAATAGTATTATTTTATAATTTTACTGTATTTTTATAATATAGCAAAAATTTTAAGCGAAAAGGGGAACTTTACGTTGCTTAAATAATGTTCGACCTAGTTTTACTATTTACTTATCGCCTAAAAAATCTGTGATTATCAAATTTGAAAACAGCATACAGATTAACAAAGTAGATGAGATGTACAAGATAAACCTCTGACTGATATATTATTATGAGTGACAGTCACAGATAGATAAAATTTATACTAATATTATAAAGAGAGAAGTCCGTACTGACTGACTGACTGATTGATTGATTGACTGACTGACTCATCAACGCACAGCCAAAACTACTGAAGCTAGAAACACCAAAATTGCACAGTAGATTACTCTTATGACGTAGACAAGTAATAAGAAGGGATTTTTGAAAATTCCCCTTCTAAAGGGGGAAAAGGGGGATTAAAGTTGTATGAAAGTCCGTCGTTTTAAGAGTTAGGAGCTTGAAAATTTGATTTAGACTGAGATTAATAAATCATGTAAGGGCTGCTATTTATGTATCCGGAATAACAAAAAATAACAAACATCTATAACCAAATATACTTTTATTGCTTTTCAAAATATTCCCCGTGATGATCGATGCATTTTTTCATACGTTGAAACCAACTTTCGTAGCATTTTTTCCATTCTGTATCGGGTATCTCCGAAACGTGCATTTTGAAAGCATCAACGGCTTCTTCCCGGGTCGAAAATCGGTGTCCACGTAATTTGTTCTTCACGCTTGGGAATAAATAAAAGTCATTGGGTGCCAAGTCGGGACTGTACGGCGGATGACCCGTCAATCCGATCATTTGACTATTTAAATACTCCGTTGTTGCGGCCGAGGTGTGACAGCTGGCGTTATCGTGGTGAAGGATTATTCTTCGTTGTCGATTGTTCTTGCGTATTTCTCCAAAGACTTCTGGCAAGCAAATGGTGGTGTACCATTCAGAATTAACCGTTTTACGATTCTCTAGTGGTACTGTAGCTACATGTCCACTAATACCAAAAAAGCAGGCAACCATTTGCTTCAAAGTGCTTTTTGCACGAACAACTTTAGTTGAGTTTGGCTCATTTTGGAACACCCAAACCGTTGACTGCTGTTTAGTTTCGGGATCATACGCATATATCCAAGATTCGTCTCCTGTGTAGATATTATGAACAGCTTTTGATGTACCACATTTGTATTTTTCTATCATTTTTTTGCACCAATCAACACGAGCCTGTTTTTGTTCAACTGTTGAGTTGTGCAACGAGAACAATTTTTTTTTACAGCCAAATGTTCGTGTAATATTTTATAAATACTCGTCATACTAATGCCCAGAAATGCCTCTATCTCGCGATATGTAACATGACGGTCTTGCATTATTAGTTCGCGCACAGCATCAATATTTTGTGGTACAACAGCCGATTTAGGGCGACCTTCTTTAAAATCGTCCGCAAGCATACGACGACCACGATTAAACTCACTGAACCAGTGATACACAGTGGTTTTCGATGGGGCTTCCTCCCCAAAAGTCGACAAAAGTTGATCCATGCACTGTTTTTGAGTTAATTCACGCCGAAAGTCGTAATAAATCATAGCACGAAAATTTTCACGAGTCAAATCCATGGTGATGATAGACAATGAATTTTAAAAATGGCGCCACAATGTAAAAACAATTGACAGATGAATGAAACAAACTTTATTTTACAGCCAAAGAGTTCTATTTTTAAATGTTATAATTTCTTTTTAAATATTGTTTATGTAAGTGGCCAGTTCCGGATACATAAATAGCAGCCCTTGTAGCATTTTATCAAAATCCCTATTTTGAAGGGGAAAGTAGGGATTAAATATTTGTATGGAAAGTCTGCCATTCCTAAAGGTAGGGTCTTCAAAATTTGTATTTAGGCTAAGATTAATAAATCATTTGACACGTATTTTAGCATTTTTTTCAAATCCCTATTTGAAAGTGGAAATCGGGATTAAATGATTGTTTGGAAAGTCTGCATTTTTTAAGGTGGGAACTACGAAATTTGTAGTTAGGCTGAGATAAATAATTTGACACGTATTTTTGGTATTTTTTTAAATCCTTATTTTAAAGAGGAAATAAGGATTAAATGGTAATTTGGAAAGTCTGTCATTTCTAAAATTTGACATGTTTTAGCATTCTATCAAAATCATTGAAAATTTTGATATAGACTGAGAAAAATTAATCGTTTGACATAATTATGTTTTAGAATTTTTTCGATATTCCTATTTTGAGGGGAGAAGTAAGGATTAAATGTTGTTATGGAAAGTCTGTCATTTTTAAAGGCAGGAACTTGAAAATTTGGATTGAAACTGGGATTTATAAGTCATTTGAAACGTGTACTCTAAGATGGGAAGTAGGAATCAGAAGTTTGTATATAAAGTAGGTCAATTTTGAAGTTAGGAACTTGAAATCAAATTTATAGAATACGGGTTTCAGTATTTTTTAAACCCCTACTTTAAAAGAGACAAACCTTTCATATAAACTTCTAATTCTTACCCCTCCTTTGATTAGGGATATCAATAAAATGCTGAAACACGAACAGAGAGCCTCCTCAATTTTAAAGTTTGTTAAAAATGTGTTAAAGTATGAATTAATCTATCCGTGCGAAGCCAGGGCGGGCCGCTAGTTATATGTATAAAAAGAGTACAGAGTCGTTTCTAGTTTTGTTACACGGAACCCTAACACCACCGCCATTGTCTTTCGTATTCTTGTAATCTTTGTACAAGTGAAGTTTTCCTGAATCTGAGTTAAATGAATCTATTAGTGCATACATATTGAATGAATGATGAGAATATTTCATGCCAATTACTCTTTGCATGCCTGTACCGCTTCAATTATGTTTGTCTATAAGTTAATTACGAGAAGAAACAAAATGTTTCGCGTCTAGATGAGTAATGGATTCGTTACGGTGAAAACTGCAAGATCAAGGAAGTGTGCACTTCTAGGCCACGGTTAGATCATTGCCAATACATATTTGGCAACTAAATAGTTGCGAGATTACATTAACACAAAATATGTATCATACTGATATGCCAAAATGTTATAACTTAAAACTTGAAATTGATTTATATGAAAACGGAACAGTTGTAGTATATCATATCATTAGCGCTCTGCCTGCAACTTTGCTTGCATGATCAAAGTTATAATACCAAAATAAACTTTAAAGCAAAAAAAAAAATAAAAAAAAATAACTCCGCTTATACAACTGTAAAACCCGCATACAATTTCGTTAAGTAGTTTCCGCTTGATGCGCGTACAAACACACAGACAAACAAAAAGTCCAAAAATATTTTATGGCTTCTCTTGATCTTATAATAAACCCTCATATTGTTTTTTTCTTAAATATATTCTACTAGCGCCGCCCACGGCTACGCTCGCGTTATGCAAGATTTTCCCATAGGAAAAGCTTTCTCCAAATATATTTTCACATTTATGGTACTAATACTATAAATGTGTAATGTGATATGATATACGACGTCAACCAATTACAATTTTATTATATCATAGATATTATAATATGATTTAGAACATGAGCTGAACCCGTATCGTTCTGTCCTCTACAGGAGAAAACAGACCTTATTTCCTAAATTTTAGCATATTTTTGTGGCGCTACTCAACCTTACGATCAAGTACATCAAATTTGTACTATTATACAACTATACTAACGACAAAACGACAATAATTAAGGATTTTAAGCTTTTCCAACACTCTGAACACTATCCAAGAAAAAATATTTTTGATTGAATGTAGTATGTAGTTCATGACTGATTGAGTAATGTAACTTCAAGTAATCTTGCGCCGCTTGTATTTTATCTTTCAAAACTATCAAACAAGTATTGTTTTTTTTTAATATTAATTTCTGTCTGGCATTCCGTAATCAATTTTCTCAAGGTAGGCCAGTTGCAAATCTGTTGGTTATCGAACCGAAATAGGAACACGGAACAACAGTTTTGTATGAACACTATTGGTTTAATGTTTTGGATGGAATTCCTTTATTCAACAGAAACATTGTATCCATATCATTTAAAACATCTACAGAAAAATCCATTCCCAATGTTCATATCTTCCATACCTACTTGCGCTTTTAAAATTGTACAATGCGATTAAAATTACGATAGGAATGAACAGCCGCGTGACGTCATTCTGTCAGACCAATATAAAAAAAATGTATGTAGCCCATTGGTGGGGGATCATGGGTTTTGGTTATGGCGTTTGTGAAAAGAGAGGTTATAAACGAAACTAAATTGAAGAAATGAACAACAAGCAATTTGAGACGTATTATTGAAAAAAATAAACCTTTTACACGTTCGCGTGAAGTCAGCCAATACAAGCCCGTTCTATTTTTATTTTAATCGCATTATAATGCATTTGGATAATTATTATTTATTTAAAACGGAAACACTCACGTAAAAATGGAAACATAATGTAAGTAACGTGAGTATCCTATCAAGAAGATATTTCATGTAAGTACTTTATTCTTTTAAGTTAATTTCCAGTTTATGCCCATCAAATTCGTGACCGACCAGCTGGTAGGACCACCAGTCTGAAGGGGCATTTTCAACAGTTATGACTGCCATCAATGCATAACATACCCGTAAACTCAATATTTATCAGTATTAATTTAACTTTTTAACTGCTACGCCGTAGCGTGGATCGTAGCACCCGTAGTACATGTAAGCCGTTTGTGATTGCTAAGTTTTTGAATCTGCTTCAAGCATTATAATCTAAAAAAATAACCGGTCAGCAATTGTTGGGCCACGCAAAGTGTAGGGTTCCATAGTTGTCCAATACTACTTAGGTACCTACCTGTTTAAGACAGTTAACATTCATGAAAATAGTTTTCTATGATATTTGTAGTACCAAACTTACTTGTACAAGTACATATAAGTTGGTCTATTATTCGATAACCTCTAAAGCCTTCTTGATGTTGATACGTTTCGTTCTAAATTCATCATATGCACACGGTGATTTTTTTCACATTTCCAAATACAACGGTTTCGCTGTACCCCTACAAGGTGGGGGAGGGGGGAACTTGACTCTAACAAAAAATAAGCACTTTAAAACGAAATATTTGTAAAACGGACACTAGCATCGAAAAATGGTTTTAGCAAACCCCCATTATTTAAAAAAAACCTATTAGAATAGCGATATGTACTTGTATCCTGGATACTTTTTATACGATATATTTATATGATACTTTTTACGGGAAAAAATCTTTTCCCACGGGAAAATCTCACACAACGCGAGCGTAGCTGCGGACGGACCGCTAGTTTAAAAATAATACATTGTCATCCATCACATGACTGGAAGTGAGTGCGTATGTATATATATTTTGTATACAGGACCGCTCAAAACCATATAAAGTTTCCTCAAGTAATCATTTTATTATTTACACTATTAACTTCATAATTTACTAATCTGTACAATAATACAAAATCCTTTAAAAAACCTTTAATAATTACCCAAGAAAACTTTATTGGCTTCGAGTCATTCTGTATCTTAGGGAATTGACTACAATAAATAGTGGAAGACACCCAAAATAAGGACGACAATGAAAAGGTGATAAGCATCAGCTATGCCTTTTTTAGTGTAGCTAGAAACACTATTTTGGCCCTAAAAAATAAATTAGCTACGGAAATACCCAACTGCTTAGTAGGTATATTATCTTCTAAACAACATGAACACTCTCCCCTCGCCCGCCCCCCTGGCTTTAATGCCAACGGCGGCATTGTACAGAGCGTGTTACAATGCTACTGACTATACTAGGATTCCTGTTAGAATTTAACATCTAGCTCAATAACTTTTTATAGTCAGATACAAAAGCAATTATTTATTATTCTCTTCCACATTCTACAGAAGACTGATAAATATCTGCGTACTTTTTCAATAAGTTTCTCCTTTTTACTGTGCTATACGGGTAATACGAGTATCAACAATTGAATTTAATGCGTGGAACTAAAAGATATTTTTTTCTCTTTATGTGAAGAAGAGTTACCTACCTACGAAACCAAAATTCGAAACCAAGTTAGTTTTGTTTCGAAACCAACATTAGGAAAACTAAGCATCTGCTTTTCTATTTGAACCTTAAAAATGTAGGTATATAGCAAAATCGAAAACAAATTCATGAATGGATAAGAAATAGTCTCAATATATTCCTGTTTGGGAAGTGTAAATTATTACATTAGCATAGCATTGGCATTAGCTTTTGAATTTATTACAAATGTGGAAATATGTATTTTTTAAACTATTTCTGGAATAAATCTGCAATTTGGATAATGGATGATCGTGGCGATTTTTCAACGCCTATCTCTCCGCTCCTTATCGCTCGCCATCTCGCTGGTAAAAGGTTACTCTTCGATCAACTATAACAAAAAAAATGATGCTCTACGTCATTGTAATGAAACTTTCAATAGCTTTCACTACCTCTCTTCATATAGCATTCAAATTTTCAAAACAATGGATCCGACCGATCCTCCCCCAGTTAGGTTCTCGTTATTCACAGCTTCATTTCATTGCTCTAATCATAGCCCACATGGTAAGCTTATTGTATAATTGACATCTTAACTATAACGATGGCCAACAAATTAAGAATGAGTATTTAAAAATCTTTATATCTGAAGTGTTAGATATAGAAACTCATTATCACTAAGTTCCTTTGTAACTGTTTTTTTACTGTCATCTTATCTGTCTTCCAAAAACAGACGAAAGTATTTTTTCTCAAAATAAAATAATTATAATTTGTGTAAAAATGGTGTTTTATGTCCTCTGAAATATTATAGGTTATAATATAAAAAAAAAAAACAAATTATAATTATTTTATATTGTTAAAAATAATACTTTCGTCTGTTTTTATTTATATAAATAAATAAAAATCGGGTCATTGTGGAAGTTATCAATTAAAAAAAAAGAGAATCAAAACACGTGCAAAAGAAAGTTTAAAAACATAGTACAATTCTTGCTATGACTTTAAAGTAACGTAGAAGGAGAAATCAGAATACGATATGTGTATTTGCATGCAAGTGGACGAATGGCTGCGTTGAACTCTTTTGTACTGCAATCTACAGCGCCCGCGCCGCCGCACCGTGACGCGTTCCAAACAGTTCAACGCATTTAACAGTCTAATTAAGGGATTATTCATAATAAATTTCCACATTTACAAATTATTTTACAGTAATTAAAGAAGATCCCAATACTATTACAGAACTGGGGCATGTAAAATAATTCATTAAAAATAAGTTAATCGCATGCTTATTACGCTTAGTGTGATTCATTGTAATTAAGCAAACTAACTTTTAAATATCTTACAAGCTTCTTACAAGAAGCTTATACTTCATGAGCCAATTCCATGCACCGTCATAAACTTACCACGTCCTCGGTGAAGCGATCCAATAAGAACCAAAACAGTTGCACTCTAGTGAGGGTTAACACGTGTTTGCACTAGGTCTCTATGTTTAAAAAGTTAGTGTGTAAGGGCGCGGGGGTTTAGTGTTGTTGTCGTGGCGGAGGGAGCCGGCGCGTACGCTGCGGGGGCGGAGCGTCCGGCCGCACTGCGCGCCTCGCAACGGTAAACTGGTGGACGACGTCGCCACGGCACACAGCCTCTCCCTGGCTGCGCCTGTGTGCTCCAACCTCCCTCCAAACAAATAGTACCGTACACCGCGAGCGTGCGCCAACACTTTTATTATACTTTTATTGGTGGTGTGTAACAAGCTGCGCCTGTGTGCAGGCTCTGCCGCGTGTGGGTGTCGCGGCCTGAAGTACCAATGCGTGCTTTGATCTTACGATTCGGTATGCACGGCCGAGCTGCTATGCACGTACCACCGTGGCTATATTTTACTTCTATAATACCTAGTCAATAATTTTAGTCCGTTGCTTGTGCAACTGCACACGTCAGGTTGGTCAGTTTGCCATACCAGTACTGGTAGATACCCAAGACCAAGTGCCTTCGCTTTGGTTTCAGTATTCAAGCAAAGCTAGAACAAGAAAGAAATATTTTCTTTAAAATTCTTACTCATACTCATAGTATTTCTTACTTCTTACTCATAGTATTTCTATACTATGCAAGTATTTGCATTTTTGTACAACTTTAATAGGTACGTCCTCACCACCACCAAGGGGTTCAAGTGTGGATTAGGTCGATTGACCTTAGTCTAGTAGCATGCATGTTTCTTCACGCGTGGAAAATACTTTAATATTAATTCTAAATTCGAAACTCGTGGTAGTCTTGGTAGAGATCGAGATAAAACAGCCACCTCCTTCCTTCACAGGAAGTAGTAGTTTAGTCACCTACTGACACTCATGGAGAAGATTACACTTTACTGAATACGTATTTTATCTATTAATAATTTACATATTATTATATCAATAGCATTAAAAAAAATGCATATTTCATTGCTCGAAGCACATACAAACAAACAAAAATAAAATAACCTCAGTAGAGAGCGCGCGTTGATGTCTTTTCTATGGGAAAATTGATCATTGTAAAATTTTGCTTTTTTTATTCAATAAGATGAATATAACCTATTGGCTAAATAACGCTAGTAGCTTAGCCCTTGCAACTGAACAACTTTTGATATAATACCTACTTTCCAAAGTCTAAAAAATATTGTCTTTTTATAAAACTAATCAACAGATGTCCGAATCAATTTGTATGAAATAAAAAAAACTATTTTTTTTACTTCGCAGTCCTGTATACAAACCATGCTAGATTAATTTTATTTTTATTTTATTATTTATTGTACACAATAAAGTTAACAGAAAATGATCACATAGATCATGATCTATCTATCTAAAAACGACACAACAGGCACTGCTTATTTCTAAAGAAATGTCTTACAGTACACCTTAAAACTAAAATTAAAATTAAACTTTGATTATTTGAAAAATTCATAGTGTCTTTCTTGAATTCACGTAACTCAACAACTTTCCCTCATAAGGCAGACAAAAAACTTAGGCTTTGACATACAACACTCATTTACTTTGGGATCTCACATGGCTGTATTCCTTGAAACAAATTGGTGTTTTATAGATTAAACACCCTCTAGAATTTTCTAAAATAATTTTAAATATCACGTAGTACGTAACCGACGTCCGGGAGACGCGGGTTCGATCCCCACCACGTACCAATGTATTTTTTTTAATCTCGTTACAACACCGTGAGAAAACCTGCACACTCCTGCGAAGAAATTCATAGGTTGTGTCTGAAGTCGACCAAATCCGCACTGTGCCAGCATGGTCGACTATAATAAAAAAAAACCCTAACTGCCCTACCTAATCGCCCTACTCCAGGGCAGGTTGTATATAATTGACTGATTGATTGATACATTTTTTATTGCACTAAACAGTGTGTACAAACTTAACTTAATACTATAAAGCATTTTCTTTCAGCTAACCTTGCGTGATTGAGAGAGAGCTAGCAAAAGGTAGTGCCGCTGAAATAGCGTACATTTTATATTATGAGGTTTTACTTGTTTACATAAATAAAAACAATACATATATATAGATAATATATTACACAAAATATAAATACATAAAAGTACTTATAGAATTAAATAATATAATTATACTATGAAAAATGTAATGACGGATCTAAGTGAAGTAATAACATCCTATGACAGGGACTAGGGGGCCCCTATCGATCACGGGGCCCTGGGCACTTGCCCAGAGTGCCCAGTGGAAAAGAGGGCCCTGCGCACGCCTCTTTTCTATGGATACTCGTACTTTCTTGATCGTCTGTAAAGCTCGGCACACATACTGGTTTTATCGAGCCATCTCAGTTTATAACCCGGGTTACTACATGATGAGTTCTGATCTGGTAATAGTTAAAAAATTAAAAAAACGTAACATCACTTCTTATTTTATCATTAAATAAACAGTATGTAATTTTACTTAATAAATAAATAAACAAACGAAATAATATTTAAAAGTTTTTAAAATTTTAATTTGTCAGAGCTCATCCTATAGAGTAACCCAGGTTTGTTGGTTAGGATGAAATGGATCACTTGCGTTTTCCACCTCCGATTCCGTGGCTGAGAGCGGTAGAGTGCTCAGTTCACTATGGAGGTTCCGGCTTTGATTCCCGGTGGGTACACTGTGATCAAACAAAGATCACTTTGTGAAACTTTCCCTAGTTTGGTTAGAACATTACAGACTGAAATACCTGTGTTAGACCATTCCGTGCTTCGGAAAGCAGCGGTTTTACCACTGGTCCCTGTAGCAAGATGAAAAACCGCTGTACTGACGACGACTGTAATCATCAGATTACAGTCGTCGTTTCTTGAGCCATGTCAGAGGCCTTTGGCAGCTCAATGAGCCTATTAATGCAGGGCTTTACATGCAGTGTTTATGACTTCGGTCGTCGATCTTATAATCTATGAAGAGAAATCATATAACAAAAGTACGGCCTTTCTAGATTATGTTCGTAGTTATTCAAAAATGTTTAAACGCGTTTGTGCCGTAGCTAAATCCAATTTCATTAAAAACAAAATTGAATCTAGTAGCAATGTAATGAAAACGACATGGAAAATTATAAATAGCGAGACTGGAAAGGCTAAAGCTACACATAATAACTTCAAGCTTAAAATAGATAATCAATTGTTAAGTACAGACCTAGAAGTAGCAAAAGCTTTTGAAAACTTCTTTACGGACATTCCAGTTTCAACAACCAAGTCTTTAAATTCATCTCCCGCTGCTGCTGAATCTATACTTAAGCAGAACTTTGAGGAATGTAAAACAGATTTTAAATTTAGGCACGTAAATAATGAGGACATTGTAAAAGCGTTTAAATCCCTGGAAATGAAAAAGACGGCTGACGTCCATGGTCTATCTGTAAAAATTATGTTCCATTATAGATTGTATCGCACCTCACCTTTGTTGCATATTTAATCAATGTATAGATAATGGTGTGTTCCCTGACTTGATGAAACTTAGTAAAGTGATACCTATATTCAAAGCCGGAAGTATATCAGACCCCACAAATTTTAGACCTATATCGATACTACCAACTCTTAGCAAAATATTTTAAAAACTCATACTTAATCAATTGCAGAGTCATTTTTATGTCAATAATTTAATTCATGTTGCTCAGTTTGGTTTCACAAGGGGTCGTTCAACAGCCGATGCTGGTGTTGAACTAATTGACAATATTTTTGGTGCCTGAGAAGACGCAATGGATGCAATAGGTGTCTTCTGCGATCTATCCTAGACTTTCCATTCTTGATAATTCAGCTTGTGAATGTGGTTTAGGTTTAGGTGACATTGACCACATTCTCTTCACATGTTCAAAATATCAGTCAGTCTCATTGTATGATATTCTAATTTCATTGAAAGCTCCATTACCTGTAAATACTTCTTGCATATTGTCCCTTTCTAATAAATTGTACATAAAAAGTCTTTGTACATATTTAAAACACCATAATATTCGTCTGTAAATATACACTATCTTATTTACATTACTCATGTATATATTGTTAATAAATTATATTACCCGACGCTGGCAAAATGTCCCCAAAAATGGGTAGACGGTTGCTATAAGAAGAAGAAAAAAAAAGCTTTTGATTGCGTCCATCATGACACTCTTGTCAGGAAGCTACGCCATTACCTATGGTGTAAAAGATCAGGCTCTTGGCCTTCTGGAGTCATATCTAACAGATAGGGTCCAGATGGTCGATGTTAATGGGAAAAGATCACCCGGATCTTCAATAAGTATGGGCGTCCCGCAGGGTTCAATTCTTGGTCCTTTCTTGTTTTTAGTATATATTAATGATTTACCTTATCTTGTTAAAGCAAAACATGGGTTAGTATTGTTTGCCGATGATACTTCTTTGATATTTAAAGTTAAAAGACAACAATCAAACTATGACGACGTAAACAATGCTATCTGTAGTATAGTGAATTGGTTTACTGTTAATAATTTATTACTGAATGAAAAGAAAGCTAAATGTATTAAATTCGTATTACTTTTTGATATATAATAAGCATTAATTTTGTAATTAACAATATTTTATTTAAAAAAGGAAACGCAAAAGATGCGACGACTGTGGAGTTCCTTCGGTGAGCTCTTCTCCACAGATTCCGCCATTATGTTAGTGAACTCACCCAAAAAAATGTAATGACGGATCTAAGTGATGTAATAACATCCTATGTAAATAAATTATTTTGACTTTGACTTTGTACTCTTTTCCAAATGCTCCTGTCCAGTTAACGAGACCAAACACCTAAAATCAAATTGTGAGATTTTCCGCAGTTTGGTTAGGACATTGCAACAATATTCTAATCATCGACATTATATCAACGTCTGTAGTCTTGGGGTCGAAAGTTTATAGTAGCAGAAAGTCCAAGCCCTATCAACGCTATCAACATCCAAATGGGATAAAACCTATATTACTATATACTCTTTGGGATAAAATCAAAATAGGTTCAACTACAGCCATCTAGCAACAGACAGTTGTACTATAATTCAGTTTTTTTAGCTTGATTTGGAAACTATCGTTTGATTTTTTTTATATATATTATGTTACGGCTCTGGGTTCGGAGACCTTTTGAGCCGGTATCGTTTGATCTACTTCATATTATTGCCAGACTGCACATTTAATTTTTTTTAGTAACTGTATATATACATTCTTAGTAATAAATACGCATATAAAACCTGAAATAAAAATATCTATTTTTCTTTATGGTTCTTATGTTTAAAATAGAATTGAAAGAATATAATTTTTTTTTCTGTCCATGAAAATGGTTATTTTGCACAAAAGTGGTAAAAGATTGGTAGAAAAATTATAATTGGTAGGTATCAGCTTCATAAACTGGTATCCCTGCCGGGTGTGAACGAAGGCAGAGTTGTGTATTTTGTAATTTTTGCTTTATAAATAATTTGTAAACAATGTGTACTGAAATTATATACATTTTTAATCCCTAAAATTGTGTAATCTCTTTGCCAATGTCACAAATCTGTGTTTATGTAGTATTTTTACTTTGATGTGTGGTTCTTGTGCTTTGTCTTCGTGTGTGACAATATACTCAAAATGGCGCACCAATTGGCCCCGTCTGTGAATTGTTCATTAGACGACATTGACCTCAGTGCACTAAAGGTAAAGTTAAGAAGATAACTATTTTTAGCAATAAGTTGTGCGTGGCTGCTGGAGGCTAGGGTGTTCCCTCACGGCCAGGGAGCGGCCCGCCACAGGGCAATGATCTGCCGTCACAGGGCGTGATTCATAGAAGGGCCATCATAAAAAGGAATTTAGTAGTCTTATCTTTATTATTCTAACACATTCTTCATTTCAGGACCCTGCTGGGATATTCGAACTTATAGAAGTAGTGGGAAATGGCACCTATGGCCAAGTATACAAGGTATGGAGCACTTGACTATTTACAAGCTTTAGGTACATACTCATTAGGTCTTATTTACCATGTATTTGTAGTAACTCGTGACATACTATTAAATACAAAGTATTTTCATCAAACTGTTCTTCCTGGGTTAAAGCCACCCAAAAGAGGACAAATCATGGGTAACTTTCTTTTTCCATTCTTGTTTTTTTATGTTAAACTATAATCAGATGTTTTTATTTTTGTGTAATTAATGCACCATAAAGGTATTGGAGATTTCGTGAAACAGACTACCTCCTTTGTCACTTATATTTTTCTTACATAACTAATTTGGGCCTAGTTAAGGTCTTGTAGTGGGTGTTAATGTCCTGATTGTACCTACAGAGATTATAACAATTGGAGAGCAGGCTAAATGTCAATGAACTTAATTGATATCTGCCTGCAACTAAAGAGGAGTGACCTTCTCATTTGATGATTTATTACTTCATGTACACCTCCAGTGCACTTATAGTTATATGCAATACATAATTAACAATAATTATCAACATGGGCATGTTGTGTGCCTTGAATTTTATGCTCTGATACATTTTTATGTTTTTTGTGTATATATATTAGTTCAAATTAAATAAAACAACAAGCAATACAGTATTTTCTAATCAGATAACAAAAGGACTGTCTTCTTATTATCCATAATAAAAGTAATAACTCCTATTACAGTAACATCATCTTTATTGGTTTTTATTTTTATTTATTGTAATTCTATCTCTTAAAACAAAACTGCACTAATCTTCCAAATAATAATATTCTCCCAGGCAACATCTAATTAGGTAAATATAAATTTGTCATGAAACATTTTAGGGCCGACACACAAAAACAGGGCAGCTGGCCGCCATCAAAGTTATGGATGTCACACAGGATGAGGAAGAAGAGATAAAGCTTGAGATAAATGTACTAAAAAAGTACTCCAACCACCGTAATATAGCTACTTACTATGGTGCTTTTATCAAGAAGAGTCCTCCTGGAAAAGATGACCAGCTTTGGTTGGTTATGGAGTACTGTGGTGCTGGTATGTGTTACATTTGTTCTTTTTATTAAGCAAGGATTCAGTATTTTAGGTAGCTTACAACACATACTTCTAGTATTAAAAAGCCTTGCTTGTAATCAGGATCGCAAAATAAAATGAGAAATAAAATTAATTTACTGTAGGTTATGATAACAGTTTTATTGAAACATATATGAGTAACCTATTTATGACTTAATTAATGAACAATTCCTGCTCAAATTTCACTTATAGGGTTTCATTAGAAAGAAAATAAGAAAATAATGATGCCTTATCTTAATACTAGTATTCTATAGGTAGTTAAAAGTTAATTACTAATGTAAAATTATTTTGGTTATTGTTGATAATTTCATTGTTTCATATTGCATTTTTTTATTATTAAATTCAACATTTTTTTAGGATCTGTAACAGACTTAGTAAAATCCACCAAGGGTCAATCATTAAAAGAGGAATGGATCTCGTACATATGTAGAGAGATCTTAAGAGGTCTTAGCTATCTCCATTCCAACAAGGTCATACATAGAGACATCAAGGGCCAAAATGTACTGCTGACTGATAATGCTGAAGTTAAATTGGGTAAGTAACAAATAATAAAAAATAATAAGAATAATTGGGTAGTAATATATGTATTTATGAAAAAGAGAATTTTAACTAAGGATTGATTATTTCAAGCTGATGCAGATGTGGTATAAATAGTACATTACTGCTGCGGCCGCAAAAATAGTTATTGGTGGACGAGTCCAGCAAGAGTTATTGCGGCCGAGGCTTGTATAGTGCTTTTCTCTGAAATATGCGAGGAAATTATAAAATACTAAAAATATTGTGGTAGGTACCTTGGATTTAAATGTATCATACTAAACTTTAAGTTCTAATTGTTATCACTTTAACCTTTACTTAAACTTTTAGAACCATTCATTGTTATAATATTTCCCTAATTCAATGACTAGTTAACTTCATCATGATAAATAAGTAAGAAAATAGTACAATAAAAATAAGTGTTTCTTTTTTTTTTGTTATATGCCAGTGTCAACTCCAATCCCTACGATTCGTGTTGGATTCATATACAATTTGAATTTAGAACATAAGAGTATGCTGTAAAAAGACTCAAATACAATGAAATTTCTAGACGAAAGTTACTTTGCTGGCCGCTGTTTTGTATGGGGAAATGTTTCGTCCAAAAATGAGTTACGTCGCGTACTGTGTTTTGGTAGTAATGATCACATTTTCGAGCGTGTCGGAGAAAAATTACTAATTTAGTTGGTACTATTCCTGGAATTTGATTTAAGATTTTTAACATTGAAGACATGTTGTAAACAAGCTTAATGTTTATATGCAGTGGATTTCGGCGTATCGGCACAGCTAGATCGAACCATCGGGCGACGGAACACGTTCATCGGCACCCCTTACTGGATGGCACCCGAAGTGATCGCGTGCGACGAAAACCCCGACGCCACCTACGATAACCGCTCCGACCTCTGGTCCCTCGGTATCACCGCGCTGGAGATGGCCGAGAGTCAGCCGCCTCTCTGCGACCTACACCCTATGAGAGCTTTGTTCCTCATTCCAAGGTAAACTTGATTATCTTGTAACGAGGCATTCATCCTCTTTCCTGTTTTATGCCTGGCAACCTTTCTTGCTGGCAGTTTTATCTTTCATTTTAAATTCATTTTCAAATTTAGATTTCTTACGTTTTGAATTTGTCTTTCTTCTGCTAAATTCTTGACACTTCATGTCCTGATCTCCGACAGTAAACTCTTTAAGCTTATCCATGTTAGTTTTAAAATGAAGCTAGTGTTTGGTTTCAAAGTTAGTCTTTAGCTTGTAAAGAAGAAATTATTAACTCTAAATACCTTTTCTTCGGACTGTGCCCTGGATATTGCCACATACCAATCTCCTACAACACTCTTCGTGTGGTGCAGCAGCTTGTGGCGGCTGCTGGGCGACAATCTTATGTGTATTATGTTGTTCACTGACAGTTTTTTAGGGTTCCGTAGCCAAATGGCAAAAAACGGAACCCTTATGGATTCGTCATGTCTGTCTGTCACTTTTTTAGGAAACTATAAGAACTATACTGTTGAAACTTGGCAAGTAGATGTATTCTGTGAACCGCATTAAGATTTTCATACAAAAATTTTCAGAAAAAAAAACAATAAATGTTAGGGGTAAATACATAGAACTGAAACTAAATTTTTTTTTTCATCAAACCCATACGTGTGGGGTGTCTATGGATAGTTCTTCAAAAATGATATTGAGGTTTCTAATACCATTTTTTTATGTGTGCCCCCCCTAAAATAAGAGAATGATAAAACTAAAAAAAATATATGATGTACATTACCATGGAAACTTCCAACGAAAATTGGTTTGAACGAGATCCAGTAAGTAGTTTTTTTTTAATATGTCATAAATCGTAAATCGATCAGAGTTACAACGAACTACAAGAACTTTTATGTTACTTGCTGCTACGGAACCCTTCATGGGCGAGTCCGACTCGCACTTTCTTGTACCTTATTTAAACAGTGAAGCTGATATCTTCTACTTACAACATAAATAATTCAATACACTAAATGCTGTACAATTATGATATAATGCAAAATATTTAACTATGAATATGTCTGTTCCTGCTTTGAATTTTAACTGATCTGATCTCTGCCCTCTTACTATCTAGGTACCACCAAGTCGTCTGTTACACTCATTTGCGACATTAACTATGTGTGAGACAGCTTACATCATACAACTTACTCATTAATCTAGCAATCAGTTAAGTTGTGCATTGAGAAAGAATGATCACTAATAATTATATTTTTCAGGAATCCACCTCCTCGTTTAAAATCGAAGAAATGGGCGAAAAAATTCCACAGTTTCATTGAGACTGTTCTCGTAAAAGACTACCATCAGCGGCCATACACTGAACAGCTCTTAAAACATCCATTCATCAGGTGGGTGGGCACCTTATTTTTATATTGCTCATATTAAAATTTTTACGTAGTGTCTCAACTTCCTCGTCCTATCGATCGGACAAGCGAGTCACACCTAAGAGCATTCTTCTTACTAATGCAAAACGTTAAAGAATAGTTTGTTTTCTTTAGAAATTCAGTTTGAATTGAAAGCATTTTTCGTAGTTTGCAGAATACAATATTTTTTTTGCTAGTTTTTATAAACAACATCACAGGTATGTCACTATGCACCCACAGTAAATGTCAAATTACGTCTGTATTCTCTAATCTCTAAGACAGGTGACTTGTTCTTTTTAACACGACGACTACCCAAAAAAGAAGTGTAACGTGTTCAGGTTTAATGTATGTGAGTCCACCATAACTTCTAAATGCCTGAACAGATTTAGATGTGTGGGGTAACACTAGCTATATTTTTTTTAGCAAAGCAGTCGTGATTTTTAATTTTAGATAATTATAATACTTAACTAACCGCTTGCTACTGCAACAGAGACCAGCCGACAGAGAGGCAAGTGCGGATACAGCTGAAGGACCACATAGACCGGTGTAAGAAGAGGAAGCAGGATAACTCGGTGCGCGACGACTACAAGTACTCTGGGTCTGAGGGCGAGGAGGAGGAGAACGCGGTGGCCGGCGAGCCCTCCTCCATCGTGCACAACGCGCCGCACCAGGGCGGCGACACGCTGCGCCGCAACTTCCAACAGATACAGGAGGGCCGGTGAGACCACTCACACACACACACACAGATACAACACACGCACACATACAGACCCTACTGTGTAAATATCTAACATAATGACGTTTTTAAAGATAATAATTAAATAATATTAATAAAACTTTTATTAATAAAAAGGCAAATATACAATCAACATAACCTTAAAAAGAGTTTCTTGTTGCCCTAGATTGTACTGCTATATTACCTAAGGATTGTAAAATATAATACAAATATTGACACCAAAATATAAAAACACAACAGTTGCAACCTTTATTCTGAAATAATGTGACAAGACCAGCGGTACATACTTACAAACACAAAATCAGGGTGTCCACTTTCTGGAAAGTCAGGGAAAAGTCAGGGAAGCTCAAGGTGGTCAGGGAAAGTCAGTGAAATCAATTGTATACTGCTTGCATCCCAAAACTTTCCAGTGATTGTAAAATGAGGGATTTTTTTTTATTCAGAATACCAACAGCACAGATTACAATAAATAGGTGTACTTAAACAAACGTAAACAAAGCCATTAAGAGGTATTCGCAATTAGACATAGGGATATTAAATGCATGCTCTAGTTTTACTAGAAATTTAGAATTTATTTATTTTACTGTGCTAAATCCCCAATTTTAGTTGCAACCATCATTTGGTCTAAAAATAAATCAAAATATACCATAAAACTTAAAACATAACTTTTAAAATATTTACGATGTGCAAACTGAAATGATCGAGAATAGAAGTAACTTTTATTTTTTTGTTTTTTGAAATATTTTCTGTTGCAAACAATGCACTTTTGCATTCTCTCAAACCAACTATTATAGCAGTAATTCCAGTCTGAAGTTGAGTTAAAATGACTGATTGGTATGCTTCGACTGCTTCTTCTGGGTCCACAAATCGTTGACCACGCAATAAATCTTTAGTTCTCGGAAATGAAAAATAGTTGTTAGGGCCCAGATCAAGGCTGTATGGAGGAAGGTCCATCAACTCGACGTTTTTCAAAAACTCGCTAGTTTTCCGAGCTGTATGGGAGCTTGCATTATCGTGATGGATGATTATGCGACGTTTCAAGTTACCTCAGCAGAGTTCGGATAAAATTTCTGTCAAACAAACAGTTATTTTCTTCATTCCTGTGAGGGAATTGTGACAACATGTCCCGTTTTCGAGATAAAGAAAGTGACTTTTTGATATGCTGCCAGAACTGAAACCTTTTGTTGATTTGATCTCCCCAATGAAGACCCGAACAGTTGTTTGATATTTTCTTTCGGGCTCTTATGAATAAATACATGACTCGTCACCTGAGGTTATGACTCCTCCGTTGAAGCGTTGCAGAGTAGATTGTGGGGACCAAGAGGGAAACCAGCTTTCTGATGCCCAGCTCATCATGTAAAATAGTTTGGATTCCAGACATACCAATACCTACAGATGTCCGAATCTTTTCATAAGTCACTTGTTGGTCTTCCTGTATCATTTGATGCACAGCATCGATGTTTTTTGGTATTACCGCTGTTTTTGGCCGACCTGTAGAAGGTACGGTGCTGAGAGAAGCACATCCACGTCGAAATTCAGAAAACCAACGATATAATGTCGTTTGACTTGGTGCTTCGCTATTGTAAATAGAAACAAGCTCAGCAAGAAACTATTTCTGAGATAATCCTCGTCGAAAGTTGTGATAAATTAAGGCACGGATAATTTCTCGTGAAAGCTCCATTTTCTTTACGACTCGAAAAATTTTAACAGGCACTGCTTTTTTTTCTTTTATAAATGGTATTGGTTAGAAAAATAAACAAGAATTCTCGTACCAAAAATAATGTTATATAGCTCGCAGTCGAAAGTACTCTTTTTTCGATCATTTCGACCTTTCATCAAAGGGTCAGGAAGATTTGGGAAAATTCAGGGAATTTTATGTGGCGTCTACCTATATATCTCTAAGTGGACACCCTGAAAATGTTTATTTACCTATTTCATTTTTGTACTGTACAAAAGATAATTCGCTAATATAGTTTCTGTAATAACGTAGAGCCGCGGCGGAAGCGCCTCAGCCGCAGCCGCCGCCCAAGCGCAACAGCAAGAGGGAGGAACGAGAGGAAATACCAGGTAAGGTCTTCCTTACATGCATTTGAAAACAATGAAAAAAAGAAAATTAATAATGTGACGTCACGCCCGGTCTGTGTTCATTGTTTAGTTGGATTTGTATTCACGATTCCTAAAATAAATACTCAAGACGCAAAATACTTTTGGGTGGTCTATTTCATAACTCGTGCAGATGAATAGTATTTCGAAGGGTCACAGATAAAATGGTTTTAAATACTATATTGTACAATATTCTGGCCTGCAACGAAAAGCCTTTGTTCATCTTCCTTTCTTATGTCAGCTTCATGTATTAGTATCAAATTTGCTTTATACAAGGTGTAAATAAATTAGCTGACACTATTTTAAAGGATCAGCCTACCCATGAAACTGAACAACTTTCCCCAAGAAACATGGGCTATCGGACGACAAAAAAATATACATCTATAGTAAATCGATTAGCTGGCCGCGCGGTATTGTATGAAAGGGACAACTTTTTTTGTCGTCCGACAGTCCATGTTTCTTGGGGAAAGTTGTTCAGTTTCATGGGTAGGTTTATCCTTTAAAATAGTGTCAGCAAATTTATTTACACCTTACATATTGAACTAACTAAAGAGGACTCTGCTCTGAGGATTTTGTTATTTATTATTATAACAAAGCTGAAGCAAATAAATAGGAACACTTTGAATAAGAGAATTGTCCCTGCCTGTTATTTATTAAGCAGAAATAAGAAGTTAGACTTCGTAAAAATACGTGCATTTGTATAGCGAAAAGTTGTAACTGGAGTTCAGTTGGCAGTCACTCAAAGCGGAGTTCAGTGTGGTAGTCCGTGATTGTCCTAACCCTTGCGTGTTGTGACGCAGAGCCGGGCCCGCCGGCGCGACCCTCCATTCCGCAAAGACTGATCGTTGTGCCCGACCCGCAAGCACAACAGCCCAATAGATATAGGTAATGCTTTTTATTCATTGTACAATTTGTATTTTTAGATGCTAACTACTAATTTGATTATTATTTGAACATATTATTATTTTTTAAGTTTTGCTGTTTGGAGTTTGCATGGTTTCATAAAACCATTAGTCATTAAAAAAACCCATTATCATTTTGGTTATTCGTTTGCCAACAAATAATTTGTCATTTAGAACTAAATAACTATAGATATAGAGACATGTAAGATGTACGATAACGTCATAGTATAGTCAATTATTCGACGCCTATGACATCGAGTCAGGGTAGAATAAACAATCTGCTTTGGTAACCAGATATGACAATGTAGTTGGTTTGTGCAGGCCTCTGCCCCCCACGCCGAAGTCGTCGGGCTCGTCGAATAGTTCGGGCTCCAACAACGGCACCCCGCCCGCCGGCGGGCCGCAGCCCCCGCAGCGCGGCTCGCACCACATGTTCAAACCCATGGTACTGTACACACACCATCATTTAATAACATTTGGTTCTCAAGCTCAAGTGAACGGAAAAACAGCGAGGTTAGAACAATCAAATAAACGGCTGGCCTGATCACCTTCTGAAGTCTGTTAGCAGATGAATCCAGACTACAGATTAATCCAGACTGGGGAGGGCGGCTGGCTGTTTACATGCCTATTTCCGGCAGTGGACGTATACTAGCTAAAATTATGAATTAATAATGATTTTGTCCCCATATGTTTATCTCATTCCACTGAAATGAATCAAACTGGGAATTTTGATAGTAACAAAGATATTATGCTCCATCTCGATACGCTGGACGTTTTTCCTTGTTTACCCGTATTTGGACATTATGGTTACATTGAATATTATGAATCAGAACAATTTGCGAATGTCCTTGACATTATAAGATGTTTCCGGTACTGATTCAGACCTAACCGTTAATGAAATCATAAATTATTTATTTTGTATGTATGTTGACTACTTACAGTAGTGAATGATTGTGACCTCATTATGTTCCTGGACATTACTTTGATTTGCTTTGTTTTATTTCCATGTCACGCTGTTGTTTGTTTGCGCACCTGCTTACTGCAGCCGCAGCTCCCGCCGCGAAGGCCTGAGGTTCGTTAGCTTATTATTTGCTCATAATGTTTCTGTTTTATTCATGTTTCCTAGTCCACAGACCCACTTCTATATGAATGACTTGGGAATATAATTCAAAGTCAATTTATTCGGTTTTAGATTAATGATTGTTGAAGTAATATTGAAACAATGTGTTCACATTTTATTTTCTGATAGCTATGTTTTAGTTTTCGTATAGGGATTCGAGGGATAAAATATAATGCAACTGCATTCCGTATATCAGCAAATTAATAAATAATCTAATGACGCAGAAAGTGCTGTCGTACGTTTTTACATAAATAATCTTTGCACTTGTCAGAAACATTGATTCTACATTGATTGTTGTTTGTTGTACTGGATATTCTAAAACTTAATTACTTGGACAGGACTTGGACAAATTGGCAGCGCAACTCAACGAGCTGGGCGTGGTAGGCAACGAGCCGCCCAACCGGCCCCCGCGCGCGCCCACCAATGGACAAGGTCAGTCTCATGTCGACCCGCAGCGGCTTATGAGCGCTCCGCAACGAGCCGCCCAACCGGCCGCCGCGCGCGCCCACCAATGGACAAGGTCAGTCTCATGTAGACCCGCAGCGGCTTATGAGCGCTCCGCAACGAGCCGCCCAACCGGCCGCCGCGCGCGCCCACCAATGGACAAGGTCAGTCTCATGTAGACCCGCAGCGGCTTATGAGCGCTCCGCAACGAGCCGCCCAACCGGCCGCCGCGCGCGCCCACCAATGGACAAGGTCAGTCTCATGTCGACCCGCAGCGGCTTATGAGCGCTCCGCAACGAGCCGCCCAACCGGCCGCCGCGCGCGCCCACCAATGGACAAGGTCAGTCTCATGTAGACCCGCAGCGGCTTATGAGCGCTCCGCAACGAGCCGCCCAACCGGCCGCCGCGCGCGCCCACCAATGGACAAGGTCAGTCTCATGTCGACCCGCAGCGGCTTATGAGCGCTCCGCAACGAGCCGCCCAACCGGCCGCCGCGCGCGCCCACCAATGGACAAGGTCAGTCTCATGTAGACCCGCAGCGGCTTATGAGCGCTCCGCAACGAGCCGCCCAACCGGCCGCCGCGCGCGCCCACCAATGGACAAGGTCAGTCTCATGTAGACCCGCAGCGGCTAATGAGCGCTCCGCAACGAGCCGCCCAACCGGCCGCCGCGCGCGCCCACCAATGGACAAGGTCAGTCTCATGTAGACCCGCAGCGGCTTATGAGCGCTCCGCAACGAGCCGTCCAACCGGCCGCCGCGCGCGCCCACCAATGGACAAGGTCAGTCTCATGTCGACCCGCAGCGGCTTATGAGCGCTCCGCAACGAGCCGCCCAACCGGTCGCCGCGCGCGCCCACCAATGGACAAGGTCAGTCTCATGTAGACCCGCAGCGGCTTATGAGCGCTCCGCAACGAGCCGCCCAACCGGCCGCCGCGCGCGCCCACCAATGGACAAGGTCAGTCTCATGTCGACCCGCAGCGGCTTATGAGCGCTCCGCAACGAGCCGCCCAACCGGCCGCCGCGCGCGCCCACCAATGGACAAGGTCAGTCTCATGTAGACCCGCAGCGGCTTATGAGCGCTCCGCAACGAGCCGCCCAACCGGCCGCCGCGTGCGCCCACCAATGGACAAGGTCAGTCTCATGTAGACCCGCAGCGGCTTATGAGCGCTCCGCAACGAGCCGCCCAACCGGCCGCCGCGCGCGCCCACCAATGGACAAGGTCAGTCTCATGTAGACCCGCAGCGGCTTATGAGCGCTCCGCAACGAGCCGCCCAACCGGCCGCCGCGCGCGCCCACCAATGGACAAGGTCAGTCTCATGTAGACCCGCAGCGGCTTATGAGCGCTCCGCAACGAGCCGCCCAACCGGCCGCCGCGCGCGCCCACCAATGGACAAGGTCAGTCTCATGTAGACCCGCAGCGGCTTATGAGCGCTCCGCAACGAGCCGCCCAACCGGCCGCCGCGCGCGCCCACCAATGGACAAGGTCAGTCTCATGTAGACCCGCAGCGGCTTATGAGCGCTCCGCAACGAGCCGCCCAACCGGCCGCCGCGCGCGCCCACCAATGGACAAGGTCAGTCTCATGTAGACCCGCAGCGGCTTATGAGCGCTCCGCAACGAGCCGCCCAACCGGCCGCCGCGCGCGCCCACCAATGGACAAGGTCAGTCTCATGTAGACCCGCAGCGGCTTATGAGCGCTCCGCAACGAGCCGCCCAACCGGCCGCCGCGCGCGCCCACCAATGGACAAGGTCAGTCTCATGTAGACCCGCAGCGGCTTATGAGCGCTCCGCAACGAGCCGCCCAACCGGCCGCCGCGCGCGCCCACCAATGGACAAGGTCAGTCTCATGTCGACCCGCAGCGGCTTATGAGCGCTCCGCAACGAGCCGCCCAACCGGCCGCCGCGCGCGCCCACCAATGGACAAGGTCAGTCTCATGTCGACCCGCAGCGGCTTATGAGCGCTCCGCAACGAGCCGCCCAACCGGCCGCCGCGCGTGCCCTCCAATGGACAAGGTCAGTCTCATGTCGACCCGCAGCGGCTTATGAGCGCTCCGCAACGAGCCGCCCAACCGGCCGCCGCGCGCGCCCACCAATGGACAAGGTCAGTCTCATGTAGACCCGCAGCGGCTTATGAGCGCTCCGCAACGAGCCGCCCATCCGGCCGCCGCGCGCGCCCACCAATGGACAAGGTCAGTCTCATGTAGACCCGCAGCGGCTTATGAGCGCTCCGCAACGAGCCGCCCAACCGGCCGCCGCGCGCGCCCACCAATGGACAAGGTCAGTCTCATGTCGACCCGCAGCGGCTTATGAGCGCTCCGCAAGGAGCCGCCCAACCGGCCGCCGCGCGCGCCCACCAATGGACAAGGTCAGTCTCATGTCGACCCGCAGCGGCTTATGAGCGCTCCGTGGAAGTGGTGGCTCGGTCCCGTTTACACCATACGGAATGAGAGATAGAAAGATTATAGCGCATTCAAGGTCATCGCTCAGAACCTTAGATCAGAACTATACGCTACCTGTATATTATAATATGAGTAATTTTATTATTTTACTTTATTTGGAAACCTTACAGCTGAACAATACAACTAGTCAATACAAAAGCAGATTTAAGCAAAGCCATTTACAACGTAGAGTATTATGTATGAAATTGAATGTCAAAAATAAGCTCGGAGAAACACCTCGCGGCGCGCTGTGAAGGAAATACAAGGGTTACTTTGTATTTATATCATTAGCACCAAGATCTCGTGAAGACATCGTATTTTTGTCTGCAGAGTTGATAAAAGACTTACTTACACTTATAAACGACTGCCTAAAAAAGAGTGTAATTTGTTCAGGGTTCATTTATGTGGGTTTCTTTATTCCACCATAACTTCTAAATGACTGAACAGATTTTGATGTATGGTATCTCCATACTTCAACCCGAGTGATACTGGCTATATTTTTTTTGGCAGGGCAGTCGTGTGTTTATTTTTAAATGATTATAATGATAACTGTTGTCCAGGTCCACCTGTGGAACGCAATCCCCCGGAGCCGCCATTCGACGACTCGGACAGCGACTCCGACAACGAGGAGAGCGGCGGGCGCGTGCGCAACGACGGCACGCTCCTGGCCTCCGACCCGCCCAAGCCTCTGTGAGTACACAAACACTACACTATATACTGGGTGTCCAAAAAGGGTGTTGGCAGTTTATATATGTACGAAAATCATAAATGAAAAATATATCATTTCATAATTTTATTACTATTTGCAAAAAGTACATACAATGGAAAGTTTACGACGAAAAAATTATGTTGTCCAAATGACGTCCATTACGATTTTGACACTCTTCAAGTCGTGGCCGTAAATTGCCCAAGACACTTTCACATAAAACGAAATAGGGGCCGATTATGCCCTTGGCGGACATTGCTGCCCCCACTACCACTTAGGGCTGTGAAGTGGACGCATATGCTTATAACGAGGATTTTTATCACACCAATAGCGACAGTTTTGTTTATTGACATGGCCATTTAAGTAGAAATTTGCTTCATCGCTAAACAAGACATTGTTGAAGTTGGTAAAGCGCGCAAACATCTCCTGAACAAAATTTAGTCGCTGTTCATAATCTGTGGGTTTTAATTCTTGCACTAATTGAATCTTGTGAGCACGTAAATGCAAATCCTTCTTTAAAATCAAGTGCAATGTTGAATTTGCAATGTTTACGGATTGACTTCGCTTTCGCAGTGATAGTGAGGGATGATAGTGAGGGATCTTGCCTTACCGACTCGTAACTTCTTGAATAACTGCAGGTAGCCTTATTTCTCTCGGACGTCCGCAATCAAAGTTTTTTAAAGTTGACCCTGTAGCCTCAAATGTCTTAATCCATTTTCTAATGATATTCGCACTGGGAGATAAAGAAATGTCCCGTACATTGAATTGCGCGCGATATAAGCGGCGAGCTGTTATTATCGAATTATTGTTTTGATAATAAACTCGTACACAAAATGCACGCTGAACTCCGGTATACGAATCCATTGCAACTAAATTTCCAATAAATTCCACGTATGACATTATATATTTTTTTGTTATCTACCCTCATTAAGACGATTTATTGATATTTAAAAGTGCAAATACCCTTTTTGGACACCTTGACACGCTCGGTCGTATTCGAAAGGAGGACAACTGGCCTGATCACGGGAAGCGTAAACTAAGGACAATATTGCGGTGGATGCGCAAGAGATCATTAATGAAAGAAGTATTCATCAACTTAATATACCTACAGGGTCCTTAATTTTCTTAGAATAAATCTTTGAATTATTAATGCTGTCGGTGAATGAATTCCTATATTACCACAGTTTAGTGAAATCCTAAAAGTAATTCGAGTTTTTAAAGGTAAAATAACTCCTAGACTGTCTTTAATTTATTTCGTGTGATGTATTGTGTAACATGTCCACACTTACTGCTATTTGTTTTTGTTATAATTCACACAAAATATCATTTGATTGTATTTACAGAACATTTTGTAGACACATGTAATAAATGTCTCAGACAAGACTCTAATCAAAACTTAATTTTAAATTTTCACCACAAACAGTTTTGTGCCAGTCTTTTTTGCGTTTATAATTTATTGCACTTCAAAAAACGGAATCCATGAATGTTTAATAAAATTAATCAATATTTCTTAAATTATTTCAGTTTTCTCTCATTTATTTTTCTATTTTTATTGGTGGTCATTGAACCCACACGATATGATGATTATTTATTTACAACACGAAACGCTAATAAAAAAATCCTTTTTATTATTTTAATTTGCACGTTTACTTTTGTTTGGTCCCCTCTTTGGTTTGGTTGGTTTGTTTTCGGCTTGTCAGTCCCGAGTTCTGCTACAGGGGGGGCCTGAGCGCGGTGGCGGAGGACGGCGCGGGGGGCGGCGCGCCCACCCGCCCGCTGCCGCCCACGCCCGACGACGACGAGCCGCACCCCGACCGCACGCTCGTCATGAAGCGGGTGAGTGACCACTTGACACAGCTCGCTTCACTGATATGGCAGCGGGCGATGGAGGAGCGGAGAGCAGTTTCTTTACCCAGCATTATAAAGTTGTTTGGTTCCTTAAAATATTACGTGCACTGCTAGCGGCTTCGCTGCAGTCCGGTGCCATCTCGAAGCAAATTGAGCCTAAAGGTTCTACACTGACTGACTGTATTGCTCTGTGTTTGTATTGTTTGCTCTGGATTTAAACAGATTTTCAACTGTAAAGTAGTTGGCGTGCTGTTCCGCTGACTGTATTCTGGCTGCACTATTGTGATGCAACCACGCTGCCGTCCAAATCAATTCTATCGACTGCACTCTAGATGGTTGATCGAATGCAATTGCAACGCAGTCCGTCTGTGTAGACCCCTAGTAAAACTTTTAAATAAATTAGTGCAGTACGTAACTGCTACGTTTATACTTAATTTAATCAGGGCTGCATTTTTGCGTAGATACAGGTTACGCCTACCAAATTATTGGATTCTTTTACCATAAAAAAATATGCCATAATTTGATGAAACAGAAATCTACAATAGGGTCTTTGACTACTTTTTTTTATAAATCCCAACTTGTTAGTTCCTGCTATATGGAACAGTAATAGTTATTTGTTGAGTAAGAGAGGAATGTTGATTTTTCCTCAGAGAACTGATATAGAATCCAAAGCATGCGAAGGAATCGATAATAATTATTAATAATTTCTTAAAATAGACTCCTGAAGCTCGCGAGGGATTCTAAGGTTCGAGGTGAGAATATTTAAAAGAAAAGTACAAAAGATACAATTCCTGTGGAGTTTCTTCTGGCCGTTCTTCTCCACAGAGGGCGTACACTGCTAGTGAACGTGTCATCCATGATAGCTTTGACGTCGAAAAATGATTTGTAAAAATCTGAATTCGAATAAAAAAAATTGACTTTGAATAAGATTCCTCTCAAACTCAACACATTATTGTTCACCTATTCCGGCAAGGAAACCATTAACTACTTACTTACGTAAATTTTACTCAAAAATGTACAAGAGTTCTCTTTTTTCGATATAATTCTATAAGTTGAGACTTAATTATTGTATTTTATCATAATACTCTTTAATTTCCAGTTAATTATATAAAAATAAACAACCAAGACAATCGTCAACTTTTAGGTTATGCTATTTAAAATTAAAATCTTATTTATTTTTTTATAGCACACGATTTATTTTTCGTGCGGATATACGAAAACTTTTTTCTTGTGTAAGATAATATTCGAAATTCAAACGAACTTTCCTCTCTAGACATGAAAATGGTTTGCATGTCTAGAAATGAATATATGCTATTTTCGGCCCTGTTTTCGGGCATTAAAAGTCATCTGTCCGAGGTGGAGAGGTGAAAAAAAATTTTTGCTCCATCTGTAAAATTGACCGATTGATAGAGGTTTGAATTTCAAGCTTAGACAGATGCGCCCATACAATCTCAATACAAAAAATAGTTTTAGAAAAAAACTTTAAAAAAACACTGTATATTCCAAATGATTCTGTTTTTTCGTCACGAATCGTCTACTACTAATCTATATTTTAAAATTAATTCATAAAATATGGCAGGAACAGTCAAATACCCTATCATGGGTGCTGAAAGGTTGCAAATCAGTGACAGGTGTATTCCGCACACTCGACACCCTTTGTCATTTTACCCGCGCCCCTGTAACGTTGAAAGTGAAGTCCATTATTTTGTCGAACTATCACGATTGTGAAAAATATAGATCTAACAAAATCATTAAAAATTGATTGTATATCATTAAATCATTCGTGCATAGCACGCTTCTGATTTTTGGCGCCTTTGTCGCTTATTTTTCTAAGTTCTTAACTTTCAATCTATACACAATTGCATCTGGTTAGACGTCCGGTTCGTTGGTACGCCCCGTTAGTACAATACGCAAAAATGCAGCCCCTTACATGCTGTTTGTGTTAACATTGGCTATTTACTCACCGAAATATGTTCTTATGTTTTCTATTTTAATTTGTGTGACTCTCTGCTGAATAATTTAAGTCAATGGCATCTTCCCAATCTAAATAGTTGTTTTTCTTTTGCCCACGCCAAAGTAAGATCAGTGAGCAAGATAAGGCTTCTTTTGTTTCTCATAGTTTTTTTTACTTTTTATGTTCTTGTTATTTATGTGCACTTTTTGTATTGGTCATGCCTGAAAACAACAGAAAGATAATCCGGAAAACGATAAGAGACAGTCGGATGTAGATGAGGCCGTTTTACTGAAAGACTGGGATTTCGCGAGGTTTTTCCCTTCGAGAAGTTCCGCCGATAAAGAAGAAAAGACAGACTCCAGTAAAGAAACAGAGCTGAAACGTGCACAGCTGCAACGCCAGTCCAGAATCGAAATGGAAGACGCTTGGGCGAAGTACAAAGCTATCGCCACCCCTCCATCGCGTCACAAGGAACTTTTCAAAAAACCCAACGAAAAGTCGACACATGACAAACTATCCGATATACTCAAATTTAAAAAGGACCAAGATTCGGAAACAAATTCGCCCAATAGATTCTTCCGAGGGTTTAGAAGGGAAAACTCTGATCTTTTCCCGCTGTCTAGTACTCGACATTCCGCCATTTACTTTCCGAAACACGAAAGTCCGGCAGGAGCGAGTAAGCAAATGAGGTCGAGTGGTATTTTTAATAACTCGCGGAAACAGGTGATCAAACCGCCAGCGTCAGGAGAGCCGATACTGACGGACTTCATCAAAATGAACGATAGTCTAAAAATGTCGGCGCAAGGTGAAATAAAGAAGACTGATAAGAAGGGAGGTGAGAAGAAGGCGTCAGGGAATAATCCAATAGACGCGTTGAAAAGTGTGGCGGCCTTGATCAGGCAGGAGAGTGAGAGCAACGGGCCGAGTCGGCAGGGAAGCGCGCGCGGCACCTCGCCCGCGAGCGCGTGCTTCGTGCCCAGCGCCTCGTTCGACAAGGCCGGCTCGCCCGACCTCACCGCCGGCACGCGCGCCTCCGACCAGCCGGCCCAACCACCCGACGCCGACATACCTATGAAACCTCGCAGAGAAAAGACTGAATCCGATATAATATTCCGAAGAAATTCGCATTATAACCGGCACGCAGAGCTCGTAACGAGCTGCGGGCAGGAAGCGGTACTCGCACAGGAACAGGTAATTTGCTGAGGATAGCTTGCTAACGACTACACACACTTACAGTTTGGTATGAGGGTTCGATTTAACAGATTGTACTAACACGTACTGATTTATATTGCAATTTTGGATTTTTGTAGTTGTTGGTTTTGGTTTAAATTAACAAGTGTGGGTTTGGTGCGTAATAAATAATTTGTGCTGAGATACCTATTAAAATGCTCTTTCTTCATATCTGTAGTAAGTTAGTAAGTAGTCGTGCTACTTGATGTAAGGTATTTTAGACTTTAAATTGCTCACACGTCTTACAGTTTGGCGTGAAATTGTATTGAAATTACTTGTTTGACATTTGTAGAATTAGTTGCTTGGAGATGTAATGAAGAAAGATAAGTAAACAAGTTATTTAAATTATTAACTTGCATATTTTTATAATCTGCTTAACTGCTTTATATGGTCATGATTAACAACAATTTACAACTCATATCAGCCGTGACTAACTTTACTGGTAACACTAATCTGAACTGTGCGCAGCTACCGTCTTCCTGCCAAATGAGAGAATATTGTGCCATGAACCGTCAGCGACCATTAACAAGTTTGGAATGAACTGTTAACGAATATCACAGCGACTGAAATGAGAGCTACATACATCCTTAAAATGTGTTTACTGCATGTTTGGCTGCCGTGTTTGTGTTTGTCGACTGTCCTGCTGATTCATTACTGCTAAAACTACAGTATCAATCTTACGTAATATTATTTTTCTTTAAGTCTAAGTTATTGTTTATGAATATTACCAGTGAGACCATTGTCAAAATTGTTTTGATATCCTCTGAAATGTCCCTTTGTTAAGTCTACGAAAGGTGTGATCATTAGTTTCCGATCCGCGAAGGACAGTGTCTGCAAAAACTGTCCAACCACTTCGCGGGAACGTGGGCCTGAAATGAGGTTGTTGTATCGTTTGTATCTTAAAGCTGTTTGCAGTAAGTCGACCCACGTATCTTTCGAAATGTTTTTGGAGTTTATCAACAAGATAACTGGTTCGGGGATCGGCAACCAGAATCACACACGTATGAATAAAGATGTGGTGGATTTATACGTATTACAATGGGAGGTGTGGGTGCAGGGTCGGTCGAGCGGCGGGCCGGAGGGCGGCGGCGCGCGCACTAGCTCCGTGCTGCCCGACCTGCTCAGCCAGGCGGGGCAGCCCACCACGCCGCCCCGACACGACAAGTCCACCAGCGAGGAGGTAACGTCTTCACTGTATTATTATTACACTACACATACACCTCTCCTACATCATCCGTCACTTACACTTATTTGCTTTATATGTTAAGGTTAAAAGTGGCCACTTTTGGCAGTTACGGCTTACATAACTTATTGATTATATTTAGGACTATAAAACAGTACCTAACTACAATATATTTATAACCCTTCTATTGTCGTTAAACACATAATAATTTCGATCGAAGTCACTGACAATAAGTAAATGATTTATTTAAATTGTGGAGTTTCTTCTAGCCGTTCTTCTCCACAGCGAACGTACACTGGTAGTGAACGTGCCATCCATGGTAGCTTTGACGTCGAAATAATCTTTGTAAAAATCTTAATTCGAATATAGTACATTACGATACAAGGATCGTAGGTGGCAAATTACAAACGAGCTGACGTTTGTTATAATGTCATCAGTTTGTTATAAAACCTAAGATGTACGACGTTTTTCAATAAAATCAAAAGGCACCCGCGAACATTCAGCCTCTACGACATTCGATTACACTGATCAACAAAATCAATAGTACTTTGTTATACGAGGGGTGAAAGTAGCGTATTCAGCGCCGAGATAGTTCGAGGCACTAAATAAGTCTTTAACCCGAATAAACACTGTGCTTTTCATTACGAATACAAAGAAAGGAAAAATAAAAACACGAATTAGCTAAAGAAAAAATGAGTGATTTCCATATCTGAATCAGATGAACTCATTCTAAACAAACGAGAAACAAAAATAATCGAATTGTTGCTTTCCCGCCTTAGTTACCCGCCTATTTTTATTTTTCTCTGTGGCCTGGCCGGCCAGCTTTTGAACCATTATTTTATATTTCTTCATTGAAATATGGTAAATATTTTGCCCAAATCAATTTTATTTTAAAGAAGTAACTAAGTAGTTGAAAGTCAATTAAAATAAAGTTCATTTAAAAAATATATATTCTTTAATCAATTAACTTAACTTTATATTATTTCAATTTAACATTGCGCTGTAATTGAGTGGCTCTATACAAAGATGGAACATAATTCAATAGAAATGTGAAATTAGAACTAGTTTTTTTAATAATTTGACAGCTGTCAGTTGAAAACGATTCTCCCTCGGGCTGAAAAGTATTACCTTCATTCAGCCCGCTCCTCAGGCAACTACAGACCTACTTTCCGAGTATGAGTAATGAAATTTTTTTTTTTGTGCTGCTGTATCTTTATTATAATCTTTATGTCTACTGCATTTGATTACCTAACACGATATTTTAAGGTTAAAACTACGTACAGTTTGTTTCGCACAAATAACCGTTTACATTTGTTTGTTTCGTCAATTCCTCAATAAGAAATTACGGAAATAACCCGAACACATTTTGTTTCATGTAAATATAAGTGAAAAAATGCCGAGGACTCTTATCCCTGAATCAGTTAAAAAAGCGTTTTTTGTTTTCTTGATAAAGATTGAGGACCTTGTACAGTCATGACTCCAAACATTGTTTGCAAATTTTGTAGGTGAGAAGAGCATATTCGGAAAATTAAGTTATAAAAATTTTCACTTAATCGAATGTTTTTTTTACTTAACCACGCTTTTTATCGCTACCATTCTAGCTAGGTACCTACCCAAATTATAAACTATTAAACACTGTCATTTCGCGAGTGTTTTTATATGCATACCTACTACCTCAGCGTCACCTTAATTTTTGTTAAACATCGGTTTACTTAGTTACATTCATGGGTGAGTCCTATTGACCTGGGCTTAATAATTTTATCAATGTGGTAATTTCAATCAAATTAATAAATTAATTCATCTGGGCATACTTAAGATTAATCAGAGGGATGATTCCGACAGTTGTAAGATTCCGAATACTGTTACAGTATCTATATCTAAAATAAAAAGGTAAAGTTTTAAATGTAAATTGTAGTAAAATAACATTTTATTGATAGCAACATTCATTTTACCAAACAGCAAACGGAATCTTATCACTTAGCTTACATTGCCATTTAGCGATTCCCAAACACAAATGATATAAAATCTGTTATCATAATGTGGTGTTCAGCTTCTCAATGTATGGTATTAATATAATAATGGTTGTCGATCATGCAAACTCCCTGGAGCCAAGTTCCCCGGCCGGCTTGCAGACGGCGGTTAGCACTGCGTAAGTATAAACCGAATGATGCCAGAGGAATCGCTTCTATGAATTAGACTATTGTATGTTGAATCCGGAACTGTATCCACTTCTTTGCATATCTAGCCCTGCTTTCTTCTGTAAGATACTCTTTGGGTCGTCAGCGGATAAGCTCAGCTTGTAGGTAGTTCCTCGTAATTGGCAGCTTAATAACCGTAACAATCGGCGTCAAGTGAATGACAATCCGCTTGTTGCCAGCTACGGTTCTGGCGTTGCTGCAGTAACAATAACATTTCAGTAGCCTCAGCCTGCCTGAGTGGTTTATCAAGCCAATGGGGTGGGTGGATAGTTATTTTAACTAAAAAAACATCACAATTATAATTTTGGCCAGATGTAACAATATCAAACTAATTTGTTTTTTTTTTTCTAAGAACCAATTTAATTATATATTGGAGTTATTTTAAATTTGGACCGTTACCCCACTTTCTAATCATGAGAATGTTATCACGATCATTTAAATTAGAGCACAAAATTATATCAATTCATTGCCTGTTATCATTGTCATTGCCGCGAATTGTACTGAATTGTAGATAACAGCCATTCATAGAGCAAATAACTTTCCAGTCATCGAAAACTAATATGTGGGAAATGGACTAAACTAACATTCGTTATTTATAATGTTACAAGAGAGACTTGTGTAGAAACTAAGGCATTTGAATAACCATGCCACTATTTAATTAAAACATCGAGACAAAATACTAGATTTTGATTAAAGTTTAATTTTAGCAAACTAATATATTCAATTTTGTCTCTTACAGTACAGGCAAGCCGTGTCAGGAGGCACCCCTCTGCCCCACCACCACCACCACCCTGCCCCATCCTCAGTCCAGTCTACTCCTTCCAAATCGTTCGTGTCCCCTGCTCTGCAGCATTCGCCTTCGAACTCGTCAGTGGGCTCCCAAAACCAGTTCCTCCCTTTACAACAGAAGCAGCGGTCGTTTCTTACGTTCGGGTTCGGCGCGGGCTCGACGGGCAGCGGCGGCGGCACCGGCGGCTCCGGCGGCAACTCGTCGCGCCGCGAGAGCCACGTCAACGTCAACGTCACGCCCACGGGCCACGACCTCTCCTCCGACACGCCCGAGATTCGCAAATACAAGAAGAGATTCAATTCGGAGATTCTGTGCGCTGCGCTGTGGGGTAAGTATCTGTTAAACAAATTAATAATAATGTTCAACAATAATCATTTCTAGAGTACTGGTTCACTAAGTAGCTATCCTGTATACCTTCTATATACTAAAAATTTAATTTATTTTTTTAGTAAAATTAATTATTCCATTTTACCAGAATGTATATTAATAGAGTTTTGCTGCTCAGAACTTAATTGATAGTAGCTTTCTTTATCACATACTACCTCACAGACACTCACTCTCTACTCAAGCCAGGTAATCTTTGATCACAAAAAAACAATACACAGATACTGATAATCGATTAAAAATAAATGCTTTTTATTTCAGGGGTGAATCTGCTGATTGGCACAGAAAACGGATTGATGCTTTTGGACCGTTCGGGTCAAGGCAAAGTATACCAGTTGATCTCACGACGCCGCTTCCAACAAATGGAAGTGTTAGAAGGACAGAACATTCTAGTGACCGTCTCCGGGAAAAAGAATCGCGTACGCGTGTACTACCTTAGCTGGTTGAAGTCGAAGATTCTGCGCACTGATGGACTGAGTGATGTTAGTATACCTATCTACTCTTAAATAATTACACAAGCAAATGGGAATGTCAATTTCTCTTTCGACTTTTACAAATTCAAAATCATTTCAGTATTTTTTTTATTCTAAGTATTTGGGTATAACTAGCGTAAGACCGAACGCGTTTAGCCCTGAAAATATTTTTTAATTGCAGCAAGTGGAACGAAGAAACGGCTGGATAAACGTCGGCGAACTGCAAGGCGCTGTGCACTTCCGCATCGTGAAGTACGAGCGCATCAAATTCCTGGTGATCGCTTTGAAAGACTCCATTGAAATATACGCGTGGGCGCCGAAACCATACCACAAATTTATGGCCTTCAAGAGCTTTGGCGAGCTTCAGCACAGGTATCACTTATTTATTTTAACTGTGTAATAAATCTTCTTTTCTAGTCGATGGTAAGTTTTAATTTAAATTTTAGAGGCCCAGTAGCCTCTACTGGCAGTAGCATACTGTGCTGCCAGCCGTGCATTGTCGGTAAATAACTAAACGTACCTACTATATTTTGTAAAATTCAAACGACAAAGTTTCATGTCGCATTGGGCATTTGGCAAACTCAATAGAATCTATCCAAAGTCAAACAAATGGATAGATTCTATTGAGCCAGATCGAAGTTTTCATGTTAAATGTTTTGCGTACGAACTTGAGGTACTCCGAGCTCTGCGTTGTAATTTTCCGTAGGAATGTCTGTGCCCCTCGTAGCTGCATTCTTTTTGACTTACTCAAATATGTGAAATTATTAACAATGTTTTGTAAATTTCAGGCCCCTATTAGTAGATCTTACGATTGAAGAAGGCATAAGACTGAAAGTGATCTATGGTTCCGCCGATGGTTTCCACGCCGTGGACCTGGACAATGCAACTGTCTACGATATTTATATTCCAAAGCATGTAAGTTTTAAGTACATACATAATTCGCTGAAAATTCGCATTCTACCTATACGTATATTACGGATATAAAGTATCGGTAATTTGTTTCAGACACAGGGGGCTATAGTACCACATTGTATTGTACCTCTTCCTAATTCGAATGGAGTACAATTATTGCTGTGCTATGACAACGAAGGAGTGTACGTAAATACGTATGGACGTGTCAGCAAAAATATAGTCCTCCAGGTAAGTAAGCAACACACAAATGAGACTGCTCTAGACGTAACTTAATTTTGCAATACACCTTGCTCGAAAATTTAACTTGCGGCTTATTCCGTTTATCCACCCTAAAAGAGCCACCCTAAGGTGGATTCTCGGAAACGCGTTTTTTCTATAATTGCACTAGAGCAGTAAATGACACGTACGGAACGGTTTGCTGCCAATAATAGAGGTTTCTTTTTTATAAGCATAATTGTGGAGAAAAGGCTCTCTTGAATCGATTCTTCGTTAAAATCGAGATAATTTTATTTATATTGTTAAAATATTACTGGCTGATTATAATTTTGAATCAATTTGTTGATTTAAAAAAATATAAAATACTTTTATCTTTGTAAGAAATGATCCTGGCTGAGTAATAACTATGGAGATCATAGAAAAAAAAAATTGTAATGAAAAATGCACTAGTGCGGTAAAACGCATTTACCGCACAGATTACTTACTGCCTTCGTAAGTTCAATTTTCGAGCAAGGTGTATTAAAAATAATTAACCATCCCATTTCTTCAAAGTTCTCTATAGTAACTATAAAATTACCTGTTTATTTTTTCAGTGGGGAGAAATGCCGACATCGGTCGCCTACATCGGCACCGGACAAATAATGGGTTGGGGCAATAAAGCAATCGAAATACGTTCAGTGGAATCTGGACACCTCGACGGCGTGTTTATGCATAAGAAAGCACAACGACTCAAGTTCTTATGTGAGCGCAACGACAAAGTTTTCTTCTCGTCAGCTAAAGGCGGTTCCTCCTGTCAGATATACTTCATGACGCTCAACAAGCCCGGCATGGCCAACTGGTAGCAGCCGCGGGCGACCGACACATCTGTGATCACACAAACCAGGCCCGAGCTCCCTTTGCATATAAATGCCACTAGATTAGTCAATATTACATAAAATAGGTACTACATGCGCTTTGGCCATTTGAAATTCAAAGACTTGTGATAGTGACAGATTTATTATATTATCATGTGCTCAAAAGACAATCCACAAATCATTAAAAATACATTCGAGTATGCAAGGACTCTTTATAGCATGTGGCATTTTGTACTGAAGATTTTAATTTCAAAGGAACTTAAATATTAAGCAATAACCTTTAGGATAAAATGTTTTGATATTGACGATTATTCGTAAGTTAGTTAATATGCTTAGGTTTTATTATTACATTATATGTTGCAGTTGATTAATTTCTAAAAGAAAATGTAATTCAAATCAAACTATTAATTCATATATGCCATATTATATTGTTTATAATGTTAAGCTAGTTGGTGATGTGATTGAGCAAATTATTTGGATACTTTTTTATGTTTACAAAGACAATGCCATTATGACAGATTATTCATTATAAAATGAATGACTACCTATATACAAGTAAAACATGATTACATAAATTTGTAAATTCAAGCAATCTTTTATGATTACAAATTGGCATTTAGTCAAGTCATTTTGTATCATATTATCACACCAAACAACAATTTTATTAATGGATTTGTCCTTGAATTGGTTCTATTTATTATTTATTTGTTATGTACTATATTTTTTACATGTATAAAAGTGTAACTGTGCATATTGAAAATTATATATTTGATGACTTTTTATTTGAAAATACCTTAGCCCAATAAAACTCAAAAAAAGTCTTGGTTTTTATTTTCGTATTTTAATTCATAGGTGATTATCAGGAGATACTTTCGATGTCCAGTGCAAAAAATCGTAAAATTCGACTTTTTTGTAAAATTGGGTGTCTTGTTCCAGAAATCCCCACTGGTGAATTCAAATCAGTGGGGAGGGGATCCTCTTTTTTTTTCAGAAATCCCCACTAGTTAACAAAAATATTGCTGGTGAGGATTATTATTATCAGCGATATTTTCCAATATTCCCCATATTGGAAAAAATCGCTGATAATAATAATCCTCACCAGATGTTTCCAAATCAAAATTCTGTACTTTATATTAAATTGGTTATTTTGTGAATTTCAGGAAAGATTTCGATTATAAATTATTTATTTTATTTTTTATTTGACAGGAGAACCAACAGTTATATTAAATCTAAGTAATTAATACAGTTGGAACTTTTAAACAAAGGTTCCCACAGATAGAACTAGGTAAAAAAAATGAAACTACGTTGAGACTAACAGCCAAGAAGACATTCACGTGACAAGTAAGTACATTAAGCACCAGCTTACCAACACCACAAAACACAAATTGAAACATTAAACAAAAAACCAAAAAATAAATCCGCAGATGAGAACCGCAGCGCATTGCAATTAATCAACCAATGTAAAGATGTGACTAGTAAGTTGACGCCTTACTGACTCACAACTGTTATTGAATAAATCTAAGTCAAGTTTGCCGGACAACGAATTGAAAGTCTTAACTGCTCGCAGCATAAATGTATTCGATCTGTAGTTAGTATTACAAGGTTTTAAATGAAGTAAATCATACTTGCGAAGAGATCTAGCAGGGATGTTAAAATTCAATAGGGAAAGTAACTCAGGACTATCAATGAGACCATGGACAATTTTCATCAAGAAGATAACATCAGCTATAGATCGTCGGTTTTCTAACGTTAATAAATGGTGTTTTTTACATATCCTTGCGTAGTCAATAGAATAGTATTGAGTTTTTGTATGGTAGCATAAATAACGAATAAATTTTTTTTGGACGTTTTCAAGTCTACTAATATATGTAGCGTATCTTGGATTCCATATTTGAGAGGCATACTCCAGGCCACTACGGACAAACGTACAGTACAAGATTTTAAGTGTTTTAGCATTAGAAAAGTTTTTTGAGTTACGTATCAAGAATCCTAAAGATTTAGTAGCTTTAGAGACAGTAGCTTCAATATGTTCGTCAAACAATAACCGAGAATCATGCATCACGCCAAGATCGCGCACACAGTGAACTTTAAGGAGAGGTTGAGACTTAAGGGAAAAAAGGTCACCGGACAATGTTTTCGGCTAAACGTCATAAAAGAACACTTTGTTGGATTTAAATCTAGTTTATTTTGCTGACAATAAGCTTCTAGTCGAGTTAAGTCAGCCTGTAGTAAAATAGCGTCGTCAATTGAAGAAATTTTCATAAATATTTTCATGTCATCTGCAAAACTTAAGAGCTGTGCCGAATGGAAACAGCAATCAATATCATTCACGAAGATGATAAACAGCAAAGGACCGAGCAGGGAACCTTGAGGAACACCGCTGGGAATAGAGACCCAATTAGAAATATAGTTATTGATAACAACTGCCTGAGAGCGATTTTCCACATAAAAGGTAAACCACCTAAGCAGGTCACCTCGTATGCCAATCAAGTCTAGTTTTTTAATTAAAATATCATGTTGAATTCGGTCAAAAGCTTTACTGTAGTCCGTGTAAATGACATCGACTTGCTGGCCCTCATCCATAGCTTTAGTTACAAAATTGTTTAATAAGACTAGGTTTGATACAGTCGAGCGACCCCTCAGAAAACCATGCTGAGATGGACTTAGAGAGACAGATACAGCCGAGTAGACCTGCTTATATATTATTCTTTCAAACACCTTAGCGAGTAGACAAAGCTTAGAAATCTGCCTGTAATTCCCAATATCAGAACGAGAACCTTTCTTAATAAAAATAAATTAAAAATTTAAAAACCCCCGAAGCAAAAAAGCAAAACATTAAAAAGTAAAAAATAATACCTATTGTTGAGCCATCAAATTCGATAAAGTAACACCTATATATTTTAATTTTATTAGAGAAATTGATGGATGGCACGATTTGGTTTGCTCGCTGAAATGACGCTATAATGTCGCGTCGGTGTACCGCTTAAGTCAGACGCTTCATTTGATTGACTATCACATTATTGAGTCTGATTCACCGAACAATCGTCCTTGATTTTACACAGATCCCTAGTCCAAGGATTAGGGTCTCCTGTGTAGGATATCATATTTTAAACCTTCAAAAATCACTTGACACTGGCGAAATACGTCTATATAAGATGTGACGCCATTAATAAAAAAAAAAAAAAAAAAAAAAAAAAACTATTTTGTTAGCATATCCGACCAACTTGTTTTCATACGATATTTTTTTTTAAACTTAGCGGTACCCCGACGTGACTTTATAGCGTCATTTCAACGAGCAAACCAAATCGTGCCATCCATCAATTTCTCTAATAAAATTAAAATTTATATAGGTGTTACTTTATCGAATTTGATGGCTCAACAATAGGTATTATTTTTTACTTTTTAATGTTTTGCTTTTTTGCTTCGGGGGTTTTTAAATTTTTAATTTATTTTTATTTCATAATTTTTAAACTTTATAACAAATAAATTATGATATATGAGTACAGTTATATCTAAAAGAAAATTGGAGAGTATTTTTACTTTGAATCGAAAGGACATATGGAAAGTAGTCAGATCCCCTCATCAACTATTAAAGAGCTGATGATCTTCAAACGGCTGATCAGGTCATGGTTACCTTTCCATATACTTTCAATATTATTGAAGGAATACGGTACCAAATTTCGAATCGATAGGACATATGGAAGTAAGTCAGATCCCCTCATCAACTATTATAGAGCTGATGATCTTCAAACGGCTGATCAGGTCATGGTTACCTTACCATATACTTTCAATATGATTGAAGTAACAAGGTACCAAATTTCGAATCGATCGGAGATAAGGAAGTTCGTCAGATCCCCTCATCAACTAGAAAAGAGCTGATGATCTTCAAACGGCTGAAGAGATTTTCATGAAACATGGCTAAGAACACTCGGGGTAAAATTATCTATGTTACAAAAAAAACTAAACGAAAATCGGTTCATCCGCTTAGGAGCTACGATACCACAGACAGATACACAGACACGTTAAACTTATAACACCCCTCTTTTGCGTCGGGGGTTAAAAACAGGCGTAATGTAGGCACACTTCCAAGTAGATGGTACATGGCATTCGAGAAGAGACCGCTCAAATAAGAGAGAGACAGGCTTAGCCAAAGATTTTGCCGTGCTTATTATATAACGAGCCGGCAAATTATCGGGTCCAACGGATTTAGACGGATCAAGACTTTTTAGCAATTTAAATACCTCGTTCTCATTCACAAAAACTGACGAAATATCAGAAGCAACATCAACTCCTGACGCTGCTGGACTGGATGACGCAACGCTTATTGGGTCACCGTCACGAGGAGCAGACAAGAAAGAGGAATGGAAATATGCAGAGAATGCGTTACAAATAGATTCTCCCGTATTAAACAAAGAATCACCATGCTAGGGATTTGGGTAGATTTATATTTAGATTTGATGTGGGACCAAAAGTACTTAGGATTATTCCTTATGGCATCCTCTACAGACTTCATATAATTAGTGTAGCATGTATCTTCCAACTGTTTAAACCTGTCTCGTAGCAGCTTATATGAATCCTCGTCTGATCTATTACCATAAGTGTTAAATTTGCGAAGGTATTTAAACTTCTCCTTAACAACATTTTTCAACGCGGCTGTGTACCATATAGGGTATGTATTATTATTTTGAAGTTTTGACGGAATATACTTGTCCTTGAGTTCATGACCTTATAAAAATAATCGACAGAACCTTCTAAATCCCGGGATGAATACTCAGCTTCCCAGTCAATAGCAGTCAGTTCTTTATTGATTGAGTCGTACATAATCACTTCGGCTATAGATAAACTTGATACGTGGCGATGTAGGTAAGGGTTCAAAGTCTAAATTAGGAATAGTAATAGTTAACGCCCCGTGGTGTTTATCAATAGGTACCAACGACTCCAAACTGCAATCAGTCACATAAACTATAATATTGCTGAGAACGAGATCCAAAATACGACCAAAAGAATTTAGGTTTCCATTAAACTGCCGTAAGTCAATTAGTAAAGTTTCATCAATCGTAGAATAATTGCTGGGTTCATAATAACAATCCGAGGAAGAACATTTAGCCCACATTATGTTACTCATATTAAAGTCAAAATAAATAATATTATACAAAAATAAATAATATTAATCATTTATCCAAATGATTGTGTAAATGTAATTATTTGCATTGTAAAAAAAAATATACCTACTTGCAATAATAATTGAATAGAATTATGTTTGCTAAAAACAAGTTACACAAATTTTAAAAGTATTATTATCAATAATATGATTAAAATTAGTATATGGATTTAAAAACATCTAGTGGGAAACATTAAACTTTTTTTCCAATAATCTACGTTACACTAGGATACGTTTCGTAACTAGTGGGGATTTCTGAAAAAAAAAATGATCCCCACTCGTGGGAATTTCTGGAACAATGCCACTCAGTTTCATGACCTAGATTTGCCTAGTCTTGTAAGGCCTCGTGTCCACATTCACGGTTTACGCCAGACCAGCAGCGCGCCGAAATTACCATGTTATCTTGCCATTTTGTTTAAGATCGATCATTTTGCAGATATCTCAATTTTTCAGTGAAAACGACACCTCCCCATATCTCCCCTGCCTTTTAGAATGCTAGGGTAGAGACCAATCGTCCATATCCTCTGCAGGATTGAAAATAATGGTTTTCTTTTTAAATAAATTTAATAATAACTGCAAGGTACAGCTTGATTTGATAGTTACTAGGTAATAAAATTTGATTGAAAGAGCATCTTTTTTTTAAAATAATCTCATACAAAGTCTGTCATGGATCTATCCTGGCTTTTTGTAAAATAAGAAAACTGGATATATTAATGACTGGCCGCTTTACAAGTATGTACAATATAATCTGTTTAAAGTAAACTATACCATCATAAAGCTCAAGGTATCTCTTAACTGATAATCAGGGTGATTATCAGTTAAGAGATATTATACATTTCACCATTTATTGTACACAGAAAATAAATTATAAATTTCGGTGTTTGGTTCCTCAGACTAACTTTGGTGCATAGATTTTTTGAGACATTCCCATTGGCTAGATTGGTGGTCAGACTAGTCCGGCTAGCGGGAAAGAAAATTCCCGATTGTCAGATTAACTTGTAATTCAATAATGTACAGTTGAACACAAAAACAAATATATTGCTTTTAGTTACTTCATAGTTATTTATGAACAAATTTTTCCTTTTTTATCACATAATTTATCCATTTGAATATAAATATTGAATTGAATAACTTATAAATATTGAATTGAAATACTAAGGCTCAGTTTACACTGCCGTGGAATGGAATGGACGCAAATTTTTTGTACTTAGCATATTGAACTATGTCAACTGCGTAACATATAAACTAGATACGAGCCAAACAATGAGTCGCGCATTTTCCGAGGAATCCTTGAGAATTCCGCGGAAGACGCGCAAAGGCACGGTTTGTGAGTTACGCAGTTGACATATAGTTCAATATGCTATGTACAAAAAATTCGATTCCATTCCGCGGCAATGTAAATTGAGCCTGAAAGTGAAAAGAAAATAATGGATCTAAATTTTATAATTTTTTCTAAATTATTAATGAAATTCCTTATATTGTTCATTATAAGTAAAAAATTATAAAAATACTTGCAGAAATAAATGGGGCAATTGGCCAAGTATGTATTGGGCTATGCAAAGGGACCAAAATAATATTGATAAGTAATATAAGATGCCTGTTCAATTAAGATTGTAGTGCAGCACCCTAAAATGACTTTTTTAATGATTTTGATGGAATAAGTGTTAAAAAACTCCAGCTCTGGTAAAACCATCCGTTTCTTTCCGTGACATTGGTACAAGCATCAAGCCTGGCACAGGTGGTTGCATTTCCAGATCTCTTAGTTCATTTACTTTCACTTTTAAGTCACTACGAAGTTTGTTAATGTCTATGTTTAATTGGTTTTGATCAGCTTCTAGGAGAGACCTTGTCACTTCCAAATTATGTTTGATAAGAACTCCACCAACTGTTATCCAACACTTTGACTGTGAAGACTTTGTTAATTCTCTTAGGGCTTCCCTGTTCTGATTTCTTCTTCTATCCAGCATTATTATTTCTCTCTTGTCTGATAATATTTCTTCAGCTAGCTTTTCGGCAGAGACTAGATACTTAAGAGTTTTGGTTTGATCATCCATAGTGTTTTATTTTTATCATATAAATTTATCTCAATGGATTCCTGTTTAGGGTTTACAAAGTTCACTGAAATTCTAATGTACAAAATAAGAGGCTATATTTTGGTTTGGGTACATATATTCCTTTGGTATATTCTGAATCAGATTTCAGTTTTCACCATAGTTTTCACTGTCCAAATATCCCAAAATATCCTCTGGTCCAAATCACTATGGCTGGTTTACACGTATTAAGTTGTCAAGTAGCAATAACTAAATTTTAAGCGACTAAATTTTAAGTAAGTGTTAACACGTCATTTTAGTAGTTGAGCTCTTTAGTTAGCCCAAGATGGACAATCAACAGCGAATTCAAATCTGTAATAAATATAATAAATAAAATAAAGTATAATAAATTATTTATTTTTCTATAATTAATATTATATTATTATTATTTTTTTATATTATATATATATATATATATATGTTTTTTAATGATTAATATTTAATATTAATAATATATTAATCATTAAAACTCTCTTTTACTGTTCTGTGTTAAAACTACTAAACAACTTAATACGTGTAAACCAGCCATGACAGCAGTCAGCAGTGACGCTGTGACAGCTTTGGGAGTGGGGTTCATGCTTGTTTCCGTTTTGTACAGACCGTTTTTCGTGTTACCGTTTTGTACAGACAGTTTTTTGGGTACTACATGCTTGCCTTGGACGGGAAAAACTGTGCAAGCAGATTATGACCGACCCGTTTTCTGCAGCCATTTTTTTCCGTCCACGTTTTGCGCACTCGAATTTTCCAACCATTAGCCTTTTTGAGAAGTAATCTCCTGCGGTCACCGGCCGCTGCCGCGGCACGCTCGCTCCGCTCGCTCGTCTCCCTCCGCCTGACAAAAGTCTAACCTAACCTAACCGAAGTGTATTCTTTTCTTTCTGGGTGGATTTTTATTTATTGCGGGGGGCTGCACCCCCCAAACCCCCCCTTCGGGTGCTGCCCAGTAAAAAACAGCGAAAAAATACAGATTCCTAAAGTCACATTTACGTGTTTGAAGCATGTTTGTTGCAATTTCATATTTGGCGTCATCGTATTGGGAGCAATCCTGTAATGATGACGTCTTTTGTAATTATTAGTTTTTAATAAATAAATAAATTTTGTTGTGTTTGACGCGTCAGAAGTTTAATTACGACAGCAGCGTACAGAATCAGACTGCGCAGAGCCGTTTGACAAACCGTTCAAACCGACCTCAAACGGTTTGATCAAACACGTAAAGTTTGAGTCAAACCGTTTGACCGTCTCCGGGGCCCTTAAGGGACCCTTAAGTGACAGCGTTCGAAATGTTCGAATACTATCCCTGCGTTCCGAGGCGCGCTGAAATCAAGCACCCGTAATCGCGTTCCGTCCGAATTACTGTCAGCTGTCAAAACTCAGAGGTTTTTTTTATTTTCTGATCGCTGACAGCGCTGAAAGATTGACTCAGAATGCGCCCAATATGTACACGAATTATCGGGAGCCGATAATGTGCGACCATGATAAAGGCCGCGTTCTGATTTGCGCTGACATCACTTTGAGTACCCAAAACCGCGTACTCATGACCACCGCCATCTTCCGCTAACGGCGCCCATGCTCCAGAGCGAAATTCACGTAAGCGTAATGTCAAATTCGACTTTGACATATTGTTTATTTATTTTTAAAAGTTTAATGTTTAAATGTAAAATTAACGTGTCTTATATTTATTTGGTTGAAAAAAATTAAAAACAGGTTATTCAATTATGAAATGGCGATAAATTATTAAAATATTTTAAATCAATCAGTTTTGTAGGTTAGGGTTGCCAGATGTTCGATAGTAAAAGTATCGAGTAGGTTATGTATGCATATATTACGATATTTTTGGCTCAGGCACATACATACATAAGATAATATTATTGGCAATCTGATAAAATATAAATATAGATATTAAACATTATTTTTTGTATTTTTTTAATTTCACGTACCTATTTACATCTCCATTTTTAAAAATTCGCATACCTTTTTTTATTTTGAGTACTAGCCATGCGAAAAGTGCTATTTTCACAGCTGTACGATACTTTTTTAATACGTATAATAATTTAGAATTTTGCCAGTTTTGGTACGGTAATTAACATCTGGCAAGACTGAGTTATAAGCAGTTTCAGCGCGCTCAAACGCCGTTCCGTTTTGATTTCGCTCATGAGCCGTATTATCGCGATTTCTGAATCGGTACGCGAGTAATCGCTGTCAGTACTTTGAGCCGTGAAATCTGATTCAGAATACACCCAAATGCCGGCCCCAAGAAGCTTATTATATAAGCTTCTTGGCCGGCCCGATCTTGAACCCTGCGTTCCGATACGCGCTGAAATCGACCATTTGTGAAGAGGAGAGCCAGATTGGGCTGATCGTATATTATCGGCTCTCCCGCAGTTGATCGTTCGCACCACAGAGTACCTGTAAGCACGACGCAGCGGTACTCGTCGGCCATTTTGTGTTGAAAAGTCGAGAAGAAACTAGGGAATGTGATTTTTAGTAAAATAATAAATTATTCCTTAGGTAATCAAACATTAATGCATATTTCGTTTATTTAATGATTATATAAATATTGTCGCTAAAGGTAATAGTGGATTGTTTAAATTCGGTAAAAAGTGCACATAATGGACGGCCCGCCAAACCGCGGTGGGTTTCGCGGTGGTCGTGGAGGTCCACCTGGTGGACCGAGAGGAGGGAGAGGTGGCTTTGATATGCGTGGGCGGTAAGATATCAAATATTATTACGAGATTTATTATTTTGAAGCTATGATAATACGTAAGGTTTTAGAGCAGGCGGTGTATAAATAACCTAACCCAACCTAACCTCGTAAAATATGTTAAATGATCAACCTATTGTTTCCAAATAGCGGTGGCCCTATGAGAGGTCGGGGAGGACCACCAAGAGGAGGTGGCCCAATGCGCGGGGGCGGCCCACGAGGTTTTCGAGGCGGGCCTCCGCGTGGCGGCGGTGGCGACAGAGGCGGACGCAGCTTCCCCCCCGGTCCACAAGGTCCAGGACCACATCCAGTACCTACTATTGAAAGCCGGGGAGCACCTGCACAAAGTAAATTGAACAAAATTAACTGTTTGTCTTCTCTCATCCGAATTTTTAGGGCTATGTAGATGCCTGTATTCCTACATTGACTGTTCATTGAGCAATATTATGATGATCCCGAATTCTTGATAGGAATGTGCCGTCTGATACATACATGACGTTAAAAACTTGTTCTGAATATTGCTATAAAATGTATCTATTAAATGTGTGAACTTCTTATAGTTTAAATTAAAGAAGTTATTATTTCTTTAGGAGGAGGCTTCAATCGAGGTGGACCTGGTGGCATGAGAGGAAGAGGCGGTCGAGGCCGTGGAGACTTTGGCCCACGTGATAGAGGTGGTGGCAGAGGAGGGATGATGCGAGGTATAAGACATCACACAGATAAATTATTAAGATAAATTGATTGACATACTATAAATGCGAAAGTATGTTTGAATATTTGTTCTGCTTTCATACCTAGACTACTGAATGACTGAAATATTACATAAAAACATTATTCAGTGTACAACCAGCATGAGCTACCAAGTCTGCACAATCTCTCACTATGAAAATGAAAATGTTGTCGTAGGTCGTGGAGGTCGCGGCGGTGGACCGGGTGGCCCACCAGGCGGGCCTGGGCCGCACCAAGGCCCAGGGGGGCCCCCGGCTGGACCCGGCGGCCCGCCCAACATGCTGCCGAGGCCTGCGCCCGCACCCGGCGCTCCCGGCCCACAGGGACCCCCCTTCAAGAGGGGAGGCGGCCCGCCACATGGAGGCCCAGGTGGACCTCCTAAACGTGGAAGGTATAAGATATTGCTAATTACTATTTTAGTTAAAACCTCTTGATATTTCATTGAAATAAAATGTCCAAAGAAGATAACTATAATTATTTTTAGCCAGAAACTAAGTTTTATTAAATTATTAGTCTATATTAAGGGTCATCGCTACCAAGTAAAATTGAAGTTTGTCAGAGCTTATGTACAGGTTAGAATACAATAAAATGTTGACTCGTAGAATGTTGAAATAAAATGGCTTAATCCGCTTTATTATCTTGTTTTACAAGTAGGCATGTGTTTAATCATCGGACACTCGATTGCAGTGATTTCTATTATTATGTTAAGTACCTGTCTTGTTTTTTGTTTAATTGTTGTTTACTGTGTGCTGTAAATAAATGTATTCTTATTCTTAATCAGATTCGAAGGCCCGCGCGGCGGCGGGCGCCCGCCTGGCGGCTACCAGCCGGCACACAACGCTCCTCCAGCTAATGGGTATGGACTTCCCTCGTACGTATTTGCTCTCAGATAATATAATCGACAGTTACATGCCTCTTTCATGTTGGGGCACGTGGGCCATGCTGGGCTGTATTTAGAAAGTTATATTGCATTATTAAAATTATTATTATTTTTTAGTAATAAAATAATCCTCATAAATAATGCTCATTAAATAAGTGTAGAAACTACAAAAGGAACATCTACAGCTCATATACATCCCCACTGAGGGGCTCGAGCCTACTCTGAATTACGGCAATTAGGCCTTAATCAACCATGCTGGCCCAGTGCGGTGCGGTTGACATTTTAATAATAATGATGACCTTTATTTCCCATATCATGCAAACAATTAAAAATCTAATAAATGGAATATACCTACAACATTACATTAATAATTTACTATATGGGTGTCAAACTTGACGAACAAAAAAGAAGAATTAAGAAGTAATGCTGCCGAATTAGTTTAGCATGCAGGTTAAAATGGAGACGGGCTGGTCACATTGTCAGAGCTACAGATGGACAATGGAGCGAGAAGGTCCTATCCTACACTGGTACCTGCGCGACGACATTTTAAATACTGCCATAAAACCAATATCTTTAATAAATTGATTCTGTATTTAAAACATGTTGAAACATTTACCACTTTTTTTTCTACTATTTTGTTCCATCTGTTTCTTAGTTCACAACATTTAAAATTCTATATTCAAAAAAATATGTTAGTGATACAAAATATTTGCTTTGTTAAAGTATGATAGACTAGCGGTCCGCCAGCGGCTACGCTCGCGTTGTGTAAGGTTGTCCCGTGGAAATAAGGCTTTACCGTAAAAAGTATCCTATGTGTTAATCCAGGATCCACAAACTATCTCTATTCCAAATTTCAAACCAATCCGTTCAGTAGTTTTTGCGTGAAAGAGTAACAAACATCCATACATCCAAACTTTCGCGTTTATAATACTAGTAAGGATGTGGAAAAAAGTTCTTGTATAGAACCCTAAAGAAATCAATAATAGAGTTTGTTATTTTATTACATTATTTTTACCAATACTTATTTACTCAGCTAATCTAATGTGCTTATATTATGAGTAAAGTAAAACATAAATTTTCATAAAACTGTCAACAAAATGATGATCCTGAAATTCTTGATAGGAATGTGCCGTCTGAAACATATATGACGCTACCTTTGGTCTGATATTAATTAGGTCACAGAAAAAGCTGGAAGAGTTTTGATAAATTTCTAATTTGAGTTTTTATTTTTGCTAGACACACAGGTTATCAGCCTTACGAACCTCCAGCAGCAGATCCCTATGGTCAACAATCTTACAGCACTCCAAGGTAAAACTTTTAGGTTTGATATTTTAAAACTGTAACTTCACTTGTAAGCTAAGCTAAGTAAACAAGCTAATTTCTATATAAGTATGTATTTATCTATTTAAGTAATGTATACCAGCTGTAATAATATTATGAGCTGTTGATGATGATGATATCAGCTGTCTAATACCCATAGTAAAAGCTTTGCTTAGTTTGGGATTAGATGGCAGTGTGTGAGATATTACCACATATTTATTTTATTTTTAATTTTAAGAGTTGTATCGATTAAGGACTTTGCAAGCATATGTAAATTCTGATGATGAGAATATAATAATTTAGTACCATCTGATTATGGTGTGAGGAGCTGGATGGTGGAAGTGGGACTGTTCAATAGCTACAAGTAAACCCCTCGAGTGTGGGCTCATTTTATTTGTTGTGTTGAATGCAGTACAGTGCCGAGGGTCCGTGAGTGCCGAGGTGATGAGGATCTGGTGATGGAGCCAGGAACTGATTAGTGGAACTCTTTAATGACAACTAGTCTTCGAATTTGGCTCATTTGACTTGCCATGGCCATTATAATAATAATTAATTGTACAACTTGTCTGTTTTTTTTGTTTGAATAAACATGAACCTTCGGCTATGTCTACATTCTACCTTTCATTTAGTTCATATTAATTCTAATTGTTTTGTTATTGTCTGCAGTTCATATCAGAGTAGTAACTACCCGGCGCAGACTCCTGCCCCGTCCGGCGCCACGTACAACTCGGGCTACGGCGGCGGCGCCGGCTACGGGTACTCCACCGGCGGGCAGGGCGGATACGAAAATGATTATGGGTAAGTACTGACACCCCCCCTGGCTTGCCGCACTGCATGATGCAACTTAAAAACACAATAACATAAAGATAAATATACATGCATATCTCTCCAATGCCCTATAGATGAATATAAACTGCCATAACTGGAATAGAATCAATTAACTTCAGAAAAATTCCGACTAAGCATACATCATTAATTACCAATATTTAGTATTATTAACATTATTCGGATAATGCTAGATGGTTTTAAGTCAATTAATCGGCCTATTGCAGTCGACTGCTGGACGTAAGCCTTTCTAAGGGCACACCAAAGTGCATGGTCACCCGCTTTCCTCATCCAGCCACCACCAGCGACCTTCCTCAGGCCATCAGTCCGCCTGGCAGAAGGACGTCCCATACTACTGACGTTTGCCGAGATGTGGTCTCCATTCGAGAACCCGTCTGCTCTAACGCTCATCGGTTCTACGACAGACGTGTCTAGCCCGCTGCCTCTTCAGCTTGCAACACTTCTGGACGATATCTACTACTTTAGTCCTCTGCCAGATGATTTCGTTTCGGATTTTATCCCTTAGTGAAATACCAAGCATAGATTTTTCCATAGCTCGCTGAGCAACATGTAGCCAGTGTGCCAGCTTCACCATCATGTTCCTGCTCTTTAGGCATTTGGGCAACGGCGATGGTTTTAAGAAGTTTTAGTATGATGTTATAATATACTCAGGTATGCTATCATATTATAATATTTTTTACATAGCATGGGTATGGTGATGTTTGAAATTTGAAGTTTTTAGAGATGTAGTGATAAAAATATCGATAAAAATATTTTATTGATCGCTTTAAAATAGAAGATTCTGGTTAATCTTCATCAGTTTCTTCGCAAATTGTTCGATAAGCATTGTAAACAATAGTTCTTGCTTGAGATCGAAGTGGTTTTTTCGATATTTATATGAAATTTTAAGTATTTTTAAGAAGACGACATGTAAGTAACTGTACATTTCCTTCACGCACTTACTACTCCGTTTCCGTACACTGTTCCTCTATAAAAAGAAAGGTTGTATGGAAGAGATCGCTATTAGCGATAAGGCCGCCTTTGCGCACATTTTATAATAATGATTTCTTTATATGTCCCATATGTGTTATGCAATAAAGTGTTACTTACTTACTTACTTACTTACTTAAGCTCAGAGATTTGACACAATTTGACACAACTCGTACTTTGTCAAGACAGATGATAGTTTGGTATTGCCATATGAAAATCTTTATTTGTTTTTTATTTTTTATGCCATAAGATTCTGGTACCCCTGTACCCATGTTATATAAAACAACTATATGATTGATTATGTTTTTGGACAGGAGTTATTTGGATCAAAGTATCAAGGCTAAGTCAAGCGGTTCAAGTCAGTACAATATTGTCATGTCAACGCTGACTTGTAATTATTTTATTATTAATTTATACACAATGGCAGTACCCGGTCAGCGCTGACTTGCCATTTGACCTGACCATGTCACCATACGCTCATTCGTCATTATTCTTCACACTTATCACATCACACTCACTCTAATATTATAAATGTGAAAATATATTTGGATGTTTATTCCGCCTTTACACTTAAAACACTCAACGAATTTTGATGAAATTGTGAATGGAGATTATAAATTAGTTTAACAAATAGGATGTATGTATGTATATATGCGAGGAGCGTAGATGGGTGACCTGCTCTATAGTTAAGAACCATTTCACCCTTAATCCCAGTGTTGATGGATGCTCCTTTCATGATAGCGCCGCATCAGCTCAGCCGTACCGCGTGATACTCTCGGTAGGTGAGTTGTGTTAGGTCTATCCCTTGTTCTCTCCGCTTCTGGCATGGAGTGATCCAATGGCCCCCGCGACTACCCAAGAAGAACCAGCTTGGCAGCGGCTATTGCCACCACCAGCCGCCCCCCCGAGCGCCGCGTGAGTCCCAGTGCCTCCCCACGGCTTAAACAAATAGGATACTTTTTACGGAAAAAGTATTATTCCTACGGGATAATCTTATTGATATATAAAAATAATGCACATGTTTATTGTGAGCGTCGATGGTGTAGTAGCAAGGTTCGCTGTCTTCTGCCCGGGAGACGTGGGTTCGATCCCCACCACGTACCAATGTGTTTTCGAAATTCGAATTCTAATGTACGTTTATTCGACGCTCTAACGGTGAAAGAAAACATCTTGATGAAACTTGCACATTCCTGCGAAGAAATTTAAATGTTTTGTGTGAAGTCTGTATCGGTGGGGACGTATTACGAGCTGTTGATGATGATGACATGTTTATTTATTTGATGTATGATGCAGGGGCGGCGGGTCGGGCGGCGCGGGCGGTGCGGGGGACGCGGGGTACGGCGTCGCAGAGCCGGCGTACGGCGGCGGCGCCCCGGCCGCCTACGACTCGTACTCGCAACCCGCGTACAACTCCTACCAACAACCGCAGCAACAGTACGGCGGCAACAACTACGGTAAGTACAACAAATACTAGACCCACCGGCGACAACATTTTTGCAATCGATACACACATCACAAATGTTTGTCCTCTCCTCAGACGAGAAAAAGCTTTTTGAGTTCGATGAAGTTTTTCTTGTGACTAGCGAGATAGCGACATATACAACGTGGAAGGAACGAACTGTACTTGGAGAAATAGTGCCCTAAATATTTTACCAATGGAAGTGTTCCTTTAATTTCGAAGATACACCATTGAGATGCACTTTAAGCGTTTTTTTGTATAGTTAAGCTAGCTGGTTCGATAATGTTACATCTAAAAAGTGCAAAAAATTGTTAGTGTCAACCAAGGATGAACCAGTGGGGTCAATGATAATGATAAAATCTTTCAAATAAACATTATCTTTAAGGAAGACAGGAGGATATTAGTACTTTCTCTCCAGATACGGTTCGTAAATACCACTGTATAATTAAATCATCTTCAAACAATCTAAAACTTCTATCTCAAGCACAAAACCAATTAATATAAAGGTCATATTAGAATACACATGATGCATGCTCACTTTTAGATTTACGAATTTATTTTGCTCCAAATTGAACTATCAGACTAGTCAGGATTTGTGTGCAGCACACTTAAATATTTAAAAAATATCCAAATAATAATTAATAACACAAAAAGATGATGGTTATGAAATTTTAATCCATCTTAGGAGTGATAGCTTTATTAATATTTCAAAACTTTACAATAGCTGTAAAATGGACACAGGTACATATTTAAGGTTCTATATATAGGTAATTTACAGTCGTAAGTTACATAAGGGCGTAAGATGCCGTGGTTTTCCGTAGTATATATTTCATTAAAGATTGTCTAGTCCTTGCAACTTTTTCTAGTTCTGTGTTAAGTAGTATAATAATTATTCACTCGATAAGATTTATATTCGTAATCAAAATGTTATTTAATCAAAACATTTATGAAGATAAAATATTAAAAAAATACATTAAGTAATAAAAAAAGTAGGTGTTCAATTCATCTAGAAGAACTAGTTCTAAACTCCAAGAATTGTGGTCTAAAAAAAAGATTTACGTTAGTTATGTCTGTGACTGTCTTAGGAAATTAGAAAATATTTTATAAACATTATTGATTTCTCAGTCTTAAATCACTAAGTTAAAACTTGTATTTGATTGTTTGTATTACAGGCAGTTGGTGATCTGTTAGATTATAACAGAAATAAGATTCGTACGTGTCTATACGCCACACCCTATAAACTAGCTGCTACCAATTAATGAAGCTTATGGAAAACATACCTTGTCATGATAAACTTTTGTTAGGTAACTATAAGAGCTCTTACAAATATTGACAATGTTAAGTTATGAAAGGCCACACGGATTATAATTTATATTATAACATTTTATTGAAGGAGTCTCTGGATGACAATTTAATTTTATATCAAATATAGCATTGAGATATTTGTGACAGTATTAATATACATATTTTAATAAAGCCGAAATCTATATTATATAAAATAGGCCGGAATAGACCGACATTGCTTCTACGAACAATGATAAAATGCATTATGATTAAAGTGGTTTATTAAAATATACTGCAATTCATATTTTTCGTTTATAAATCATATTACTGGGTATAAAAACGAGCAACACAATTTTATGCGTATCTCGTATGAGCAATATCTGACGTAGTTTACATTATGTATTAGTAAATTCTGAAACTCAGTTACTATGTGGTAGAATCCATTATTGTATTTATTTATGGTAATTGTAGAGGAAGGTACCATTTTTTAGATTTAAGGACCAATTTATAATAAAATACTAGAACATGACTAAAATGTGTATCTTTATTTGCAGCACCACTTACTAAAAACTTACATTACTAGATAGCTTATCTAGAGACATATATTTTGCTCTTGTCTAAAGGAGAGGAACAAAACAACTATAAAGTTGAGTGTTTGAAGAATTTAAGTAAAAACAAAACATTGTCATTTGAAATATGATTAATTAATTACAAACTATAAATACAGGAAACAGTACTTCCTATTAGTTCATCGCCAACTTAGTATTATTTTGTCGTAGGTAACGATGAAAGTTGATTCTACAGGTTTCGAATAGTAAATTCAAGGGCAACAAGAATACATACACTGGTATGTTACACAAGACGTAGTAAAAAAGAATAGAAAAACATTTTATGAGTATCTAGGATATCTACATACAAAAAGTCTCCAATATTTATGGATCTGTGCATAAAATTTTGACAATGATGGTACTAGTAATTTTACCCTTGGAATACAAAACATCTTTCAATGTATTTGTATTTTTTATGTTAGTTTTTTAAAGGGTTGTATATTTTGTAAGTTGTTAAGTAATTCTGTATTCGTTCCACAGGTTTGTTGAGATAAATTTAAGGGTATTGCAAAAGCACAGGTATTGTTTTGTTGGAATTGCAGATGTTTATTATGTAAGTATAATGATAAGTAGAATTTGACCTTGACTGATGGGCTCGATACTTGCGAAATTTAGATAACAATAGTAAAAATAACAGGTGAAAGCAACCTAAAAAATATGTTCACCACCAATGGTCAGGTTATTTTGAATATTTGGGTGAAGATTGCAATGCAATGCCCTAGCGTCGCCGCCTTCTAACGGGCCGAGGAAAGGGGGTTATAACTAAATTAGGTACACTTTGAAGATTATAGGTCAATAACACGATATATTACGAAGAGCCAAAAACGTCTAAATTTTAGGTTTTATTTTTTCATACACACCATTGCCAACTGGGATTATAAACCAGATAACGGTGATGTTCGTATGCCCCCTCTGCTCCTCCCCCTGGAAGATGCCCATGTACCGTACAATAACATAATATTATCTATTGACCATTGTTTATAAAACAGTCAATTACATAGTAGTATATAGTGTAGTACTATTAAATATGTGGATGCTGTGCTTTAAAAGGACCGTTTTGTAAGTTTTGCATCCTTATTTAGTATTATAATGGAAGATCAAAGGCGAAGAATGCGACCCATTTATAGAACCATGGCAAATGATGAATTAATCCGATACATTTTAGTGTAAGTATAAATAACAATAAAATCTTGGCTAGGAGAAAACAACAATCTGAAAAAATTATTTAAATCCATAAGTTGTAAGTACCTATATTTTTCAGTTCGTTATTATAAATTTTATATTTCATAAGCGTATGTTATAGGAATTATAAAATTAGATCAAAACTACATTAAAATAACAAAGGCAAAGTACAAACTGGTCCAATTCCATGCATCTAATGAGACATCACAGAATGTCAGTAATTTGCAAATTATTAAGTACCTGATAGTAATAAATTCCAAAGCATATTATTAACATAATAATGCAAGAAGTACAGACTTAGATAATAGTCATTTAACTGGCTGCTAGTTTTGAAATTCACAAGAAATAAGTCTAACAAAAAAATGGTATAATTTAAATACCATCTACAGAAACAGTATAGGTACATACCAAGTGCATTTCGTAGGATGAAAGCTAGGATACAAGTGATTCAACTTGCTAATGCTTTCACTGTTACCAATGGTACCTTCTTAATCCTTAGTACTGAGTAAATATATATACAATAAGTATTAAAAAATGTATAATCAGGTAGTTATTATAATACGTATTTCATTAATTACCAAAGTAAATGTGAACAAGACATTCATATATGAATGATAAATGAAATGATACTTAAGTTGAACCACATAAATATTATACTAAGGTATTTATAGTTCTATATAGTTCATCTAATTCGTGACTTGGAGGTATATTCGAGGCTAGGCTGGTTATGATGATTAAAACAATATTTTATCATAATTTTTACATACTCTAAATACGCGATTAATTTTCTGATCTTGTTATTTTTGTGTTCTACATGTATTTAAATTTACAGGGTATGGATGAGTGAATGATGCAGCCCTTTCATTGCAATGGAATCAAACGGTTGCCATCATTCACAGCACAGTCCTCAGCTGGCGTGGGCACAAACTGCAAGGTAATTTTATTGTAGTTCATTTTAAGTACAATAATTTTCTCAAAACTGAAACCCATATAGCATATATGTCCCCACTCTCCACCATAGGTCTCGTCTCGAGCCTTCCTTAAATTAGGATACATATGGATATGTCACCGTAAGATTGTGAACGCCGTTAGTTTATAATCTTACTCGCGATATTATAAACTTACGGAAAATTGTGGACTGAAACCAACCATTTACAATATTACGTACTATTTCTCGTTAGTTTATAATCTTACGATGTCAAACCGTCAAAATGTGAACTGTTTAAAAATTGTCATGCGACGGAACGCACCTTGCACGCTGATTGGTTAAACGTTTGACGTGTCCAGCGCGGCTATTCTTGGCTGTCATTCTGTAGGTAGCTACTGCCAAAACCGACCAATCAGGAACACGGTTTACAATTTTACGGGTGATAAAACCCGACAGATTATGAACTCTGCACCTTTGTTTACAATACGAGAAATAATACGTAAAATTGTAAAAGGTTGGTTTCAGTTCACAATTTTCCGTAAGTTTATAATATCGCGAGTAAGATTATAAACTAACGGCGTTTTACAATCTTACTGTGACAGATACATATAATATGAAATGGATGTACCTTTATAATGATTAAACATTAACTGAAAAAAAACTATATACACTATGACGAAAGTCTTTAACCAGTGTGTATTGCATGTGACTCAGGCTGGCTGGACAATTCTTCCAAATGAGCCGCGTTTAAGTAGGTCAATACACAATTTTAGGTGACGGCTAATCACGCTTATTTCAGTTTATGTGACGCTAGAGAACCCGAGATAATCGAACGCAAACGTGTCCAGCCAGCTTGAAAACCGCTTTTCGCATGGTCTCTCAATCTCCGAACAGAAGGGATTCTTACTATTTCTTGCTTATTAATACTGCGTCACCTAAAATTGTGACAGGCATCCAGTTTGAATTTTTGAGATACGTATAGCCATTTAGCTAAAAAACAACGAAAAGCGTGGCCAGCCAGCCTGAACTTACGTATTAAACTTCTGGCTGGCACCTCTGAATCTCGACAACGAAAGCGTTTTCGAACAAGGTTCTTTTACTAGCATTTAGTGACGGAATTTGTGACAGTCATAGCGTTTGTTTCATGGCGTCACAAAGGCGTTTACGAGAAATCGATGAAAACTTGGTGCCAGCCAGCCTGATGTTCTGGCTGGCTGGCTCGTTGTATCTGCGCTGTCTGATGGTCTACGGCTTCCAAATTTTCTT